>JAPVLO010000003.1:6000000-6632500 GCA_027257055.1 Cephalopachus bancanus | reverse complement strand
AATAGGTTAAGAAATCCAGGTATTCCAGCATTTGGGTACACTAAGAAAGATTCTCAGTAGTTCACATTCTAATTAAGGAAAGAAAGCTAGTTGGTTTTTTGGAGGAAATACCCTAGTACTAAAATAAAAAATTGGCTTTGAAATTAGGGCAGCTATCATAATGAAAAACAAGGGAACAAGCTAAAACATCTTGAGAAATGCCTGCAACTCAGGTAAGGTCTTTGGACGTTTATAAATACTATTTCGTTTCTTTTTCACAAATTGCTACTTTTTAGTGGTGATAATGCTTAAAAAAACACAAAAAACTGGATTTGAATACAATGTTTTTAAAATCCAAAGTCCGTTCAGCTTCCACCACATAAAACTATGTCCCATGTACTCAGCACATGGTAAAAATACTCAGAACAAGCTAGTCATGTTCCATTTAACAGGTAAGAGTGATGATTCTGACCCACATTTAATGAAATTGAAGTTACATAACTCCTAGCTGTGTTATAATTAAGTTGGAGCAATTAGGCAAGAAAACTCAAATTTACTAGTCAGAGAAGATTACTTGTTTGATTTTAATTTAAATGTTACATAAAGGCTCTGTTTTATCCTAAACCTGAAGAGTTGATTATGCAAAATATTAAAGACCTTGAATCTTTGTGTTTTGTGTTATTGTATACAGGGAGGTAAAATGGCTGAAGATATTGATGAGGTTAAAGTTATGCTGTGATCAAAAGAAAAAAAAAGGGAGAACTTTGCCCTCAATAAAATATTTTCATGTATTTCTGGTATAATCGTACCTCTAGGAGTAAGAGGAAAATGAATAAACTAAAAAAAAAAAATTAGAAAAAAATGTAAGCTTGCTTATACACTATACAATGTAATCTTGGCTTATACTTCCAGTACCTTTTGCCACTTCAAGATAAAAAAAACACTAAAAAAGAAACTAGCCGTTTCTATAACTGTTGGAATTAAAAAAAACTGGAATATGTTTTTCCTTGATTTAGTCTCCACATTACGTTTTTAATATTTTAAGCTTTTTTTTGAGGCTAGTCAACTTTTATTTTATTTTATTTTAAAGATGTGGGATACAATTTTAAGGTTAGGTATACAAATGTTCATGATGCAGATATCCTTGTTGATGAGGTGTGCACCCCACTCCCCTGGAAGTTTTCCTCTACTGCTAATCTCATCCCTCCTCCTGGCAGCTTTCCACTACTGCCAATCCCTTTAATATAGTATTATGATAATTGATGAAGGTCCACTTATGAGTGACAATATACGGTACTCTGTTCTTTGTTTCTGTGAGAGATCATTGAGTATGATAGACTCTAAATCAATCCAAGATGCTGCAAAATTCATGTTTGTCTTTCTTTATGACTGTATAATATTCCATTGTGTATATGTACCACATTTTTTTTTTTTTTTTTTTGAGTTGGAGTCTCACTCTGCCGCCCAGACTGGAGTGCACTGGCCACTCCCGGCTACCGCAACCTCGACCTGCTGGGCTCCGGCGATCCTTCCGCCTCAGCCTTCCGAGTAGCCGGAATTACAGGCATGCGCTACCACACCCGGCTGATTTTTTGATTTATTGTAGAGATGAGGTCTTGCTGCCCAGGCGGGTCTCGAACCCGCGGGCTCAGGCAATCCACTCACCTCAGCCTCCCAAAGGCGCGGGATTACAGGCTGAGCCACCGAGCCCGGCTCTGTACCACATTTTTTTATCCAGTCCAGTTTTGATGGGTAGCTTGGTTGATTCCATGTTTTTGCTATTGTGAATAGTGCTGCAATAAACATTCATGTGCAGGTATTTTTTTTGTAGACTGACTTGAGTTCCTCCGGGTATATTCCAAAAAAGGGTATTGCTGGGTCATGTGGAAGGTCAGCTTCCAATTCTTTCAGAAACACTGTTTTCTAAAGACGTTGCACTAGTTTGCATTACCACCGGAATGTAGAAGTGTTCCTTTTTCAGCACATCCTCACCAGCATCTATTGTTGTTTGTGTTATTAATGATGGCATTCTTACTTGGGTTAGGTGGTATATCAATGCGGTTTTGATTTGCATTTCTCTGACGATTAGTGAGGTTGCATGTGTCTGTTGGCTGCCCAGATATTTTCTTTCGAGAAGTGTCAATTCATGTCTTTGGCCCACTTTTTAATAGTGCTGTTTGTTCTTTTCCTTTCAGCACGTTTGAGTTCCATGTAGATCCTGAGTGTTAGGCCATTGTCAGATATACAGTTGGCAAATATCTTTTCCCATTCTGTGGGCTGTCTCCTGCTTTCTTGATGGTTTCTTTTGCTGTGCAGACACTTTTCGGCTTGATGATGTCCCACTTGTCTATCTTATCCTTTATGGCATGGGCACTTAGGGTTTCATTCAGGAATTGGTTGCCAGGTCAAATTTTCATAATGGTATCTCCTGCATTTTCAAAGATTCTTATAGTTGGAAGTTTGGCATTTAGATCTTTGATTCATTTAGAGTTAATTTTTTTTGTTTGGTGATGAGTGCGGGTCCTGTTCAAACTTCTGCATGTGATCAGCCAATTTTACCAACACCATTTACTGAATAGGTTCTCCTCTACCCAGTGATTGTTTGTGGAGATTTTGTCAAAGATGAGTTGGTTGAGAAATTGAGGTTTTACTTCTGGAATCTCTATACTGTTCCATTGGTCTGTATGCCTGTTCTTATACCAGTATCAGGCTGTTTTGATTATTGTAGCCTTATAGCAAAGTTTGAAGCCTGGAAGTGTGATACCTCCTGCTTTGTTTCTTTTGCTAAGGATTGTTTTGGCTATTCGTGATCATTTATATTTCCATATGAATTTTTGTATTGTCATTTCCAGACATGAGAAGAATGATGTTGGTAGTTTAATGAGTATTGCATAGAATTTGTAGATTGCTTTTGGTAGGACGGACATGTTAACAAAGTTGATTCTTCCTATCCATGAGCATAGAATATTTTTCCATTTGTTTGTGTCTTCTTGGATTTCTTTGAGCAGTGTTTTGTAGTTCTCATTGCAAAGTTCTTTCACTTCTCTGGTTAGAAAAATGCCGAGGTATTTCATTTGTGTGTGTGTGTTTGGCTATTGTGAATGAGATTGTGCTTTTTATTTTGTTCTCTGACTGTGTTTTGTTGGTGTATAAGATGCGACTGCCTTTTGCATATTTATTTAGTACCCCGAGACTTTGTCACAGTTCTCTATCAATGCAAGCAGGTTTTTGACAGATTCTCTTTGGTTTTTTAGGTATAGCATCATATCATCAGCAAAGAGGGATAACTTAATTTTCTCTTTACCTGTTTGGATATCCCCAATTTCCTTCTCTTGTCTAATTGTTCTAGCTAGAACTTCCAACACAATGTTGAACAAGAGGGTTAACAATGCGCAGCTTTGTCTTGTTTTGGTTTTCAAGGGAACTGTTTCAGTTTCTGTCCATTCAGCAATATGATAGCTGTGGTTTTATTGTAGATAGAGCTTACTATTTTGAGGTATGTTCCTTCTATACCTAGGTGTTTGATGGTTTGTTTTTTTTTATCAAGATTCAATGCTAAATTTTATCTAAAAATTTTTATGCATCTAATAATGTAATCATGTGGTTCTTGCTTTTGCATCTGCTGATATATTTAATTACATTTATGGTCTTGTGGATGTTGAACCAGTTCTGTTTCCTGGGAATGACGCCTACTTGGTCATGGTGGATGATTTTTGAGATGTGCTGTTAGATCTGATTTGCTGGAATCTTGTTGAGGATTTTTGCATCTATGTTCATAAGGGATATTGGCCTATCATTCTCTTTTTTATTGGACCGTTACCCAGTTTGGGTATCAGTGTGATGGTAGCTTCATAAAATGATTTGGGGGAAATTCCATCTTTCTTAATTGCCTGGAATACTTCCAATAGGATTGGTATCAGCTTCTTTTTGCATGTTTTGTAAAATTTTGCTGGACAGTCATCTGGTCCAGGACTTTTTTTTTTGTAAGTAATTTTCTTATGACAAAGTCAATTTCCTGGGTAGTTATTGGTTTATTTAGTGTTGCAGTGTCTTCCTGTTTCAACCTTGGGAGATTGTGTGATATCAGAAAGTAATCCATTTCATTTAGGTTATCAAGTTTGTTTCCATATAGGTGCACATAATTATCTCTGATAATCTTTTGTATTTCTTTGGGGTCAGTTGTGATTTATTCTTTTGAATTTCTGATTGTGTTTATTTGGGCTTTTTCTCTCTTTTTCTTGGCCATTCTGGCCAAGGAGTCCATCAATCTTGTTAATTATTTAAGAAAAAAAAACAGTTTTTTGTTTTGTTGATTTTTTTTATGCTATTTTTGTCTTTTATGTCATATATTTGGACTCTTTCTGTGGTGATCCAGATTCTTCTGAGAAAGTTAGTGTTTTGGTGGTCTTGTCTTTCTAACACCTAATTTGTTAGGTGGTTAATTTGTGAATCTTTCCATTTGTGTGCGTGTGTCCATAGAGATAAAAGTTCTCCTCTTAGAACTGTTTTCATGGCATCCCAGAGATTTTGGTAAGATGTTTCTCCATTTTCATTTGTTTCCAGGAATCTTTTAATTTTGTTTTGATTTCACTGTTGATCCAGGAGTAGTTCACCATCATGCTGTTTTGTTTCCATGTCTTTGTGGGCTTTGGGGTAATTTTGTTGGTGTTAATATTTATTTTTATTCCACTGTGGTGTGAGAAAGTGCATGGCAATATTTCAACCTTATGGAATTTGTTTATGCTTGATTTATGCCTCAGGATATGATCAGTCTTGGAGTACATTCCACATGGTGATGAGTAGAATGTATATTCTGTGATTGTTGGGTGCAATATTCTGTAGGTATCTATTAAGTCCATCTGGTTGAGCATCAAGTTGAAGTTCCAGATCTCTTTGTTGATTTTGACCTCAATGATCTATCTATGGCTGTTAGTGGGGCATTCAAGTCCCCAGTTACAATAGTGTTAAAGTCAATATCTTTTTTTAGTTTACTTAGTAGTTACCTTATAAATGGTTTTGCTCCTTTGCTGGGTGCATATATGTTTAGGATGGATATTTATTGTTGATGGATTGAAACTTTTATCATTATGTAGTGTCCTTTCATATCTTTTTGCATTTTCAATAGCTTAAAGTTTGTTTTGTCTGATATTAAGATTGCATCTCCTGTCTTCTTTTGTGATCCATTTTCCTGGAAACTTGTCTTCCATGCTTTAACTTTGATTCTTTGTGTGTTCTTTGTTGTGAGGTGAGTTTCCTGGATGCAGCAAATAATTTGGTCTTGGTTTCTTATCCAGTTTGCCATTCTATGTCTTTTCAGTGGTGCATTTAGTCCATTCATATTCAGGCTGATTACTAAAATGTGATTGTTTATTCCTATTATGAGGTTCTTATAAAGTTTTTTTTTCCATATTTGTTTGCTTGTTTTCTTTTGCTTTGGGGTTGACATATGTGTGTGTTTTCAAGTTTGTTGTTTGATATATCTCTGTTGATTCTGGAATCTGCTGTTTTGTTGAGAAGTGTGTGGTCATTCTTTTTATTTTATGATTTTTTTTTCTTTCTTCTGTGCTTAAACTTTTTTAAGTGTCTCCTGTAGAGTTGGCCTGGAAGCTTCACAATCTCTTAGGAATTGGATGTATGGGAAGGATTTTAATTCCCCATTGCTGATGAAGCTGAACTTGTTGTTTATCTTTGAGGACTTTGTATATTAGACTCCAGTCCCTTCTTGTTTTTAGTGATTCTGCCAATAGGTTTTCTGCTATTCTGATTGATGTTCCCTGGTAGGTAATCTGACCTTTCTTTCTAGCTGCCTTTAGTATTTTTTATTTTGTGTAGGAAAATTATTATGTGTATGGGGGTTGCTCTTCTTATTTGATGTCCTGTGGGGGTCTCTGAATCTCTTGTGTTTGGCTAGTCACATCTCTGGTGAGTTGGAGAAAGTTTTCTTGGATAACCTCCTGGAATACTCACTCCAAGGTGTTCTCCATTTCCCTTTCTTCTTCTTGGATACCAGTCAGGCACAGGTTTGGCCTCTTGATATTATCACACATCTTTTGTAGGCTTTGTTCTTTCTGAGTGTTCTTTCTGCATTTTTTATAGATTGGGTTAATTCCATGCTCTGGTCTTTAAGTTCTGAGACTCTTTCTTCTGCTAGATTAATTCTGCTTTTCATACTTGTCATCTTGTTATTTATTTCCTGGATGAAATTTTTTATGGCCAAAATCTATCACTGCTACAGCTTCTTTCAGTGATACATCTTGTCTTTCTTAAGTCTTATTCACTCTTTTCATCTATTTCTTAATCCCTGTCATATTCTTGGGCCAGTTGTTAGTGACTTTCATTGTTTGAGCTCTGAGCTCTGATTTTTTTTAGGCATTTTCTCTCTATTACACTGGATATTACCTGTGTTCTTCTGTTGGTTTTTCCTCATTTGTGACAGATCCCTCTATTTTCTTTCTAATTCCGTTATTCAGTGGCAGTGGGAGAGGCTTTCACTTCTGATGTTTGCTCAGCCTTCTATTCTTCCCTTATCTGGGCTCTGAGATTTGTTCCATTTTGAAATAGGACTGTGGGTGGGAAGTTTTGCTGTCTCTTGCAGTTTTGAGAGTCAGTTAAAGTAGAGGATGGGAAGCTAGGATTCAGAAACTACTTTAAATCATAATGTTTATTGATTGTTGCATGGATTCCCTGAGACCACTCTCTATCACCACTCTATATGGTGATGCAATGGGTATGTGTGTGTTCCTTCTGAGTCAATGATGCAGTAACAACAATGATGAGAACAGAGAAATGTAGAATAAAATAAGATAGACAAAATTTTAAAAAAAATTAAAAATGAAAAAAAAAACCACAGAACAATGAGAGCAGAAATCAAAGCAAAAAACAACTGAACACACACATACAGAGCCACTCACAAATATCAAAACAAACTAAAGTAACAATAAAGCAAAGCAAAACAAAAAACAACAACCAAAAACCAGGAAAACTATACACACACACACACACACATACACACACACACAGATGCCCAGTACAAAATGAATGGAGAAGAAAAAGAGAGTGAACTGAAAATAACAATTAAAAAAATAGAAATTCAGATTGAACCCTCACACATATATTCACACATATATTAAACTAAAAAGAAGAGAGGAACAAAGGAGCAAAAACAAACCAACAACAAAAAAACTGAAAGCTGAATACTCAATCCTTTATGTACACACATAAACAGAAAACAAACATCCAAAGAAGAAGAAAAGAAAAAAAGAGGAATGCAAATCAAACCCTCTCATACACTTTAATGCACAAAGAAAAAAATGTTTAAAAATTAGAAGAACTATCAAACAGACAATAAAAAAAAAATAGCTGCCCTCTTGTGCCAGTTTCCATAATTGTTCCTCTCAGCTGCCCCTCTGCTGTCTCTTGCAGAGTTTGGCCTTATTCACTTTCTCTCCAGTGTCTGGAACAGGAAGGAAGAGTGGACAGTAGGAGGTGGGTGGGCTGCCATCCTCTCCTCCCACTCTCATATGGTCAGGGGGATCCCCTCCAGTGGGGAGATATGGAATTGTCACTTCCCCAAGTGCGGCCAGGGAGTGCTTCAGTTAGGCCTATCCTGGAGTGGAGTCCTCCTATTGTAGTTGATGTCCAGTCTCCACCTGGGTTGGTCCCTCTCAGTCATGCCCCAGCTGTGTGAGTCTGATGTTCAGAGAATTGCAGGGTAGGAAGGGGTTGGGTCATCCCCAGGATCACCACTGATCTCTTTGGAGGTCTTTCTCATCCTTTTCTGTTCACACCCTTTGTCCTGCAGCTGAATCAGAGTAGAAGTTAGGGAACCTGAAGTTCAGCACTCATCATGTCTCTCTGGAGTTTATACTTTCAGAATATTCCCTTTGGGTCACGATCAACCACTGGGTGGTTGATCTGTGGGTCACAGAGATTACATCTGTTGCTCCATGGTGAGCAAGTTGGAGCAATTTCCTGCTGTTTTTGTTTTGTTTTTTTTTCAGGTGGAGTCTCACTCTGTCACCCAGACGGGAGTGCAATGTCCACTCCCGGCCACCACAGCCTCGACCTGCTGGGCTCTGGCGATCCTTCCGCCTCTGCCTTCCAAGTAGCTGGAACTACAGGCGTGTGCTACCATGCCCGGCTAATTTTTGATTTATTGTAGAGATGAGGTCTCACCAAGTTGCCCAGGCAGGTCTCGAACCCGCGGGCTCAGGCAATCCACTCACCTCGTCCTCCCAAAGTGCTGGGATTAGAGGCTGAGCCACCGAGCCCGGCCTCCTGCTATTTTCAAGACGGTGGCAGGTGCCTCTTTTGTCTTCTCGAGTAGGACTCTGGCCTCTGGGCTTCCTCAACAGCCCATGCTGCCAGTGTCCAGCTAGGCATGGCAGTGGTGAGACAGAGCCTGGAGACAGCAGCTTCTCCTCCTGCAGTGATGAAGCAGAGCCTGGAGCCAGTAGTCTCTCCCCACAGCTTCTTCCCAGAAAGACTTTTGTCAGTTTTTTTTTAAATGGTGCTCAGCTCCTGCATCCTGGCAAGCGATAGGGTCCAAGCCAAGCAGCTGCAGCAACAACCCTTTACAAGGAGAGCCCTGGCCACTTTCTCATGAGCCTCCACTTAGTCAGTCCCTCCCAGCAGCTTCTTCTCAGGAAGGATTTTGTTAATTAAAAAAACAAGAAGAAAAAAATGGCACTTGACTTATGCATCCTGGGAAGTGCTAGGGTCCAAGCAGAGCAACTGCAGCACCAGCCGATGCACAAGGAGAGCCATGGCTGCCAATTCCTAACCCCTCACTCAGTCAGCCACTCACATGCCCACTTACTCACTGACATATACACAGAATTTTCCATACACTCACTCACACTGGGACTCACATAGTCCTGACTGGCCCAGTGCCATTTTCCTCTTCCCTCTCCATATTATACTTTTTAACAAAAAATTTTTATGCTATCAGTGACCTCAGAGTTAAAAAAAAAGAGCTATGCAACATTATAATGTATCACTTCTAAGTCAAAAGCAATATTGTTCTTCTGAAATATGCTCTTTAATTCAGAGATTCCTAAAGCACCTTGAAAATGTAAGTAAAAAGTTAAGTTATTAAACTCGGCTCCTAAAAGTTTAAATTGCAAAATATGAGGAGATGAATAATATAAATAGTGAAAGAGGTTATATTATTCATTATTCAGTAATGACTTTTATAACAACAAAAGACATGAACTGGTGAAAATTGAAAATTGTCTATGAGTAGACAAAGCTTAATGCAGAACATGGCAAAGATATATGTCAGGTTATATATTTTCTTGATTTTTATCACTTGATCTGTTGATATCTTATGATCATATTACTTATTTCTGTGAATATGAAGATATAAAAGCATCAAAAATGGGTTCATACAACATGTTAGAAGAAAACCATTTATATGAAACCATTAATATGACTAACATTGAAAAACATTTGACCCTTGAACAGCATGAGTTTGAATTGCCTGGGCCCATTCATACACTGATTTATTTTAACCAACAAAAGACCAAAAACATAGAATTTGGGATAATGGAAAACCTAGTTATAAGGAAGTCAACTTTTCATACATGCAGGTTCTGCAGAGTTTACTATAGGACTTGAATATGCATGGATTGAATGTAGTGGTCCTGGAATTAATCCCCTGAGTATACAAGACAACTGCATTTTATTTCTTTTAGAGAATAAGAATTGCTTATACTGTTACTGAGCAATATGATTGTGATAATATCCACATACACATGGATATTTATTATATTTCTTAAATAATCTCATATTTGTATTCTAATACTCCACATAGAAAATTATTTCTGTAATATGAAGAAAAAAGTTATCTTTGAAGTATTGTATATTCCTTTGTTTCTTAAACTAAGAATATCTGCAGTCTCACAAAAATTAGGTTTTTTTCACAGAAAACAAATTTATGTAATTATAATTTAACTCTAATATGTTACCTTTTGTTTCTTTTTTTTTTGGTTTTTAAATCGGTTTGTTGAAGTATAAGTTACATATAATGAAATACATCAATTGTAAATGTATACTTCAATGGGTTTTGATACTGTTAATCTACCACAAATAAGATCAATATATTTCAATAAAAGAAAGAGATCATATTCATATCATTTTTAAAATTAATCTCACTGATCTCAGATCAGTAGAGCATGGATTTGCTTTCTGTCACAATGAATTGATTTCACCTGCTCTGGGCTTTTATATAAATGTAATAATACATTATGTGCCTTTTTGTATTAGACTTCTTTTACTCAGGATATTTTAGAAAATCACTCATATATTTACCATGGTTTGTTCATTTTTTATTGATGAATTAACTATTTCATTGCCTGATAGTCCCAATCTCCATTCTTCTTTTGACAGGATTTGGGGCTGTCTTTATATTTTGATTTTTACTATAAAACTGTTATGAGCATTTGCCTATAAGCTTTTACTGGTGTTTACTTTGAAGATTAGAATTCCTTCCTCCAATCTTTTATTCAATTTTATGTCTTAAAATTATAAATACACACATGATACCAAATTCAAAGCTATAAAAAAGGGAAATTTATGGAAGAAGTCCTGGGTTAATTGCATAAATCTCCATCTTAATCCTGGCAATATATTGTAGGCAACTATTTTTATTTATCATTTATCTTTCTTGTGTTTCCTTTTGAAAAATCATAAACAGGTGTGTCCTGATTTTTCTTTTCCCTGGTTTAAGAGAAAATGTAGTGGCATATTTATAGATATTTTTGTACCTTGTTTTGATACTTCTCTTAGTAACATTTTTTAGAGATCTTTCTTACCTTTTTCATGTCTATTTAGTACTCATGTGTGGGTACATCAAAATTTATCAAAGCAATTTCCTATGGATGGACATTTGGTCTGTGTCCAATATTTTGCATCACATATTGTTTATATTATAATATATAATTTAATGCTTAAATCATTTGGAGTTTTAGAAGCATGACCACACAAGCCTTTTTAGAAGTGGCTTTGCTGGGTCTAAGATTAAAAGCATATATAGATTATCATATATTATTAATTCTCTAACAACATTGTGTTATTAAACTTTGTGACTCGGAGCCTAAAGAAAACTGGGGCTTAAGGCACTATTGAATTAAATTTTGCATACATTTGCAAATCTTTTTAGTCTAAAAATTAGATAATTTGTGACTTTTCTTTAAGATGTAGGGAGCTTGAGAGAATGCTGATTCTCATATAGCAACCAAAAAGAGCAAGATCATCTATAAAATAATAACTTTTCTTGAATTTGTCAGAGAATTAAGGTCAAAGGACTGCCAAATAGCCTGCAGTTAAAAAAAGTTATTGTTTTCAGAGACAGATGAGACACAAATTCTGACTTACCTGATAGAGAGTAAGTGAAGAGGGCTTCAGATCCTTCACAGGCTTTTCCTTGAAACTACACTAGATGTTGTCAAGAAAGATGAGCCCTGAGGCAGGAAGACAGAAAAATCCTTCCTCGGTGGTTTGGTCCTTGAAGAGGGACAAAAGACTAACACCTCCAAGGGAAAGACAGTAAACCTTGTTATTCCTAGGATAAGGGTGAAATACCCATTTCTAACTCTGGGGGAAAGGCAATATCATGTGTGGCCTAAATCATTCAGCTTCTTTTACCACTGGCTAATGGGAGATATGATGATGATGATGATGATGATGATGAAGATAATAAAGTATCTGAGACCCAAGGACCAAAGGCCTGTCTAAAGATAAAGTTGAACCTGCCCCCCCAAAAAATGCCACTCTCCTGCTCCCCACTTCTAGTCTTAGAAGGCAAAAAGTAAAATATTGCAGAGGCATCTTGAGAAACCTCTGAAATGCAGTCACACAGGAACAGTCAAAAACTGAATGTGAAGTAGGAACAATGAAAAAAAGTACAGTAAAATAAACTTTATCCTAAGGTAACACCAGAGAAATTTGAAGCTGATTATGTACTACAAGTGACAGTAGCAATAACAGAAACCAAACCTTGCTTAATTACTGACTAAATTGACTCAAATTCCACACAAATACCCTAACAAAGAAGATGTACACGTTTTGAGACATGCATACTATTTACCTGAGTTTTTACCATTCTGCATATGATGTCTGTCATTTAATCAAAATGACAAGACACACAAACAAACAAGTGAAAATCTTGAGACAAAGTAGACCCAGAATCAGATTCAGAGATGAATTATATACTAAAACTATCATCAGGTAGATAATTTAAAATAGTAATAATTAATATTTTTAAAAGTCTAATGGAAAAGTTTGACAGTATACATGAATAGATGTGAAATAGAAGCTATTCAAATAAAAATGCAAATAGAAAAAGGAATAGGAAAAAGAAGAGAGTATTAAAGAGTTGTGGGATAATAGCTTATATATATCTAATAAGAAAAAAAGGAGAAGCAAAATGTGAAGCTATAAAGGTCTAGGAATAAATTCTATTGTTCAATAGCACAGTAGGATGACAATAATTAGCAAATATATTGCATGTTAAAATAGCCAGAAGATTTGAAATGTTTCCAACACAAAGAAATGGTAACTGTTTGAGTGATGAATATCCCATTTATCCAGATTTAATCATTACACCTCATGTATGTGTATTAAAATATCACACAGTATCCATAAGTATGTATAACTGTCATGTATCAATAAAAAAGATATAAAGGCCTAGAGTTTTCAAAAATAAGTGAAGGTATCAAACCAAAAACACAAAGAAGAGGAACTCAGGAAAAAAATAAAAATTTAAAAACCTAAAATATAAAATTTAAGCATCTGGAACCAGAATAAAGAGAAATATTGGAAATATTCAGAGCAAAAATATATATTATGTACAGAAAATCAAAGTAGAATTCTCATTAGAAATTATGCAAACCAGAAGACAATGCAGTGACATCTTAAAGAGCTAAAATAAGAAAAAATAATATAAAGAAACCTCTCATTGCTAAATTCTATTTCTTGGGAAAATGTCTTTCAAATATAGAGGTGAAATAAAGACTTTTTTAAATGAAACAAATGTTGAGAGAATTCTTGCCACAAAACCATTAGCAAAGATGGTTCAAAGATCATTTAAAAATACAGGCAAGAGTAAAATATATAACAAAAAACAGTACACAATATGACAGGAAGGAACTGGGAATATAGTTTCATAATATCCATAACTTACATAGGAAAAAATGTATTAACTACATTTTAAAAGACCTGATAATTCTACTTTGCTTTAATTAATTTTCTCAGCCTTCATCATATATTGTTGTTAAGTTAGTTAAGCTTTTACTCCACTTAGTGTTTCTGCATCTCTGAGCTTTTTACGTATTTTAAATTTTTGATTTTTTAAATTGATAAATAACATTTTATATATTTATCATGTACAAAATGTTTTGGAAAGTACATATGTATATATTGTGGAATGGCTAAATCAGCCTAATTAACTTGTGAATTACCTCACACACTTACCAATTTTTGTTGTAAAAACATAAAATCATAAAAGTAGAGAGTAGAATTGTGGTTACCAGAAGTTGGGGTGGCAGGGATGAAGAGATTGGTTAGAAAGATGTTGGCCAAAAGATACAAATTTCAGATATATAGTAGGAATAAATTAAAGAGATCTGTCATGCAACATAGTGACTATAGTTCATAAAATAGATTTTACTGTTGAAAAAAATTGCTAAGAGAGTAGATTTTAAGTACTCTCATTTCTGAGCTCTTGATATCAAGTCTCGTTCAATTAACATACTGGTGTCTGGTGCCATAGTCATTGCTGAAGAAATGTTTATGTCTTGATTGCCTGAATGAAGTTCAGTATCTGGATAATCATAAATCCTCAGTATATATTTGTAGAACAAATGGATAAAATAAATAAATAATTATTTTATCTTCTGAAAAGTAAGTTCTGTTATGATTGTATGCAGTGACCCTGTTTTTACAAATTTACATGGATATAGTTCTTTATCACCCCAATCCTTTACTCACTGTTTTGCATGTTTTAATGGACTCCCATCCCAGCTTTTAAATTCATCTAAGCAGGTTGGACTTAGGAGAGTTCACTGTTAGTAGATGCGGCATCTGGTCACATTCACTCTTAGTGCAGGAACCTAGGACAAATACACTGAAAATTGAGTAGGATCATAGAATAGAAGTCAAATATAGTCCCTAAGTTCTGCAACAATGTCAGTCTTTTAGATATTGTTTATATTCTCTTTGGCGGTTAACACAATTTTGATGGAATAAATAAAATTCTAGATGTGGTAATAAGCATCAGTGGCTAAAAAAGTGCAAAATGGAGATTGTTTGCCAGTGGGATTTAATGGTAAGTTTAAATATTCTCTGAAGGTTATATGAGTATGTAGTTATTCTTTCGCTTTTCATGATTTATCTGAATTAAGTCCAGTCTGCTGAACCCAGCTGTTTTTAAAAGGAAGAACACCAAGTATATTTGTTATTCACCTTACATTACACCTTGACAATTTTTTTCTAAACTTATAGAAGTTATTAGTATGCTCATTATGTATGTTATTTCCATAAAAGCTGCTTCCTGAAGCACACACGGCATTTGGATTATATCACCTATATTGAAAATGTGTGTATTGGCAGCAGGCTAGAATAGCAAAGTGCCATACTTGGAGTTGTAAAAGCTGTAAGTACATCCTTTTATAATGAGTAAAGGATTGTTGAGAATCAATTTCTTCTCCAGAGGACTACAAAAAATAAGAGCAATGGGTATTGTAAATAACTTAAGAGTTAACTCAAAGTAGGTAAACAAATACTTGGAAATACTGGAGAAAGATAAGTCCTTTGGTTTCATGTTAATAATTACAAGAAATAAAGGATACCAATAATGAGGATTTCTTATGAGCATAAGAAGACTGAGCCTAGTGGGATATCTTCACTAGCCTGGACAAGTAAATTCTGACTGGTAAAATTTATTCTTTGTTTCTTTTATATTAAAATCTATCCCTAATCCATAAAGAGGGAGATAATTGCCAGCAGGAGTGAGGTGGTCAAGGTTCAGTTAGTACCAGAAAACCTTGAAAAGTCACATCCAAGCATTAATAGTCAGTGAATCCTTTTATAAATCCTGTGCTACATGAGATTGGAGGTTTACTGATCTCAGTAATTCTTTTACAGGAAGTATTGGGGTGTGCAGTGCATTTTAAGTGCACTCCTATCTCAATCCATTTTGTGCTGCCATAACAGAATATCACAGACTGGGTAATTTATAAAGAACAGAAAGTCTGAGAAGCCCACAATCAATGGGGCCAGCAACTGGTATAAGGGGTTTCCTGCTGCATCTGCACATGGCAAAAGATGGAAGGGTAAGATAGGTACAAACTGTGTTCTCACATGACACAAGCGCATAGGAGAGAAAACCCACTCCTTTAAGCACTGTTAAAAACAACAGCATCAATTTGGTCATGAGAGTTCCACTCTCATTACCTAAACACTTCCCAAAATGCCCCACCATATAACACTGTGGGAGATTGTCTCCAATGCATGAATTTTTTTTTTTGATTAGAAAATATCATTTATTTAAAAACTAAATTAAAAAGAGAGAGAGGGGATTCATCTCCCCAAGGTAGGGAAAGAGCCAAAAGTCAGGAAACATGGCCTGGCATAGCTCAAAGAGCACATGGCTGCACCATAGCTTAGCAAGGCAACAAGACATGAATTTTGAAAAACACATTCAGACCATAGCAACTTCTGAGTAGAGATTGCCAATAATCATGAGCTGATATTAACAAGTGGTTCCTCAAGAAAACAATAAAGACTAACCTTCCAATATTACTACTGTAGGCATGTTCACTAGAAAACTGAAATCTAGAAAGTTCTTAGAGCTTTTGTATTCTAATTAGCTCTTTATAAGGATTTTTTTAAAAAATGACTTAAGTATTAGTTTTCTATTGCTGATGTAGAAACACCATAATTTTAGCAGCTTAAAACAATACAATTGCTTTATCTTACAGTTCTGAATGTTATAAGTCTAACATGGGTCTCACTGGACTAAAAATCAAGGCATCAGCTAAACTACATTCTTTTTGGGGGTCTGTAGGAAAGAACATGTTTTGTTTCCTTTTCCAGCTTTTAGAGACTACCAAGATTCCTTGGCTTGTGGCCCCCTTTCTCTGTCTTCAAAGTCATTCTGTCTTCACATATCTTTCTGACTCTGACTTCAGCCAGGAAAGAGTCTTTGGAGGACTCCTGTGATTGGTTGGGGCTACCCACATAATCCACATATATATTACCATTCCAAGGTCCTTATCTTAAGTATACCTGCAAAGTCTACTTTTTCTATGTTAAGTAGCATATCCACAGCTTCTAGGGATTAGGACATGTGCATATTTAGATGTTTACTATGCTGCTCTCCACAACTTTCCTAAAACTCGATAGCTAATAAAGTTTAGAGTTGAGATTAGAAGTCTCACAATTCTCTATTGTTTCTAGCATACTAAAAATTATTTATGTAATCTAGAGAAGAGATAATGCTTTAAAAATCACTATTTTATATACTAGATGGATTATTTTATAGAAGAAAATAATTTGTTCTTCTCATTGACAAAGGTTTACAAGATTCTCTTTACTTATTCTTACTTAATATTTTGTAATATTATAAAACTACACCTGAGCTTGATAGGGACTAAAAAATGAGAATGCAGTTGGAAGATCCATGCCAAAAAAAAAAAAAAAAGAAAGGAATTAAAGTGGAATCCAAGAGACAAGAACCAATAGCTTAGCAAAACTTGATATGGCCATCATTCCCATTATTCACATTATGCCCACTAGACTCCAAAGACTTTTTCAGAAAGAAAAGTTTTTTGGATTAATGCTATTTCACAGTTCATTAACATAAATCTTCTTTCATGACAGGCAATCCTTCATTTAAATCTTGCAGAAAAGCATTTTTTAAAATTTGCATTTGTATTTGTTTGATCTATTTGAGGGGCTGGTAAATTTCAAGGCAAGAGGGACCTACTCATGGTTAAAACTGTTACTAAAGAAAAAAGAGCAGAAAGCAGAGAAATAAATGAAAGAAATGGGGCAACACGTGGCCACCTGATCATAGATCACTAGAAGAAATCTTAGAGAAGACATTACTCTTTCCTCAAAACTTCAATTGAATAGTCAAGCTAATCTTACCTAGTGATAAGAAATAGGATAACTCTAGCTGTTACCTGAGTTGCAGGTCTCTGTGCCTTTTACTTTTTTTTTTTCAGTGTCAAATTAATAGTTAAGATTCTCTTGGATGGTACTTCAAAACAAGTTTATTACCCACAAACCAAATAACACCCAGTGAAAGACATACTATTTGATGACACGTGGTATTTTGTTATTATTTTAATTTGCATTTCATTTTTATTTTGAGTTATTTTTAAATGTCTGCTATTAAGTAATGCTTAATCAGGTTATTTGTGTATCCTTTTCCTTTCACTAGTTAATTTTCCACTTCCGTTAATTCAATGATGAATTAAAAAGCTGTTTTAGATTTTCGTGGAGCTTATAATTTAATGGGCAAGACAGACAACAAAAAAGTAAAGAACTATGGCATAAAGTTATATTAGAAAATTAAATGTACTTTAACACAAGGATGTGGGCAAAGTTTAGTACTAGAAGAGTTACTTAAAAGATTTGAAGTCTAGTTTTAAAATGTCCTTCATGTATTTGAAGGTACAAATATAACTCATGTCATACAAAGAAAAATATGTGTTATCATACAAAGAAAAATTTCTGGAAGAAATAAAGACTAGCTTTCTTTTATTTTGTTACTAGAATACTCTATAGTTCTATAGCTGGCTGTATTTTTCATTTGTTCTATAAGGCAATGTCTACTTAGTAACATAACAAGATGATTATGTAGATTACACATGTATAAGAATTCTCATTTAATATTAAATACTATTCAGGCACAGAGAGTTTAATCTGTTTATTCTAATCAAATTGCAGTCGTGTTTAAATTTTGTCCTATAACCTGCTCAATACAGGATCTTGACACTAATTATTGATCTCTTTATGATTACCGCTTGGCAGTGATAATCACAAAACATATGGCTTGTTGTTGTTTTTGACTGCATCTTTAAATTTAAAATAAAAAACTCTAAAAATACGAAAGAACCAATTTATTGAGACTTTTGTATACATTTCAGTGAGGCTTTGAATTAATTACATCATCGACAAAATTAGAGAGGGCGAAGAGTTTTCTCTGCCAAATTACCACTTTGTTCAAAAAGTGAGGCAGAAGAGAGAAATAGGAGAACTGAAGTGAAAAGATGAGAAAGAATAAGGAAAGAGAAGCACAACAATGTGAATAGCAATGGTCAGATAAAAGTTAATACTCCAGAGATAAGGAGCAGGGGTACATGGTTTAAAAAAGACAAAAATTAATTAAAACATAGAGTGCATCTTAAATGCACACTTTAGGAATATGTGGCAGAGTATGATGTTGTCACTATATTTAATGTCATCTGTTCTGATCTCTTTTTCTTTATATAGTTTGTCACTTTCCAGAGATTTAATTTCTTTCATTATATTGATTGTTCCATATTCCATCCTTCTCTATCATCTTGCAACTATCATCACTGAAATTTAGTAACAGATATAGTCACTAAGCTGTACTATGGCAATTAAGATAGGTGTACACTCTGTGATTCACTAGTTTTGAAGTTTTGTTTTGCAATTTATAGTTTTTCTGAAACAAAATAAAAACAATAGTTTTTACTGAGTGGTCATAGGCAAGTGAAATAATAGCTAAAGAAAGAAAAAACTGCATTTTCTAAGTACATATTTTCATTATCCTATTTTATTGCTCATATTTGAAATATGCTATGAATATGTATAACAGAGAAACTGCATTTACTTAGACTCCCAAAAGAAAGTTTATATAGTTTTATAACATAATCTAGTACATGTTTCTTTTTCCATTTAGTCCCTGACCCATATTTAGTGACAAATTTAAAAGGGATAATATGCTCATATATTTTATTTCTTTCGTTGTAGAAGAAAAAACTAAATTTACTGTAATATATTACTTATATTTTGCTAAAGTATCTACAAGATAACATATTTACATTACTCTTAAATTAGTAGTATATTTGGAAGTGTGCATTTTTCTTTTGAAATAAATATAGTCTTAAGAATGCTGCATAAGAGAATTCATGTAAAAAAATTTTTACAAAGCTTACATCTTCAAGGTGTCAAAAAAAAAATGTCCTACAGAGAAAGCTTTAGTTGGTACTATAATAACTGTGTCAAGATATTTAGATGTCAAGAATGAGTTCCCATTGCATCTTGGAGATTGACAACTGACTTCAGCTAATGTCAAGTGAGAACAATGCACACACAAGAAAAATTGAACGATGTTACAGTTTCAGTTTACTGATGCAGTAGAGGAAAAAAGATATCCCCTAGGAATAAAAAGTGCAAAACAAATCAAGGTGGGATAGATTCTGTAATGATAAATGAAATTGCATGGTCTCCCCGGCCCATAAAATTGGATTTTATTTTATTCTAATTGGTTTTTTATTTAAAACTCCTAGCACAAATAAAAATCTTAAAAGGAGAAGAAACTTTGTAAGAATAATTTGAGTATCTTTATTATATGAGATTTAACCTTAGTAGTTTTTCATTGAACTATATAACCATTTTATCATTATTGGGAAAAGTATATTGAATCTCTAAGATGAATATATTGCAGGAAAACTATACAAATTTCTTGCTCACCTAACTCAGCTTTGAAATAATGTTTGCATAAACAGACACATTCATTCATGACTGGTGTGACTTCTAGAGTGCAAACATTTATTAACTAATCTATGTCATATATATTTTGTTTCTTACAGTTAACTGTAAGTAAAACATAATTAATAATGTTTGAATATGTGTGATCTTCTAATTAACTTTAAAAAAAGATGACTATATGTACTTTACTAGATTCTGTAGATACTGCAAAATGACAAGATCTTCAAGGAATTTATAATTGTGCATGACAAATGACATGATTTGCCAACTGAGGAAATTAAGGGTATGACATTTCCTTAAATGTTTTGTTCAATGTAAGGTAAATGGAATGGAATTAATTCAGATACAAGTGAAGAAGAATTGAAGGGATTGTATTTCACAAGACAAATTATGGAAGGCAGCATAGCATTTTAAAATAGCAAATGTGGTCTCACAGGGGAATTAGGTATATCTATTCAGCATTTCAAAGCCTGTCATGAGCAAGGGGATTAATGTCTATTTTAGAGAAGTATTTCAAATATAGATTTCTGTTTGAGTAAAAGTACGGTTTTATGTCAGAGGGATCCAAGTATGCCTGTTACCCAAGATAATGAGTACCCAGTACCTATAGTTGTTAAAGAATTGATTCAATATACATTACAGATGAATGTTTTGTAAGAAATTTAATAGTCATCTAAGCAATATCTATTTAGTGCTATTGGAATTAATTTGACTTGTGTACTCAATTTGAGCAACTGGATGGCCCAAGCAAATAATATTGACATGAATCTATACTGGTGCATATTTATAAATCAACCACTGCATTGACTCTATTGAATAGATCAATTGCCTGTACCATTTAGATGAATTATAAACAAGATATAAGTGTAAAGATAAATTAATATGATGTATATAGAGGTCCTATTTAGTATCTGATACATATTACATGCTCAAAAATGTTAATTTTGCTGTTTTAAATTACGCTGAAGTTATTTTAGCTTCTACCAGAGAAAAATAGCATTTTTATGAGTAATTCTTAAGATGTAGAAACACAACTTATTAAAAATAGTGTTGATTAAATTTACTTCCACTTCTTTATCCACCCCTGAATCCATTGTGGAAGCAAAATATGTTTATAACTTTGTTATCTCTACCCATTGAGTTACAACTAATGAATATAAATCACATTGCTTTAAACCAAGTCCCAGTTCAGGTCAATTGCACACTATGTAAACTATCACTGTAGTATCATCCAGCACTAAACTCCACCGGAAACCACTATTTCTGCAGTTATTGCTGAAAACATCACTTCTTAAAACTGACATAAAATTTACCATCCTCTTGTTAAAAATCCTTTTAATTTCTGGAAGGCTTACAATTTTACAGATGTGAAAGAAGTTCTCTGTGCAAAATGTAGTACTCACTGGTCCTGAGAAAAGGAATAAAGCATTGAGAGGTTGAAGTAACTAACTTATACTATTCAGTTGGTCCCTAGAATAATATGGACAAGAGGCTCTCTTTCCATATATACAGTAAAAATGTTTTCTTTCTGTATATGTGGTATATGTGAGATATTTCTATTGTAAGATGATAAACAAATTTTATTTATTAATACAAAACGTCATTTGATTTGTTTCACAAAATAGTTGACCATATATACACAAATATTAATTCACAAATTCTATGTATTTTTTTTATTAGCTTTTGTTATTGTTAGAATGAAATAAACTGCAGTTGACCTTTTATCTGTCTCCAGCATAGCAAATGTGAATCAATAGATTCACCCATGTATGGAGAGTCCCTTGGATCTTAATTTAATAAATGGAATTTTTGTTATAAATTATCTATAGTGCAAGTGAAAATTAATGTGTAATGATCACTTAATTTAAATAACTATGAATTTATTTAACCTACTGCAATTATTAAGCATCTGTTTGTGTCAGCAGGTGTAAATAAGTTGTAGTTAAAATAAACGATAAGCTTCTTAAAAGCATACACCCTTCTTTTCCTGACAAATATACCTTACTATTATAAAAACATGTTTTATTGTTGAAATTTTGAATTTGGAAATAGAAACAGAATAAATATAAAACTGGCCCAATTTTCCCATAGCACTGATATTTATTAGGTTTTGTTGGATAAACATAGAAATTGATCCTCTTAGTCTTAAAATTTAAAACTATTACATTTTCCTTATCTGAGTTCTTCCTTAGGAGACCTACGCTCAGGCAAGGGACTAAAACTTACTTGAACACTGCATCCAGACAACGAGACATTAAATCCCTCACTTATCATTATTTCTTCCTTTCCCTCTCCAATTGCTGTTTCACATTCCTTCCCTTGCTATACAAACCCCACCAATTTCAACTGATACCGACCTCTCATGCTCCTTGGCTGATATCACCCAATTGAAAGTCTTCCCTGGCAATTCTCATTGTGTCAGTGATTGACCTTCTGTGCAGTGAGCAACAGGATCTCAACTGAACTTCTGCCATTTCAGTGACAAATATACAGTGACCCATAATACTACTCAATGATTTCTCAGGTTCTGCATACTTTGCCTAGATCACGTTATGTAATTTGAGGCCTTCAAATACAATTTTGGATTTTCATCTCCTCTTTCTTCTTTTTTCTCCTCTCCCTTTTCTTTCCTTCACAAATAATCTAATCCTAAATACATTAATTGAGACCAGAGGTAGGTGGACATCATTTGGAAAAATGTCTTGGCTTGAAGTGTAAGAGCCTCAGTAGAGTAACAAAGACATCCACATTGAGAGGCTGCTTAACATTAGGTGTTAAAAATAAGAGTACAAAGTGCATCCACATGGGGAATCAGCCTGGCATGGGGTTTTGGGATGTGAGCAGAGTAAATAGGATGCCTGCACAAGACACAACCTGGCATGTGGAGACAGATTCTAAGTAAAGTAAGGAAGGCATCCCCTAGTGAGATGGGCCAGTCCCAAGTAAACTAAAGAGGTTTTTGAAGTATGTGGAAAGATTGATGTGGGTTGGCGGTGCCCATGTAGGGTAAGAAGGTGGACCATGCCTAGAGAAGACCCAAAATGGATGGCAGATCAAAAGCAGGATGAGAAAGGTATGAGAGAGTGGGTAACCTATGTGAAGAGGCAATCTTGAATGGGCTAAGTTCAAAGAGACCCAAAAAACCTGGCATTTATTTATAAACAATCACATACTTATTCTTACATGCTAAACTTCAGTCATCTTCAAAGTTCTCTCCGTTTGATGCAATACACCTACTAAGGCATTTTTTCCATTACTCAAAATAGTTTTTAAACCCTTCTATTTTGATGTCTTTTGGTGCCTCTGCCTTTCAAGGTTTCACTTCTTCTACATCTGCAAAATGTTTTCCTTTGAGGAATTTTTTTCATCAAGGGAAACAGAAAAGTCGCTCAGGGGGAGATCTGGTGAATAAGTAGGGTGGGGCACAGGGGTCATACTATTTTGGTCAAAAACTGTTGTGCATTCAGCATAGTGTGGGCAGGTGTATTGTCATGATGGAAGAACCAGTCACCTGTCTGCCACTACTAGGGATGTTGCTTCTGCAAATCATGACCCAACCTTCTCAAAACTTCTAGGTAAAAACTTTGGTTGACTTTGATCTGGAGGAACAAATTTAAAGTATACTACAAGAGACCCTCTCTCCAAAAGATAATTCCATTTTGGGGGGAGTCTTCCCTCGTATATCAGTGGCTAGGTGTGAGCTGTCAGAAGCTGAGAATCACAGAGGGTATTCATATTGTAAGAAATCTTGGTGTAGTATAGCAGGTTGGATAACATGGCAGCTCACTGAGGTGGTCCGAATGGGGTGACAGATTTTTAGATGGCCTAGAATGCAAAGAAAGCTTGAACAAAGTAAAAGAGTATAATTGCAGTGGTGTGGCTTGACAAGGAGTGTCAGAGCCCACTCTTTACTTAGAGTGGTACTGAGGCACAGGATGTTGAAGTCCAAACTATGTGAAGCATTTTCACAGCAAGAAACAACCCAAGGTGGCAACTCAGAGCCTGAGGAGGATCAGGACAAAATCTATGTGGGAATAAGTACAATGAAGAGGTGACAGAACCTGGCCACAGTGAGGAAGGTATCCATGAGGAAAAGCAGTGCAAAAAAGTTATTCAGAGTCTAAATAAGTAAGAAAAACATCAAAAAGTGAGAACAGCAAAAAAGGGTATCAGAATTCAAATGACATAAAGAGAATGCCTTCACAGGAAGAAAGTCCATTGTTAGGTGCCAGTTTCTGTCAGGTTAACAAAGATGTCCATGCAGAGGAGTAGTCTCCTGTGGTATGCCAACGCCCTAATAAGGAAAATGAGGCTTTTCCCTTGGGGATGAGGCATGAGTTGATAGTAGGGCCTCAGAGAGATGTGAAGGACATTAGTTGCATTCAGGAGGATTGGATCAAATAAGAACATAATAAAGATAATGGTGGGTTTCTCGCTGTTGAGGAAGATAGTATATAAAAAAGAATAAAACTGTTGGATTGGCACTGGTAGTGTCAATATTCATTCATGAATTTAAATATATACAAAGTCATGAAAAATATAAATGGAATTTCTGCTGTACTTGAAGAGATAATTTATCAAGTACTTGCATTATAACATAAACTATTGGTAAATTTGAAAAAATATATGGGGAAAACCCTGTTATAAGCATTGGACAAAAATAAGTGCAGAAGTTTGGTTTTTGAAGTCATGCCACTTTTTACTGTGACATTTTTCCACATAGAAGCCCTCTTAATGTTTCTTGGACTCTGAATTGCCACTTTTATTATCCCTCCTCAATTTTTGGCTCCAATATGCCATGCTTAACTATCACTCTGTGTAAAGATCTACTTCATCAAGGTTACCAAAGCTTTCTTCTTTGAGACAAATTCTAAATAACAAAAAAAAGTGCAATAGAGAAAAAATAGTCTTTTCAACAAATAATGCTGGAACAACTGAATATCCTCAAGCAAAAAAAAAGTATCTAGACAAAGACCTTACACCCTTCACAAAATTTAACTCAAATGAATCACAGATCTAGATATAAAATGAAAATCTCTAAAACTCCTGGAAGATAACAGGAGAATAGCTAGATTATCTTGAGCTTGACAATGACTTTTTCCCATACAATAGCAAAGGTACAGTCCATGAAAGAAAGTGAAAGAAGTTAGTCTTAAAATGCCACATGTTGTTTGTAAAACTTATGTCATTATAGGGAAACAAAAACAAAAACAAAAACTATGGAGACAGTAAAAAGATCAGTAGTTTCCAGGGTTTAGGAAGGAAGGAGGAATGAAGAGACAGAGTACAAAGGATTTTGAAAACAGTGAAACTATTCTGTGTGATATTATAGTGGTGGGTGCATGCCCGTGCACATTTGTCAAAATTCATAGAATGTGAATCCTAATGTAAATTATGAACTTTGGTTGATAATAATATGTCATTTTATATTCATTGATTGTAATAACATAACACTCTAGTACAGGGTGTATACTGAGGAAGCTTATTCCCTTGTGTGGGGTGAGGAGGTATGTGGTGGCTACTTTCCACTCATTTTTTCCATTAATCTAAAACTTCTTTTTAAAAAATAAGTCTATCATTAAAAAAATACAATTTAGAGGCTAAAGCAAAAAACTAAAACACAATAAAATGCATCTGTGGCTTGTTTCAATCACACATAGAAGTAAAACATATGGAAATAATTTCAAAAATACTGGAGGGAGAAATCAAAATGCACTATCTTAATTTTCTTACACTTATATGTTATGTAGCATATTATTTGGGAGTGAAATGTGGTACACTAAAAATGCAAATACTGTAACCTCTATAAAAGTCACTAAAATTAAAACAAAGATAATTGGCTACATCAGTCATTTTAAACTATGGAATACGAATATGTTCAATCTATAAGTAGGTGGACAAGAAACAAAAAAGTAAGTGCAAAGACCAGATAAAACAAATTGGAACCACAAAGCAAGATATACAGAATGATTGGTTATATAACTTCATATGAAAATATAGGGATAATTAAAATTTTCTTTTATTTTTACTTTAAATTTTTAATTTTAAAGATGGGGGTATAATTCAAGGTTAGGTATACAAATGTTCATTATGCAGTTACCCTTGTTGTTGAGGTGTGCTCCCTCTCCCTCGGCAGATTCCCACTACTACCAATCCTGCCCCTCCCCACCAGATGGCAGTTTCCTGCTACTACCAATTATTTTCTTATAGTATTACAATTGTTCACGGTCCACTTATGAGTGAGAACATGTAATACTCAGTTCTTTGTTTCTGTAATAGGTCACTCGTAATATAGACTCTAAGACCATCCAGGTTGTTATGAAGTTCATGGTTTTTTTTCTTCTTTATGGCTGCATAATATTCCATTGTGCGTGTGTACCACATTTTTTATCCACATTTTTTAATCCAATTTTCTAATGACTTAAACATCCTCATTAAAAGGCAAGGGTAGTCAATCTTGATAAATAGGCCAAGCACAAATATATGCTGCTACAAGAAACTCATAATAATATTTTAAAATCATAGTTAAGTTAAAAGTAAAAGTTTTTTCATACTTTTACAAAGTAAAAGTAAAAGTTTACAAAGACATATTTCAAGTAAAGACTAATAATAAGAAAGTTGTAGTGAGTATATTAGCATCAGAGAGCATACTGAAAAAAAAACCAATGTATTATGTGTAGAAAAGAGTATTTTGCAATAATAAATGTGTCAGTTCATCAAAAAGACATGATATTCCTACATATGTAAGTACTTATTGGTAAAATTTCAAAATAAATAATAGACAAAGAAATGTAAAATGAATCTGGTCATGACTGAGTAACAGGTGCCATATATACCTTCAAACAACTAGAAACTGGATAGAATATATAAAACAGATGCTTTGAGTCATTGGGCAATAGGTACTGTAGGATCATGACCTATGAAGAATATTTGAAAAAGAAGCACAATAATATTTTAATATGGAATCCAATAATCATAGTAGTTAACACGTTTGAAGTATTTGCTATCTGATCCTTAATAAATGAAATAAAAAATAATGGAACCCTGTGATTTCCCAGCTTACTATGTGTAGATAGTTTGCCGATTGGGGTGCAGAGAATGGGGACTCTCAAAAAAGTCTGATCTTGTAGAATTGAAGAGACATTCTAGAGTTTGGGGAGATAAAAGCAGGTAACATTTGTATGGCAAAGTCCTATACAAGGTAAGTTCGGAGAGAAAGAGAGAGAGAGAGAGTTAATGAGAGAGACATCAGTGAAGGATTCAACTTGATTTTTCAGTTTAGTAGTGATCTATGTATGTATGAGAGGAAGCTACCTGTGACAGGGAACAAAATATGATGAAAATTGAACAATTTTACAGATCCAAGATCTCAACAAACTGCAGTTGTGCTTACAAACAAACATTATACATCATGCCACAGCTAATGAAAATAAAATTGTGAAAAATTAATGATAACTATAACAACAGCAGTATAGATTTCAATATAAAAAATAACAGAAAAGCCGGGCTCGGTGGCTCAGCCTGTAATCCCGCGCCCTTGGGAGGCTGAGGTGAGTGGATTGCCTGAGCCCGCGGGTTCGAGACCCGCCTGGGCAGCAAGACCTCATCTCTACAACAAATAAAAAAAATCAGCCGGGAGTGGTAGCGCATGCCTGTAATTCCGGCTACTCGGAAGGCTGAGGCGGAAGGATCGCCGGAGCCCAGCGGGTCGAGGCTGCGGTGGCCGGGAGCGGCCACTGCACTCCAGTCTGGGCGACAGAGTGAGACTCCAACTAAAAAAAAAAAAAAAAAAAAGGAAAAAGACACATTACATGCAAAAAGACTGCATTACAAATACCATAGTCACACTAGAAACACAGAAATCAATATTCCATTGTAGAAATGCAATGATAAGTATTCCACTCTAACTGTATCTCATGCATATGTATTATTCATATACTGTCCAGTAGTTGTTTGAATAGCATATAATCTAGCAGGTTTGTTTGTTTTATTAAGTCGTAAGCTGTTTTGGGGGGAAAAAAAATCTATTTGCAATTTTATTTAAATTTTAAGTTTTTCTTCTAAAGTTGATTTGTGAAGTTATGGCACTAGAAAACCTAGCACACAGTCTAGTCATAATCTTTTAAGTGAAGTAGTTACTGAAACCACAGGTAGAGTGTAAATTTGGTAATGGAAAATGAAAGTGATTATTGAAAATACACTTACTTGATATAAATTATCTAATTTAAATGTCATGTCTTCCCATTATGTTATTATTACCTCCATTTAAAGGTAGAGGACAATTTAGAGTTAGGTAGATTAGGATTTTAGACTTATGGAACTTCAGGGGAGTTACTTAATATCCTTCTATGATTGGCAACTCACCTTTAATTCAGAATATAGAGAGCAGATTTTCCCTAGATTTAAATGTGTTGGGATTTGGGATGGTATTAAAGAAGAAAGTGAATCCTCAAAGGGTCTACCTCGGTTCTAATATAAAACTTATTCTGTTTAATTGTCCATGTCACTCAAAAATAAAATATTTGTCACCTTTTCACTTTTGACTTGTTTGTACTGGGACAGTTTTACATGCTGAATTTATACACTGATTCTATAATGCCTGTGATTCCATGCAGTTGAATGCAATTACATGAAAGTAATTCACTCACTATCAATCTGTGTAAGACATGGAGACTAACTACAAATATAAAAAAGCCTTACTAATTTAGTTGGCGATATTCAATATTAAGAAAAAGTAATGTGACCGAGACTGTTAACTGAAATATACTCTTTATATTTGGGCCAGCAGAACTAGTCTTGTTCTCCTTTGCTTCCCTGAGACAACCTTTTGAGTAACGTTTATAGTCATGGGTATTTCATTTTCAATGACATTGACACATCGGAGAACATTTAGAAGACAGTAACTTTTAACTTGAAATCATGACCTATGAAGAATATTTGAAAAAGAAGCACAATAATATTTTAATATGGAATCAAATAATCATAGCAGTTAACACGTTTGAAGTATTTGCTATATAATAGGCTGTTAAATAGTATGCTTATAGACATGTATAGATATATTGTAGACAAAATTTGCCAGAAGTTAAACAGGGAATGAAGACATTATTCAAAAGTCTTGCCTGTCTGAGTGAAGATGTTTCCCAGACAACTGGGAAATCTCACAATCTAAAACTCAGAAGATAGGAAAGCATTGATGAAAGAAATTTGGAAAGTGTCAGCATGTAGATGGCACTTAAAGCCATTGATGTTAAGTTAGACCAGATAAGGAAAGAGGAAAAGGAACTGAAAGAGAGAATAAGCTTGTGCTCTAAGATAGCAGACTCCTGAAAGCAAAGGAGAATGAGAAGAAACTGTAACAAATGAAAGACAAAACTGTTAATTATCTTATAGGATGAGAAGGAGATATTTTATTTTATTTTTTATTTTATTTTATTTGAGTTGGGGTCTCACTGTGTCACCCAGCCTGGAGTGCAGTGGCCGCTCCCGGCCACCGCGGCCTCAACCTGCTGGGCTCCGGCGATCCTGCCGCCTCAGCCTTCCAAGTAGCTGGAACTACAGGTGCGCGCTACCACACCCGGCTAATTTTTTGATTTATTGTAGAGATGAGGTCTCACTGAGTTACCCAGGTGGGTCTCGAACCCTTGGGCTCAGGCAATCCACTCACCTCGGCCTCCCGAAGCACGGGATTACAGGCTGAGCCACCGAGCCCGGCTGAGAAGGAGATATTTTAAACAGAGGGAATAGTCAACTGTGTTGGAGGCAGATGAAAACCAAGTAAGGTAACAAATGAATTTTTACTGGAAATTATTGGCAAACATATCAAGGTTAATTTTATGAAAAAGTTTGAAGTTTGGAACAAGAGATGATGAGAATAGGTAGAGAAGTGACTAGGTTAAAAGGAGAATTAATCTAATTCTACAGGATCGTCTTCAGTAGAGAGGAAGAAGTAGAAGATTCATGAGAAAAAAGAGATAACAGAGTAGGAAACTGGGAGGAACATGTTTTTAAGGGAACTTGAAAAAATGGTCTTTGATAAGAGGAGCTATATTTCCTTAATGATTTAAGATTATCAGCTGAGCAGGAGAGAAGTAGAAACGAGAGACATCTCACAAATGGAGAAAAAAGTGACTAGAAAAATATTAAGATGTCTTATATATGCTAGCAACCCTGTTAAAATGATAAAAATGTGCTTAAGTTAATGCTATTCTGATGGCTATTCAGTCTTCCCCAGCTAGGTTCTTATGGCAAAGAGAAAGTAAATTTTTTGATTTATGGCTTGGGACATTGGGATTTAGTCAAGCTGTGTTAGGTGAATTCAAGTTTGACAGTGAAGTAAATGTAGCGAAAAACTGATGTATAGAGAGAAATTAAGCAGGTCAAGTGATCATAAGTACCAGTGAGGTGAAAAATTATTAGCAGTAGGAGAAATTGATTAAGCAATCTGTTAGTTTGTGGTCACAAAGTGAGTATACGTGTACATATATATTTACTTATTTGGGGTAAGGCTCAACATAGAGTTGAGAATATTTTAATAACTAAACCACCCTTTGAATATACTTTAATGGCTGAAAGATTCCACCATGTGGATATATTTAGCCAAAATTCCTTTGCAGTTCTCAAGTTTTTGTAATTATAAATAATGTTGTGATGAACACTCTTACATATAAACTTACAGCCTTTCAAAATGAAAAAAAGGGCTATTGCAATCGAGGTCACATAGGGGAGATAGACTGAATTCAACTCCACTGAATTAAATAAAAGGGGGAAATATTTTTAAGGGGTAAACTACTGGAAGAGTAACACAAGACTTTAAAGGGGCAGGCTGATCAATGGGATTAGGACATCAGTATTTACTAATTGATATTTATCAAAGTTTGACTTCCATGGGCCCACAAAGATTGGGTGGTAGGAGCATGGTTGTACTTGATGATTACGTTTCAAAGAGATGCCTTACTAGTCTTTGGGAAGGATGTTCCTAGGTTGTAAAGAGACTAAGATAAGCGACAAAATATGTACAAATCAAAAGGGAACAAATATTCTGAAGAGAAGTGAAATCAGTGGCCCTATAGTCAAGAAGAACATTTTAAAAATTTTTCAAACTAAAGGGAATTTTAAGTCAATCTTGGTCAGATAGCTTTTTAGGTACAGGGAAACTAGAAGCAGGATACCTCGAATGAAAAACTTACTAACCGTCAAACTTAAGACAAATTACTTAATCTTTTTATTTCTCAGTCTCCTTACATGCATAATGAGAATAGCAAGAGTTATTATAGGATTAAATTAGTTAATATTTGTAATAAATATCCAACAAATGCTAAGTACTATGTAAGCAATGATCAAATTGAAATTATTTTATTTGATTCTTATAACAAATCCTATGAGAGTTATTATTTGTGTGCCTATACTATTGACAAAGGGAAAGAAAATACAGAAGAATAAAATAATCTATGGACCAAGTCTGTATTAGAATACAGGAAATTTGAAGCTAGGACTATTCTCTAAACTGAGGAGATACAATATGGAGGCGAGATACAAGTAATAATTATGATGGAAGTTTCCAAGTCAAAATACAAAGACAAAATTACCCAATCTAGCATGACAATCTCACTAGTTATGAGCACTGAATTAATGTACACTTTCAAGCAGAATCTTGGGGTGTAATGTATGACTTTAAGAATCAGAAATGTAATTTGATTAGATTTCTTTTAATTTCAAAAATATTTTGACATTCTATAAATTCAGAACGAAATTACAAATTAAAATGTGCATTATTAGAATTGTACTTAGTCATCAGTTTATCATTGTTTTCTATAGTTGTGAGAAATAGAAAAAAATATATATATATATACTAGCTACTTGCCATGACTCTGCTGCTATGCCAAGTTTCTGCACATGTTTTTCCATAAATTTATTAGTTAGGGTCAGCTAGTATTTTGAGTGACAAAAATAAAGACTTGATGGAAGCTTACTTTATATCTAGAAGATTATCAGCTATCAAATACTAGTTAATAGAGACTTTATCAAAATGAGTATGCAAAAAACAGAATTTTAAAATTCAATCAGAATAAATTATACCCAATTTTATTTTGATGTTATGTTACATAATGTTTTTGTTAAAATCATATAGGCCAGGCTCAGTGACTCAACCTGTAATCTCAGTGCTTTGAGAAGCCAAGGTGAGTGGATTGCCTGAGCCCCTAGGGTTTGAGACCCCCCCCAGGCAACTTGGTGAGACCTCATCTCTACAATAAATAAAAAATTAACTGGGCATGATAGCGTGTGCCTGTAGTTCCAGCTACTTGGAAGGCTGAAGTGGAAGGATTGCCAGAGCCCAGCAGGTTGAGGCTGTGGTGGCCGGGAGCATGCCACTGCACTCCAGTCTGGGTGACAGAGTTAGACTCCAACTCAAAAAAATCATACACATACATTATTAAAATACGTACTGAAAATATTTATATGCAAAAGGAAGTTAGTCAGACTTGGCTTTGCTAAAGAACATTCAAATAGATCTAATCCATCCATACAGAAGTAGCAATTGACTGTATAATACTTTTATTTTGACATTACTTATATCCATCATTTTAAATTTCAGTTAAAAGGACAGTCCATTTATTTTTAACCATAGGAAATAGAGGGCACAAAGGAGACCCATTGGTGAAAATTACTGTGTATAGGAGAGTAGAAAATGAAAAGGGAAACATAATTAGCATAATAAATGGGGGCATGACCCCATTAATGAGACTGTAGGGGGCATTCAACACATAAAGAATTTTAGCTTGGCTTTTTTTCAATCATTATACTTTTAAAGTTTCTCTAGCACTTTTTTTTGTTAAGAAATCTTCTATCTGTGTTGTCACAAATGGCATTAACCTCATGGGATAAAAACTTCAACCTGTTGATGGGGCCATTCAGGACATAAATCTGAGCTCAGATCAGTTAATAACCTAGATTGAAGCTTGTCAATGTAAGCAAGAGAGTCAAGGTTAGTTGGAGAGAATAGACACTGATGGATCATTTTTAATGATTAAAAAATAAGAACTACTGCTCAGGAAAGAATACGAACCAGTTTTTGTTTATACTTACATCAAGTGTTGCAATTTCCAAAATGGGAAAGTCTACCTTTACCAGAAAAGAATGTTAGGAGCTTTTTATTTTTTATTTTTTATTTTTGAGTTGGAGTCTCACTCTGTCATCCAGGCTGGAGTGCAGTGGCATGCTCAGGCAAGCCTTCCACCTCAGAGTTTCAAGTAGCTGGAACTACAGGTGAGTGCCACCACGCATGACAAATTTTTGATGTAGAGACAAGGTTTTGCCATGTTGTCCAGGTTGGTCTCGAACCCCTGTGCTCAGGCAACTCTTTCACCTTGACTTCCCAAAGTGCTGGGATTACAGGCTTGAGCCACTGCACTTGGCAGAAACTTTTTAACTGGAATTTTTTTTTTTTGACAGTACATATCCTATGATAGGCCACAACAAGTTGATATATGCATGGTTGTCACTTTAGCTTTTAATGATAATATATATTGACTACATAGTCATTATCACTTTTAACAGAATATCATTAAACTGTAAATGATATAAATTAATCTTAATTTCATGTTTTGAAATTATTGATAATTGAAGTTAAAAAAAAATTCAAGATAACAAGAAATTAGTGTGCATTTCCTCTTTCATTTTTCATGTTCAAATACATGTCCATTTCCAACATCATAGGGACAATTGTTCCATTCATTTGTATCACCAAGCCGGACAGGATAAAGATTTTTTTTCCTGATATTTTCAGGGCATACAAATTTACAAAGCCTAACTAAAGTGAGAGAGATAATTTATATAAGCTACTTTACACTTTTAGACTCTGAAAATGCCTCCATTCATCCTATGACTCAAGTCACATTGGATCACTCAGTATTTCCCAAAGATATTACCACTTACTTCTTATTACCTCAGGTTTTGCATTCTCCTTGATTACTCAGTCCTGAGTCATTGTTATGTAACACTATAAGAAAAACAATTTATAATCTCTTACAGGAATCTATTACTTTAACAGTTATAATTTTTAAATTCTACATATGCTCATAGTTTCTACCATCTTGGATATGATTAATAAGCCCAAGTTGTAATGTTTGTTGTTTTAATCAAATCATTTGTACTGTTGGAATCTACAAATATGTTCGCCAAAATAATTTTCTGTGATTTCTGGGTTCATAGCTAGACAATATTTGCCATCTTCTTTTATGGTTAGGTGTGGCATATGACTGAATTCTGGCAAGTGAAATATGTATAATTTTAAAATTCTAATTATAAAACTGGTTTGTAAGAACTTCATCATTTCTTTTCTCTCTCCTCCCATATACTGGCGGTATGTTCGATTTCCAGGGTGACCTTGGAAGCTATGTGTTGACAATGGCTGACAGATACTCTATTATTCTGGGTCATTAAATGACCGCATGAAAATTTCCCCTCTCTCCACACCAACGATCAGAATCATCCTTTTAACATTTTATTGCAAGCAACTAGGATTTTTGCACAATCTTTACTGATATATCATATACTGCTAAATTTATTTATTGATTCAACCAATATTTACTGAATACCTACTATCTACTAGACACTTTTGCATTTATTAAATGACATACAAGTCTTACTATATTTCAGGGAAAATAACACTTAACATACATTAACTTATGTAATCATATAGGAGCCATGAGGAATGAGTACTATTATCTTCCCACCACATATAAGAAAATTGAGGCACAGAGAATTTATGTCACTTGCCATAGAGGTTTCATAGCTGATAGGTTGAGCCCATGCTTATAATTCTATTTCTATGATGCCTATCTTGTCCTAAGCACTAGAGTGGCAAAAAACAACTAAGGACCTAACCAGATAAAGCATGTGGTCTTAAAAAATACTTAAAATAAGGGGTAAGATAGCAGCCAGCCATTCAGACTGTGTGAGTCCCGTCTTGAGTGATGAATGTATGGAAAATTTTTGTGTGAGTGCTGATGAATGAGTAGGCATGTGAGTGACTGAATGAGTGAGGGTTAGGAAGCTAGTGGCCAGGATCTGCTGGTGCAGCAGCTGGTGCCACAACTGGTGCTGCAACTGCTCAGCTTAGACCCTAGACATTCCCAAGATGCAGAAGCCAAGTGCCATTTAAAAAAAATAAACAGAACCTTTCCTGGGAAGAAAATGCTGAGAGACACAGTGGGGGCTCGTAAATGAGTGGACAGGGCCCTCCTGGTGCAGCAACTGGTACTGCAGCTTCTCTGCTTAGTCCCAGGCACTTCCCAGGTCACAGAAGCTGAGTGCCATTTTTTTTTTAAACAGACAGACGTTTTCCTGCAAAGAAGCAATGTGGAGAAACTGCTGACTCCAGGCTTTGCCTCACCACTTCGACACCGGGTCAGACACTGGCAGCAGGGGCTGCAGAGAAAGCCCAGAGGTAGAGTCCCACCAGAGAGAATGAGGGGGCATCTTGAAGGCGGGGCAGGAAAGTACTTCAACTTGCTCACCACAGAGCAACAGACCTGATCTCTGTGAATGATATTTCAACTACTCAGGGGCTGATTATGACCCAGAGGGAATATCCTGAAAGCACAAACTTTGGAGGGGCCTGACAAGTGCTGAGTCCCAGGCACTCCACCCCTTACCATGATCCAGTTGTGGGACAAAGGTTGTGGCCAGAAAAGAAGGAGGAAGAACTCCAAAAAGATCAGTGGTGAGTCCGGGGCTAACTCATACAGCACCCTCCCCAGGAATCCTCTGAACATCAGACCAACACAGCTGGGGCACGAATGAGAGGGACAAATCCAGGCAGAGCCCGGACATCAGTCACAAAAGGAGAACTCCATTCCAGGATAGACCTCTGGGGCACCCCCAGAGAATACATACCTGCGGAAGAGACAATCTTGCACCTCCCCACCAGTGAGGATCTCCTTGACCATAGGAAAGTTGGAGGGGAGGACTGCAGCCCACCCACCCCCACTGCCTCTCCTCCTTCCCTGCTCCGGACACTGAGGAGAGAATAAAAGAGATAGAAGCTCTGCAGGAGACAGCAGATGAGAAGAAAAATTACAGAACCTGTCACAAGACGGCAAGGTATTTTTTATTTAAATTTTTTAAAAAATTTAAACATTGTTTGCCCATTTGTTTGTTAGTTCACCTATTTTTAAAATATTTTTCCATTGTGCATGAATGTATATGTGAGGGTATAATCTGCATCTGCCTCCTTTTAAAAATTCTTTTCTTTTCTTTTTCTTTCTTCTTTTGTTTTTAGTTTTTCCTTTATGTGTATTTGTGAATGACTGAGTTCATCTTTCAGTTTTCATGTTGTTGTTGGTTTGTTTTTGCTCTTTTGTTCTTCTCTTTCTTTTATTTTATTTCGTTTTAGTTTAAAGCATGTGTCATGTGTGTGTGAGGGTTCAACCTGAATTCTTTTATTTTTTATTTTATTTTATTTTGTATTGGGTCTTTCTATTTTTCTTTTCCATTGATTTTTTGCTGGGTATGTGTGTGTTTAATTATCCTGTGTTTTTTTTTTATGTTGTTGTTTGTTTTGTTTTATTTTACTTTGTTGTTATTCCAGTTTGTTTTGGGGTGTGTATATGTCTGTGTGTGTGTGTGTGTTCAATTGTTTTTTGCTTTGGTTTCTTCTTTTGTTGCTCTTTTATTCTTTTTTAAATTCGTGTCCATTCTATTTTTATTTGTGCTTCTCTTCCTGTCACTGTCTCTGGACTCAGGATGTACTCATGTACACATTGCATCATCATATAGACTAGTGGTGGGGAGTGGGTCTCAGTGAACATTGTAATTTGCAAGTAGCTTCTGAATCCTAGCTCCCCATCCCCTACCATATTCAACTTTCAAAGCTAAAAGAGAAAGCACAGCTTCCCACCCATAATCTTGTTGCAAAATAGAACAAATCCATAGCCCAGATCAGGGAAGAATAGAGAGCTAACCAACATCAAAAGGGAAAGCCTCTCCAGCTGACACTGGATAATAGAACTAAAGAGAAAAGCAAGAGATCCGTCACAAATGAGGAAAAACCAATGAAAGAACACAGGTAAATTTCTAGTGTAACAGAGAGAAAACTGACAAATCAAACCTCTGAGCCAAAACAATGGAAGTCACCAAAGATTGATCCCAGAATATGAGAGGGATATGGGAATGGATGGAAAGAGTGAATAAGACTGAAGAAAGACAAATGCAACACTGAAAGAACTTGTAACAGAAATTTTGACTATAAAAAAATTTCATCCAGGAAATAAATAACAAGATAATCATAGAAAACAGAATTAATTTAGTTGAAGAAATAATCTCAGAACTTGAAGACCAGAACATAGAATTAATCCAATCTGTAAAAAAACATAGAAAGAAAACTAAAAAAGAAAGAACAAAGCCTATAAGAGATGTGTGATTATATCAAGAGACCTAAGCTATGCCTGATTGGCATCTTAGAAGAAGAAAGGGAAATGGAGAACAACTTAGAATAAATATTCCAGGAGGTAATCCAAGAAAACTTTCCCCATCTCACCAGAGATGTGATCAGTCAAACACAAGAGATATAGATAACCCCCACAAGACATCAAATGAGAAGAGCAATCCCTAGACACATAATAATTTGCCTACACAAAGTAGTTACAAAAGAAAAAATCTTAAAGGCAGCATGAGAGAAATGTCAGACTACCTACTAGAGAAAACCCATCAGAATAGCAGCAGACCTATCAGCAGAAACACTACAAGCAAGAAGGGACTGAAGTCCAATATTCAAAGTCCTCAAAGATAAACAATTTCAACCAAGAATTTCTTATCCAGCCAAGCTCAACTTCATCAGTGATGGAGAATTAAAATCCTTCCCAGACATCCAATCCCTAAGAGATTATGCAACTTCCAGACCAACTCGATAGGAGACACTTAAAAAGGTATTAAGTACAGAAGAAAGAAAAAAAGAATGACCACACACTTCCCAAGAGAAGAGAAGAGCACAGAATCAACAGAGAATACAGCACAACAAACTTGAAAGCACACACATACATCAACCACAAAGCCAAATGAAAACAAGCAGATGAAGAAAAAAACTTTATAAGAACCTCATGACAGGGAATCACATTTCAATAATTAGCCTAAATGTTAATGGACCAAATGCACCACTAAAAAGACACATAATGGCAAATGATGACTGGATATTTACTGCATCCAGGAAACGATAACTTGATTATTTCCTGCATCCAGGAAACTCATCTCACCACAAGGGATGTACACCGACTCAAAGTTAAAGGATGGAAAATGAGTTTCCAGGCAAATGGATCACACAAGAAGGCAGGAGTCTCCATCTTAATATCAGACAAAACAACCTTTAAGCTATCAAAAATTTTAAAAGATACAACCTGGGCCAGGTGGCTCACGTCTATAATCCCAGCACTTTGGGAGGCCAAGCTGAGAGGATTGCCTGAGTTCAAGGATTCAAGACCAGACTGGGTAACTTGGTGAGACTTCATCTCTCCAATAAATCAAAACCCAGCAGGGTGGGGTGGTGCACACCTGTAGTTCTAGCTACTTGGAAGGCTGAGGCAGAAGGATCACCTGAGCCCAGCAGGTTGAGGCTGCTGTGACTGTGATCAGTGTGCCTTGTACTCCAGCTTGAACAACAGAGTGAGACTCCTATTAAAAAAAAAAAAGATACAAAAGCACACTACAAAATGATAAAAGTTTCAATCCATCAACAAGAAATATCCATCCTAAATATATATGCAACCAACACAGGAACACCAGAATTTATAAAGCAACTACTAAGTAAGCTAAAAAAAAAAAAAAGATACTGACTCTGACACTGTTATAGCAGTGGACTTGAATAACCCACTAACAGCCCTAGATAGATCAGCATGGCAAAAAAATCAACAAGGAGATCCAGAACCTAAACTTGACACTCAACCAATGGACTCAATAGATACCTACAGATTATTCATCCAACAACCACAGAATATACATTTTACTCATCACCACATGGAAGGTACTCCAAGATTTATCACACCCTTGCCTATAAATAAAGTATAAACAAATTTCATAAGGTTGAAATATCGCCATGCACATTCTCATACTCAGTGGAATAAAAGTAAATATCAAAATTAACAAAATTCCCACAAAGACATGGACACTAAATAGCATGATGCTGAACAACTACTGGGTCAACACTGAAATCAAAGCAGAAACGAAAAGATTCCTGGAAACAAATGAAAATGAAGAAACATCTTACCAAAACTTCTGGGATGCTACTAAATCAGTTCCAAGAGGAAAATTTATATCTTTACAAGTACCCATCAAGAAAATTGAAAAATCATAAATTGAGACCCTAACACAGCCGAGCGTGGTGACTCAACCTGTAATCCCGTGCTTTAGGAGGCTGAAGTGAGTGGATTACCAGAGCTTGCGGATTCGAGACCCACCTGGGCAACTTGGCGAAATCTCATCTCTACAATAAATCAAAAAATTAGCTGGGTGTGGTAGCGCACGCCTATAGTTCCAGCTACTTGGAAGACTGAGGTGGAAGGATCGTCAGACCCCAGCAGGTCGAGGCTGCAGTGGCTGGGAGCAACCACTGCACTCCAGTCTGGACGACTGAGTGAGACTCCAACTCAAAAAACAAGCAAACAAAAAAAGAGAACCTAACACATCACCTATGGGAGTTAGAAAGAGAAGACCACCAAAACCCTAACTTCAGCAGAAGAATTCAAATCACCAAAATAAGAACCCAAATGCAGGACATAGAAGACAAAAATATAGAAAATATCAAAAAAAACAACAACAAAAAAACTGGTTCTAAAATCATGAGCTTCACAGCAACCTGGATGAACATAGAATCTATAATATTGAGTGATCTTTCACAGAAACAAAGAACTGATTATCACAAGTTCTCACTCATGAGTGGACCTTGAAAAACGATCATAATATTATAAGAAAAGGATTGGCTGCAGCGGGAAACAGTGGAGGAGGGGTGATGGGAGATTGAGAGGTGGAATTGGCAGTAGTGGAAATCTTCCTGGGGAAAGGGGGGCACACCTCATCAACAATGGTACCTGCATAATGAACTTTTGTATACCTAACCCTGAATAACCCCATGTCTTTAAAATAAAAAATGTAAAAGTTAAAAACAAATTATTCTTCTTTGCAGATAATATGATCTTATACCTCAAAAATCCAAAAGAATCTGTCAAAAACCTGCTTGCACCAATAAAGGACTGACAAAGTCTCAGGGTACGAAATAAATGTGTAAAAGACAGTTGCATTTTTATACACCAACAACAAGCAGGCAGAGAACCAAATAAAAAGCACAATCCAATTCACAATAGCGACACACACACACACACACACACACACACACACACACACACACACAAAAGCATGCTGCCCATAAAAGTTGGACTGAATAAAAAATATGTGGGAGGCAGAGCTTAAGATGATGACCAGACAGGTCAGACTTTGAGAGTCTCCACAAAAGCAAGTGTCCATAAAGACTCTCTGCATGAGTAGGCTTGCCCTGGTGGGAGAGTGAAAGTCTGTCTGAGAGGAAACTCTGGTTCATGCACCCTGGGTCCCCCTCTCAGGGCAAATGCAAGTCCCAACCACCCTAATTTTGGAGCATGGGCACCAAGATCATCTGCTGTTGTTGGGGGGGATGCTCCTGAGAGCATGCAGCTAATTCTCAATGCCTGGAAACTGGTCAACACCATCACCAGTTTAGTGGATCAGCTGGAGCCCCAGATCTGCTCAATGGAGAGAGAGGATAGAGGAGAGTTGGAGAGGAGACCCATGCCTGGTGAGGAGACATCCACTCACCGCAGCCAATTTCTCTGTCCCAGGACCAGAAGAAATCTGCACTGTCCCACCCAGCTCCACCCAGCACCACCCAGTCTCCAACTTGGGAACTAAGGTAACCTCATCAAGCTGGGAGAGACAGAAGCCCCTCCTCCATCATGAATCGGACAGACAGGTCAGATGTGAGTGGCAGACTTGACAGACAGCAAATCAAATGAGTCCAGATCTGATTCACTTTCCTTCCAAAATAGGCATGGGGCATCTGACCCAAACTGTGAGCAACTCTATCTGCCTGTGTTGAGAGCAGAGTGGATGGACTAGAGATTATTGCTGAAAAGGCAATGGATTTACAGGAATGACCTCAGAGTTTGGTTTGGTTCCTTGTTTTTGTATTTTTATTTTTTGTCTGTTTGATTTGCTCATTTTTTAAAAAATTTTTTTCTCTTTCTGTTTTTGAGAATGTTTTCATACTTGTTTGTTTCTGTTATTTTACACAAATTAAGAAAAAACAAAAGAAGCATAGGAGTCTCACACAGACCTCTGGGAGGTCAGACACTGAGAAAACAAACTTCAGAACACAAACCATGAAAGCCCCAGAATGACTGCTCTCAAACTACAAACCCAGATATCAAGACATTAATAGAGATAATAAAAATAATTGAGAAGAGACAAGAGGAAAATAGGAAGAAGTTGATAATTGAGATAGCAACAGTAAAGAATACTGTGAATGAAATAAATAACAGACTGATAAGCATGGAAAGCAGAATTAGCCAAGCAGAAGAAAGAATCTCAGAGCTTGAGAAACAAAAGATAGAACTAACCCAAACTGTCAAAAGTATAGAAAAGAAGCTTTAAAAAGACAGAACAAAAACTTCAAGAGATGAGTGATTATTTCAAGAGGCCGAACCTAAGAATAGTTGAACTTCCCAAGACAGAAAGAGAGACAAAGACCACCCTGGATCAGATTCCATGAAATTATTCAAGAAAAATTCCTTCATCACATCAGTGATGTGACCATTCAAACACAAGAGATTCAGAGAACCCCTGCGAGACAACAAGTGAGAAAACCAACTCCTAGATACATAGTCATTCACCTAAACAAAGTAAGTAAAAAAGAAAAAAAATCCTACAGGCAGCAAGAGAAAAAGGCCAGACTACCTACAGGGAAGAAAAATTAGAACAGCAGCAGATTTTTCTACAGAAACACTTCAGGCTAGGAAAAGTTGGAGCCCAATCTTTAAAGTTCTCAAAGATAAACAATTTCAACCAAGAATAACATACCAGGTAAGCTAAGCTAAGCTTAAAAGAGAATTAAAATATTTCCCAGACAAACACTAAGAACTTACACTGCCTCTAGACCAGCTCCACAAGAAACACTAAAGAAAGTATTAAACACAGAAGAAAGGGAAAAAAGAATGAAAATATTCTTCAGAAGAGTGCAGGAGAAGATTGAAAACACACATGAATCAACTGATAATTAAAAGAAAGACAAAAAACAAACAGGAACAACAACTACATAAGAACCTTCTGATAGGGATAAAGTTTCACATTTCAATAATTAGTCTGAATGTAAATGGACTAAATGCACAACAGAAAAGACATAGAATGGCAAAATGCATAAAATAGCGTGAGACAACAATATATTGTATACAAGAGACTCATTTCACCAGGAAGGACACTCACAGGCTCAAAGTAGGAAGATGGGAAGCAAAATTTCAGGCGAATGAAACACAAAAGAAAACAGGAGTGGCAATCTTAATATCAGAAAAATGCTCTGCAAGCTATCAAAAATTTAAAAAGATACAGAAGGTCACTATATAATGATAAAAGATTCAATACATCAACAAGAAATATCCATCCTAAACATATATGCACCCAACTTAGGAGCACCAACTTTCATAAAGCAGTTTCTAGGCAAATTTAGAAAAGATATTGACTTTAACACTATCATAGCTGAGGACTTTAATACCCCATTCACAGCCCTAGACATATCATCAAGGCAAAAAATCAGCAAGGAGATCCAGAACCTCAATGTGACTCTTGACCAAATGGACTTAACTGATACCTACAGAATGTTTCACCCGATGACCACATAATATGCATTCCACTCATCACCACATGGAACATACTCTAAGATCGACCACATCCCTGACAATAAATCAAGCATAAATAAATTTCATAAGAGTGAAATTATGCCAAGTATCTTCTCAGACCACAGTGGAATAAAAATAAATATCAACACCAACAAAGTTTCCCCAAAACCCACAGAGACATGAACACTAAACAGCATGATACTAAGCAACTTCTGGGTCAACATGGAAATTAGAACAGAGATTAAAAGATATCTGGAAACAAGTGAAAATGAAGAAACATCTTATCAAAACCTCTGGAATGCCATGAAAACAGTAGTAAAGGGGGAATTCATGTCTCTACAAAGACACATGAAGAAAATGGAAAGATCATAAGTTAACAGCCTCACAAGTCACCTAGGGAACCTGGAAAAACAAGACCACCAAAACTGTAACTTCAGCAGAAGAATCCAGGACACCAAAATAAAAGCCCAAATCCAGGACATAGAAGACAAAAAGATAATAGAAAAAAAAAACAAAAACAAAAACCTAATAATACGTAAAGCTGGTTCTTTGAAAAGATAAAGAAGATTGATGGTCCCTTAGCTAAAATGACCAAGAAAAAGAGAGAAAAAGCCCAAATAAACTCAATCAGAAATACAAAAGATGAAGTCACAACTGACCCTGAAAAAATACAAAAAATTATCAGTACTACTGTGTACACTTGTATGGAAAACCTAAAGGAAATGGAAGACTTTCTGACATCACACAACATCCCCAGGTTGAAACAAGAAGAAATTGAAACCTAATAGACGAATAACAATCCATGAAATTGACTATTTCATAAGAAAACTGCCTACAAAAAAAAAGCCCAGGACCAGATGACTTTCCGGCAGAATTCTACAAACCTTAAAAGGAGGAATTGATACCAATCCTTGAAAGTATTCCAGGCTATTGAGAAAGATGGAACTCTTACCAAATCATTTTATTAAGCTAACAACACATTGATACTCAAGCCAGGTAAAGACCCAACAAAGAAAGAGAACTACAGGCCAATATCCTTGATGAACACAGATGTTGAAATTCTCAACAGGATCCTAGCAAGCTGGACTCAACAACACATATCAAATATCATCCACCATGACCAAGTAGGCTTCATCCCTGGGATGCAAGTCTGGTTCAACATTTATAAGACCATAAGTGTAATTAAATATATTAACAGTTGTAAAAACATAAACCACATGATTATGTCATTAGATGCAGAAAAAACTTTTGATAAAACCCAGCACCACTTCTTGATAAAAACCCTCAAACATCTAGGCATGAGATGGAACATACCTCAATAGAAAGAGCCATCTACAAGAAACCCACAACCAGCATATGACTAAACAGACAGAAATTGGAACAATTTCCCAAGAAAACTGGAACAAGATTAGGATGCCCACTCTCACTCCTTCTGTTCAACATTGTTTTGGAAGTCCTAGTGAGAGCAATCAGAGAAGAGAAGGTGATCAGGGGTATCCAAATAGGAAAAGAGGAAACCAAGTTATCCCTATTTGCAGATGACATGCTTCTGTACCTCAAAAACCCAAGATAATCTGTCAAAAACCTCCTTGCACTAATAAGGAATTTGGCAAGGTCTCAGGTTATAAAATAAATGTGCAAAAGACATTTGTATTTCTATACAGCAATCATAAACAGAAACCCAAATAAAAAGCGCAATTCTATCTTTCTAACCAAAGACATGATAGACGTTTACAATAAAAACTGCAAAACACTGCCAAAGACATCAAAGATGACACACATGATTGGAAAAATATTCCATGCTCATGGATTCTAAGAATCAACATTGTTAAAATGTCCATTCTACCTAAGGCAATCTACAGATTTAACACAATACCTATCAAATTACCAGTAACATTCTTCTCAGACCTAGAAACAACAATCCAGGAATTCATATGGAAACATAAACTAGCATGGATAGCCAAAACAATTCTCAGCAAAACAAAACAAAACAAAACAAAATATATATATATATATATATATATATATATATATATATATATATATATATATATGTAGCAGGAGGCATCACACTCCCAGACTTTAAACTTTACTATAAAGCTACAATTATTAAAACAGCCTGGTATTGGTACAAGAACAGGCATATAGACCCATGGAATAGAATTGAGATTCCAGAAGCAAAACTTCAATTTCTCAACCAACTCATCTTTGACACAGTCTCCACCACCAACCACTGGGGAGAGGAGAACATATTCAGCAAATGGTGCTGGGAAAACTGGCTAACCACATGCAGAAGATTGAAACAGGACCACTACAAATCCCCATATAGAAGAATCAACTCTAAATGGTTCAGAGACCTAAATGTAAAACCTCACACTATAAGAACCTTAGAAAATGCAGGAGACACAATGGGAAGTAGCAACCAATTCCTGATCGAAACCTGAAGTGACCATGCCATAAGAGTTAAGTTAGACAAGTGGAACTTATCAAACTGACAAACTTCTGCAAAGCCAAATAAACCATCAAAAGAGCCAGGAGACAGTCCACAGACAGGGAAAAAATATTTGCCAACTCTATGTCTGACAAAGGCCTAACATCTAGGATCTACAAGGAACTCAAACGTAGTGAAAAGAAAAAAACCAAACAGCCCCATTACAAAGTGGGCAAAAGATACAAATAGTTCTCGAAAGAAGACATATGAGCTGCCAACAGATACATGAAAAAATGTTCAGTCTCACTAATCATCAAAGAAATGCAAATTAAAACTACACTGAGATACCACCTAACTCCAGTCAGAATAGCCATCATCAATAACTCTAAAAAATAACAGATGCTGGAGAGGTCGTGACAAAAATGGAACACTTCTACCTTGTTGATTGGAGTGTAAACTAGTACAGCTTTTGTGGAAAACAGTGTGGTGTTTCCTAAAAGTTCTAAAAATCGACCTTCCATATGACCCCGCAATCCCCCTACTGGGAATATACATAGAAGAATTCAAATCACTACAATAAAGATACCTGCACATGTATGTTTATTGCATCATTGTTCACAATAGCAAGGACATAGAACCAACCGTGCTGCCCATCAAAAGAGGACTGTATTTTAAAAATGTGGTACATATACACAATGGAATATTATGCAGTCGTAAAGAAGCACGAAATCATGAACTTCACAGCTACCTGGATGGACTTAGAGTCTATAATACTGAGTGACCTTTCACAGAATCAAAGGGCTTAGTATCACATGTTCTCACTCATAAGTGGACCTTGAACAACTATCATAATATTATAAGAAAAGGATTGACAGTAGAGGGAAACAGCGAGGGTGGGATGGGAGGTGGGGAGGTGGGATTGGCAGTGGTAGAAATCTGCCAGGGGAAAGATGGGCACACCTCCTCAACAAGGGTAACTGGACAGTGAATATTTGTACACCTAACCCTGAATTGTACCCCATAATTTCAAAATAAAAAATTTAAAGGTGAAAAAAATAAATAAAATAAAAAGTCACAAATGTAATATAATAAACAAAATGAAAGATAAGACAATAGCAACAAGCTGTAAAGCAGATAAATGAGAAGTTTGCCGAATAAAAATTAGATGCCAAGAGACCAGACTAAAAATCAAAATGAACTCACCCATGCTAAAGGTCTGCCTCATTAATCCCAAACTAAGTGTTGTCTAAACTTTGGAGAAATCAGGAAAAAAGGAGAACAGCAAATTTCACAAACAGGCTAGTTTAAAACCTTCTATGGGTGCGATAATGAAGCTCCCTCTGTTTTAATTCTTACACAGAAAAGGTTGCCTGAAGTAACCTGATGTTAACTCATCAGTTATTTTTCTATTGTTCTGGCTGCCTGCCTCTAAGACTAGTGTACTTTATTCTTTGCAGTTGATTTCTTTACCTCTTTTGCCTCTACAGCCAATCTCTTCTGTTTGTCTCACTGGAACACTTATTATTTTACAGAATAAAGTGCTAACCTATTCTAGAATCACAAATAAAACCAACTGAGATATCTAAACTAAAAAAAAAATGTTGTACATGTACACAATGGAATATTATGCAGCCATAAAGAAAGACAAACATATGGACTTCGCAGCATCTTGGATGAATTTAGAGTTGATTATACTTAGTGATATATCACAGAAACAAATAACGGAGTACTATATGTCCTCACTCATAAGCAGACCTTGAAAAATTATCATAACACTATAAAAAAGGGAAACTGCCAATGGAGGCGGGATGGGATTGGCATTTGAAGGAAACTGCCAGGGGAGAGAGGGATACACCTTATTAAAAACGGTAGCTGCATGATGAACATTTGTATACCTAACCCTGAATTGTATACCCCACATCTTTAAAATAAAAAAAAAAAATTTAAGTACTTAAAAGACAACTACATGGATGATTCAGAATTATATCCTGAAAACGTTTTTAAAATGTGATGAACAAGCCGGGCTCGGGGCTCAGCCTGTAATCCCACGCCTTTGGGAGGCTGAGGTGAGTGGATTGCCTGAGCCCGCGGGTTCGAGACCCGCCTGGGCAGCGAGACCTCATCTCTACAATAAATCAAAAATCAGCTGGGAGTGGTAGCGCGCGCCTGTAGTTCCAGCTACTTGGAAGGCTGAGGCGGAAGGATCGCCGGAGCCCAGCAGGTCGAGGCTGCGGTGGCCGGGAGTGGCCACTGCACTCCAGTCTGGGCGACAGAGTGAGACTCCAACTCAAAAAAAAAAATGTGATGAACATTATTGTGACAATTTCCAATATTTAAATATGAATGATAGACCAAATAATGATATAGCAATAATAATTTTTGATATTTTTATAATTTTACTGCTACGCATATTGAAACTACTGATATTACTGAAGAAATAGGCATAGAAAGAGAGTTACACAACAAAAGCAAATGGACAAAGTATGAACAGTTGGTGAATGTGAGTAAAGGACATATGAGAATTCCTTAAACTTCTTTTTCTCCTTTTTATTTAGGTGAAATTATAGTACAATTTAAAAGTTAATACAAAAATGTTAAAAACCCAATAATATGTGCTATGGAAGAAAATAAGAGTAACGAGAATGACTGTAAATTTATTTCAGTAAGATACTATAAGGACAGTTTTGAGTCATGTGAAGGAAAAAGCTGTGGAAAGATCTGAGGAGAGACAACGCAGAGAGAAACACAAGCACAAAAACCTTGCCAAATGCCTTTGAGAAATAACAAGAACTTTTGTATTACTGGAGTGGAAAGAATATGAAAGAAAGTGACAAGTAATTAGTCAGAAGTCAGAGCCTTGAAAATAACTTCAAGATATTTTAATTCCTTGTTAAGAGTAAAGGGAATATAACTGTTTGGAAATGTAAGTGATATGATCTGACTCACTATTTTAAGATATGAGTTGTGTATAGAACACCGTAAGAGAGATAAAGTAGGAAATAAGGAGTAAGTAAGGGGAACTGTTAAAAACATATTGCAGTGGTTCAGGTGTAGATGATAGCTTGACCTGGAATGGTTATCGTGAAGATGGTGACAGGCATTCACAAGTGGCATATTTTGAAGGAGACTCTATCTAGACATTTCCATGAATTGAATGATGTATGCATGAGTACATAACTGAATGGAATGACATCAGGACTTTGTGTCTACATTTAAGATCAATAATCTGAGTAAGCCAAATGGGGGCATCCTTTCTTTCAAAACCTAAGCAACATTCTGAGTACTAAATTGGTGTGAGAACAAACAGTCTGATACCTCTCCAAAATTGCTGAATAATCATAAAGAAGGCCCATTTTCTGAGAGTTGTTGCTTTTTATCTTTGTTTTATTTACTTATTTAAAATTGCTATTCAGTATTTTTCTGACATTAATAGCTATTTCATAACTTACTCTCCTTTTTACTGCATTTCTTTCCAGCATACTTCATTATTTCTATATGGATGACAGCATCTACCCCTTGTTCCCAAGGTGCTAATAGTACAAGTTTATTAAATACATTTTATTGATGTTTAGCAATAACTATATATAAAAACTATATTCCAGATATTACTATATTAAGTTTATATGCTATGCTAATTTTGAGATCCTCATTATTTAGCTTCTAGTTGCTTCCAGTGTCTAGAAAAAACATTTCTTTCCAAACATCTCTTTCACACAGATTTTGTTTGTAATATTACGCAGATTCAAGGGCCCTGATAATTTGTATTGGACTCTCAATGATAGCCCAAACCTATTGCCCTCATAATGCCATAGCAGAATTTTATGCACTTGAGTGCAGGTTTGTTACATGGTGTCTACAAATTTACCACTCTAGAATAGAATTTTGCTTCGTTTTTGTGAATTCAAAAAGAATATGTTTCCGCAGTCCTACACACACACACACACACACACACACACACACACACACACACACATACACGTGCATGCACTCTCACATGTACACACACAAAATCATGCAGTCTTAAACATTAAAGTTAATTTCAAGTGTCTGTCTCTGGCACACACACGCACAAAGGTTAAAATTGGAATTTAATTGTCAGTATGATTGTTTTGTTTTCTAAAGTCCTCACAGGTCTCAGATAAAATGATTACTTACTGGTTTAATGCTCCTCACATAACTCTACAAATGGAAAGTTATTATTTAAATAGCTACATTATTTTTAATTCTAGAGGAAACTCTAGAGATTATGACTTTTCAACATTTTACAGAAAATGAATGCTGAACAAGTATTAAATAGTTTTAATTTGAAGTGATTAATGTCCTATTTCTGATGAGACAAGAAAAATCTTTACAGCTGGAAGAACCTTAACTCAGCCTGATAACATGCATTCACTATTTTATGCAACTATGTGGGTGATTATTTCAAGCATTTGTGGGATTTGTACATATGGTAAATACGAACATAATAGAGATATATATTTTTTACCAGTTTCAACAACAGGATTTAAAAGATTGTTCATATCATTCTTTTTTTTTTTTTTTTTTTTTTGAGTTGGAGTCTCACTCTGTCACCCAGACTGGAGTGCAGTGGCCGCTCCCGGCCACCGCAGCCTCGACCTGCTGGGCTCCGGCGATCCTTCCGCCTCAGCCTTCCTAGTAGCCGGAATTACAGGCATGCGCTACCACGCCCGGCTAATTTTTTGATTTATTAGAGCTGAGGTCTCGCTGCCCAGGCGGGTCTTGAACCTGTGGGCTCAGGCAATCCACTCACCTCAGCCTCCCAAAGGCACAGGATTACAGGCTGAGCCACCAAGCTCGGCTTGTTCATATTATTCTATGCAACTACTATGACAATAGTGTCTTGACTCCTTTGGAAGTAGCTGGAACCAGCTGTTTCATGGTATTTCAACTCTGTACTCACAGATGTTACAATATTATAGGTCAGAATGTGACATAATGCATTGGATATGACCTTCCTCATTGGATAGTACAAGGGAAAATTAGAAAATAAAATTAATATGCTTCTTTAATATTTATTAATCTTGTCAAAATGGGATATAATCAGTAAGCCTGTATTCTGACAGCTGATTTTTCACTACCATCTTTATTCACTGGTAGCAGCATTGTCGTTTTCTTAAAAGAAGGCTGAGAGTCAGTACAATTACTAATAATTTTAAATCATCTGCAGCTAATCTGCACTGTAAGTAAAATCTACTTTTCTATAGCCACAGATGAAAAAATTTGAGATTGACTCTACATTATGACAAAACAAGGTTTAGTAATAGTAATTCTAGATAAAAATATTTGCTATGACTCACAGAAAAGGAGTATGCTTTTTGCAATAAACAAGTTCACTCATAACAAAAAAAATTCTCTAAGTATGTGATTTTGTGAAAAATAATTTATTCCAAGAGAATGATTCCGAAAAGACATATCTCAACTAGGATTTCTATAATGTCCTCAAGACTGCACTAAATATGTATGATTTTCCTTAATTTCATAATTTTAAGTGAATGACCTCTTTCAATGATAAAGGTAGTTTACTTTCAGTCAATGATTCCATATTTGGGACGATTGTACTACAACTGAAGATAATTCCAGGACCCTTAGAGAAACACTTCTTTAAGTGTCTCTTCTTATGTAAGATAGCAGTGGAAGGGGAGAAGTGTTACTTTACTCACTAAAGTGGCACCCTGGATGAAGACGAATCCCCATGCAAAATCTAATGTTCCCCTTGCTCCGGTCATTGTATCTGTCAGGGGAGGGGAGCCACTTCATCAACAAGGGTACATGCATAATGAACATTTGTATATCTAACTCTGAATTGTACTCCACATTTTAAAAATAAAAATAATAAAATTAATTTAATAAAATGAAATATTTTGGCATTTTTGGGGGGTGACATTTTATTTTCAGAACTTCACCTATAGTACATTGAGTGCACTTATCTCATACATTTGGAGCTATTTCCTTCTTTTTAAATTTTGCCTGGATTTTCCTAGTCTTCATCAGCTTTTGAAATTCTATTTTCATAAATATAATAAATAATGCAACTAATGACACATCGGCTAGTAAAAAGTTCAGTATGTCCATTATAGCATTCTCTGGAGAGCAGAGGAAAGGATGGAGGAATGAGAAATCACCTATTGGGTACCATGTACACAGTTAGGGGTGATGGATCCACGTAAAACCCAGAATTCTCCACCACTATACAATGCAGCCATGTAACCAAAAACCATTTGTATCCCCTCAATCTATTGAAATAAAAAAGAAATAAAATTAAAATTTGTAAATTTTTTTTTTAAGTACAGTATTTCATCAGGATCCCATACATAATTGTATCTAGAATCTCTGGACAATCATTTTTTTAATTCAAAAGTTGGTGAAGACTAGGAAAATTATTTACTTCATAAGTCCATCTTAGCTGCTAAGTGGCATAGTGGCTAAATGTTTGTTTCCACATTCCTGGTATCGGCTTAATCTATCATCACTTCCTGGTATTGGTAACCTCCTCCTGAATCTATGACATTTCTTAGACTACTACTGCTTTCCATATAGACATTTATTTTCAATTATAGTTGCTATTGTTATTTCACTACAGTAGTTGTTGATACCAGATTACAACTCAAAATAGGATGATATTAACAGTTCATAGATAAGATAGTACAACTCCTACTATCTGTGGTTACTTTTGAAGCTATTAGGCCTTGTTACATCTTCAGAGACTTAGCAGCTGTGGCACTGCCTAGTCAGACAGATGCTCAGGAAGCAGAACATTTCTCCTGAAACTTGAAGTATAAATAAGCATGTCCCTGTCAAATAATTGTCTAAAGTTCACAGACAAGAGTTTCTTCCAGCTTTGGGTTGAAAAAATTTTCCCGTAGTCTTCATTTTCCTATCTAAATATTGAAGTCTCCTCAAGATAATTGACAATATTTGCGCACCAAATATTCAAGGGGAAATTCCTCTTACTTTCATGAGAAAAATAATCAGAAGACAATAAATACAATATGCTGTTAGAAGGAAGGATACACATTATATTTATTTATGCTCTTGGAATGATGTTTAAGAATTTAAAAGAAAGAGATAGTTTGTCCAGGTACACACACCTTAATCCAAATTTGTTCTCTCTATAAATTAGTGCTCAAATTACTGAAAAATACTCCATTATTTTTTCCATTTTTCTGTCATGTTGGTTCTTTATAATTGATTTTTAGACGTTTCCTAAAGAATAGGCACAATGTTTTAGACTGAAAAAAGTAATTATATTCAGCATAGTAATAATAACAGATTTTGAAATTATTTTTCTTGCCTGTAACACCTTTCATCCATCAGTGCATTTTTCTGTAAAATATAAGTCACTATGAATATTAAGTGCATAGCCTGCATTAATTTATGATGGTTAAGATATTAGTTTAACTAAATTAGGTGTGATTTATTCATTGAAGAGAAATTAATAAGTGTTTTTCAGGATATATGACAGAACTCATTGGCTATATAATAAATTTAAATATATATATAAACAGATTGTTATTTGAGTTATTTTGTTATATATTATAAATCATTAAATTGTTTCAACAATTTATTTATTTAACTATAATTGGTAATGATGTTATTTAATGTTTACCATTAATTGAAATGTAATCAAAATGTTATATTTCGAGTGGGGGGTACAAGCAAGATGGTGATGGGACAAGCTGAACTGTGATGATCTCCACAAAAGGTGATTCCTGAAGGCAGTTCTACATGCTCCCACAGCTGCCCCCTATACGGGAGGTGGCCGCTATAGCCAGTCCCGTGCAGCAAACAGCCTCTATCGCACTACAACCTCTGCAGGGACTACTACTGTTTGCTACCAGGTGCTGGACAGTCACTGATGCTGTGACTCTTGGCAGCTCTTGGCTCTGGCCTAGGGAATTCCCAGCTCCCTCCTCCACCTCAAGCCGCCAGTGACACACCAAATGTGGTGCCCAGCCATATTGCTGGTTGCCAGTGCCTGATGCCAGATACACATTATCGCCCATCATAGTGGTTCATCTATGGAGCCCGAGGAGTGGAGAGAAAGGACTAGTCTAGAGAAAGGTTCGGTGAAAGAGGAGCCACCCACTGCAGTCATTTTCCAGGCAGAGATTTGCATTGCCCTGCCCATTTCCGAGCAGCCTCCACCTTGTTTCTAAGGTAACCTACCAAAACAGGAGACAGAAGTCCCTCCCCTACACTGAATCAGACACAGACAACTCAGTCCTCAGGCAGCAAGGCAGCAAGGGAACTGATCCAATCTATGAGTAAATCTATCTGCCTGCAATGTGAGCAAAGAGGGGCTAGAGATCAGAGCTGAAGAGACTTTAAACACTTAGGAAAGACTCCAGAGCTAGTCTGGTTTCTTATTTTGATTTTATTGTTCTGACTGTTTGTTTTGTTCACTTTTGTTTGCTTTTTGATTTAGATTACCTGTTTGTGCTGGGGAAAAACACATCAAAAGGCATGGTTTTATTGGACTCTCTTTGTGTGATCACTAGTATGCTTTAGGGAATTTTGTTTCTTTGTTTTGTACTCTTTTCTGGCTTTGTTTCTCTTTTCATTCATTAGTTGGTATGTATGTATGTTTTCCCTCTTACTCTTCTCCCTCTCTAACTTCTTCTTGATTCCCCCTTCTTCCATGATTTTCCTTTTTCTTACCTCCTTTTGGTCCAGAGAGCAAGCCTGCACCCTGCTGCAGGGAGAGATTGTAAGACAGTGGAAACTGGGTTCCAGTGTGCCCATACACCTGTTGCTGGATACTGGGATCTGCAGATAGATTCTGAATCACAGTTTCCCCCTCAATTAAACCTCAAAACTGCAAAAAATAGAGCCCCCAACCCATAGTCCAGCCTCAAAAGTGAATAAAGCCAGAGGACTGTCATAAGGAAGAACAGGAAATTGAAAAAAGAAGTAAAAGCAACCCCACCTCCCCTGGAAAACAGAATTAAAGAAGGCAAAGAAAAAAGGGAGAGAAAAATCTACACAAATGAAGAAAACCCAAAAGAAGAATATGGGTCTATCACAGACCCCTGGGAGGTCAGACACTGAAAAAAACTGACTTCAGAATGCAAACAATGAAGAACCCCTAGAATGACTGGTCTCAAACTACAAACACAGATATCAAGACATTAATGGAGACATTAAAAAGAATTGAGGAGAGACAAGAGGAAAATAGGAAGAAGTTGATAAGTGAGATAACAGTGGTAAAGAATACTGTGAATGAAATAAATAACAAACTGATAAGCATGGAGAGCAGAATTAGCCAAGCAGAAGAAAGAATCTCAGAGCTTGAGGACCAAAATATAGAACTAACCCAAACTGTAAAAAACATAGAAAAGAAGCTTAAAAAAACAGAACAAAACCTTCAAGAGATGAGTGATTATTTCAAAAGACTGAACTTAAGAGTAATTGGATTCTCTGGGGCAGAAAGAGAGATAGAGACAACCCTGGAATAAACATTTCATGGAATTATTTAAGAAAACCTCCCTCAGCCAGGCTCGGTGGCTCAGCCTGTAATCCTGCACCTTTGGGAGGCTGAGGTGAGTGGATTGCCTGAGCCCATGGGTTCAAGACCCGCCTGGGCAGCAAGACCTCATCTCTACAATAAATCAAAAAATCAGCCGGGCATGGTAGCGCATGCCTGTAATTCCGGCTACTCGGAAGGCTGAGGTGGAAGGATTGCTGGAGCCCAGCAGGTGAGGCTGTGGTGGCCAGAAGTGACCACTGCACTCTAGTCTGGGTGACCAAGTGAGACTCCAACTCAAAAAAAAAAAAGAAAAAAGAAAACCTCCCTCATTTCATCAGTGATGCAAAAATTCAAACACAAGAAATTCAGAGAATCCCTGCAAGACAACAAATAAGAAGACCAATTCCCAGACACATAATAATTCACCTAAACAAAGTAGGTATAAAAGAAAAAAATCCTAAAGACAGCAACATAAAAATAGGTCAGATTACCTACCAGGGAAGATCAATTAGAATAGCAGTAGATTTATCTACAGAAACCCTTCAGGCTAGAAGAGGTTGGAGCCCTATCTTCAAAGAAAAGATAAACAATTTCAACCAAGAATTACCTACCTAGCCAAGCTAAGCTTCATTAGTGAGGGTGAATTAAAATCTCTCCCAGATATCCAATCCTTAAGAACTTATGCTGCCAACAGACCACCTCTACAAGAAACACTTAAGAAAGTATTAAACACAGAAGGAAAGGAATAGAGAACAACAATGTTCTTCATAATAGTACAGGAAAAAGATGAAAACCACATATGAACCAACCCCAAAACCAAAAGAAAGACAGCAAACAAACAGGAACAACAACTCTATAATAACCTTATGATAGGGATCAACTCTGACATATCAATAATTAGCCTGAATGTGAATGGACTAAATGTACCACTGAGAAGACATAGAATGGAAAAATGGATAAAATATCACCAAGCAACAATATATTGCATCCAAGACACTCATCTCACTAGAAAGGAGACTCACAGACTCAAAGTAAGAGGATGAAAAACAAAATTTCAGATGAACGAAACACAAAAGAAAGGAGGAGTCAAGCTCTTAGTCTCAGATAAAATACCCCTTAAGCTATCAAAAATTTAAAAATGATACAGAAGGCCACTACATAATGATAAAAGACTCAATCCATCAACAAGAAACATCCATCTTAAACATATATGCACTCAACATAGAAGCACCAACTTTCATAAAACAGCTTCTAGGTAAACTAAAAAAAGATATTGATTCTAACACTGTCATAGCTGGGAAATTTAATGCCCCACTCACAACCCTAGACAGATCATCAGGACAAAAAATCAGCAACGAGATCTGAAACCTCAAGGTGACTCTTGACCAAATGGACTTAATTGATACCTACAGAACACTCTACCCAATGACCACAGAATATACATTCTACTCATCACCACATAGAATATACTCTAAGATCGACCACATACTTGGCCATAAAACAAGCATAAATAAATTTCAAAATATCGAAATTTTGTCATGCACCTACTTGGACCACAGTGGAATAAAAATAAACATCAACACCAACAAGTTACCCCAAAACCCACAAAGACATGGACACTAAACAGCATGATGCTAAACAGCTTCTGGGTCAATATTGAAATCAAAACAGAGATTAAAAGATACCTGGAAACAAATGAAAATGAAGAAACATCTTACCAAAATCTCTGGGATGCCATGAAAGCTGTAGTAAGACAGGAATTCATATCTCTAAAAAAGCACATGAAGAAAATGGAAGGATCACAAATTAGCAGCCTAACAAACCACCTAAGGAAGCTGGAAAAGCAAGTCCACCAAAACCCTAACTTCAGAAATAGAATCCAGATCACCAAAATAAAAGCCCAAATCCGGGACATCGAAGAAAAAAGATAAAACAAAAAATCATAAGAAACATAAAGCTGGTTCTTTGAAAGGATGAACAAGATTGACAGTCTTCTAGCTAGATTGACCATGAAAACGAGAGAAAAAGCCCAAATAAACATAATCAGAAACACAAAATATAAAGTCACATCTGAACCTGAAGAAATACAAAAGGTCATTAGAGACTACTATGTACACTTGTATGGAAAGAAACTTGAAAACCTTAAGGAAATGGAGGACTTTCTGACATCACACAACCTGCCTAGGTTGAAATAAGAAGAAATCAAAACCCTAAATAGACCAATAACAATCAAGGAAATTCACTATGTAATAAAAAAACTACCTACAAAAAAAAAAAAAAAAAAAAAAAAAAGCCCTGGAGATGATGGCTTTCCAGCAGAATTCTATAAGACATTTTAAGGAGGAACTAATACCAATCCTACTGAAAGTATTCCAGGCAATTGAGAAAGATAGAACTCTCCCCAAATCATTTTATGAAGCTACCATCACATTGATAACCAAGTTAGGTAAAGACCCAACAAAAAAGAGAATGACAGGCCAATATCTTTGATGAACACAGATGCTAAAATTCTCAACAAGATCCTAGCAAACTGGATTCAACAGCACATCTCAAAAATCATCCATCATGACCAAGTAGGCTTCATCCCTGGGATGCAAGGCTGGCTCAACATTTGTAAGACCATAAATGTAATTAAATACATCAACAGACATCAAAACAAAAACCACATGATTATATCATTAGATGCAGAAAAAGCTTTTGATAAAATACAGCAGCCCTTCTTGATAAAAATCCTCGAACATCTAGGCATACATGGAACATACCTCAAAATAGTAAAACCCATATACAAGAAACCCACAGCCAGCATACTCCTAAACAGACAAAAACTGGAATCATTTCCCCTGAAAACTGGAACAAGACAAGGATAACCACTCTCACCCCTCCTGTTCAATATAGTATTGGAAGTCCTGGCTAGAGCAATCAGAAAAGAGAAAGTGATCAGGAGTATCCAAATAGGAAAAGAGGAAGTCAAGTTATCTCTCTTTGCAAGCAACATGATTGCATAACTTGAAAACCCAAGAGAATCTGTCAAAAACCTTGCACTGATAAAGGACTTTGGCAAAGTCTCAGGGTATAAAATAAATGTGCAAAAGACAATTACATTTCTTTACACCAATAACAAACAAACAGAAACCTAAATAAAAAGCATAATCCCAGTCACAATAGCCACACAAAAAAGAAACACCTTGGCATCTTCCTAACCAGAGACATGAAAGACCTTTACAATGAAAACTACAAAACACTGCTCAAAGAAATCAAAGATGATACAAACAAGTGGGAAAATATCCCATGCTCATGGATTGGAAGAATCAACATTGTGAAGATGTGCATCTTACCTAGGCAATCTACAGATTTAATGCAATACCCATCCAATTACCAGCAACATTCTTCTCAGATCTAGAAAAAATAATATAGGAATTCACATGGAAATACAAATGACCAAGAATAGCCAGAACAATCCTCAGTAAAAAAATAAAATAAAAAAAGCAGGAGCTATCACACTACCAGACTTTAAACTTTACTATAAAGCTACAGTAATCAAAACAACCTCGTATTGGTACAAGACCAATGGAAGACCAATGGAATAGAATTGAAATTCCAGAAACAAAACCTCAATTTCTCAACCAACTCATTTTCGACAAAGTCTCCACCACCCACTACTAGGGAGAGAAGAACCTATTCAGTAAATAGTGCTGGAAAAACTGGCTGACCACATGCAGAAGATTAAATCAGGATCCCTATCTATCCTCATACAGAAAAATTAACTCTGAATCAGAAACCTAAATGTAAAACCTCAAACAATAAGACCCTTAGAATATGCAGGAGACAATCTTATAGAAGTTGGAACTGGCTACCAATTCTTGATCAAAACCTGAAGTCCCTATGCCATAAGAGATAAGCTAGACAAGTGGGACCTCATTAAACTGATAAGCTTCTGCAAAGCCAAAGAAACCATCAAGAGAGAAGGGAGATAGCCCACAGACTGGGAAAAAGTATTTGCCAACTCCATGTCTGAGAAAGGCCTAACATCAAGGATCTACAAGGAACTCAAGCATGCTGAAAAGAAAAAAACAAACAGCCCCATTACAAAGTGGGCAAAAAGCCGGGCTCAGTGGCTCAGCCTGTAATCCCACGCCTTTGGGAGGCTGAGGTGAGTAGATTGCCTGAGCCCGCAGGTTCGAGACCCGCCGGGGCAGCGAGACCTCATCTCTACAATAAATCAAAAAATCAGCTGGGCGTGGTAGCGCATGCCTGTAGTTCCAGCTACTTGGAAGGCTGAGGCGGAAGGATTGCCGGAGCCCAGCAGGTTGAGGCTGCGGTGGCCAGGAACAGCCACTGCACTCCAGTCTGGGTGACAGAGTGAGACTCCAACTCAAAAAAAAAAAAAAAAGTGGGCAAAACATATGTTCATATGTTTGTCTTTCTTTATGTTGCATAATATTCAATTGTGCATATGTTCTTCTCAATGTGTCTTGAGAAGTGGCATACACTTTTAATTAGTCCTGCTACTGATGTCTACTAGGATCACTTGATAAAGTTGGTATGCTTCAGGTTTCTCAATTGTAAAAACGATCTTTTCTTTTTAATATTATTAGATATTTGGGGAAAGATGTATTTTGAAACTCTAAAAGTTCTATTTTTCCTAAAATTTTACAGACACGTGAAATTTGTGTTCTTCATATTCAAAGGGTTGTAGCCATCATTTACCAGAATGCTCAGAATGTCCCTAGTTTGACCAGTTGGTACCTATTTAATCTAATTTTGTATTCTTTTGTTGTGTTTCCAACACTTTTAGCACTTCCTTGCTTACAAGCAAAATAAGAAACTCCAGGATCATCTTGTATTTTTCCTACCCCAGACCTAAAACTATTTTACAAGAAAGTTCTAATTTATTTTAACAGCAAATAATATTTAAAAACCAAAATCTGATTGCTAAGTATATTCATTGATATTAGAGCTCTGTTGTTCCCAGGTTACATACACATACACACATGCACACAACACAACTTTCAATTTAATTATTAATGATTATCTGTCTAAATTGAAAACTATAAATTCACACCAAGATTTATGATTTTTATTCAATAGTGTAGAATTTTGTATTTGTAATTACTCTATTATATATATATATAAATTATATATGTGTGTGTGTATATTCTTTTAGTTTCAGTGGCATACATGTATGTTTGGTACATGAATAAATTGTATAATGGTGGGGATTCTAACTCAGGTGGCTCATTCCCCAGATAGTGAATATTGTGCCCCATAGGTGGTCTCTGTACCCTAACCCCCATTCCCACCTCCTGCTTCCTGGTGTTTCCAGTGTCTATTATTTCCATCTTTGTGAACATTTAACTCCCACTTATGAATGAGAACGTGCAGTGTTTGGTTTTCTGTCTCTTAGTTCACTTAGGACAATGATCTCCAGTTCCATTCATACTACCTGAAAGTATATTATTTCATTCTTTTTATGGCTGTATAGTATTTCATGGTGTCTATATACCACATTTTCTTTATCCAGTCAATTATTGGTGATCACTTAGGTTGATTTTGCCGCTGTGAATAGTGCTGCTTTGGTGGATTCTTAGTAGTGGGATTGCAAGATCAAATGGTAATTCAATTTTTAGTTCTTTGAGAAATCTCCAAACTGTTTTCCATAGAGGTTGAACTAGTTTATAATTCTACTAAAAGTAGAAGAGCATTCTCTTTTTCTGTAATGGTGTCAACATCTGCTGTTCTTTGACTTTCTAAAAATTACCATTCTGACTGGTGTGAAGTGCTATCTTATTGGGGTTTTAATTTGCATTTACCTGATAATTACTGGTATTGAGCATTTTTTTCATATGTTTGTTGGTCGCTTGTGTGTCTTCTTTTGAGAAGTGTCTATTCATGTTCATAGCCCATTTTTTAAATGTGGTTATTTGTTTTTGGTGTGTGAGTTGTTTGTGTTCCTCGTAGATTCTGAATATTAGCCCTTTGTTTGAGGCACAGCTTGCAAATATTTTCTCCCATTCAGTACATTTTCTGTTCACTCTCTAGATTATTTATTTTGCAATGCCAAAGATTGAGGCTGAGGTGAGTGGAATGCCTGAGCCCGCGTGTTCGAGACCCACCTGGGCAGCAAGACCTCATCCCTACAATAAATCAAAAAATCAGCCGGGTGTGGTAGCGCATGCCTGTAATTCCGGCTACTCGGAAGGCTGAGGCAGAAGGATCGCCAGATCCCAGCAGGTCAAGTCTGCACTCCAGTCTGGGTGACAGAGTGAGACTCCAACTCAAAAAAAAAAAAACAACACAAAAAAAAACCAAAATAAATAAATCCCATTTGTCTATTCTGGGTTTTTTTTTTTACAATAGCTTTTGGAATCTTTATCATAAATTATTTGCTTAGGCCAATATCCATAAGAGGGGTTCCTAGGTTTTCTTCTGAGATTTTTATAGTATTAGGTCTAACATGTAATTCTTTAATCCATGTTGAGTTAATTTTTATATATGGTGAGAGATAGGGCTCAGTTTCATTCTTCTGCATATGGCTAGCCAAATTCCTCAGCACCATTTATTGAATAGCATATTTATTCCCCATTGTTTATTTTTGTCATCTGTGCCAAAGATCAGTTGGTTGTAGAAATGTGGTTTTATTTCTGGATTCTTTATTCTGTCTCATTGGTCAATCTAACTATTTTTGTACCAGTACCATGCTATCATAGTTATCATAACCTGATAGTATAATTTGAAGTCAGGCAGTGTGAAACCTCCACAATTGTTCTTTTTGCTTAGAATTGCTTTGACTACCCAGCCTCTTGTGTAATTCCATATAAACTTTAGGATCCGTTTTTTTTTTTTTTTAGTTCTGTGAAGAACAAAGTTGGTATTTTGATTGGAATTGCATTGAATTTGCAGATTGTTTTGTGCAATATGGTCATTTTAGCAATATAAAAAAATTGGAAGAATTTAATTCTTTCAATCCATGAACATTGGATGTTTTTCCATATGTTTGTGTCATCTACAATTTGTTTTATTAGTATCTTGCTATTCTCCATGTAGAAGTCTTCCACTTCCCTAGTTAGGTGTATTCCTGCGTATTTTATTTTATTTTATTTTTGTGGCTAGTGTAAATGGAGCTCTTTATTTGGTTCTCAGTTCTAGTATTATTGGTATATAGTAATGCCACCAATTTTTGTACATTGCTTTTGTTTTCTGAGACTTTACTGAAATCATTTATCAGGTCTAGAAGCTTCTTGGAGGAGTCTTTAGAGTTTTCTAGGTGTGCGATAATGTAATCCATGAATAGAGATACTTTGACTTTCTTCTTGCTGATTTGAATTCATCTTATTTTTTTCTCTTGCCAGATTGTTCTTTCTAGGAGTTTAAATACAATGTTTAAGAAGAGTGGTGAGAGTGGATATCCCTGATTGTTCCTGTTCTAAGGAGAACTGTTTTCAACTTTTTCTGGTTAAGTATGATGTTGGCTGTTGGTTTGTCATATATGGCTCTTATTGTTTTGAGATGTGTTCCTTCCATGCCTAGTTTGTTGAAGGTTTTTATTAAGAAGGGATGTTGCATTTTCTCAAATGCCTTTTCTGAATCTATAGAGATGACCATATCTTTTTTATTTTTGCTTCTGTTTATAAAGTGTGTCAAATTTATTAATTTGCATATATTGAACCATCCTCTCATTTCTGATATAAAACCCACCTGGATGTCATCCGCACGTGCACACACACACACACACACACACACACACACACACACACAGTTGAATTCAGTTTGCTAGTATTTTGTTAAGGATTTTGTCATCTGCATTCATCAGGGAGATAAGCCTGTAGTTTTCTTTTTCTTTTCTTTTTTTTTTTTTTTTTTGTTATGTCCTTGCCTGATTTGGGGATTAGTGTGTGATACTTGTTTCATAGAATAAGTTAGGGGGTAGTCTGTCCCCCTCGATTTTTTGGAATAGTTTCAGTAGGATCAGCTCTTTTTTGTATATCTGATAAAATACTTCTGTGAAGTCAATCTGGCCCTGGAATTATTTTTAGTTGGGTGATATTTTTATTCTGATTCAATTTTATTGGTCATTATTGGTCTATTTTGATGTTTATTTCTTCTTGATTCAGTCTTGTGAAGTTGTTGTTTCCAGAAATTTATCCAGTTCCTCTAAGTTTTCCAGTTTGTTGCCATAGAGATATTATAGTAGTCCATGATGAGCTTTGTTGGATTTTTTTTTTTTTTTGTATTCGTTATTATGTCCCTTCTGTCATTTCTGAGTGAATTTAGTTTTCTCTTTTTTTATTGGTTAGTCTAGCTACTAGTCTGTAAATTTTATTTGTAATTTTGAAGAAACAACCTTTTGTTTTTGGTTTTTTTTTTTTTTTTTTTTTGGTATCTGAATGTCTTGGGCTTCTTGTATCTAAATGTCTATGTTTCTCTTGAGACCAGATAAGTTTTCTTGAATTATTTTGTCAAATATATCTTCCATACTTTTTATGTTAACTTATTCTAAATGCCTATGACTTGTAGATTTGGTCACTTTACATAAACCCAGGTTCTCATTAGCTTTGCTCATTCTTCTTGATTCTTTCTTCTTTCTTTCTTGTTATCCATCTCTGAGATTCTTTCTTGTGTTTGTTCTAGCCTACTGCTGTGGCTTTGTATTGTGTTTTGTATCTCCTCCAATGTGTTTTTTGTTCTGTTTGTTTCTTTTTATGTTGTCAAACTCTCCTTTCATCTCTTGCATTGTTCTGCTAATTTCTTTGACTTGGTTATCAGTTTTGTCTTGCATGTCATTGAACTTCTTTATAATCAATATTCTGAAATTGTGATCTGACTTTTCAAGAATTTTAATGTAGCTAGTTTCTGTTGTTGAAGATTTGGTAAGCCCATTTGAAGGGGCGAGACTTTTTTTTATACTTTCAGAGTTGTCTTTCTGGTTCTTTCTCATCTAGATGAACTACAATGGCTAATCTGTATGAACTCCTTTGTTATAGATGGACTGTGTATGTAGTTTTTCCCAAGTGTTGGCGATGGAGAGGGAATGTGCACTGGCCCATGCTTCCTGTGGGGCTAGGGTGGTGGAGGTTTCAGGAGGTTTAACTTGCTCCTTGGTGATGTATACTGGTATGGGCAAATTACCAGTTGTGATTTGTTGTTCAGCTTTCAGGCCAGCAGGTCATGCTGGGCAGGCTACCACTGAAGTTGATGAGTATTTACTTGATTCTTATTTACTGGAAGAATTTGCATTATTTATTTATGCTCTGTTATCTCAACAGTGAGCTTGTCTGCAGAGGACTATGTGGTCTGTGTTCCCAGTTCAGTTCTGGAGAGGGAGAAGCAAAATGGGTGAGGCCAAGCTAGGCAGGCCCCAGTTACAGGTCCACCAATATTAGTCACAGTCATTCACTCTGGGGCTGAGGTTGGTGTGCAGCCTCTGAGTAAGTTCTTTGCTCAAGAAGAGAGGGAGCTTCAGTTACCTGGGGATATGTCTAGACATTGAGCAGAGAGAACAGCACAGCACCAAGGACTTTTCCTCTGGGGGGAGGGGTGTCACAGACCCCAGATAATTATGTGTTGTAGAGCATGGATCACAGAGGTCCTCACTGCATATGGAAGGTTGCCCAGAAAAGAGTGGGGTGGCTTAGGCTGCTAATCTAGGTGTGTAAAGATGGAGGCCACCTGACACTTGGTGCTAGGGAGTACACTTTTCCATCAGACTTGGGGAACATGCTGTGGTGCCCTCCAATGATACCTACAGCTGGATTCTGGATCGCAGAGCTGGACTTGGCTTCAGGCCTTACTATGTGGGAGAGACTACAGGGTAGGAACTCTCCTGCTGCTTAGACTGCTGATTCATATGCAAAATGAGATCTCCCCTGCTTGTTTCCTGTCATTGATTAGACTGCTTTCCCAGTTGTGCAGCAGTGGGGAGCCCTCTTTTTCCTCAGCATTATTGGGGCACAGCACCCAGCTAGTCTGTGAAAGAGGCTGGCATTTTAAAAAGTGGTTCTTGCTGAAGGATTCCAAATTGCAAAACTGACATAGGCTATAAGATTCACTGTTTATGAGAAACGCAGCTCTAACAAGTTTCCTTCAGCCCAGGATGCAAGTTCCAGGGCATGAGAATAGCTCCTGCTAGGCTATTCTCATGTTGTGTTAGAAACATTCTAATCTACTTTTATTTATTTGGATATATATATATATAATATATATATTAAACTATAGTTAACTTTTTGTGCTACAAAGACTAGATCTTATTTCTTTTATCTGTATGTTTGTACCCATTTACCGTCTCCTCTTTATCACTCAACCCCAGGACACCTCCCAGCCTCTGATAACCATCATTCTACTCTCTATCCCCATGAGTTCAATTTGTCTTAATTCCCTAAATATTAGTGAAAACATATTTGTCTATCTGGACCAGGCTTATTTTACTTCAGATAATATTCTCCAGGTTCATCTAAGATTCTTTCCTGTTTTATGGCTGAATAATATTTAATCATTATACATATCATATTTTCTTTATTAATTCATCTGTTATGACACTTAGATTGATTCCATGTCTTGGCTATTGCAAACAGTGCTGCAATAAACATAAGAGTGGAGATACCTCTTCCATATACTGATTTCCTTTCTTTTGGATATATATCCAATAGTGGGATTACTGAAACATACAGTAGCTCTACTTTTAATTTTTGAGGATCTTCCATAATGTTCTCCATAGTGACTGCTAATTTACATTTCCACTAACAGTTTGCCAGGATTCCTCTTTTTTTTTTTTTTAACCTGCATATGTTATTGTCTGTCTTTTGGATAAAAGTCATTTTAATTGGGGTGAGATGATATCTTAATTTTGATTTGCATTTCTCTGATGATTAGTAATGTTGAGCATCTTTTCATATACCTGTTGGTCATTTGTATGTCTTCTTTGGAGGAATGTCTATTTAAACCTTTTGCCCATTTTTGAACCAAATTATTTTTTCTATTGAATTCCTTTTATAGTTTGGTTATTAATCTTTAGTCAGATGAGTAGTTTGCAAATATTTTCTCTCAATCTGTAGATTGCTTCTTCACTTTGTTTACTTTTCCTTGACCTGTGCATATATAGCTGTTTTAGCTTGTGCAAAATCTTTTTAGCTTTTATTCTTGTTCATTTTATTATATTTGTTCATTTTTTCTTTGGTTGCCTGTTACTTTGAGGTCTTACTCAATAAATCTTTGTCCAAACCAGTATTCTGAAATGTTTCTCCAATAGGTACTTCTAGTAGTATTTTAGTTTTATGTCTTGTATTTAAGTTTTTAATCCATTTTTATTTGATTTTTTACATGGCAAGATATCGGGGTCTAGTTTCATTCTTCAGCATATGGAGATTCAGTTTTCCTAGTGCCATTTACTGAAGAGACTACCTTTCTCTCATGTATGATCTTGGTATCTTTGCCAAAAATAAGTTGACTGTAAAGGTGTGGATTTATTTCCGAGTTCTCTACTCTGTTCCATTGGTTAGTGTGTCTGTTTTTAATGACAATATCAAACTGTTTGGGCTACTATAGCTTTAGAGTATAATTTGAAGCCACACAATGTGATGTCTCCAGCTTTTTGTTTTGCACAATACAGCTTTAGCTATTCTGGGTCATTTGTAGTTTCATATCAGCTTTTGGATTTTTTTTTCCTGTGGAAAATGCTATTGTCATTTTGACAGGGATTACTTTGTCTCATAGATTGCTTTGGGTAGTAAGGATATTTTAACAATATTGATTCTTCCAACCTATAAGCTTAAAATAGATTTTCTTTTTGTATGTGTCCTCTTCAATAGTTTCATCAATGTTTTAAAGTTTTGGTTAGAGGTATCTTTCAATTTTTTGGATAAATATTATAAACAAATTACCTTTTTGGTTATTTTTCAGATTGTTCACTGTTGACTATTGCCATATAAAAATGCTATGTTTTATTTGTTTTGTTTTTTAAATATAAAAAATGAACAAAGTTGGTTTTTTTGTTACCTCTTTTGTGCAATGTAAAACTTTTAAAGTAATTTTTAAAAGGTCTATATATACTGCAACATAAACTTATATATGGAAATAACAAATGCTTCCTTGTAAAATTTAAAGTAAAAAATAGTCTACAAATATATTTTGTGTTCCTGCTCGCTTTATAGACTATTCCAACTAGGCGGTTCGATTTATAGGTGAGACTCAAAGCTCTGTGCTAAAAAGATGTTTATAATTCAGTTACTTTACTTGTGAAAATCATACATGACAAGAATCATTCACAATGAATTAGGCTGAAAACAATTCAATGTTTATCAACAGGTGAATGGATAAACAAATTATTGATACAGCTATACAATGAAACGAAATAGTAAAAAGGGTGAATGATTAATAAAGTAACAATATAGATAAATCTCTAAAATAACTATGTTGAGTACAAGAAGCCAGACAAAAAGAATGCATGCTGCATAATTCAATTTCTGTATAAGTCTGAAAAACACAAACATATTCAGTGAAAGAAAGTAGTTCATTGATTACTTGGGAACAAGAGAGACAGGAAGAGGAAATTACAAAGAAGTATAAGAAAACTTTTGGGGTTTATAGCTGATTTCATTACCTTGATTGTGATGATGATTTTACAGATGTATTTATGTGTCAAAACATGCCAAGTTTTGTACTTTAAATATGTACAATTTGTCATATGTGAATTATGTTTTAACAAATCTCTTAACTTTTTTTGTAGTCAAACTATCGTTTTCTTAATGGTTTCAGAATTTTTGTCATGCTTATATTCTTATTTTTATAGCTTTATATTCTATTTATCTGTGTATTATTTTATATAGTATGAAATAACACATTAGTTTTGTTTTCTACCAGATATATGTAGATTAAAATGTAAATAGGGCAACCCTTTCAGGTCCCCTCCCATTGTGGGAACTTTTCTGTCCTCTCAATAAATCCTACTTTCTACTGAAAAAATAAATAAATAAAAATAAGTAAATAACAATGAAAGTTTTATCTTTTAATTGAAATACAATTAAATATTTATCATTAAATAGTTTCCCATACAAGTTCATTTTTCTGTTGTAATAAGAAGTTTATTTTATGTCAATATCCTAGCATTTGGGTGGAGTAGATTTATAGCAGTCTTCATAATCTTGTAAGGTATATCTCACCTTAAGATTTTACCTTTTCAAAATAGATTTGGCTTTTATTTCACTGCCTTTTTTTCTCCCTTTGAAACTTTAAAATTATAATTTCCAGGTTTTGATTTTTAACTCATTCAGATTCTGATTAGAGTTGCATTAATTACAGTAAACTTGTCTTGATGGTAAGGTTTGTATTCTAAGAACATTTTCTCCTGAAATTTCCTTTCAATAAGACCCTATAGTGTGAATTATATAAGTACTTTCTTTTCTTGTTAAAATTTTTATTTTCTCTGTGAAATTATAAGTAAACTAAGAGCTATAAATCCACTTTGAGATCATGATGATTTCATAGACTTTTCCAGCATGGTTGTTATGTTTGCAAATGTAACTCAAATCTCAGTACTAAAAAGAGAGTTCAGGTACTGTATTTATCAAAGTCTTGAAACTAGGATGCATCAATCTATAAATCACACTTCTGGTCCAAATCACACTCTTGCTCTGTAGTCATGTGACCCCTTATCTAGACCTAGTTAAAGCTTAATAAATGGCAGAAATGTTGAAAACAATAAATATTCTCTCACCCATATTAAGTATATATCTGTATATAAAGTATAAATACAAATTCCTCTGTTTATTAAAAAATTCTTTCTGACTTTATAAGTGAAAAAAGTAAATATAGGGAAGTTGGTGAAAGTATAAGTGTTCATGTGTATGCAGGAGTAAGAAAAAGAACAGGAGTGACTTAAGAATGTTGCTTGTCACACTCAATAAATATTGTCAAATTTGGTACATTCACCAAGAAGAGAGCAGACTCTCTTACCTGTCTCCTCGGAAATGAACTGTCTTAATGCCCTACCAAGCATAATGTAGTTTCAGAATTTAATGAATTATTTTACCAGGACTTGGTTGACATGCAGACCAAAATGTAAATACCCGGAAGGGTTTTGTGGAAGAGAGATTGATGGGAGGGAAGATGACTATTGTTTTGCTTTGTGTAAACCAGTGTCATTGAAATATTGACTGATGAATATTTGAATTGTCTCAAAAGGAATTTATTTCTCAACTAGTTATAAAGTAAAAATAATTTCTGCTATCTTGACTCTCATTATTGAGGGAATCTGCTGATTCTATGTGGAAAACTAATAAGCAGTACATCTTGTAAAATTTGATTTGTTGCTCATAATGTGAGGCTTTGTAAGGGTGTGGTACTTAACTTGAAACTATTAACAAAAGATCAAGGTAAAAAATTACCATAAAGAACATGGAATGTACAAACTTGAAAAATGGTTATAGTTAATTCTCTTTGGTTACTCAGAAGATAAATCAGAAAATATAACAATGGTAAGGTAAAATAATATTTCAATTATAATTTATTTTATATATTTTGTATAAAATTGATCATTAAAAATAGATAATATCACTCTGTTTTTATTATCAATTTTTGTTTTTTTTTTTTTAGTTGGAGTCTCACTCTGTCCCCCAGACTGGAGTGCAGTGGCCACTCCCGGCCACTGCAGACTCAACCTGCTGGGCTCCGGCGATCCTTCCGCTTCAGCCTTCCAAGTAGCTGGAATTACAGGCATGCGCTACCATGCCCGGCTGATTTTTTTTTATTTATTCTAGAGATGAGGTCTCGCTGCCCAGGCGGGTCTCGAACCCGCGGGCTCAGGTAATCCACTCACCTCAGCCTCCCAAAGGCACGGGATTACAGGCTGAGCCACCGAGCCCGGCTATTATCAATTTTTTAACTAACTATCCTTCAGAAACTCAAGAATTCTATTATGAACATTCAGAGCTTGATGTTGAAGATATAATTCTGGATTTTTCAAAGTAATGACCAGTCATTTATTTTCACTAAATATATGAGTAATTATTGAAATATTAAATATTGACTTGTCAAGAAACAATTTGACATTATAAATGCTTGACTTACTTTTTTCTCTTTCCCAAGCAGGTAAGCATATTTGTAATACTTACTGTCATTCAAATTACAGTCAACATAAATTCTTGATTGAGGTAGAAACAAAAATCACTTACTTTGTTACATGTCACACATATTCCCAAGTGTGACTGTAAAAGTTATAAATTCATATGAAACAGCAACCTAAACTTAGAAAGAAAAATTGCCATATTATATTAGGTGCATCATTGAATAATTGTTTTTAAAAACTGTAACTTTTCTTAGGAAAACTATGTCTTAGTGGTTACTTTTTAAGTAAACTTAATGAGTATGTAAAATACTACCAGTCAATTCAAACATAATTCTCACCAGTTTATCAATTATGTTTGACATATCTGGAGAAAAATATAAACTGCAAAAATTTCCTCCTACTATTTAATACTAGCCTAACGTTTCCCTGAGATTTAATAACAGCAGAGAAATTATACCCTCCAGTATAATACATATTGCTTAAAAGAGAAATAATTATATCATACAGGAATGCAGTTCCTAAGGAAGATGATACTTCCTTATTTTACGTCTCTGAAATACTAGGAAATATTATTTCAAGAAACTTTTAAGTGACTTCAGTAAATGAAAAAACATATATATGTATATATAGTTTTATAATTTAAGTAATAAAAGAGCCTTCAAATGAATACTGACTTTAAAATTTTCCTTTAAAGCATTACCCACCCTTTATTCATGCTCACGACTCACACAAGGAAATAAAATAAAACAAGAATAGTAATGGAAGGTGTATCAGACACCACTAATGTAGTACCTTCCATTTCTCAGCCTCACTTGTTTGCTTGCTCCTCTTCAGCCACCTCTGTAGAGCCTGACTTTTGTTGATGTTCATGTTTATGTCCCTGCTGATGTGGTGGCTGGCTCTTCCTCTCACTTTCAGAACTGCATAAATCATCAGACTAGGGTGCTTTCATATCTGACTTTCATAGGGAGAATTTAAGAATTCTGATGATGTAACTTGTAATTAAAAAGGAGTAAGGTTTAACCAGTGAAGAAGAGAAGATGGGAAATAAGTACAGATAAAGTGCCCCTTCATTCATGAGGCACGGTAGTAGCCTACATGGACAAGGGATCAGTTATATCTATGACAAAGTAATAACCAGTTTGGCCATGCTCTGTCTTCTGTGTCTTTCACTATTACTGCCCTGGGATTGCATCTAATAATAAAGAATTAACTCTTAAACTTTTCTTTGGTAATAGATACCACTAGTTGAAACTTGCCTTCGTTTGCCAAGGGACCCAGTCCACAAAATCATCAGTTAGGCATTTTAGTTTTAAGAGAATGCTATTGCCGGGCTCGGTGGCTCAGCCTGTAATCCCGCGCCTTTGGGAGGCTGAGGTGAGTGGATTGCCTGAGCCCGCGGGTTCGCGACCCGCCTGGGCAGGCGAGACCTCATCTCTAAAATAAATAAAAATAAATTAGCCGGGCATGGTAGCGCGCGCCTGTAGTTCCAGCTACTTGGAAGGCTGAGACGGAAGGATCAAAGGAGCCCAGCAGGTGGAGTCTGCGGTGGCCGGGAGCAGTCACTGCACTCTAGTCTGAGCAACAGTGAGACTCCAACTCCAAAAAAAAAAAAAAAGGAGAATGCTATTATTGTGGGACTCAAACTTAGAAAGTTTGTCACAGCTTGCCTGACAGCTTCTAACTAAGCCTGTTTTGTTTGTTTGTTTGTTTGTTTTTGTGGTTGCTGTTATTTTGGATTCCATTCAAAGCGCTGTGGTTCACCAACATAAAGGACTAAATAAAATACTCAAGAAGGGCACATATTGTTTCTCATGCAGAGTCCAATAAGACATTAGGTCTCCTTTTTTAGTGGTGAAGGCAAACACACTGCAATATTTTTGACTTACTATCTTATATTTGGGAACCCCTTGACTCTACAGTAACAGCCATATTGTTTTCTACTTGGGACCAAAAGATCTGCACTCTTTAAGTAGTTCAAGATTGTCTTGTACAGTAGTAACATTTCTTAGGGAATTTTCTTTAATTGGAAACATCTGTTTCCCCATGGTAATGATAATTATCTTAGTGTCTCACCAAATTTTAACCTAAGGGCTATAGGAGATTTCAAAGAAAGGGGGCATAAATGCAAATGTATCAAGATTTATTTGTATCAGTGAATCACCTTCTTCAGTATTTTAAACTCAACATGCATATTGTCAATGTTTCATCTATGGTTTATAAAAGGAGTTTGTCTCTTTCAAGAAAATATTCTTGATAGGACCAACTCTCTCTTATAATATCCTGGGGCAGTGAAGGAAACACAACAAAACAAAACAGAAGTAAACAACAAAAAAAGCCTCTGGGACTAGAGAATCAAAAAAAAAAAATTTCTGAAGGTGTCATGATAGACCGCAGAAAGGGGATGAGTAATGAGACAGCTAAGCGCTAGTCATTCATTATTATTATTATTATTATTTTTGAGTTGGAGTCTCACTCTGTCACCCAGTCTGTAGTGCAGTGGCCGCTCCCGGCCACCACAGCCTCAACCTGGGCTCCGGCGATTCTTCCGTCTCAGCCTTCCAAGTAGCTGGAAGTACAGGCGTGTGCTACCAACGCCCAGCTCATTTTTGATTTATTGTAGAGATGAGGTCTCGCCAAGTTGCCCAGGCGGGTCTCGAACGCGCGGGCTCAAGGCAATCCACTCACCTCAGCCTCCCAAAGGCACGGGATTACAGGCTGAGTCACCGAGCCCGGCTAGTCATTCATTCTTAACAAGCCTTATGTTTCCCATGTATTATTTTTCAACCGAACCAAAGTTCTAATGACTCACCTTTTTCTGCATATAGTGGTCATAAACTTCCCTTATACCATGCTCAAGGCAGATATACATCTCTTTAACTCGTTTTAGAAAGGAGTCTGAACTATGAGAACCCAGGATGAATCTTTATGGGGCAGATTTGAATATGATTATCAGGTTGATGAAGATCTTTTTTCCCTCCCCAGTGAAGAGTTAGTAGAAAGAGGACACTGTTTGAAAAACTACTTTCTGGTATTTAGCCTAGAATTACCTCCCAGTTCCTCCTCATTAATAACACATAAAGTAGAGGGTGTTTATTACACAGTTGATCATACAATTTACTCATCATATTTTCTAAGTTTATGAACTTACCTCAAATCCTAACAATCACTCCACAAGACGTTCATCCATTCACTTCTATTAGGTCACTTATCTGTCAACATTTCTTTCCCATTGACAAAATTGTCAAGAAGTATGATAGATTTTACTCTACTTGTATGCTAACAAGTTAGCCTCATGCTTACTGCTAAAAGACATGCAACTCCTGGGTGAGAGACAAAAGACCTTATTTACTCACGGCACAGAAAATATCAAGTACAGCAAAACATCACACCAGTTTGCCTTGCTTCATGTCCTTTGGAAGACAGGAGTGATGCGGATAAGCCCAGATAGATACCTTCCCAAGATGCTATAACTGATGTATCTTGACCTTATCCACATCTTTTTTAAGGAGTGGATGTGCCCTTTGCTTCTGAGAGAGTCATTATCTCTATTTTCCACATCATCTGTTCACTATATAAACATCCCTGAAAAAATTATCAAGAACAAAGGGCTATCAGTACTTAAGTTTACAAAAGAAACATAAAAAACTAATGCTTAATCACTGAGACATATTTTACATACAGCATGTGGTATATCTCAATGAACACACTATATTGTTTGAAAAGCATGTTTGCATTAAGGTTATTTGATATAGTATTCAATGCATATCAATTAGGTCAGACTAGATAATAATAATGTTCACATATTCATTGGCTCCATGATTTTAAGTTCTAATGAAGAAAAAACATATGATACTGATAGAGAAAATGTATTTTACAAAATTAAACACCCACTGTCAAAGACACTCCAAGCAAAGTAGAAATAGTAGGAACTCCCAGAATCTAACACAAAAAATTTTACCAAAAACCTATAAAAACACTTTATGTAATGCTGAAAGATTAAATGCTTTTCCCAAGTAAATAAATAAATAAATAAGGCAAGAGTATGAATTTTCCACAACTCTACAGCATCAACCACTATCCTGGCCAGGTGCGGTGGCTCAAGCCTGTAATCCCAGCACTTTGGGAAGCTGAGGTGAGAGGATTGCCTGAGCACAGGGTTTTGAGACCAACCTGGGCAACTTGAGCCTGGACCACTTGGTGAGATCTCATCTCTACAGAAATCAAAAAAATTAGTCAGGCATGGTAGGACACACCTGTAGTTCCAGCTACTTGGAAGGCTGAGGCAAAAGTATTGCCTGAGCCCAGCAGGTAGAGGCGGCAGTGGCCATGAGCATGCCTTCCACTCCAGCCTGGGTGGCAAAGTTAGACTCCACCCCCCCCAAAAAAAACCCCAAAAATCCGTTCTGGACTGTGCAATATGAAAATAAAATAAATAAAATCATAGCAATCTTACAGACTCATGATTTTCCACATGGAAAACACCAATGAAACTAGAAAGTGTTTAATAGAACTAATATATGAGTGTAGCAAGTTTAAAGACTACAATGTCAACATAGAAAGCAATGTTTATGCTTTGGAATATTTAATTTTGTTAAGATAGCAATTCTCTACAAACTTAACTTACACATTTTGATTCTGTGATCAGGAAAAATATTTTTAGTTACCAATAGTAGATTTAAAATTTCTGTGTAAAGCAAGGGGACTAGAAGAACCAAAATGATTTTACAAAATAAGATCAAATTTGTAGAGTGTATGCTATCTGATATCAAGACTTACTGTGAACTTACAGTAAACGAGACAGTGTGCCACTAATGAAAGAAAAAGCACACACAAAAAATAAAACTTGAGTGTCCAGTAGTAGACTTATTCATACATGGCCAGTTGATTTTGACAAATATATAAAAAAGTAATAAAATACATTTTTTAGCAAATTTTTATGCTGTAAGGGGAGGGCACACCTCATCATCAAGTGTACCTGCATTGTGAACATTTGTATACCTAACCCTGAATTGTACCACACATCTTTCAAATAAAAGCTTTAAAAAAATAAAAACCTATATGCAAAAATGGAGAGAGAAAGAGAGAGATTGACCAATAATTCATATTATACTCCATGTACAAAAGATAAATAAAAATGAACATAGACTATATGTAAACCTTAAAATTATAAAACATCTAGGAAGAAAGCTAAAAGAAAAACTTTAATCATTGTGACTTTTAACTTAAGATCAGTAGTATGATCCATAAATGAAAAATAAAGATAAATTAACTTCATTGTAACTAAGAACCTCTGCCTTTCAGTAAATATTGTAAAGAGAATAAAAGACTCAGATTGGAAGAAAATGGTTCTATATTGTCATACATCTAATAAAATAGCTTATATTCAGATTAAAAATCTCAAAACACAATAATAAAAATTCCGACTACCCACCTTAACAATAGCAATTTAAAAATTCAAACTATTACAACAGATACATCATTAAAAAAGTCAGTAGAAAATTAGCATTTATAAAGATGTACAGCATTATTTGTTATAAGGAAAATGCATGCAAAAACTACAGTGAGATTTTGCTACACACATACTAAAGTCTAAAATAAAAAAAAAAATCCTCATCATCATCATTATAAAACTGGAAATATCAAGTCCTAGAGAGGATGCAAAGCAATTTGAAATTTCATTAATTTTTGGTGCGGATAGAGGATGACACAGATAATTTGACTAACAATTTGTCAGTTTTTAAATTATGACATATACTCTTTATGTGTTCCAGCTCTTAAGTTCTAAGTTATTACCCCCAAAGTGAAAATATATCTCTTTAAAATGACTGTTAACAAATGTTTATGCCAGATTTTTAAATAGCATCCCAAATCTGGAAATAAACCAAAAATACTTAAACTGATTAATGACCAGAAAGCAGATCATATCTATACGATTAAATATTACTTATTAATAAAAATAAATGCGCTACTGACACACACTATGGCATGAATGAATTTCAAATGCATCATACTAAGTGAAATAAGTGAGACTCAAAGGGCTATGTACTGCTTCAACAATAAATATAATATATACTTGGTAAAAATGCAGGATAAATGATGCAGAGGGAAAAAAAAGAGGGTAAACGTAGAGAGTGTCAGGGAGATGAAGTCAAATTTAAAGAAGATTTTATTTAAAATGTTACTTTTAGTAAAGATCTGAAGGAGGTTAGGGGACAAGCTCCAGACAGTCAACCATAACAACGCAATGCAAAGTAGGTCGATCTTGGTTTTATCCAATGGTTTGTGGTGGTACAAAACAGGAAACTATGCCTCTGCCTTGGATATTAAAACATGTTTGTGCTATTTAGTCTCTTTTTATACATTAAAACATTATAATTAAACACGAAATATTTTCCAAGTGAATAAGATAGAAAGGAATTCCAGTCAGAATTTTCAACATTTATAAGGACACAAAAATGAAAGTCTTGGCATACATGTGGAATTGCATGTATTTTTATTTTTGAGAGGAGAATTGAGGCATATGTGAAACTGAACTAAATGAAGAGATTGAAATAAAGGAATTAATCTTCTCAAACTCATATCATTCTGTAGAAAATGATTTTATTTAAAGTTTACAAGAAAGGTGGCATAATCAGATTTATAATAACTTTCGCCACACCTTTTTAAACTCTGTATTGAGGTCTTCAGAAACTGAAGACCTCTGACAGCAGGAAGTCACACAAATTGAATAAGGTAGGCAGACAATAAACACCTAAGTTGCAGTGAAAGTGCATGACAAGTCAGTGTCAACTAAAAATGTTTTTCAATAATACACACTGAAACCTTGTTGTCACCTATGCTCTCACCTTCAAGATTTTTATTAAAAAAATGAGAATACGCTGGCAATATACAAAGTAATGGAGGCTTTGTCCCACTTTTTTATGGCGTATTTTATTGTTTCTCTAATCTTGCTCAAAACCATTATACAGAAGCACTTTAAGGTCAATTTTCTTCTGATTCTATTTAATACAGGTTAACTGTAAAACAAACAAACAAAAAAACACCTGAATACACAGAAAAGTAAAATGGAAAATTAAACCAGGATATGATCATTCTTAGCCCTTGGTTTTATTTATTTATTCATTATTTTAAAGATGTGGTGTACAATTCAGGGTTAGGTATACAAATATTCATTATGCAGGTACCTTTATTGATGAGGTGTGTCACCCCTCTCCTGGAAGTTTTCCACTATTGTCATTCCCTTTCTTATACTGTCATGATAAATCTTCAAGGTTTGCTTATGAGTGAAAACATGTGGTACTCAGTTCTTTGTTTCTGTGATAGATAGCTCAGTAATATAGAGTCTAAGACCATTCAAGTTGCTGAGAAGTTCATAATTTTGTCCTTATTTATGGCTGCATAATATCCCATCACATATATGTACCACATTTTTAAATTTAGTCTTCTCAATGGGCAGCACAGTTGATTCCATGTTTTTGCTATGGTGAATAATACTGCAATAAACATGCGTGCATGGGTATCTTTTTCACAGAGTGATTTGAGTTCCTCCAGGTATATCCCAGGTAGGGGAATTGTGAATTTGTATGGACGGTTAATTTTTAGATCTTTTGGGAATCACCAAACTGTTTTCCACACAGGTTGTATTAGATTACACTCCCACCAGCAGTGTAGAAGTGTTCCCTTTTCCCTACATCGTCTCCAGCATCTGTTGTTTTTTGAGTTATTGATGATGGCCATCCTGACTGAAGTTAAGTGGTATTTCAGTGTAGTTTTAATTTCCATTACTTTGATGACTAGCGAGGTTGAGCATTTTTTCATGTATCTATTGACTACTTGTAAGTCTTCTTTTGAGAAGTGTCTATACATATCTTTTGTCCACTCTGTAATGGGGCTTTTTTTTTTCTTTTCTTTTTTCTTTTCAGTATGTTTGAGTTCCTTTAAATCCTAGATGCTAGGCCTTTGTCAGATATACTGTTAGCAAATATTTTTTCCCAGTTTGTGGGCTGTCTCCTTGCTCTCTTGACTGTTTCTTTTGCTTTATAGAAGCTTGTCTGTTTGATGAGGTCCCACTTGTCTATCTTATATCTTATGGTATAGGCACTGGGGGTTTTGGTTAGGAATTTGTTGCCAGTTTCAATTTCCATAAGGGTGTCTCTTGCGTTGTCTAAGGTTCTTATAGTTTGAGGTTTTATGTTTACATCTTTGATCCATTTAGAATTGATTTTTGTGTATGGTGATAGGTAGGGGTCTTGTTTTAAACTTCTCCATGTTGTCAGCCAGTTTTCCCTGCACCATTTACCGAATAGGTTCTCCTCTCCCCAGTTGTTGATGGTGGAGGCTTTGTCAAAGATGAGTTGGTTGAGAAATTGAGATTTTGCTTCCAGAATCTCTATCTTGTTCCATTGGTCTATATGCCTGTTCTAGTACCAATACCAAACCATTTTGAATATAGTAGCTTTACAATAATGTTTAAAGTCTGGGAGTATGATACCTCCCACTTTATTTATTTATTTATTTTGCTGAGGATTGTTTTGGCTACTTGTGGTTGCTTATGTTTCCATATGAATTCTTGTATTGTTGTTTCCAGGTCTCAGAAGAATGCTGCTGGCGATTTAATGGATATTCCATTAAATCTGTAGATTGCCTTGGTACGATAGACATCTTAACAATGTCGATTCTTCCAATTCATGAGCATGGAATATTTTTCCATTTGTTTGTGTCATCTTTGATTTCTTTGAGCAGTGTTTTGTAGATTTGTCATGAAGTTCTTTTACTTCTCTAGTTAATAAGATGCCAAGCTATTTGTGTGTGTGTGTGTGTGTAGCTATTGTGAATGGGATTGTGCTTTTTATTTGGGTTTCTTTTTGCTTATTGTTGGTGTATAGGAATATGACTGTCTTTTGCACATTTACTTCATACCCCGAAAGTTCATTATCAGCGCAAGGAGGATTTTGATAGATTCTCTTGGGTTTTTGAGGTATAGAATCATGTCATCTACAAAGAGGGATAACTTAACTTCCTCTTTTTCAACTTTGATATGCCTGATTTCCTTTTCTTGTCTGATTGCTCTAACTAGGACTTCCAATATGATGTTCAATAGGAGGGGCAAGAGTGGGCATTCTTGTCTTGCTCTGGTTTTCAGGGGAAATGGTTGTAATTTCTGTCTGTTTAGCAGTATATTGGCTGTGGGTTTCTCGTAGGTGGCTCTTACTATTTTGAGGTGTATTCCATCTATGCCTAAGTGTTCAAGGGTTTTTATCAAGAAGTGGTACTAGATTTTATTGATAGTTTTTTCTGTATCTAATGATATAATCATGTGGTTTTTGTTTTTGCATCTGTTGATATATTTAATTATGTTTATGGTCTTGTGGTTGTTGAACCAGTCCTGGGGATGAAGCTTACTTGGTCATGGTGGATGATTTTTGAGGTGTGTTGTTTGATCCTGTTTGCTAGAATCTTGTTGAGAATTTTAGCTTCTATGGTCATCAATGATATTGGCCTGTGGTTCTCTTTTTCTGTTGGATCTTTACCTGATTTGGATATCAATGTGATGTTAGCTTTATAAAATGATTTGGGGAGAGTTCCATCTTTCTTGATTGCCTGGAATATTTTCAATAGGATTGGTATCAGCTCCTCCTTGTGTGTTTTGTAGAATTCTGCTGGAAAGCCATCTGGTCCAGGTCTTTTTTTTTTTTGTAGGTAGTTTTCTTATGACATAGTCAACTTCCTGGGTTGTTATTAGTCTATTTAGGTTTTTGATTTCTTCTTGTTTCACCTGAGGAGATTGTGTAATGTCAGAAAGTCCTCCATTTCACTTAGGTTTGTTTCCATACAAGTGTACATAGCAATCTCTGATAATCTTTAATATTTCTCCAGGGTCAGTTGTGACTAAATCTTTTGAATTTCTGATTTTGTTTATTTGGGTACTTTCTCTCTTTTCTTGATCAGTCTAACTTGTTTATCCTTTCAATGAACTAGCTTTTTGTTTTGTTGATTTTTTTTGTATTATATTTTTGTCTTCTATGTCTCCAATGTAGCCCTTGGTTTTATTTATTTTTAGATTGGTTTTCTTATTTGTGTAGGTTTTATTTTAATGAATGTGAAGCCATCTTTGATTGACAGTTTTATGTTTCTTTTTTTTTTTTTGAGTTGGAGTCTCACTCTGTCGCCCAGACTGGAGTGCAGTGGCCGCTCCTGGCCACCGCAGCCTCGACCAGCTAGGCTCCGGCGATCCTTCCGCCTCAGCCTTCCAAGTAGCCGGAATTACAGGCAGGCGCTACCATAGCCCAGCTGATTTTTTGATTTATTGTAGAGATGAGGTCTCGCTGCCCAGGCAGGTCTCAAACCCGCGGGCTCAGGCAATCCACTCACCTCAGCCTCCCAAAGGCGCGGGATTACAGGCTGAGCCACCGAGCCTGGCTTATGTTTCATTTTTATTAAAAATTTTATGAGGAATATTTTTTTATGTCATTGAAAGCCACTTGAGACTTCTTGTTTCAACTCTCACCTGCAAAGAGTTTTAAAGAAATCATTCTTATTCTCACAACAATAAAAAGCTGGAAAAACTGAAAATAAATATTTTATTGAACCCATCAGATAAATTAGTTCACAGACTAACCTTCCAAATCAGACATAGGCATACCCAGTGAGATACAGTAACGGAGATCTGCTTAACTGAACTAGGAACCACTAAAACTACAGATTGGCAGAAACAAATGGTAAAGTTCAGCTGATAGATGGCTTGTGTGTTTTCTGTTTTGTTTTGTTTTTGTTTTTGTTTTTAATAGGCATTCCTGCCAGGAACTTGATCATGTTTGTATAATGAAGATTGGAGAAATATACACTCATGGCTCTTGCAAGACTATGGGAAGAGAAGACTGGAGAATGCCTAACCTTTCTTTGTAAAGACCAAACCTCCAGGGAAAGTAATTTGTATCAGTATACTTCTTAAACATTAATCTAACTAGGGAAAAGGAATTTCCCAGTAATCCAGTCCCTCCAGACCTCTGGTTTCATCTAAGTGGAAAAATAATAAAGTAATGACTGTGTGTAGGGCATCAAGGAAAATGATTGGTCAATTAGTCATGTTGAAAATACATGTCCTTGAGTGAAGTGATCAAAATGGCAGTCAGAGAAATGAATAAGCATTAGTAGAAAAAAAGTTAACCATTGGCAGAGGAAAACTTCTGATGCAACAGACCCAAGACACAAGTCACTAAATGACTTATACTTAATTGGAAGAAAATAGAATGCCCTTTCCCCATACTATACCATCATACTAACAGGACTCAAATATAATAACAATGGATTGTTGCTGAAAGAGTTGTAAGACACAGACTTTTTCTGAGGAGAAATACTTAGTAAAACCCAAAGTTAAGAGGTGAGACAAAAGTAAGTACACTAAAGATATTTTTTTTTTTTTTTTTTTTTGAGTTGGAGTCTCACTCTGTCACCCAGACTGGAGTGCAGTGGCCGCTCCCGGCCACCGCAGCCTCGCCTGCTGGGTTCCAGCGATCCTTCCACCTCAGCCTTCCAAGAGGCTGGAATTACAGGCATGTGCTACCACGCCCGGCTGATTTTGTGATTTATTGTAGAGATGAGGTCTCGCTGCCCAGGCGGGTCTCGAACCCGCGGGCTCAGGCAATCCACTCACCTCAGCCTCCCAAAGGCGCGGGATTACAGGCTGAGCCACCGAGCCCGGCTCACTAAAGATATTTTAAGACTGTTGCACAAGGTAACAACAAATATTAAACACAGAAAAACTCCTACCCAGATTATCATAAGTCCTCGTGCTAAAAGCACATTTGCCTAATACCCAAGGCATCCAGCTTTCAACAAAAAATACAAGGAAACTCGAGAATCAAGGTCAACATAAACAAGTCATGTTATAAGTATGTGGCTTGAGTGAAGTGATCAAAATGGCACTTCATAAGATCTTGTGATCTTCCTCCCATAACCCATAACTTGAGCCTAATCATGAGGAAAACAGCAAACAGACCACTATTAAAGAACGTTATACAAAGAATCTCAACAATACTCCTCAAAACTGTCATGTTCATCACCAGCAAGGAAAGACTGAAAAACTGTTATAAGGAGCTTAAGAGACTTGATGATTAAATGTTATGTGGTAGCCCAGCTTGGTGGCTCAGCCTGTAATCCCGTGCCTTTGGGAGGCTGAGGTGAGTGGATTGCCTGAGCCTGTGGGTTCGAGATCCGCCTGGGCAGTGAGAACTCATCTCTACAATAAATCAAAAAATCAGCCGGGCGTGGTAGCGCATGCCTGTAATTCCAGCTACTCGGAAGGCTGAGGCGGAAGAATCGCCGGAGCCCAACAGGTCAAGGCTGCGGTGGCCGGGAGCGGCCACTGCACTCTAGTCTGGGCGACAGAGTGAGACTCCAACTCAAAAAAAAAAAAAAAATGTTATGTGGTGTCCTGGATGGGCCCCTGAACGAGAAAAAAAATGATAAAAACTAAAGAAATGTCAATAAAGTATAACTTTAGCTCATGATAATGTATCAATATTGGTTTACTAGTTTTGACAAATCTACCATACTACTACATGATGTAGACAATAAAATTAATTGGATATGGGGTATATGTAAATCCATGTTTCATCTTCAAAATTTTTCTGTAAATTAAAAACTTCTAAAATAAGTGTTGAAAATATAAGAACATTTTAAAAATCTTTGTGAATGAAAGTTTTAAGGATACACAGTAAAATATATGTTTAAAATATTTTAGTAAAACCTTCCTTTGATTAGGCCTTTTGAATTATTTCATTTTATTTATTCATTTACTTATTTTTACTTCTATTGCACTTTCAATTTTGCTATATTAAAATGATTACATTCATCTAGAACATTTTTAAATATTGTTTAGTAAGATAAATTGATATTTTTGCCAAAAATATCTTGACTGTATCTTTCATTTATTTTATTTTATTTTACATTTTACTCTTTACCTTTTTTAAAATTAGTGAGTGGTAGTAAAAGGGTAAGTTATATTTGTTTGGTCCATTATCATACTGTTATGATATACCATATTATATTTTTTATTGTGCTATTCTTATATGGTTGAGATAATCCCTGTAAGTTTGTAAACTATAATTATTTTGTGAGCTTTTCTATAAATCATATCTTTTGAAGACTAAATAAAAATATTTACCTATATACGTAAATTTCAAAGGCTAGATAATATGATAATCTAATATTAAAATAAATAATTTGCTAACTTATATAATTATTATTTCTGAATTTTTTACTACACTGTTAGACTTTATATTTGAATAATCTGCTATTCCCTTTATGAAATAATGTTGACATTAGCAATAGGAAACGGTAATGTGATACCAATTCTCTATAGCTAAAAAAGTAAGTTTCTATGTTGGGAAAAGTTAATCAATCACAGTAAGTATAGTCTTTACATATCCAAAATATAATGAAACAAAATTTTCTTTCTTTGATGATTTTATATCTTTTTATTTCAAATATTGCTGAAGAGAATCCTCTGATTTTATTAATAACCGTAACTCTGTAATTTACATTAAACATGATATCTATGGTTTTCATTATTGCATGAAAAGATTTGGACTACAGCAATGCATCACTTAACAATGGAAATATGCTCACACGATGTATGATTAGGCATTGTTTGCCCTTGTGTGAACATAATAACATGTATTTACATGGACTTTTTTTTGAGTTGGAGTCTCACTCTGTCGTCTAAGCTGGGGTGCAATGGTACACTCATGGCCACTCCAGTGTCAAGCTGCTGGTCTCCGGCAATCCTTTCACCTCAGCCTTCCAAGTAGCTGGAACTACAGGCGCACACTACCACACTCAGCTTATTTTTGATTTATTGTAGAGATGGTCTCGCCAAGATGCCTGGGCTGGTCTCGAACCCGCAGGCTCAGGCAATCCACTCACTTCGGCCTCCTATGGTGCTGGGATTACAGGCTGAGCTACTGAGCCCGCCTACATAAACTTTGATAGTATAGCTTAATACAATCCTAGGCTGTATGGTATAGCCTATTGCGCCTAGGCCACAAACCTGTACAGCATGTTACTTTACTGAATACCGCAGGCAATTGTAACACAATATTAAGTATTTATGAATCTAAATAAAAAATGTAATGTGTTGAGCTATGACATTACAAAGGCTAAGATGTACAAAGAGTATTTTTTCAACCCCATTAAAACCTTATGAGACCATATATGCAGCCTGTTGTCGATTGAAACATTATTAGGTGGTACATGACTGTATTTCTTTTCCTTTTTTGAGTTGGAGTCTCACTCTGTCGCCCAGATTGGAGTGCCGTGGCCGCTCCCAGCCACCGCACCCTCGACCTGCCGGCTCCGGCGATCCTTCCGCCTCAGCCTTCCAAGTAGCTGGAACTACAGGCGTCTGCTACCACGACCCGCTACTTTTTTATTTATTGTCGAGATGAGGTCTGGCCACGTTCCCCAGGCAGATCGCGAACCCTCGGACTCAGGCAATCCACTCACCTCAGCCTCCCAAACTGTATTTCTATATGGGTATAAAACTGCCTGACTCTCTACAGGGAGATCATTAAGGCTGAAGATAATAAAGTACCACATGGGAAAAGGTTTCTGTTTGGCGTTGTAGATGTCTTTTGATAGAATAACATATTAGAATACATTGTTTCCATATGTAGACCCTCTTTCTGAAGACACATATATGTCAAACTTTGATTTTATTAAATGCTTTCTCCCCAAAGTAGTTTGTCTGGTTGTATATTTTGGGGCCAGTTTCTCTTTTGGAGTTGACTGCTGCATTGGGAATGCCAAACAGAAAACCGGCACACTTGTTTGCAAAAAGACCCCACAAAAAACCAAAATGATATGTTTGAAAGGATGAGAGGAAATAAGGGAAAAAAGTTCACAAAAATGAAACATGTGGGTCATTAGTAACCCCAAATTAGCTCATTTAGTAGGAAAATTATAAAAAAAGATTCAGCTAGGATTAACAATGCCCATTTATTTTGTGTGTTATCCTCTAAAATATTGCATGGGAGGTGTAGCTGGACTAGACTCATGAATTGGATTCCACATAAATATTAAATGTCATTAGAAACACTTTTTCTCAAACTTTCTTAATATATGTAAGATGTGAATTGAGAACTATTAATACAATTTCATTTTGATACATTAAAATAATCAAATAAGTATTTTATATATCTAAACTTTTGTCTATGTCCCTATATTTTATTAGGATTTGTTTCTCAAATTGATGTCTCCTGCTCCTCTTCAGTAGAAGTGAGAATGCCATTTTCATCCTTCTCTAGAGGATTTTATTTTAAATTATTGTCTATGTTAATATTAATTCCAAAAAGACATAAGTTATTGTATCTCCTAGTCTGATATAAGAAATATGTTTCTATAATTAAAGCTACCAAGGCACTTTGTACACATATTTTCTTTATGCCTTTCAATAGACATTTTAGGAAATGATTACAAATCTTATCATTTGTTCTTACATATTTTACACCAGCTTGTAGAATAAAATAGCATACAGTTGAGAAGAAATTAAAACTGGTATAAGAAACCCATCTTTTGAGCCTTGATCCAATTCTATTCTTGCCATGTGAAAACATTAACATAGTCACATACTGAATCCTAAATATTAAATGTGTAATATTGACAATATGTGTCAGGAGCATTCTGAGAGACAATAATTCCAGTAGGGCAACTAAATATAACCCTAAGAAGAGTATGGGTTTGAAAATAGGTAAAGAGTTATTTAAGAAAAATGAAGGCAAAAGATACTCAAAGTAAAGAAAAATGATCAAGAAAATGTCCAAAACGTGGGAACACTGCCAGATATGATCCAGGAAACCAAACTGAATTTTTTTTTTTTTTGAGTTGGAGTCTCACTCTGTCTCCCAGACTGGAGTGCAGTGGCCGCTCCCGGCCACCGCAACCTCGACCTGCTGGGCTCCGGCGATCCTTCCGCCTCAGTCTTCCAAGTAGCCGGAATTACAGGCACACGCTACCACACCCGGCTGATTTTTTGATTTATTGTAGAGATGAGGTCTCGCTGCCCAGGCGGGTCTCGAACCCGCGGGCTCAGGCAATCCACTCACCTCAGCCTCCCAAAGGCGCAGCCAAACTGAATTTTTAAATCATAAATATTGAATAGAACATTAGCTTGAGATTAAATGAAGACATTCAGTAGCACAATACGTGAAAATAAGTGTTTTCCGATACTTTAAAAAAGCCTTTGTGGTAGGATTCAGGATGCATGTAAGGTTTTTGAAAAGGGAAGTGCTATAATATGTGTGCCGTTTCAGAAAAAAATAAATATTGTTTCTGCTAGGAATCCAGTATAGGCTTGTGCTAGATGTCAAAATGTTTGCTAAGGCTAGACAAAGAATGAAATTAAAAAAAGGTAAAGAAATCTAATGTTACTAAGCCTTTTTATCTTGCTTTCAATTTTTCATGAGGTACAAAATGATACTAGACAAGTGGTAAATGCCTTAGATTGTTAGATGAATGAATAAAAACAGTTTTTCTAATTTATTCAAAGATATGCATTTTTTTACATTCTATTATGTCAACTAGAGAAACGCCTTATAATCAACACCAGCTTAAACCCATAGTTTGCAAATCAGCAATATAATATCTTTTTAACTCTCTATGTATATGTAAACATACTCATAGCTGTTTGTAATTCCACTGTTTACATTATTTAGTGTTAGTTGTATATAATTATACATATAACTATCTCTCCATATAAAAATATATATACTATATAGAGATAGAAAGTTTCATTGTTTAAAATATTTTCAAAAATATTATAAACAATATAAACATTTGACATTTAAAGAAATTATTTTGCATATGGAAAGACTTCAAGGTAGAGCAGCACAGTATATGACAAAAATCAATATGTGAAATAATCCACTGGACGATTTTCAATGAAATTAAAATATAAGATTAAAGTATATAAGTATCCTCTTTCATGTTTTAATTAAAAATACTTTCATTTTTGATGTATAAGGTAGTGTAGATTTTACAACTAATGGCATCTGAGGCTCAAGGAAATACAGAAATTGATATGAATTCATCTTTGCAATTTAATAACTTCCTCAGCTGAAGATAACCTCTAAGAACATCAGTTTGCTCATCTGCTAAACAATTATACTAGCATTTAACTGTGTTTTTATAAGACTTTGTGGGATGATGTATAGCGACATGCTTTATAAATGGTCAAGTTAGCCAACAGATACATGAAAAAATGTTCAGCTTCACTGGCCATCCAAGGGATACAAATTAAAACCACACTGAGATACCACCTAACTCCAGTCAGAATGGTCATCATCAAAAGCTCAAAAAATAACAGATGCTGGAGAGGATGTGGTGAAAAGGGAACACTTCTACACTGTTGGTGGGAGTGTAAACTAGTAAAGCCTCTGTGGAAAACAGTGTGGCGATGCCTAAAAGTTCTAAAAATCGACCTTCCATATGACCCTGCAATTCTCCTACCAGGAATATACCCGGAAGAACTCAAATCACTCTATAAAAAAAGATACCTGCATGCGTATGTTTATCACTGCATTGTTCACAATAACAAGAACATGGAATCAATCATGCTGCCCATCAAAAGAGGACTGGATTTTTAAAAAATGTGGTGCATATACACAATGGAATATTACACAGCCTTAAAGAAGAACAAAATCATGAACTTCGCAGCAACCTGGATGGAATTAGAGTCTATAATACTGAGTGATCTTTTACAGAAACAAAGATCTGAGTATCACATGTTCTCACTCATTAGTGGACCTTGAACAACTACTATAATATTATAACAAAATGATTGACAGTAGCGGGAAACTGCGAGGGGCAGGGAGGGTGGGGAGGTGGGGTTGACAGTAGTTGGAATCTGACTGGGGAGGAACACCTCATCAACAAGGGTACCTGCACAGTGAATATTTGTATACTGAACCCTGAATTGTACCCCATAATTTAAAAATAAAATAAAATAAAATATTTTAAAAAATAAAAATAAATGTACAAGTTACAGGGCAAATATTATGAATTTTTTCCTATAATCGAAGCATAGACTATTGTAATCAAAATTAGAAATAAAAACTTAATAATGAAGAGGGTAAAATGGCATTTTACCAGCTAGAAAGCTATTAAAATTGTCATTTAGGAAATTAATAAAATATACTGCAAAGGTAAGGGAATATAACAAACAGGCAATTCAATGAAACACTATATATAACCCAGGAAGAGAGAGAAAGTATATAATATATATTCAGGGAGGCATCATTAAATAATGATGAAGAAAGAAATATTTGTTAAAATGCTGGGGTAAACAATCAGTTTTGAGAGAACAAACTTAAATATACATTTTAAACCACATAATATTTCCAAATCATTTAACTATATATATTTTGGGGCAACCCCTTTGGGTTCTTTCCCTCTGTGGGAGCTTTTCTGATCGCTCAGTAAATCCCGCTTTAAAAAAATAAATAAATAAAAATAAAATAAAATAAAATTTTCAAATTTGAAACATGACATTAATAGGTGAGATCACCTCATATAAATTTTTGGAAGTAGAACTAATTTATTTATAAAATTAAATATTCTAATCTTTACAAATTTTTCATTCTTTTGCTTAAAAAGTTAGATACAAATGCAAAAAGAAAAAAGTAGAATTATGTGAAAGTCTTACCACCTCAAAATAGTCATTGTTCTTTTATTTTTGATGATTGTTTTCCAGAGTTCTTGTCATATATAAACCAACACATATTTTAAATGAATAAATAATGTCAAATCTGATATTTTTGGCTTTGCTTTTTACATGCATCAGTATTCTCTGTCTAACAACACAATCAAATATATTTATAATGATTGTGGATGGTTTTGCAATATTCAAGTTTGTGACTGGTACATGATTTATGTAACCCTGTAGAAATACTGAACATTTAACTTGCTTTTAATGTTGACACTGTTATGAAAAGTGATGTAAGCACACTTATTCAAATATATTAGGTATAAATTCTTACATTAAATTTTGATTTGCATACCCAAACTGCTGTAGCAATTTATTTTATAACTGTCTGCATTGTATAAGGATAACTACAATCCCACATTCAACCATTCTGAAAAAAAAAAAAAAATTCACTGTTTTAATTTAAAGATATTGTGGATGAAAAAAAGATAGACTATCCTTATTTTAATTTTTGTTTTTAATTATTAGTAGGCCCAAGTGTCAAATATTATGCAGCATTTCTATTTTTGCTTCTATAAATGAGTACTTGCTATCTGAGAACTATTGTGTAATACCAGATGGAGATAATTCTATTTTTATACTAAAAATTGTAAGCACAAATTAGACATTAGCTATGATTAATATTATAGTTCATCTTAAGAAGAGAACTACTACTAATAAATATAAGGAATTATATTTATTAACAGAGTAGTTTGGGTGTTATTTCAACTGAAAAATACATGTCATAATATATAAAATATGATTCCATTTATTTATTGATATACAGCACTGTCAATGTAATTTTATCTACCTTGCTATATAGAACTAGATATTTTTCTATTTATTCATGAAAAGTTAAATTACACAATTAATTATTTCTTATGCATAAGTTTGTATGTCTTTTCTTATTTTTGTTCTATATGTTTCATTTTTTTCACAGATACAAAAATTCTCAATAGAATTTCATGTTTCTAGAGCAATTATGTATTGTCTATCAAAAGGAAAACATTGTTTTAATAAGATAATTAAGTGTAGCCAGGGTCCAAATTTCAGTGGGAATCCTGTCAGAGATACCTGAAAATAGTTAACTAACTCAGATAGAGATTCTCTTATGGGTTTATTTTCATGTGGTTTACTAGACTATTCTTGGACAAAACTGAAAAAGATTTGACACAGATAAGCATGGTTCAATAGCACAGCTTTGGCATTCTGTAGAGAAGGGTAATTCTGACAAAGTTGTGTGTCTCTAGTGTTTGATCCCTGAGGATCTCATGCAGCCTAGAGGGAGACAAAAAGATCTACAAGCAGAAAATGAAGATTTTTTTTTTCTTTAATGAAAAGCTTCCAGAGATACTGTCAAACAAAAGATTTTGCACCTGTGCTTGTGGCATTGCATACTAGAAGCAGCCATCCTCAGGCAGAACAATTAATCTATACACTGAGCAATGTAGCAAACTCAGATGTAGGTTTAAGGATAACAGTGAACTCCTCAAAAGCAATGATATTTAGAGTTTCCTCCTGGGTATCTGGAGATGCCTGCATAGGCAATCAACAAAGACAGTTGCAAAGATCCTTTCACAGGCACCAAGAGGCATTTAGAACATGAAACAAAAGGTAGGCAAAGCAGAAAAGGGAATATATATATAGTGAACACACATGAGATATCTCTTGGAGACTCCAAGGAACAATGACATGGTTAATCGCAATGCACTGGGAATATACCCAAAGGAACTCAAATCATTCTAGCAAGAAGATACCTGCATGTGCAGGTTTATTGCAGCACTATTCACAATAGCAAAAATATGAAACCAACTATGCTGCCCATCAAAAGTAAATTGGTTTTAAAAATTAGGCACATATACACAATGGACTATTACACAGTCATAAAGAAGGACGGACATATGGACTTCGCAGCAACTTGAATGGATTTAGAGTCTGTAATACTCAGTGATCTATCAAAGAACTGAGTACCACATGTTCTCATTCATAAGTGGACCCTGAACATTTACCATGATACCATAAGAAAGGGATTGGCAGTAGTGGGACACTGCCAGGGGTTGAGGGGTACGTAATATCGATAAGGGTATCTGATCTCAACCCAGGCAAGGTGGGGAACAAAGGGAGGCCCAAACTTTACCTGTACAATGATCATTTTTTGTTTATTTGTTTTAGAGTAGAAAAACAGATTTATTGAGTACACTGCAAGGGAGACAGCAGGCAGGACCATGATATCTTGAATACCTAATACTGAATTGTATCCCACATCTTTAAAATGAAATTTAAAAAAAAATCTGTCCTAAATGTTATAGGCAAGAGTCAGTTAGATGAACCTACTTTGTAATCAGTGATTTCATTGCAAGCAACACAATATAGAAAACTTTTGAAAGAAAAATTGAATCTGGTGATATAAATCAAATTCCAACAGTTAAAGTGTATGGATAATGTGAGGATAAAAATGCTGTTCTCTCCACTTTGAATAAGGCAATAGACCTATAATCATAATCAAGAATCAATCAACAACAGAAATGTAGCCAAGTAAAATGTATAAGAGGAAAGAATGATAGATGCAGGATATTACTCATCTTCTGACAATCAATGAAGAATAAATTTTCATCTGTGTCAGAAGACTACTTTTATTGATCAACCAATCCTTGTCTGCAAGTTGAGTTATGGATAATGTCAGTCACTCCTGCCCTATTGACAGACTGCATGCCCATTTGGTTCCATGAATTGTCAGAAGCAACTCAATTCTCTTTACACAAATGATAGACAGATCATAGAAGCTGCAAAGCCTAACAGAGATGTGTGGCACCACTGAGACTGGGCATAGCATAATGTGCAGTTCTGCCCAGCAGCCTACTGGTGAAATGAAAATGCATCATGACTTGCATCCACTGAAAAGACAAAGAATAACTGCTACACTTAAAAAAAACAAGTGATGCCTATAAATCCTCCAACACCATACAAAAAAACTGGGGAAAATTCATTATTTTTTCTTAATGAACTTAATCTTTCTTTATATTATTGCATTCTTGTCTTTCCATAATTTAAGAACAAAGACATCACTTATCATTTAAACACTGTATTTATTTTTATATCTTCATTTTAGTTTGGTCTTGATTAGACTTGATCTAGCATCATTTTCCAGAGTTAATAAATCATCCAAATGTTATTAATTAAAATTATTTGCCTGTTTTTCATAATTTCAAATTTATCATAACATAATATTCAAGAAGATAAACACACATACCTAAATGAGTAAGAAAATACACACACACACACACACACACACACACACACACACTTTTTTTGTTTCATCTGGTTTTATTAATTCATCTTACCAGTATAGTCTCAATTTTACTTATTAAGCTATTAGAAAAATATATTTTAATTAACTATTTAACAATATGAACCTTATCCCTCAATATTTTCTTTTAATTTTATTTTAAATTGGGGGTACATGTGAAGATTTGTTTCATAAGTATATTGCATGATGGCAAAGTTTGAGTTTCTGATGAGCTCACCCACAATATCTTATACAAATATTTTGACTTTTATGTCATATACACACACACACAAACCACACACACACACACACACACACACACACACACGTAAAGTTCCAAAATTATTTTAAATTTATTCTGGATTATGTTATTTGTATGAGTATTTGTGTAATTTTGTTAATATTTTTACAATATTCTTATCTGAGAACATGTAAGTTTTATTTGTTAATTAATTTTATTCTCCTTATAGTTCAGTAATGTGTTGTTTCTTCACTCAAATGTATACATAAGTATTTTATATTTTTCTTGTCACTGTGAATGAGGTTAATTTTCTATTTCAGTTTCTTACTGGATACTGCAAATATATAAGTATTTTAAAATTTTTCTATACTTATTTATTAACTACTTACTTCTAATTTCTCATGCCCTAAAATGACTTTTCTTCCATTCATTTGAAAAAAAAAAACAAAAACTTTCATTCATTTGAAAAAAACTTCCATTCATTTGAAAAAAAAACTTTTCTAGGTAATTATGTTAGGTGCAACACCTTAGTTTTGTTACTTTAAGTCACAAATTTAGATCTTTAATTTAATGAATATATTAGCTAAAATATAAACATATATAATATATTTATATATATTAGCTACAAATATATACTATATTTAAGGAATATATTAGCTAAAACTACTTTAATTTAAGAAATATATTAGCTAAAATAATTAATTGAATAGCAATCCAATTGCTTATTTGTTGGATGAGTGACCAACGTTAAATTACATTATGTAGGATAGTAACTTTTTTCTAAATGTGATGTAAATATCTCCAGTACTATGTAGACATAGCTTCAATATGTATAACATATTGAATTATGAATTGAATTATGAATTCCCATTAATGAATACACACTGAACACAGGAATAGATATTAAAATTATGAATTGCTATAAGTAAGCTTTCATTAATTAAATACTGTATGTGTTTAATTACTATATGTTCTAAATGAAAATTCCTTTCCAATAACTTCTATTTGTTATAGAAGTTAATATAAATGATGATAAGTTCCCCTTTATCATTCTACTTCATCATAAAATTGTCATGCTCCAATTTCTGAGCTTCAAAGAATAGGTTTAAGTCATTAGTTGTCTGAAGACTAAGAAGACTGGTGGGTTGGATAGCAAGAAATAAAGTACTCAAGGGTAGCATCTGCGAAGAACCTGAGCTCTCCTCTCTTGTTATGATATTTTAAGTAACTTGATTGTCTTTATTTTTTTATTTCTATTGCTTTAGGCCTTTTCATTTATTAAGATTGAAGTCAAATTATTTTTAAAATGCTATTATTATATTCTTATTGGTTTCCTCCTTTAGTTCTAAAATAGTTACTTTTATCTATTCTGTGCTCTTAGAAAATGTTTAGAAACATTTATGTACAACTAATGTTTCATATGCTCTAGATATCTTACCAATCAAAATTTTTATTGAATTGTTTTATATTATATATTAATATTACAAATATTGCTTTTATTTGAATTATATATTTTTCTTCTTTTTAAGTTGTATATATTCAAAGCATACAACATGATGTGGTTTTTTTTGGTTGTTGTTGTTTTTTTGAGTTGGAGTCTCTCGCCCAGACTGGAGTGTAGTGGCTGCTCCTGGCCACCGTAGCCTTGACCTGCTGGGCTCCCAGCGATCCTTCCGCCTCAGTCTTACGAGTAGCTGAAATTACAGGCGCGTGCTACCGTGCCCGGCTGATTTTTTGATTTATTGACGAGATGAGGTCTCGCCAAGTTGCCCAGGCGGGTCTCGAACCCGCGGGCTAAGGCAATCCACTCGCCTCAGCCTCCCAAAGCGCTGGGATTGCAGGCTGAGCCATGAGATGTTTTGATATGCATATACATTGTGAAGTGATTACTACAGACAAGTAAATTAACATATCCATTAACTTGGGTAATTAACTTTTTTAAAGCAAATTATCAATATATGTTATTGATAACTGTAGACCTTATGCTGTACATTAGATTTCCAGATTTATTCACCTGAGACAACTGCATGTTTGTATCTTTTGATCTATATCCCCTTATTTACCTCCAATTCTAATAAACCACCTTTCTATACTATTTTGTTTCTAAGTATTTTTTAAAATTCAATATATAGTTAACATCATGCAGTGATTTTTTTCTTTTTCTATCCTGCTTATTTTATCTAGAAAATGTCCTTGTGATTCATTCATGTTGTCACAAATGGAAATATTTAATTTTTTTGAAGCTGAATAATATTTTAAAGTATATCTATGCCACAACATCTTTATATCATGTATTTGAAAATCCTTTTAGAGTAAAACCATCTGAGCTGTTTACTTAAGGCTTTTATTTGCAGACTATATTTTTTATTTTGTTTTTGTACTCAAATATCTTAACCATATGATACAGAGGTTTCATAGTATTTGTCTTTTAGTATGTACACTCCTAATTGTAAATTCTGAATTTTTTTCTTCATTTTTTTTATTACCTTCTCTTCTTAGCTTATCCTAGTTTATTTCCTTGTCTGTAAATATATATTTTTTTAAGTTTATGATTTTTTAAATTTTTTGAGACTATAAAATTGTCGAAGGATTTGGATTGCATGAGAGACTTTCTTTAACCCTCAAAACTATGCTGTGTACATAACGTATTTTTATTGCAAGATTGTTTATGTCTTAGTTTATTTATGTTGCTTTAACAAAATACCTGAGACTGGGCAATTTGTAACTAGGAGAAATTCATTTCTCAACGTTCTGGAGGCTAAGAAGTCCAGAACCATAGAGCCAGCAAATTCGATGCCTGGTTAAGGTTTACTCTTTATTACATAAGGTGACACCTCACAGCAGTAAGGGACTGGAGCTCTCTGAAGCATTTTAATTCAAGTTTAATTAATAAATTCCCAGAGCTCCAACCTTTTACTACTATCACATTAATGATTAAATTTCAACATTTGCATTTTGAGGAGACACATTCAGACTATAGCATTTTACCCCTGGCTTCCCAAAATGAATGCTCTTCTCACATGCACCATATATTCATTCCATTCCAATAGTCTCTAATGACTTAACTTGTGGTCAGGCTCAATGGCTCAACCAGTAATCCCAGCACTTTGGGAGGCTGAGGCAAGTGGATTGCCTGAGCCACAGGTTAGAGATCAGCCTGGGCAATTCGACAAGACCTGGTCTCTACAATAAATAAAAAAATTATTCAGGTGTGGTAGTGCGGGCCTGTAGTTCTGGCTACTTGGAAGCCTGAGGCAGAAGGTTGGGGTGGCTGTTAGTGTGCCACTGCACTCCAGACTGAGAGACAGAGTGAGACTCCAACTCAAAAAAAAAAAAAAATTAAGACTTAACTTGATCCAACACAAACTCAATTGGCTATATCCCTCGAAATTCTCCGGAATTTTTTTTTGTTTGTTTTTTGTTTTTTTGCAGGCTGAGAATTTTCCAACTCTAAATTTTCCTTCACTTTTGTTTGTATTCTATCTTTTATTATTTTCCTCCTTCTTGCATACTTCTATAAGTAGTCAAGTAAGCCATGCTGCACTCTTAACACTTTGCTTATATATTTCTTCTGCCAAATATCTTAGTTCATTTCTCATAGTTCTGCTTTTTATAAAGTATTAGGAGAGACACAATTCAACCAAGTGTTTTGCCAATTTATAAGAATGACCTTTCTTTCAGTTTCCAGTACCTTGCTCTCCACTTCCATCTGAGATCTCCTCGAATGGGTTTTACTGTCCATATTTCTAGAAGCATTCTGATCCCAACCACTTAAATAATTTCTAAGAAGATTCAGATATTCCCTACAGCTCTCCTGTGCTCCTGAGCCCTCATCAGAATTGTCTTTAATGCTCCATTAATGGCAATATGTGTTTTTTTCCTAGCATTCACTTCTAAACTCTTCCAGCCTTTACCCATTATCCAGTTCCAAAGCTACTTCTGCATTTTTAAGTATTTATTATAGCAACATCCCATTTCTTATTACCAGTTTCTGGCTTAGTCAGTTTGTGCTTATATAACAAAATATGAAAAACTTCATAATTTATTAATAATTGAAATTTATTTCTCACAGTACTGAAGACTGGGAAGTCCAAAAATCAAGGTGCTGGCAGACTAGTATCTGGTGAAGGTTTCTCTTTGCTTCCAAGATGGTGTCTTGTTGCTGCATTCTCACACTGAGGCAAGTGAAGGAACAAAAGGTACTAGCAACGCTCTGAAGTGTGTTTTATAATGATATTAATCTTCTTCATGAGGCTGAAGTTCATATGAACTAATTATTTCCCAGATACCTTAACTTCTAGTACTATTGCAATTAAGTTTCAACATATGAATTTTGGGGAAACACATTTAGACCATAGCAGTGCCTAATTGTAAATTACTGTAAAAAATAAATAAATTCCTCAATATGGACTAAAATAAATAAATTATGGTGATATTCATTTGGTGAAATATTATGCATATAATAGAAGATTGAACTATGTGCTAATATGGAAAAAAAATATTAAAAGAGGACAGGCAAGGTTCAGAGAAAGTTGCATCAAACATTCTCATTTATGTAATAAGTTGACATTAATGGATATTTGTATACATGTTAAAATCTGGGATGACAGACAATAAATATTAACAGTGGTCATATCACAAGAAGGAGACCACATTTTAAATAAAACTTATTTTTAATTTTCATATTTTTATTTTGTCAAGGAGATAGTTCCACAAGTATATCTTTTAAAAATAAAAACATATTCTCAAAATAATATAAAAGAATGTATTATGTAATATAAAATATTTGATACTATATATGGTAATATATTCAATGTATTTATAATCTATACATGAACTTTACTTTTGACCTAAGTTTTAAAATGTTAATATCAAGGTGAATATGCACTTATATTTGCTAAAAATTAAATCCATTGAATCCTTAAAATCCACTGAATTCTGTTATATACATGCTACCAACCATCTTTCTAGTAATCACTAATAGTTAGAATTTTGCTGTATCAGTTCAAAGGCTCAGAAAACTAACAAGTATGTGGGCAGAGTCATAGAACTCATGCACAATCCTAGAATTATGGTGTACTCTTTTTATGTTATTTACTTTTATTTTTGAGCATTTAGTGTTTACCTTCATTATTCTTCTGCTCCTGAATTTAATATAATAGCATTATAAAAACTGAAACATTAAAACATATACAAGTAAGATTTTACTTCTGGGATAAGAGCCTGATCATGACTCCCTATTTTTAATCATTCTCAATTCTCTCTTAAAAGAATAGCATCTTGAGGAGGAAGATTGCCAAGCAGAAGCTGCTAGTATGAGTCTCATGGAACGAACCAAAACAGAGTATCTCCACACTCAGAGAAGAATGAAACAAGCAGCACACTCCAAAATACACTAGAGAAGCGACTGGATATACAGAGTGCAAAGAAGAGAGAAACTGATCAGCCTAGGTTGGAACTATGAAGACTTTATCAATGAAAAACATGAACCACATACAGCTTCTGGACAAGGGAGGTAAAGGAGGTAAGTGAGGGGAATTCAGGTGTTCTGTGCTCCAGCCACGGACTTAGAAGACCCCATGAACCTCAAAAGACTGCAGTCACTCACAAGAAACTGCCTTGTCCACAGTTATGCACTGCTCAAATTTACATGGAGTAATGTGGGCAAAAGAGCCCTGAATAGCTTCAGCCATGAGTTCCCATGAACCTAACCCCTGCTGGTGACTGCTTTCTAACTGACCTAAGAGGAAAGGGAAAGATAGGAGTTTTTATTTGCTTCAAGGGCAAACTCCTCCATGCAAACTGTTTATGTCTGGGCAGGATGCCCTTTTATGTTCTGGATGCGGTCTACCTGAGGTAAAGGAGGGAGATCTGGGTGGGACTTGTTGCCCCAGCAACCCTGCATTTCACATGTAAACGTTTTTGCGCAGCCTCTGCACAGCACAGCACCATTAACCCTGTGGCTAGGGACTTCTTCCCACTTTCCACTGGGCAGCCAACTCCATACACAGATGGGGAGCTGTAGTGCTTTCCCACCTTCGACTTTCCTTGAAGGCTCAAAATGGACAGAGAGCTTGGTTAGTCCCCACAGTTCCACCCATTATCTAGGTGTATTTCCTTGGGGAAACAGCCCAAGCAGAAAGCACACAGCCTGTCTGTTTCCTGCAAGAACCAACTCATAGTCAACTGACACAGCCCATTATATCCGATATAATATTTCAGCTCTTGAGAACATCTGACCCCAGACTTCAGTGAATACTACTATCCAAGCCACCCCGGTCAACAGGATGCCTCAAGCTAGTGCAGGTACTCAGAACAACACAGCCGCAGTTTGGAATTGAGAAATGCACCAAAACAAGTTATATGAAACCAAGGAAACCCTGCAGAGGCTATACCATCCCTCTGCCAACCTCAGAGCTGGTGCTTGCCCCTGCCACTGTGAAATCAAAGAATAGGTAAGCCCAGTTCAGCTCTACCTAACATTGCCTCCCCACTTCTGGAGATAAAAGCAACTTTCATGTCAGTGCACATATTGCAGACTTTTTCACAGTTGGAGGCATTGGAAAACCTCTACAGAGGGTCCTTCAGAAACAGCAGTAACCAATGCTCCTCAGAACTCAACTTCTGCACCTTCAAACCACCAGGTATCTTGAAGACATTTCCCAGCACTAGTCTGAATTGTGGCAGCTTCTTAGGGCAGCTAGACCCAGAAAAACAGCAGGACTCAGACATGGGGTTCTTACAGATTATCACTTCCAAGGGAAGAGGGAGTGCACAACCTCAGGAGAGCTTCCAATGGGACAATAAATAAAGCCATAGTGTAGGCTTTTCAATGTCACATATTTCCTGGCCTGGGGGAAGTTTCCTTTAGCAGAAACAGACACCGTGTTAAGCTCAGCAAGGGGAGGTGGTGGTTTTGTCCCTGAAGGTGAGCATCACAGGTACCCATGATGCATTATGGATAAGGGGACTTTTTCATTCCTAATTGCACCTCTGCAGACATTTGCTTTTCTCAAGGGAGTTCAGTGTGATTATACCTGTTGACATCCTTTCTACAGCAAACATGGGTAATGGCAACCACACCAGAGGTGGGCCCTTTGGGCTCTGGCTAACACAGTGAGGGGCAGAATTCCTCTTCCTCCCCATAAAGAACTTCAAGTTCCCTGCAGATGGATGGAGGGATGGATGTATGTCTGATCTGAAAATGTGGAACAAGGCGGGCGCATAATAGAAAAGTGGACTGCTTTCCTGCCAACCTACTAGTGGTGCAGAGATATACACCTCAACCCCTGGCAACTTCAGTGAACTTCGCTGGGAGCTCCCCCAACTGCCTTCGTAGTGGGCTAAAGTTTAGCCCACTATGAGGGCACTGCATATAATCACCTGTTTCAGCCACAACAAATTGTCACTCACTGGTGACCTCTAACAGCCTGAAGATTGAACAGTTCCACCCAGAGTAAAAATACAGAGGGGAAAAAGGAGAGCAAACTATACCACTGGAGACCAAGAAAAGTATCAATAGACCTCTGGCACTCTAACCCCACAGGAGATGGTAAACCTATATATGCAGACACAATAATAATAATGCTGGTAATATTAAAAACAAACAAAAAACCAGGGTTTTTCTTCTTTTTTTTTTCTTTTTGAGTTGGAGTCTCACTCTGTCGCCCAGACTGGAGTGCAGTGGCCGCTCCCGGCCACCACAGCCTCGACCTGCTGGGCTCTGGCGATCCTTCCGCCTCAGCCTTCCAAGGAGCCAGAATTACAGGCATGAGCTACCATGCCCGGCTAATTTTTTGATTTATTTGTAGAGGTGAGGTCTATGCCAAGTTGCCCAGGCGGGTCTCGAACCCGTGGGCTCAGGCAATCCACTCACTTCGGCCTCCCAAAGCGCGGGATTACAGGCTGAGCCACCGAACCTGGCCTCCAGGGTTTTTCAATATCCCCCAAACACTACCTTAACTCTTCAGCAATGGACCCTAACCAAAATTTTAAATTCTTTGAAATTCCAGAGATAGATTTCAAAAGGTTGATTATAAAATTGCTCAGTGAGATCCAAGAGAAAGTTTAAAACAAACATAAAAAAAAAAAAAAACCTATTCAGGACATGAATAAAATCTTCTCCAAAGAGATAGACAATTGAAACAAAAGACAAGCTAAAATTCTAGAAATGACAGACTCATTTAGTGAAGTACAAAACACAGTAGAAATTTACAGCAGTAGGCTAGAGCAAGTAGAAGAAAATATCTCAGAACTTAAAGACAAGGCTTTTAAATTAACCCAAACAACAATAAAGAAGAAAGAGTCAAGAGAATGGAGCAAAGTCTTCGAGAAATGTGAGATTAGGTAAACTGTCCCAAACTAAGAATTATATGTGTTCCTGAGGAATAAGAGAAAGCAACAGATTTGGAAAATCTATTTGAGAAAAAAATTGAGGAAAAGTCCCCTAGACTTGCCAGAGATTTAAATATCCAGATACAGGATTCCCAAAGTATTCCCAGAAAAACCATTACAAAAAGGTCATCCCCAAGGCATATAATCATCAACTTGTGCAAAGTTAAGGTGAAAGAAAGAGCAGTGAGACATAAACATCAAATAATTTATAAAGGTAAACCTATCAAACTAACAGTAGACTTCTCAGAAGAAACCACATAGGCAAAAAGGAATTAGGACCCTATTTTCAATCTCCTCCAACAGAATAAGTTAGCCAAGGATTTTGTCTCCCATAAAACTAAGTTTCATAAATTAAGGAGAAATGAAGTCTTTCTCAGATGCAAATGTTGAGAGAGTTTGTCTCCATTAGACTGGCTTTACAAGAAATACTTAACATTTTTCTAAATATTGAAATAACAGGTCTAAACACACCAGTATGAAAACACTTGAGATTATAAACACTGGACTTAAAGAACACTAACACAATAAGGGTGCGGGGGTGGGGGGGGTAGCAACCAGGTAATAATCAACATGATGTATAGTCTCAGTGCCTTACTTTAAAGATATAGATCGGCAGGTTGGAAAAAAAAATCACACACACAATTCAAACATCTGCTGCCTTCGAGAGACACATTTAACACAGAGGACTCCTATAGACTGAAAGTAAAGGAGTGTAAAAAGTATTCCACACAAATGGAAACCAAAATGAGCAGGAGTAACCATTCTCATGTTAGATAAAACATATTTTAAATTAACAACAATGAGCACGGATGAATCTGAATAATACTATTATTATTATAAAATGAATAAAATATTTTAATTTTACAATTGATAAGCAGGTTACAGAAAGATGTTTATAATTCAAGAGTACTTTTTAAAAGTCTTTAGGTATTCGGGCTCTTTTTCGGTTTCACATATATTTTAGATTTTTATTTTCTAATTCTGTGAAGGATGATGTTGGTAATTTGATAGGAATTGCTTGGGATCTGTAGACTGCTTTGGGCAGTATGGTTATTTTAACTATATTAATTCTTCCAATCCATAAGCATGCAATATGTTTTTAATCTGTTTGTGTCATCTACAATTTCTTTCATCAGTGTTTTGTAGTACTCTTAGTAGAAATCTTTCGCCTCCATCATTAATTGTATGCTTAGGGTTTTTTTTTTAATTTATTTTTAACTACTGTAAATGAGACTGAGTTCTTGATTTGGTATTCAGCTTGATCATTATTGGTGGATAGAAATGCTACTGAGTTTTGTAAAGTGATTTTGTGTACTGCCACTATTCTAAAAACTTTTATTAAATCTAAGAGACTCTTGGAAAGTTTTTAGGGTTTCTAGGAATAAGATCATATCATCAATGAACAGAGAGAATTTAAATTTCTCTTTTACAATTTGGATGCCTTTATTTCTTTCTCTTGCCTGATTGCTATTGCTGGGACTTCTAGTACTATGTTTAATAGAAGTGATGAGATTAAACATTTCAGTTCAAGTTCTTAGAGGGAATGCTTTTAACTTTTTCCAATTCAGTACAATTCTGACTGTAAGTTTGTTGTATATGGCTTTTAATTTAAATTTGTTTTTTTGTTTTGTTTTCATTTTGGTTTTTTTCAGGGTCTTACTCTGTTGCCAGGGCTGGAGTGCAGTGGCATGCTCACTGGTATTAGCAGATTTTACCTGCTGGTCTCAAGCAATCCTTCCACCTCAGCCTTTCTAGTAACTGGAACAACAGGCACACGCTACCACTCCCAGCTGCTTTTTTTCTGTATTGTAGAGATGAAAAGTTTTGCCAAGTTGCCCATGTTGGTCTTGAACCCTTGGGCTCAGTCAGTCCTTTTACTCCACCTCCCAAAGTGCTCGGATTACAGGTGTAAGCCACAGTGCCCCTCCTTTGTTTTATTTTGTTTTGTTTATGTCTAGATGGTTGAAGGTTTTATCATGGATGCTGAATTTTATTGAATGTTTTTTCTTCATCTATTGAGATAATCATATGGTTTTTGTTTTCAATTCTATATATACAGTGAATCGCATTTATTTATTTGCATATATTAAACAATTATTACATCCCTGAAATAAAACCCACTTGATCATGATGTATTGGATTTTTTAAAAGTGGATTAAAATGTGAATATATATGTATATATTTTATATATTTTAATGTGAATTATATATAAATTACACATAAATGTGAATATATGTGTGTGTGTGTGTGTGTGTATATATATATATATATATATAATAGAACACTACTCAGCCATAATAAAGAATGCAGCAACATGGATGGAACAGGAGGCTATTATCCTAAGTGAAATAACTCAGAAACAGAAACTGAAAAACTGCATAGTCTCACTTACAAGTAAGAACTAAACGATGGGTGCTCATTGACATACAGAGTGAGATAACAGACATCAGAAACTCCAAAAAGTGGGAGAAAGAGAGAGAGGTGAGAATTGAAAAATTACCTATTAGGTACAATGTTCAATTTTCAGGTGGTTGCACTAAAAGTCCAGACTTCACCACTAAGCAATATACCCATGTAACAAAACTGCACTTTTACTCTCTAAATCTACAAAATAAAATAAAATATTTTAGGAGAAACTCGGTGAAAATTGGGTGATGTGTACACTAAATAAACTGTTCTGAGTTGTGTGAGATGAGAAACATGTTAGCATGTAAGATTCTTGGTCTCTGGAGTCAGATAGACCTAAATTTGAAATGCTGTTCTTACTTGCGGTATACAGCTGTATATATTACATCAATTCTCTATGATTCAGGTGTCTTACATGTTAAATAGAAATCTTTAAAAATAGCATATACCTCACAGGACTGATGATGAAAAAGTCCAGATAAACATTAAACAGGGAGCTGAGTATTTTGAAAACCCTGTTCTAGTTGTGTAAAAAAAAGAAACATGTCAGGAGTAGAAAATAGTAGAATTCTTTATGCTAGTTTACACAGTGAAATCTACTAAGTCATTAATCAAAGCACTGCCTCAATTCTAATCAGTTTAAACCCAAGGCAACACTAGAGTTATATGAATTGATGTCACTTGGTAGAAAACCTTCCTTCAAAAGTAAGCCACTGAATAGGCCTATAATGTATCCATCAAATATTTTCAATTTATCATTTTCCCTAGAGTAAAATCATTATATATTATTAAGTTTTCATTTATTCATTGGAAAATTGAGGAGGAAAAGAAAATATAAAGAAAATATTAATTGTTTTTCTGTGATAGATGCTTTGCATCTATTTTATTTAACTTTTTTGATTTATTGAGGTCAGTTCTAAGTCTTTTGGGTGAGACACTCTCTTATTAGAATAATTAGCAGATTAAAATAAATTGTCTTTTTTTCTAAAAGTGTTTTGCTTGTTTGTTTGTTTTATAGATCTTGCTTTGACTCCAGGAAGCTACATTTATACATGCTTATTTCAGTGGATACTTATAATCAAGACATATGATCCTTATTTTTGAGGTAACAAATGAATATTTGATTTTTTAACTTTTATTGTGGCATAATTGATATATAAAAATTGCACATTTTAATATATACATTCTGATGAATTTGCATGCAACTAGGATATCATCACCACAATCAGGTAATAGACATATTCATCATTTCCAAAAATTTTCTCTAGTTTTTATGTGTGAAGGGGTTTGATTTGGAAGTTTTTTATTTCTTTTGGTAGTAAGAACACTTGGCAAGAGCACTATTATCTTCACATTTTTTTAAAGTGTTCAATATCATATTGTTGACTGTTGGCACTGTGTTGTACAGCAGATCTCTAGAACTTAATCATCTTGCATAACTGAAACTTTATATCCTATGAGCAACAATTCCCATTTCCCTCTCTCTCCAGCCTCTGATAACTACTTTCCATTCTCTAACACTGAGTTTGACTATTTTAGATGCCTCATATACGAGGAATCAGGCAGTATTTTTTTCTTCTCTGACGAGTTTATTTCACTTACCACAATGTCCTCCAGGCTGATCCATGTTGTGAGTGATATCATTTCCTTTTTATTGCTATTGTTTTTATATATTTAAAGCACATATTTTTAGAGACATGGTCTTAGTCAGTCAGGCTGGAGTGTAGTGAAACGATCATAGCTTAGTGTAGCCTCAAACTCCTAGATTTAAGGGATCCTCTGGTTTTGGCCTCCTGAGTTGCTGGGATTACAGGAGTGAGTCATCACAATCAGCAGGATTTCCTTTTTTAAGGACGAATGATATTTCATTATATTCTAAATATACCACATTTTATTTAGTCGTTAATCTGTTGATGGAGTCTTGGTTTGATTTCACATTTTGGCTATCGTGACTAACACTGCATAAACGTGAGGATGCAAATATCACTTTGATATCTTGATTTCAATTCTTTTGGCTATATATTCAGAAGAGGGATCACTGGATCAATGATAGGTCAATTTTAATTTTTTTGAGAAGTTTCTATACTGTTTTCCATAGTGATAACACTATATTCCCACCAGCAGTGCATAAGGGTTTCCTCTTTTTCCACATCATTTCAAACCTTGTTTCTTTTAGTTTTGGTTTTTCTTGATAGTGGCTATTCTAGTAGGAATGAGATGATATTTCACTGTGATAATAATCTGCATTTCTTGATGAATAGTGATATTGAGCACCTTTTCATATACCTGTTGACTACTTGTATGTCTTCCTTGAAGATTATTCAAGACCTTTGTTAATTTTTAAATAGCATTACTTGGTTTTTATTTGTTTGTTTCACTTTATTTTGTTTACTATTAGGTTCTGGAAGATTTTTATGTGTTTAATATTAACTCCTTTTCAGATAGTTTGCAAGCGTTTTCTCTTATTACATAAGTTGCTTTTTCACTCTGTTGATTACTTCCTTTGCTGTGTAGAAGATTTTAGTTTGTTGTAGTTCCACCTGTTTACTTTGGCTTTTGCTGCCTGTGCTTTTGGTGTCAAATCCAAAGAATCCTTGCCAAAAATAATAACAATAAGTCTTTCCCTTTGTTGTCAATGAGAAATTTTACTGTTCCAAGTCTTACATATAAGTCTTTAATTCATAATAGAAGACAAAAATTTCCCAAACCCTGAGTGTACTCGATTCCTTCTCTCCTGAGAAGTTAACCAAGTCTGATTGTTCTTTTTCAGTGTTCTCTCATATACAGTCACATGGCTAACAGACAAGGATTATGAAAGCACCAGCTACTATGTAATTCAAAACACCTCCATTTCCTTCTTGACTTTGCAAAAAACCAAAAAACAAAAAACAGGAATACTCTCTTTTTTCTGTATTATTATTGTTTGTTTACATAACTGCAGATAGTCAACTTTTTATACTCTTTCTTCTCTATGGCATGCTATAGTGATAACTTGTAAATTTCTACATACACTATAATTGTTTACATATATGTTGCATATGACTATTCTCATGGACAGAAAGCAACCTCATTGCCATTCTTCTTAAGAGACAAATAAAATAAAAACAAAATTAGCAGGAAAACAACTATGTTTAATATGTTCAGCAGCTTGTGTCTTCTTGCATTGAGATTTTAAATTGAAAATGTTGAGAAAAAGATAATTGAAGAAAAAATTAAGCTGATTCACTCATGTTCAGAAATGCAGTATTTTGCCCATTTATTTCAAGAAAATAATGTTAAGGAAAAGTAAAGCCAAGTAAACAAAGAAAACCTGTACATAGACTTCATGGTCTTATACAGTTGCCATATGCAACATTGTCTTGCCTATTGACTTCCTGGCATTTTGACTGAAATAATTTTTCATCTGAGTAAAATTAGATTATTTCTGCTCTTAAATATTTATAAAAAATGCCATATATTTTCATATATGCTAAGTAAAAGTAGAATAAAATAAATAAAAATAATATGGATGTTCACAAATGAAAAGGACGAAACACTAGTGAATAAAATTAAAATTAGTAGGATATTTCTGGAAAAATAATTGACAAGATCTACAAAAATTTTAAATTACTTTAAATTTCCAAGCTCTACTTTCAAACACATAATAGGGAGATTATAAATCACAAGGATATATAGATAAATGGTTGATAGAGAGAGAGAGAAATGGGTAAGCAACAATAGTAACAGCCTAAAATTACTGAATATATACTAAATCAAGACACCTTTTGTGTATCTTGGTTATCTTACTAATGAACTCCTCAGGATATTGTTATTAGAAGAACAACTACTACTACTGGGGTCCCATGTGATGTACCTTTAGAACACAAGCTAGTAATAGAATCACACATTGTGGTGAAAATTAAAGAAAAATAGATCTTAATAAATAGAGTTTTATATTAAAAAGTATTAGATAACCATATAATGTAGTAACATAAATCCATTGAAATGATATTGGGAGATATGCTTATAGCCCTGGATATATATTTATAGATATATTTTCCAATAAGTATAAGACATTTGTCATAAAATTGTACATAAAATTTCACTACATCATGCCTGTATATATCTGTATACATAGGTACAAATTTATTTGTGCAGGCATATGTGTGGATGTATTCATAAATATGGGTTTATGCTTACATGTGAATCGGTACATCTGCATATATATATGCATATCCCAGTGTATATAGTATATGTACATTTATATACATACACATAGGTTGGTTTATATATACATGTATATGGTATATATGAGTGCATATTTTAATATGAATATGTATATATAGAGAGAAAGATGAATATATGGGATTATTGATACCAATTTCTGCATACATACATGTATATAATATACTATTGTGTACACAAATGTGTGTATATATCAGAGTGTGTACTTCATAAGGCATAAGTATTTGTAAATTTATATGTGTATGCATGTGAGTACACACGTAAGCATATGTGCTTGTAAATATACCTGCTCATATTACTATGTGTAATATGTACAAATATTTATATATTTATATGTGTGTATAATCATAATTACATACATGCATACATATATACATGCATGCTTACATATAGCTTACTTTAAAAACATTTTGTAAGCCAACTGATAAAATGCAAATTGTTTCAAATATTCATAACAATTAGAAAACATACAGGAATTGTTTGACGGAGAAACAAAACCAATGAAATGAATTTAAAAACTTATGAAAATTAGCAAAAAATTTAGGTAAGATGACCAGACACGAGAACATTTTTAAAAGTCAGTATATTACCCATAAGCCAGCATCTAATGATACATAAATTTGAATGGTGTATAAATTTGTTTGCTAAACTGATCATTTATTTTTGCTTTCTACATACGTGAATTATATTTTTGAGATATTTGCTATTTCTATTAATTCTATATCCTTGAGTATTTGTTTTTGTTTGTGATTTTTGAGAATTTTTTAATGATGCTTACTTTTATTAAATATTTGGAGACTCTTAGTTACTGCTTTATCTCTTCTTCATAATCCTTTTACCAGAGCATACTCTGAATCAGGCATTCAGGCAACTCAGACACAGAGTCATGACCTACCTTCCATTCGTCTGTACTTGTTTATAGCCTAGGAGCAATTGGTAATACTATTTATGTTTGTGAAAGTACAGTCTATGATGTTTGCATTATAACAAAATCACCTCATAATGCATTTCTCAGAAGGTGTCCTCATAATTATATGATGCTGTTTATACAAAGATGAATATATAATTTTTTCATACATAAGTTTATCTTTCAACAATTATTTTTAATTTTTCTTGGGTTTGAATGTCAATCAATACATATTTCGATCTAATTTTTTTGGAGATAAGTCCAAGAAAATTCCATCACTTACTTCTTGCATGAATATGCAGTGCCTCAGTTTCCTCTTCAATAACCAACAGAATCATAGCACCTACGTTGTAAGATCACTATAATAAATAAATTAGTTAATTTATGCAAATAATTTAGAACACTGTTTGGACTGTGGTAACCATTATTTAAATGAATAATTAGCCATGACAATCGTCATTAATATTATATTTGTATTATATATCATTTCTAAATAATCAATAACTTATCTAAAATTTAGTATGTTTATATTTAAGTTAATAAGTGAAACTAACCTGGAATTTATCTTTCTCCTAAATTTGTTGACATTTTATAGACACACAGACACATAAGTGGTTCATCAGCCTCCAATATTTGCGGAGCGTTTCTCTTCTTTTTCTTATGTATTGGAAAAAGTGTACATGTTTGATATCATGCATTTCTTGAAAGTTTGGTAGGTATTGTAAAATACGGTGATGGGTTTTCTTTGATAGAAAATTTATATCTAGCAAGTTAATTAGTATCAAATAGTATCTTACTATGATTTTTTTTTTGAGTGGGGATCTCCACTGTGTCAATTATGCTAGAGTGCAGTGACATGATTACCACTTACTGCAGCCTCAACCTCCAGGGCTCAGGTTATCCTTTTGCCTCAGCCTCCTGAGAAGCTGGGACTACCGACATACATGATCATGCCTGGCTTTTTTTTTTTTTTTTGGTAGAGACAAACTCTTGATATATTGCCTAGACTGGCCTCAAACTCCTAGCTCAAGCAATCCTCCCACTTTGGCCCTCTGAAGTGCTGGGATTACAGACGTGCGCCACTGTGCCCAGGCGAATATTTTCATTCACTTAAATTTTCACAGGCATTGATAAAGTGTTTTTAAACATCACTGTTTTATGAATGTCATTTCTAATATAATTATTTCATAGATGTGGCTTTTGCTCTTCGCAGAAGATGGCTTATTAATTTTTCTTAAAAGTTTACTATTAGTCATTATAAATTAACTTTAAACTTGTCAGGTGTGGTGGCTTATGCCTATAATCCCAGCAATCTGGGAGGCCCAGGTGAGAGAATTGCCTGACTTTAGGAGTTCAAGATAAGCCAGAGCAACATGGCAAGACCTTATCTCTACAACAAAATTTAAAAATTAGCCAGGTGTGGTGGCGTGTGCCTGTAGTCCCAGCTTTTTGGGAGGATGAGGCAGTAGGATAGCAAAAGCCCAGCATGTTGAGCCTGCATTAGCCATGATCATGCCCCTACACTCCAGCCTGAGCAATAACGTGAGACTCTGACTCAAAATTTATATATATATGTATATATATATATATATACATATATATATAAACTGTATATTTGTTTATTGGTTAATGTATAAATATTTATCATGTTAACAATATTTAAGTTAAATATTTTTATAATAACTAATATTTTCTGTCTTCTAATATAAGCATCTAAAAGCATACTTTATGTATTGCTTTAGAGGTTTCCCATAAGTTTGGAATTTAATTTTTTATTTGGTAATTTGTGTTTTATTTCAGTTTTAAGTACTTTGTATATTTAGACTTACGCTTAATGATAAATTATGTTTATGGATTTTTCATTTTTTGTTAATTTAAATTATACTTTTGTTTGTCTTTTAAAATTTCTACTGTTTGCTCATACTGGTTTGTCATATAATAAAAATTCTACTTTCAGTTTTTCCCAAAGTAACTTTAAAATTATATAATTTTATGAAGTCTGAAGTAAATGTGTATTATCTTATCTCCTGAATAATACGAAAGCTTTGGAACACGTCTTTTATCACTTCTTTTCCTGTATAGCATGCCATTTTTGTTTTTTATTTTAGAATACATAAATTACTTCTTCTTATATTATCTGTAATTTCATACAGACCAAATTTTCATCTGCTCCATGGGTTTCACCAATTGTGTTGTATATCCTTCAATCTTATACCTCAGCTATTTAGTATGGGATTGTTTTTATTCTTATGAAGAACATTCTGTAGAAACTTCACAAGTAAAAGTCTATCCTTTAAATAGCTATCAGTTTTAGCTATTATAATATTGAATATTCCCTGTCTTCCCTCTGCTCTATTTCCTTCTACCATGATTCTCATGGTACATTTTTTATATATAAGATACGTATAATTTTTTAATCTCATTCTCTATATCTCTTAAAAATATCTTTTATATTTCTATGTTTTTAACATTCTTCCTGAATTTGCAATAACTTGATCTATTTTATATCATTTACTTTTATTTCAGTAATAATCATCTTTATACTCATATACCACTGAGTTTTAAATTTCAATTGCATATATTTTATTTTTTACATAGCCTTTATATGAATATTTTTGAACTTTTTTTACTTTTCTGTAACTATTTCATACATAACTAAAATATTCAGGATCTGATTTACATAAATATTTCATTTATAGATTTTTAAAATTTTGTACCTGATAACTGGGGAAGGTTTCATATGTGTATTGCATATGAGCCTTGTCAAACAAATTCACATGGGACATTTCACAGGTCTTATCAGTTACCAACATTCAGTAGTGCCCAAGAAATGATATAAGACAAGAATTGCAGTATAGATAGAATCCACAAATTACACCATCAATGTTGGTCTGAGTCTTTGGTTGCATATAAAACTAAAAGCATTTTTTCAAGAAAATTATTTATTTGAAAGAATACTAAATACTTAGGACATCTTGTTAGTCTTAGTAACAAGCAGAGAAAAATATAAAAGGAAGCATAATTATGTTATATCAATGAATCTAGTTATGATCTTATAGAAGCTGCAGGACCCTTTTAACAGCTTTGGACATCACTGCTGTGTTTTAAAGAGATTTGAAATAAAAATTATATCACAGAGACACCTAGGAAGATTTTGTTAAATCTCAAAACACAGCCAGGCTCGGTGGCTCAGCCTGTAATCCCGTGCCTTGGGAGGCTGAGGCGAGTGGATTGCCTGAGCCCGCAGGTTCGAGACCCGCCTGGACAACTTGGCGAGACCTCATCTCTACAATAAATCAAAAAAATTATCCGGGCATGATAGCCCGTGCGCCTGTAGTTCCAGCTACTTGGAAGGCTGAGCGGAAGAATCGCCGGAGCCCAGCAGGTCGAGGCTGCGGTGGCCGGGAGCGGCCACTGCACTCCAGTCTGGGCGACAGAGTGAGACTCCAACTCAAAAAAAAAAAAAAAAATCTCAAAACACAGTTATAACATAGTTTCTTTTTTTAAAAAAATATTTTTAAATTGAATTGATGTAAAAACATCAGGTTTTTCCTCACTGAGATTTTCTTAAGTGAGAGTTTTGTTGAACTTGTCATACAAGCTGCACCTTTAATTGACCACCCATTTTCTAAAGGTGAATAATGTAATAACCAAGAACCTAACTAACCACTCTGGATCAAACCTTGGCTTTACTCTTAATTTCATTCGGATATTTTTGAGCAATTAATCTCTCTGAGCCTTAGTTTTTGTTTTTGGTTTTTTTTGTTGTTGTTATAGTCGTTGCTATAGTTGTTTTTATCTAGGGAATGGGATAAATAATCATACCTGCCTTGTAGAGTTGTTTCAACATAGTTTCTAATTCCAGCACTTTGGGAGGCTGAGGTAAACAGATTGCTTGAGCCTAGGAATGAGACCAAAGGGGGGAAAAATGTTACTATGTACCAGACACTCGGCTAAACACTTTACCCATATTATCTTATTTAGTTCGCACATGAACTTTGAAATAACTAATGTTATTATCTTTTTATTAGGTTAGGAAATTATAGCCTATAGGTTCTAAAAAAAGTAAAAGGCAATACATATAATAAGAGTAGAATCCAGATTATGTACTTAGATTTCTCTGATTCCTTCAACTATCACTGCAACATATTTTTCTATTTCACTCTTTCATTTTTAAAAAGTGATGCTCCATCCAGGCAGACTTTTACTAAATAAATTGAGGGATTTGCACATCATGAACATAAAGCACAATTATAGTCCAAGTACCACTGCCTGAACACCACGGCATACTTTTTGTGGTTCTTGAAATTTCCCTTAATGTACACTCCTGTCTCATCCAAACCTTGGAGTTTTAAGCTATGTTAATGCTCCGATACTGGCATTTCTTCTGTCACCAAGATACTGTGATTACTTGGGAATCACCACAGTTTTACTTAATGGGGTAAGCTCACAGATTGTTACTTGAAGATCTGGAAAGAAGAATTGATTAGAGTTCTTAAAAGTTGAAGATGAGACAAAAGAAGCTTTTGATTAAAAAGAGAAGAAAACAAAAGACAGAAATGTTTCCAGAAAGAAATAGAATATATTCTGAGTGGAGACTAAAGTTGTTTATGGAAAAATGTTGCTATAAGCCTCAGAAAACCAAAAGCAAGGAAAAAAAAGACTCAAATTTTGTGCACAAAGATTTATATATTTACAAGGAAGTTCAATGCATTATTATTGAAAAATAGCAAACACTTAGAAACTTTCTAAATGTTCTTTAATTAATAATTGGCTCAATCAGTGGTTCTCAATCAGGGGTAATTTTGTCCTCCAAAAAGTGTTTGGCAATGTTTTTCACAACTGAATGGGGATTGCTACCATCATTTAACAGGTGAAGGCCAGGAATGCTAAGTATTTCACAATGCACAGCATATCTCCCACAACAAAGAATCATCTAGTCAATATGCCAATAGTGCCAAGGATGAGAAACCCTGAGTTAAATCAATTAGAAATACTATAAAATATTACAGAACAATTAAAAATAAAAGTATAAATTCATATACGTATTATCATAGAAAGTTCCCCAAAGCAATTATGTTTGAAAAATTAAATAAAAAGCAAAACCAAATGTTTAATATTATGCTGTTCATTTTAGCAACATAAACAAAAAAGTAACTATGCTTACATAAGTAAAGATAATGATAATGATATTGAGTATTTACTCTTTGCCCATCATCCTAAGTGTTTTAAATGCATTCATTTCTTTAATACAACAATCTTAACATCTCAGTACTGTTATTATCATAATATTACAGGTTAGAAAAGAGACACAAAGAGTAAAGAAAATTAGCTCCATATCATATAACTATTAAGAAGAAGGTCTGATATACTAGCCCATGCAGTATGGATCCAGGAAGTACATATTTTCTGTACGGTCATTAACCTATAAGACAAGAAAAAAAGGACTGACAATTCACATTCAGTAATTCAGGATATGAAAATACATAGAAATAGAGGTGCTTTCTTATGTTTTATTCTCTATACTTAAGCATTTCTTATCTTTTTTCCAAAAATATTTCATTTTTTCTGCAATTTTTAAAAAATACACATGATGTCCAACATATAATCAACTATGCTAACTAAAGAATGAGGAATTTATTATGCTAATGTGTTGAACATGTTTGATACAGATGAATGAGATAGAGATTGAATTCAAAAGACCAGAAAGTTCCTCCAAAGAACTAATTTAAAAAAAACGAAAGACAGAAAGAAAGAAAATCAGTTAATACTGATAACTGATAGTGGTGTGAAATAACGGTCACACAGCACAAAGAAAAGTGTTACTTGATAGAAGGATTTACATTATAAACACTTTGATGTTTTGATCCAAAAACACATTATAAATATCCTTCATATATTACTTTTAGCTTTCATATGTGTTTGCTTGTTTACAATCTATGGTCATGGCATCATTCTATTTTCTTCATAATAGGAAACAATGAGTTTTTCAAGTTGATTCACAATAGGTTCAAGTTAGAATAAATCATTTTATTTCTTGTTTCTATATTTTTTTTTTGTTGATCATCTAATTGTAACTTAATTACCAAGTATAAGGTTTCTTATCCTGAGGAAGTTCAAAGATGGCCACAGAACTGGTGGGAATATGAGATTCTCTGCAAGGTCCAGTGTCCATAAAGACAGTCTATGTGTGTAGGGGTGCACAGGTGGGTGAGTGAAAGTCTGTCTGAGAAGAGACTCGGGTCAAGCACACAGGGATCCCCTCTGAGGCAGCTGCAGCCCACCACTGTTCTGAGATCAGAGCCCCCGGGATCACAGGATCATCTGCCATTCTCGGGAGGCAGCAGAGATCAGTTACTCCTCAACACCTGATACTTGGCCCACACCACTACCTGTAGCAGCGGGACAGGGCTGGAAGCAGGAGCTGTGGAGAAGGCACACAGAGGAAATCTGGAGTAGAGCCCCACCACTGGCTAGGAGATGTGGACTGACACCATTTTCTCTGTCCCAAGACCAGCAGAGACCTGTGTTGGCCTGCTTAACTCTGGTAAGCCTCCAACCTAAGACCCCAGGCAATCTCTGCAACTCTCTGGAATCAACCAACACTGACCCAGAGAGAAAACTGCAGGAGTGATAACACAAACAGATGTCCCACGCTGGACTAGGCACAGACTTGTAATCTAAGTGGGAGACTCGACAGCAGCAGTAGCAGAGGGATTGGGATTAGTCTGGATCTGATTCACCCTCCTCCACCAGCAGTCTGTGAAGAACTGACCCATGCTGACAACAACCTGATTGGCCTGCACTGAGAGCACAGGGAAGGGACTAATGTCTGGAGCCTGCTTTCTATTGTGGCAGCAGCAAAAACTGTGGAGTGCTTGGGACACACCAGTAAAAAAAAAAAAAAAAAAAGGAAAGAAAAGGAGCCTGAAGTTCCAGAAATGACCAGAGGGAGCTTTTTTCTGTATTTGTTTATGTTATTGTATTTGGTGTTTGTTTGTTTGTTTTTAGTTTCTTAGTTTTTCTGTTTATGTATGGGTATTATTGAGAGCAAGGGTATCGTCAGATTTTTGTTTTTTTGTATGTATGTATGTTTGTTTATTCATTAGTGGGTGTGCCTATCTGTTTTTCCTTTTCTTCTCTCTCTTCATTTTCCTTTCATCTCCCTTCTTCCTTTTTTCTTCTTTTCCTTTTTCTCATCTCATTTTGCTTTCAGGGGACATAATTATGCCTCCACCACATGAACAGATTAAAAGGGAGAGTGAAGTGGGTTCCAGGGGTCCCACATACCAGTCAGCAGATATTGTGATATGCAAATAACTACTGAACCACAGCTCCCCCCAACATATCTTAATCAAATCTCAAAACTACACAATTCAAAATTGAATAAATTCAGAGGATCTACATAAGGAAGAAAAGGGGATTGAGCAAACAGAGATGAAAACTATTCCCACATCACTGAAGAGGGGAATTAAAGAAGGGGGTAAAAGAGGGAGGAAAACCATCACAAATGAAGAAGAACCAAAGGAAGAACACAGGTCCCATCTAGACACCTGGGAAGACAGCAGCTGAAAATACAGACTTCAGAACTCAAACAATGAAGAGCCTCCAGAAGAACTGATCTCAAACCACAAACCCAGATATCAAGATATTAATATAGAGAATGAATAGAAATGAAGAGAGGCAAGAGGAAAGAATGAAGGAGTTGATAACTGAGATAATAGCAATAAATAATACAGTGAACAAAATAAATAACAAACTGACAAACATGAAAAGCAGAATTAACCAAGCAGAGGAAAGAATCTCAGAACTTGAGGATAAAAATATGGAACCAATCCAAACTGCCAAAAACACAGCAAAGAAGCTTAAAAACATGGAATAAAGCCTCCTAGAGATGTGTGATTATATCAAGAGGCCATACCTATGATTAATTGGCATTCCTGAGGCAGACAGAGAGTGAGAGACCACTGTGAAACAAACATTCCATGAAATTATCCAAGAAAACTTCCCTTATCTCCTCTCATCAGAGACATGACCATTCAAACACAAGAGATTTAAGAATCCCTGTAAGACATCAAATAAGAAGACCAACTCCTAGACACATAGTAATTTGCTTACACAAAGTAGGTATAAAAGAAAAAATCCTAAAAGAAGTGGGAGAGAAAGGTCAGACTACCTACCAGGGAAAACCAATTAGAATATCAGCAGACTTACCTACAGAAACATTACAGGCTAGAAGAGAATCTTCAAAGTTCTCAAAGATAAACAATTCCAACCTAGAGTTTTCTGCCCAGCAAAGCTAAACTTCATCAGTGATGGGGAATTAAAGTCCTTCCTAGACATTAAATCCTTAAGAGTTTATGCCACCTCTATACCAGCTCTACAAGAAATGCCTAAGAAAGTATTTAGCACAGAAGAAGAAGAAGAAAAAGAATGACCACACTTTTTCTAAGGATGCAAGAAAAAGATTGAAAACACACATATATCGACCCCCAAAATCAAAAGAAAACCAACCAACAAACAGCAACAACAAAAACAAACTATAAGAACCTTATGACAGGGATAAACTCACACATCTCAATAGTTAGTCTGAAAGTTAATGAACTAAATGCACCAATGAAAAGACATAGAATAGCAAACTGGATTAACAATATGCTGTCTTCAAGAGACTCATTTTACCAGAATTAACACTTACAAACTTGAGAGTTAGAGGATAGAAAACAAACTTTCAGGTGATCAGAACACAAAAGAGAGTAGGAGTTGTGAACTTAATGTCAGAGAATACATCCTTTGAGCTATCGAAAATTTTAAAAGATAAAGAAGGTCACTACATAATGATAAAATTTCAATCCATCAACAAGAACTATCCATCCTAAACATATATGCAGTCAACATAGGAGCACTAGCTATTATATAGCAGCTTTCCAGTAAACTAAAGATATCAACTATAACACTAACATAGCTGGGGACTTAAATACTCTACTAACAATCCTAGATGGATCATTGAGGCAAAAAATCAACAAGGACACCTGGAAACTCAACTAGACACTTGACCAAATGGACTTAATTATTACCTACAGAACACTCCACCCCAAAATCATGAAATATACAAACTATTTTTCACACATGGAACATACCCTAAGATCATCTACATTCTCAGTCATAAATCAAGTATAAGTGAATTCTAAAAGATAAAAGTACTGCCATGCACCTTCTCATACCTCAATGGAATGAAAATAAATATCAACACCAACAAATTTTTCCCCAAACCCACAAAGACATGGACACTAAGCAGCATGATGCTGAACTACTCCTGGGTCAACATGGAAATCAAAGCTGTAATTCAAAAATGTCTGGAAACAAATGAAAATAAAGCCATATCTTACCAAAACCTCTAGGATACCATGAAAGCAGTACTGAGAATGAAATTCATTTATTTACTAACATCCATCAAGAAAATGAAAAGACCACAAGTTAACACCCTAATAAATCACCTAAGGGGACTGGAAAGACAAGGCCAGCAAAACTCTAACTTCAGCAGAAAAAAACAGATCACCAAAGTAAAAGCCCAAATATAAGACACAGAAGAAAAAAAATCATAGAAAACACCAGTTAAATAAAAAGTTGGTTCTTTGAAAGGATAAACAAGATTGAGACCTCTAGCAAGATTGACCAAGAAAAAGATGAAATAAACACTATCAGAAATGCAAAAAGTGAAATCACAATGAACACGAAAGAAACAAAAAATTTCCCATGATTACTATGCACACCTGTACGGAAACAAACTTGAAGATCTAAATGAAATGGGGCAATTTCTGACATCACACCACCTCCCAAAGTGGAAGCATGAAGAAATTGAGACATTACATAGGCCAATAACAACCCGGGAAATCAACTCCACCATAAGAAAACTACCTACCAAAAAAAAATCCTGGAACAGATGGTTTTTCAGCAGAGTTCTACAAACCATACAAGAAGAAGCTGATATCAATCCTATTGAAAGTATTCCAGGCAATTAAGAAAGTTGAAACTCTCCCCAAACCATTTCATGAGACTAACATCACACTGATACCCAAATCGGGTAAAGATCCAACTAAGAAAGAGAACTACAAGTCAATATCCCTGATGAACATAGATGCAAAATTCTCAACAAGATTCTAGCAAATCTGATCTAAAAAATCATCTCACAAATCATCCACTATGCCCAAGTAAGCTTCAATCCTGGAATGCAGGGCTGGTTCAAGATCCACAAGACAATAAATGTAAATAAATACATCAACAGATATAAAAATAGGAATCACATGACTATATCATTAGACACAGAAAAAGTTTTCAATAAAATCCAACATCCCCTTTGCATAAAAACCCTTGAATGCCTAGGGAGAGAGGGAATGTACCTCAAAATAGTAAGAGCCATCTGCAATAAACCCACAGCCAGCATTTTGCCAAACAGACAGAAACTGAAAGCATTTCCCCTGAAAACCGGAGCAAGACAAGGCTGCCCATTTTCACCCTTCCTATTTAACATAGTGTTGGATGTCCTAGCTAGAGCAATCAGACAAGAGGAGGAAATCAGGAGTATGTATATGGCTCAGGCTGTAACCCTGTGCCTTTGGGAGGCTGAGGTGAGTGGATTGCCTGAGCCCGCAGGTTCGAGACCCGCCTGGGCAGCGAGACCTCATCTCTACAATAAATCAAAAAATCAGCCAGGCGTGGTAGTGCATGCCTGTAATTTCAGCTACTTGGAAGGCTGAGGCGGAAGGATCGCCGGAGCCCAGTAGGTGGAGGCTGCGGTGGCTGGGAGTGACCACTGCACTCCAGTCTGGGTGACAGAGTGAGACTCCAACTCAAAAAAAAAAAGGAAGTCAAGTTGCCTGTTTGCTGATGATATTATTCTATACTTGAAAATCTAAGAGTGTCTGTCAAAAATTTTCTTGCATTGATAAAGGATTTTGACAAAGTCTCAGGGTACAAAATCAACATGCAAGACAGTCGCATTCTTATACAACAACAAACAGGCAAAGAACAAAATAAAAAGCACAATCTCATTCACAATAGCAATAGCAGCAACAACAAAATGAAATACCTCGCCATCTTTGTAACCAGAGAAGTGAAAGTCCTTTACAATGAAAACTACAAAACACTACTCAAAGAAATCAAAGATGCCACAAACAAATGGAAAAACATCCTACATTGATGGATTGGAAGAATCAACATTGTTAAGTTGTCTACCTTACCTAAGGCAAACTACATATTTAAGGTAATACCCATTAAATTACCAGCAGCTTTTTCCTCAGACCTAGAAATGACAATACAGAAATTAATATGGAAACATAAACAGCCACGAATAGTTGAAACAATTATCAGTAAAAGAAACAAAGCGGGAGAGTCACATTTCCAGACTTTAAACTTTATTATAAGGCTACAATAATCAAAACAGTCTGGTACTGGTATAAGAAAGGGTATAAAGGCCAATGGAACTAAATAAAGATTCCAGAAACAAAACCTCAATTTCTCAACCAACTCATCTTCAACAAAGCCTCCAATAACAACCACTGGAGAGAAGAGAACTTTTTCAGTAAATGGTGCAGGGAAAACTGGCTGACCACATGCAGAAGATTAAAACAGGACCCTTACCTATCACCATACACAAAAATCACTCTAAATGGATCAAAGACCTAAACATAAAATCTCAAACTATAAGAACATTAGAAAATGCAGGAAACTCCTTTGTGGAAACTGGAACTGGCAACCAATTCATGATCAAAACCCCGAATGCCCGTGCCATAAAAGATAAGATTGACAAGTGGGACCTCATTAAACTGAAAAGCTTCTGCAAAGCCAAAGAAACCATCAAGAGAGTGGGGAGACAGCCCACAGAATAAGAAAAAAAAAATTTCCAACTGTATATCTGACAAAGGCCTAACATCTAAGATCTATAAGGAACTCAAATGTGCCAAAAAAAAAAAAAGCCCTATTAAGGAATGGGCAAGGGATACGGGTAGGCCCTTCTCAAAAGACATATGAGCAGCCAAAGATACATGAAAAAACTCTCGGCCTCACTAATCATTGGAGAAGGGTAAGTTAAAACCACACTGAGATACCACCTAACTCCAGTCAGGATGAATAACTCAAAAAACAAGTGCTTCCTGGGGGGAGGAGGAATGTGGGGAAAGGGGAACATTTCTATACTGTTGGTGTGAGTGTACACTAGAACAACCTCTGCAGAAAATAGTGTGGTGATTCATAAAAAGTCTAGAAACTGACCTTCCATACAATCCAGCAATTTCCTTTCTGGGAATATATCCTGAGGAACTCAAATCACTCTGTGAAAAAGAAAACTGCACATACATGTTTACTGCATCATGATTCACAATAATAAAATATGGGACCAACTGTGTTGCCCATCAAAACTGGACTGAATAAAAAAATGTGGTGCATATACATGATGGAATATTATACAACCATAGAGAAGGACAGAATTATGAACTTTGCAGTGACTTGGATGTATTTTGAGTCTATAATACTCAGTGATTTATCACAGAAGCAAACTGAGTACCACATGTTCTCACTCATAAGAGGACCCTGAACAATTATCATAGTACTATAAAAAACAAATTGGCAGCAGTGGGAAACTGCCAGGGGAAGAGGGGCGATATACTTCATCAATAAGGATAACTGGTCACAGACCAGGTGATTTGGGGACCAAAGTTGAGGCCCCAACTTTACCTGTGCAATGACCACTTGTATGTCTTATCCTGAATTGTACCCTTCGTCCTTATAATAAAAAAGACTTCTAAATATATTAATTAATACTTAAGTTTTTACACCAAAAGCTATTTCAAATAATTTCAAATACATGAAATCTACTTTATGATTAAAATATGGAAGATTCCCACAATATCTTCAATTTTTTACAAAAGTAATCTGAAATATATTAGTATATAAAAAGATAAGATACATATCAACCACCCAAATTCATCTCACATTGTAATGCCATATGTATTTATATGTGTATTGGAAAAATATATGTTGATTATTATAACATAGATATTCAACAATTTTTTTAGAAGTTCAGAGGGCATGCTATATAGATTGAGATTGTTTCTTCTTACTACTTGGTAGCATGCAATTTGTCAAGACTTTAGTGGCCTAAGAACTCATTGTCAGTCTTATGGTGCCATTGTATATGTCTCTCTATACTCCTAATATATATCTACATATTGCATTGCCAATATATGTCTATTCTCAGACATATAAGAGCATATTGAGTACTTAATTCTATGTCATAGCATATCTTGTGACCTATGAGAAGTATGTCTATAATTGCATTCTTGAATTTCTCCATTAATTTGTTATTAATACTTATATTATTACTATTTTATATGATTGCTGACCCTATAATACCAGAGATATTATAGATAACATTTAAAGCTATGCATAGTCAACAATGACATTTTGTTTTCTTTTAATGTTCTTTATTCTTTCCATTTAAAATGTGAGAATGCATTTCTTTAATAATGAAATAAATAAGAATAATATTTTAACATGATATGGGTTAAGAATGTAACCACATAATAACAGCGAAAAGACATGGTTTGGAATTTAAAAAAATGAATTTGACTCCAAAGCTCACAGTAATTTTTATATTTATTTTTATGGTAGTGATAGTGATACCTATATATAAGTTTTTGTTGAAAAATTAAAGATATGACTCATTATTACTCCATTTGGTAAGCAAATAGCATACAATAAATGTAGTCTTATGATGAAGATAATCATGAGTGGTAGAATAAATAACATCCTATGATGAACTAAAGTTATACCTCATTAGAAACAGAAAATTGATATAACTTATACTTTTAACTGCTAAATAAATCTACCGCAATTACAAACTCAGTAACAGAAAAAAAATTAGTGTGTGACTGTTCAAGTCATTATGAGGTGAATTTGACTCAACCTTTTTTTTATCACCTCCTTTCATTCCTGTCCTCCATAAGCCTAATTTTAATAAGTATAAGAGAATGAACCTTTACATTCTAGTAAAAACTCAGATATCATCATTATAGTCTCCAAAAATCTGGATATTCTTTTGTCTCCATAATTTATATAGAAAATGACCTCTTTCCTCTTTAGAAAAGAAGTAGGGAAGTATTTTGTTTCACTGTAAACCTCAGAAGTGGCATGGGTCAAGGCCTTGTTAGTATTTTCAACAAGCTGCATAGGAGGTCAAAAGTCCATGGTCAACTGCAACACAACAAACCCAGCCTTAGGACTGCTTCTTCTACCATCAGTCTTAGCCTATGGAAGAAAGCCACCTCTAAGCTTTTCAAATTTTTTTTTACCCCAACCACTAGTACATTTCTTATTACCTTAATAAAGCAAATATTTTTGGAGTCATCTGGAAAACATACTCAGGTAGTGTGTTCTCAGGTCGTACACGGTAAACACATTCTAACTTTTCCACCTTTCTTTTGATCTCGTCCTTAATACTATGCCAAGAAGTTTAGAAATTTCATTTAATTTACTGAAGATTTACACTAGCTCTAGGGATCCACTGGTACAGAATATTCGATTAGACTCCTTTTTCCAGAAAGAGTTGAGTGTTGCATATCCAATCTTATATTTTGATCCCACAGATCCACTTTCATACATATGCCATTGATTCCTACAATTTCTTTGGCACTTAATTAGGCTGTGTAAAGATCTATCTTTTGTAATCAGCCTAGACACAATGAAGGTGAGATCAGATATTAAGTAGAATCAGCTTTATATGGTGAAATGCCTGCTCTCCACAAACGAGTGGTGAGTGGTGGGTTGGTCTTCTCTGGAAAGTAGAAAGTCACTGCTTATTTTATTCTGCAGGTTTCATGGGAAATCTGGGGGCTCAGGAGTCTCAAGTCTATCCATTCAAATATATCCATCCTGGTTTTTTGGTTGCTACAACTTTTTTTTGTCATTGATTCCTGTTTTAGATATGCTATCATTAAAATTAGAAGCTAAGCCGGGCTCGGTGGCTCAGCCTGTAATCCCGCGCCTTTGGGAGGCTGAGGTGAGTGGATTGCCTGAGCCCGCGGGTTCAAGACCCGCCTGGGCAGCGAGACCTCATCTCTACAATAAATCAAAAAATCAGCCGGGCGTGGTAGCGCATGCCTGTAATTCCGGCTACGCGGAAGGCTGAGGCGGAAGGATCGCCGGAGCCCAGCAGGTCGAGGTTGCGGTGGCCGGGAGCGGCCACTGCACTCCAGTCTGGGTGACAAAGTGCGACTCCAACTCAAAAAAAAAAAAAAAAAAAAAAATTAGAAGCTAATCCTAATTTCTAGCACAGACATTTCTCTGAATTGGTTGTTAATTTTTCTGACTGTACTTTTTTAAGATTATTAATGGATTTTAAAAAAATAAGACTACCCCAATGAGGCAATTATTATCATTTCCTTAGTACCATTTAATGTCATAGCTACTATATATTTGACTTCCTTATATTCCATCTATATCTTATTTCAGTTGGCCACTAGGGGCAACTTTAATAAATTGATACCACCGGATGATCTATGTTTTTACTTATGACTTTACATCAAGGGTAGAGTCCTTAAGCCATCAAAACAATGCACTTCAGAATCTCATCCTGATTTCAGATGCATTTCTCTTAACCTGGCCTCCTAAAACTAAATCTGACACAAAAAGTTTTATGTGATTATTTTATTGGGAGTATAATTCCAAGTAGTAGATATAAAGAACAACAGAAGTAAGGAGATAAAGGTAGGAAATCCAATACAAGGTTTACATTACAGTTGTAGTATGTCTTTCAAGAAACCATATAAACTAAATTACAGAATAGTCCACTGGAGGAGAAAATGAGAAGAATTTACCCACTTAGTTTAGTCTACTATTGATCAAATTAAGATTCCTAGAGCTTTCACTCCTCTCTACTTTTGATTGTGCTTGGATAGAATTTAAGCAGGGCACTGTGGTGTCCACACTGAAGAGGAAATGCCTCCAGCAAGAATTGAGGAGCCCACAACAGCCAGCTAGGAAGCCAAGTCCTCTAGGGTTTACCTGCAAGGTTTAGTTGCATCTAAAGAAGCTTAATTATTATTATTATTTTTTTTTTTTGAGTTGGAGTCTCACTCTGTCACCCAGACTGGAGTGCAGTGGCCGCTCCCGGCCACCGCAGCCTCGGCCTGCTGGGCTCCGGCGATCCTTCCGCCTCAGCCTTCCGAGTAGCCGGAATAACAGGCATGCGCCACCACGCCCAGCTGATTTTTTGATTTATTGTAGAGATGAGGTCTTGCTGCCCAGGCGGGTCTCGAACCCGCGGGCTCAGGCAATTCACTCACCTCAGCCTCCCAAAGGCGCGGGATTACAGGTTGAGCCACCGAGCCCGGCTAATTATTTTTTTAAATAAAGAAGTTATTTTTACCTTGCTACTTGTTCATTTATCTTATTTTCTTTGTCCTCGTTAAGGTGTATGTGGATCTGAATATTTATAGTTTTGAGGACAGTGAACAAAGTATGATGGAACAGTATTACTTTTGCAACAAAATTCTCTGAGACAAGAAAATGGCAAAATATTTATGTAGGAAAGGAAGTGTCTCAACACACAAAAGAGAAGAGACTTCAATGAACATATAAGGCTCAATATTGAATTAGGGCATTAGGTTGCTCACATTGTCCAAATTCCATCAGATATCTTTCCTCAAATTCTTCTCACCTAACTAATCTGACTTTTGTTTATGACAATAGGTAAAAAGTTGGATTGCTAAATTACAATGTGGCTATATCTCTACCAAATTTCAAGGTTTCTTTTTCTTAGCTATCTTAGCACTATAGCTGAAAGAGGTAAGACAATCTTGTAAAAAAATAAAAAGTGTGTTTATAGAAAGTCCTTGTAACTTACTCTAGGTATTTGATCTGGTCATTGATTTTCTTTCTATTCAATACCATCAGAGATGTTACTACTTTCTCCACATTTTAAAAATGCTTTGTATACTTTACCCTGATATAGTATAAATGTGCTTCGTTAAAGCTGTAATTTCTAGAGATATTTCATTCTAGGTTACCATAGGTAGTCATTTAATTAATCATTTGAACAGTTTTTGCTATGGATTGCCAGATTTCCATGGGAGAATTTTAGTGCAACATTTACTGTCTTTTTCCTCAGGGGTATAATTTGACAACTATACCACACTTTTCCTTCTTTCTGGAGGGTTTGTTGTCTTTATGCATCACTGGTATTGATTTGAGTCCTTGGTTGCTGGCAACTGCAAGTGAAGTTGGAAGCATTAAACAAAAAAGGACAGATTTGTTTGGAAGAATATTGAATACTTACTCGGGGATAAAATATCAATCTTAGTAAATGAGCACAGTGAATTTTTTTTAAGTATGACCAATATGTTTTATCAGTAAGAGTTTAGCTGTAATGCTACAGAAACTGTGGGACTCTCTCAATACTTCTGAACATTACTGTTGCTACTATCATGAGTAACGTCTATACCCCATCACTCACTCCATATTCAGGGATCCAGGTAAGAGACTTTGATTAGCCATGCTTTGTTCACATTCTTGAACTCTGAATGGAAGGTAACAAATCTCAAAATCCTGGTTTCTCTTAGCTGTTATACTGAAAACAGACATATTTGTCTCCATTGAAGTTTGCGTGATTATATTTAATGGGAAATACACCAGCAGTAGTAAAAAAGGTTTGCATGCTGAATAAAAAATAAAAGTAAAATAGTCAGTTTTCATTAAGATTGTTTTAAGTAAATTATCAAACAAAGAAGTATCAATTTTGGGTTTATGGATTCTCAGAATATATTTGTAAATGAACACTTCAAAAATATGATATATGTGAAAAGGTATAAAAAGCTATAACTTTAACTCTAATGTGAGGATACTCTCAGTATTTTTTGTAAAAATTGCAATAATCTCCAAACATAATCTATTATGAACCAGTATAAAATATATACTTATAGTTCTATACTCAGTTTGCACAGAAAATGATTCATTCATATAAAAGTAACATGAAGTCATAACTGCAAGACATATTTTGTTAAGTAGACAATTAAAAAAATATATAAATACAAGGTAAAATATTAACATACATGTATCCATTGACTTTGTAAAATTACTCTAGAAAGCAGTCTCATTGAAAATAAAATGCAATACCTATTTACAACCACCACATATGAAGAATATATTTTGTTTGGAATACTAAGCAGATAGTTTTCTAAACTACACTGTAGGAATAATAGCATTTTTTAAAGTACTAATTTTTTTCATACAATTAATAGCTGTTTATTTAAAGAATCTTAGAAATACATAATTTTAAATGTCAACAAAAATTAAAAATGATTTTGCTATTCAATGATTCAGTTACTAGCATATAAGAATGTTTGTTTCCACTGGAGAAAATGTGTCCATACAAAGTGTTATGTGGTAACATTAGAAACTTGCTTTTCAAATCTTCAAGGGAACCTACAGCATGAAGCCTGGTAGACTGAGGTCCCAATTTCCACCACTTTGGACACACTGCCACATTGGTACACTGAGGTTATGCTTTCTCTGGCCTGTTGTGGTGGGAAGCAGTGCTTTCATAACAACTTTGATTTGAGGATACTCAATAGGTTTGAATGGTTTGAAATTAAATTTCAGTCTGAGTCTTTTGCTCAAACTTTCTTTGTCTCCCTTTTGCTGTCACAGTTCCTGGAGGTGCCTCAGAGACTAACGGTTCATCTTGCTTCCTCCTACTTTCTCCAATTTGTCATTCACAAGTATTTCTTCCATAAATTTATTTTATGTCTACTTCTATCGTGGTGTTTCCTTGTTGTGGAACCCAAACTAGTAGATAGTCTTTACATTTCCGATAATCTTTATCACTTCTATCAAACTACAGATCAAATAAACAGGGGTATTACATCAATACCCTTTTTCTACTAATAAAATAAAGTCAGGTCAAATTCCCTAGTCCCATCCTCAGATCATACCTCCTTTTCTAATTCCATGTACGATGACATTCTGGAACTGTAATTGCATGTAGATCATATGTCTTTATATTTATGTACTACCTACTAAAAAATAGCAGCGGTGTCCCAGGAGAATAGTTATATAATTGTAGGTAAACTTAGCTACTACATCTGTTAAGTTAGGCTACATACAGTGGGAGAGTTGTGAAGAATCTTTCAATCTTCCCTCAGATGGTTTCTGTTTCAGTAAGGAGAACTTACAGCACTAGCTCTAAAATTCCACATTAGTTTTTTCATCTGTAAAATGAGGTTTTTGCCCAGTGATTTCTGGGTTGTTTTTGTTTATTTGCTTTTCCATAACTGGTAGCAAAAGTATTTGCAATTGGATCTTTCAGCAATTGTTTCTATCTATGAGATACACCAACTACAAATAATGCTAATATCTAAAACCCAAATATAGCAGGTCTTTAAATAGTGTAATTTTGTTCAATGTTATCTTGTTATAAGAATGAGAAAAAAAATGATTCCTCATTGGGGCCACTATCTATGTGGCTTCTGGTCCTCCATATATGTGTGTAGGTTTTCTCTAAGTATTCTTGTTTTCTCCGACATTCTAAAGATGTGCACATTAAGTTAATAGGCATGTCAAAATGAGCTCAACCTGAGTGTGTGTGAGTGTGGGTGTGTGTGTGTGAGCACATTCTGTGATGAGTTGCTGTTCTATCCTGAGCTGGCTCCTACCTTGCACCCTGATATGCCAGGTGACTCCGGCCACTTCCATTCAGAACCAAAATAATTGGGTAAATAATTATCTTACTTGTTTTTTATTAATCTTTTGTAAATGTATGCACACCTCACATTTATTTCCATCTTTAATATTAAAAAATAATGGAAATGGTTCTATTAGTTTTCATTTGAATTTCATTTCTCCTTATAAAGATATATTTTATTTTCTTTCAAATAAAGTTCTGTTCTTTTACCATTATTCTACTCTCCCTTTTATCTTACCTTTTGTTAGCCTACACTGTCTAATTCTTTTTCTCCTTTCTTTTTTTTTTTTTCTTTTTTTTTTTTTTGAGTTGGAGTCTCACTCTGTCGCCCAGACTGGAGTGCAGTGGCCGCTTCCGGCCACTGCAGCCTCGACCTGCTGGGCTCCAGCGATCCTTCCGCCTCAGCCTTCCAAGTAGCCGGAATTACAGGCATGTGCTACCACACCCGGCTGATTTTTTGATTTATTGTAGAGATGAGGTCTTGCTGCCCAGGCGGGTCTCGAACCCGCGGGCTCAGGCAATCCACTCACCTCAGCCTCCCAAAGGCACGGGATTACAGGCTGAGCCACCGAGCCCGGCTCTCCTTTCTATAATAGGTATTATCCAATGAATTCTAGGGAATATCTGGCAATATCTAAAGATATTATTTGTTGCCACAACTTAGAGGAACATATCCACATATAACATGTGACCAATTGATAGTCATTGTTGATGCATGTTTTTATTTTCATCATTTTTATTGTTATACATAAATGATATATATAAATTATCAGTATTCTAGATGAAAGCTATCAAGTATACTTAGGTCCTGAGCTTCAGAAGAAGTTTCATCTTAATTATAAAGGTTGTTGACAAACTGTGGTCAAGCATTAATAACGGTTGTTGTTGTTGTTGTTCACAGAATTAGTCCTGGGTCTAAAACTTATGATATGATCTCATTTTTACAGATCTTCATTTGTTTTAATTAATTTTTTAAGTCAGGATCTCACTCTGTCACCTAGACTGGAGTGCAAGTGGCATAATCAGGGCTCACCACAGCCTCAGTCTCCTAAGCTCAAGTGATCCGTCTTTCTCAGCTTCCTGAATGGCTGGAACTCAATCATGAGCCATCACATCCAACTAATTCTTTAAAATTTTTTGGTAGAGATAGTATCTTGCTATGTTGCCCAGGCTGGTCTCAAACTCCTAGACTCAATCAGGTGGTTTTCACTTCTCGGCTTCCTAGAATGATGGGATTATATTTATTTTATAACTTTTTTGCATTTTGAAAATGGAAATAATGTGGCTTAATATTTCTTTACTGCAAATTGATGGCAATAATATTTACTCCATAAGGTTACTGTGAGCATCAAATTAGATAACATATGCAAAAGCACTGTGTGAATCTGACACATTTTCTATATTCAAAACATCAGAAATTCAGACACTTTGCTATTTCTAGAATTATTTTCTTGACAGATTTTGTCAATACTGGGTGAATTTTTTCTATGATTTTTGGTTAAGAATTTTTATTGTAATGGCAAGCACATACATGAAAGAAAACAAATCAAGAAATGTTATTTGAGATGATGAAATTGAATAGATTTAATGACAATTTTGAATTACCTTTGCAGAGTTTATTTCCAAGTTCCTAATTGACCATTATTAAATCTTTGTAATTTCATCTGGTCAGAATATTGTTCTGATGTATTTTGGTCACTATACAAATTACATAATGTGCCATAACCAAATGATAAATAACTTCTAAACTTTTTAGCCAAAGATATTTCAGAGTTTTGCCAATATTTATGATGTGGTATATGTGTATATGTACAGAAAGCAAATTTTTTAATTTCCTATATTTTCAATTATTTTGATAATTATTAAGATAAATTATCTTTAAATTTTTGTGATGGATGTTTTTGCGTATTGCCATGTTGAAATAGCTACCCTATGAAACAAGGGATCATAGTTATATATTTTTGGAAAATGTTGAGATGCTTGAATTCAATTAGTTTGTTTATGCAATTTCAGAATACTTATTAATGTGTGATAAATACAAAATTAAAAAGTTCTAGTGAACACAGGTCTTTCTCCACAAAATTCCTTCCATTTCTCTCCCTTTATGTTATAAGTAGATCTCATCATGATGAGTGCTGTGACTAGACTAAGGTGATGATGGTCATCTTATCTTTTTTGTTTCAGGATCATAGAACTAAATTAACAAGTGTATGACATTGTCTTTAGATAGACATTTATATATGAATGGGCATGGGATTTAATGAAAAGTAACAGCAAATTTTCTGGGGTCTTTATTATTACTTTTATTCTGATAGTTCTTCACAAAGAAACATTATATTCTTTTTGTTTGTCTGTTTTTGAATATTGCTGTTTAGAAGTGTCAGAAATTCCTCTGACTACTAGCCTGAAGATGAAAGAAGAATCATAGCAAAGTGAACCTCAATAAACTTTTAAGAATTAATTCAACCCTGAAGCTTATCTTTCTTTTAGACTCCCAATGATGTGTGATAATAAATTTCCTTATATTTAATTTTATTGGATTTATTTGACTGCTATCAAAAACATTTTTACCATTGTGATGTAAAAGCGTAATTATTTCAAAGAGTTTTGACAACGCAATACTGTTGGTCAGACTGTCACTTAATAGGACAAATTTTGGAAAATCTAGTATAGGAGAAAGAAGATGGTTTATGTAGAGTCAACTGATCTTGATTTGAATTACATTTGATTCATCTAATTTGTTTTGGCAGGTAAAATGATCTATATACAATGAATATTCTTAATTTATATAATGATGATAATAAAATATCCCATATTACTATAAATTATTGTAAGGATAAGAATGATAATATGTATAAAGAGCTTGCTGTAGTGTGTAACAAATAATATGTGTTATTAAATTTTGCCTACTATAATCATATTATCATATAATTATATACCATAAAATTATATATTTATTACTATAACATAAACTATATGAACTTGAAAGCATTAATCAAAACCATCAAGTCAGTTTATGTGTCCTCATGCGGTCTATACTGCTCTTTTTCTAAAAGAGTGAGGCAGAACAATAAAAACACAAAAAGATCCCAGAGGAATATTCTAAGGTCTTATACAATTTAATATTAATTGGTATTAAAAATTTCAATGATCCTACTTTATGATAACAAAGTTCTCTTAAAATGAACTCTATCATGTCTTCAGATATTGAACATAAAGTCGTAGCATCATAAAATCCTAGAGAACTTAGCCTGACTGTAGAAATGGACTGTTTAATACACCTTATGGGTTCTTATCAAGTATTTTTAATGTCAGGGTATTCGCAGATGGTATATTTTCTTATTGCACAACTCTAATTGTTAAAAAAATTTTCCAAACTGTGTCCCCTTGTAAAACATAGAGTCTATAGGAATATTTGACTGAACTCTTCATGTGAAACACTGTGCTAACAACTTTTAATGCTTTATTTTAGTTAAATATCACCAAAGACCTATAGGACCAGTAAAGGTATTGTTTGTATTTTATAACTGAAAAATGGAGATATTGAGGGACTGAATACAATTGCTGTAAGGCAAAAATTAACTATCCAGGATTTTTTTTTTTTTTTTTTGAGTAAGAGTCTCACTCTGTCTCCCAGACTGGAGTGCAGTGGCCGCTCCCGGCCACCGCAGCCTCGACCTGCTGGGCTCCGGTGATCCTTCCACCTCAGCCTTCCGAGTAGCCGGAATCACAGGCATGTGCTACCACGCCGGCTGATTTTTTTTTATTTACTGTAGAGATGAGGTCTCGCTACCCAGGCGGGTCTCGAACCCGCGGGCTCAGGCAATCCACTCACCTCAGCCTCTCAAAGGCGCGGGATTACAGGCTGAGCCACCAAGCCCAGCTCTATCCAGGATTTTAACTCATGTATATGTTCATCCAAAGTATCTGATCTTAACTTACAGACAATAGTGCATTTCATCAATAATTTAAATAATTATTTTGAATACCTTGCTATTTTGAATAATTATTTTGAGCACTTACTATTTGTTATCTCTTGGGGAAATAAACTATCATTTAGTCTCAATTTAAAGAAGTAATAAGTAAAACTAAGAAATTGCAACTTGAACAACTTCACATAGCTAGGAAATTGCAGAATTGATATTTTACATAGAGTGAGTACATATATTCTATATGTTAAGATACATTAATAATTGTTAGATAGTTAACCAGACATGAGCAGGGGAAGAAGAGGGAAAAGGGAAAGAAATAGGAAAACAGCTAACACTCAGTTATTTACTCATTTTAGAAGTTTTTTTTTTATGATGAGCTGGGCTAATTGTGAAAACCACTTAGATTTAAAGAGAACTTTTTCTTTTCTTTTTTTTTTTTTACTTAAGAGTAAATTTAAAATGTGTTCGTTTTTTAATCAACTAATTGATTATTTACTTTTCAACCTAAACATACAAATATGAATAGGAAGAATAGATGACAATGGAAAATGTAGAAAGTATTCTTTAAAATAAAACTCTATTTCAAACATTTAAATAAATAGTTTTTGTTTAACTAAAATAAAGCATTAAAAGTTGTTAGCACAGTGTTTTACATGAAGAGTTCAGTCAAATATTCCTATAGACTCTATGTTTTACAAGGGGACACAGTTTGGAAAATTTTTTTAGCAATTAGAGTTGTGCAATAACTTGACAATGTTCACTGCCCTAAGAAATATGGTTTCCCCCCCTTCCTTGATATAACCTGTTAGGGAGGCCGGCCTTATCTAGTATACCACTGCTAATGTTTGAGACAGGGCAACCAGTCATATTAAACCACCTAATAACTACAAGACATGGAAAAACTACACATCTTAAAAAAAAAACATCTGCAAACCAAGATAAGGAGCATTCTTGTTGTACTCCTTTGAAATTCCCTAAAATCTTAAATATGTAAACTCCTTTATGGTGTTTAGTTTCAGACTCATGTTTTATGTTAATCATTAGCTTAGTTTTATAAACCAGAGCTCATTGCATGTATGAGTAATAAATCATGAAAAGATAGAAGATGCATAACCCCAAAATTGTTTAGACACTTGTGACTTTAACGAAGTAGAATTAACAATATCTAAACATTCATTTATGTCAAAAGTCACATGAAGGATTTATGGCCTAACCGCAAAAAGGGAAAACAAGCCCAACAGAGAACTAATCAACCAAGACCAGAGACTAAAACAAACAAACAAACAAACAAACAAAAAAGTGCAATATAGCAACCAAACTAATGAAATAAATGAGGCTGTCCCACTCCCCGAACTGCCTGCTCCTCTTGATTCTTAGGAGTATATTAGCTTTCTCTGCTCTGCTTTACTTGCTTTCCATAAAACTCTGCCTTGCTGTCCTGAGTCTCGTGTCGTGTGAAATTCTTTGTTCACAAATAACCAACAAATCCCAAACCAGCATTTCTGTATATAACTTCAAGGAAACCGATAATCAAATGGCAGAGAAGTAAATTTAAAATGTGTTCATTTTTTAATAAACCAATTGATTATTTACATTTCAACCTAAACATACAAATTTGAATAGGAAGAATAGATGATAATGGAAAATGGAGAAAGTATTCTTTAAAATAAAACTCTATTTCAAACATTTAAATAAATAGTTTTTCAAATAAAGTCAATTCTTTTAGTTACTTGTTTTGAATATATTACATGTATTGTGGTTAGGACAATTTTATAATATCTCTGATTATAGTTTTTCTGAATGCTTAATATATGTAGTATGTCATTCAGTTATCATAGCTATCTATTTTACCAACAGCAAAGTGAGCTATATTAAGGTTTTGGATTTCTCAATCTATCATTATTTATTAATTTTATCAATTACATTATGTTTTACAATGAATGACAAAGGAGGTCTGAGAAAATAGTTTGTATAATAGATGAAAAAGAAAGACAACAGGTAAATACAATAAATAAATCTGGATTCGCTTTTAGACTAGAAAAACATAATAAACATTTTAAAACTTGTGACAATTTAATAAATTCAAATACTGGCTCTAAGTGAGATAATTATTGGTATTAATATTAAATACTTTAATTTTAATAATTATATTGTTTATTTGATAACTTTTTTATGTTTTACAGAGATAGACTCTTGCTATGCTGCCTAGGCTAGACTCAAACTCCTGGGCTCAAGCAATTCTCGCTCATCAGCCTTCCAAAGTGCTGGGAAAATAGGCATGAGACTTCATGCCTGACTGAGACCTGAATATTCTTTAATTCACAATTAATCATTTATAATAGTAAAGCAACTGTCATATGCTGCACAATAAATATTAATGAAATTTTATATCTCAGGAAATGAGGGAACAAAGCTTCCCATGTAGGGATGAATGACAAATGTGGTATTTTATATGAAAAATGTAAAGTAAAAGTGTGTGTGTGTAAGCATACTATGCAAGCAAAAACATATTCTGAATAATAGTATTTTATAACATGTCAGACTTTATTTTGATGCAATGAGTGCTGGCTTTGTCTTCTAAAGATTTAAATTAATATACTAGGCCTGGAATTTACTAGCTATGGGAACTAAGCAGCTTTGTTAAACTGTACACCCTTTGGTTTTTCCATCTTCAAAATAATTTTTTTTTGAGTTGGAGTCTCACTCAGTTGCCCAGACTGGAGTGCAGTGGCACGCTCCTGGCCATCACAGCCTCGACCTGCTGAGCTCCGGCGATCCTTCAGCCTCAGTCTTCCAAGTAGCTGGAACTACAGGTGCACACTACCACACCCGGTTAATTTTTTAATTATTATTATAGAGATGAGGTCTCGTCAAGTTGCCCAGGCAGGTCTCGAACCGGCGGGCTCAGTCAATTCGCTTACCTCGGCCTCCCAAAGTGCTGGGATTACAGGCTGAGTCACCGAGCCCGGCCAAAAATAATTTTTTTAATTAGTACATGCTTCAGAATCACAGTGCATAGTACTTTAAATAATGTGTATAGTTGAAATGAGGAACATGGCAGTAGACTAAATTTGAATCTTTATCTAAATATAATATCAAACAACAAAAGAGTAAATGAAAGTTGTCAAAATGCTTCCTTAACATAGTTTGAAGATCTAGATATCCCATCAAGACTAAAAAAAGACTTTTAAAGTTATGGGAAAAACACACACATGCATGCGTGCATGCATGCACATATATGAGAAAAGTTAATGTGGACTTGGAATTAGATAATAGCCAGAAGCAAATATTCATTTTTTACATGCAAAAGTTACTGTGGTTGCATACAAAATAATATTTTTATATTACAGTTACATATTGATGTATCCGGATGGATGAACTGACATGATGCCTATATTTTTCTTTAAAATAGAAGACAAAGCTAAATCAGTTAAACTAAATTAACTAAACACTCCAAAACTAGCAGAAGTTATACACAACATCTTGGTCATGTGGTAAGAAAAATCTGTGAGTTCTGAGGATTCAAAATTTAAGCAGAACCCAAAAAATACTCTAACAGAAGAAAAGCATTTATGTATGCACTTATGAGAAAGAGAAAAGATGGGAGCATTCATTTGAGAGCTGGGGGAGGTAAACATAAAACATGATATCAAGCCGGGCTCGGTGGCTCAGCCTGTAATCCCGCGCTTTGGGAGGCTGAGGTGAGTGGATTGCCTGAGCCCGAGGGTTCGAGACCCGCCTGGCAACTTGGTGAGACCTCATCTCTACAATAAATCAAAAAATTAGCCAGGCATGGTAGTACGCGCCTGTAGTTCCAGCTACTTGGAAGGCTGAGGCGGAAGGATCGTCGGAGACCAACAGGTCGAGGCTGCAGTGGTCAGGAACAGCCACTGCACTCCAGTCTGGGTGACAGAGTGGGACTCCAACTCAAAAAAAATTAAAAATAAAAAACTTGGTATCAGATCTGAAAAGGATTCCCTAACCTCCTCTTATCTTTGTTGGATCCTCATACCATTAGTTTTTAAAAAATTAAATTTATTAGAATGTGAGTATAAAAAAAAAAGTTAGAACTGCTGCATCTATACTTGACCTTCCACATAAGATAGTGAAACAGTGCTGCTAAAAATGACAACAATTTTGGATTCATGTGTGTGAAAATAAGTAATTCAAATATAAGTTACTGAAACTTTAATTATTTTGAGCCATAAAAGACTGTGATTATGGCAACTGAGTCAACTGATAAGTAGCCATAGATTAGGAAGCAGTAGGCTTTGTTTCTCTGATTATAGATTAGGCTTTCTTCTTACCTAAAACTGTAGAATGTTGTGACTACTTAAGGGGCAGAAGGGGAGAAACCTTTCCTCTTCCCTGTTGTTCTTCATTATAGATTAACTTCTTCTTGTATATTTCATGCAAAGGCTTTATGACTATCACATTATCTTAAGATGGAATGTTATATATACTCTGTGAAATAGAAAAAAAAACAAGCTGCAGGGAAAATGAAACAAATTGTAACTAATTAAATTGTGATAACTCATAAACCAGCCTTGTATAGAAAATTTTATAATCCTACCAAACTTCTTTGTTTTCTGCCTGTACAAGCAAAACTGTAGCTTTTACGTTCAGAACATTGACCCAATTTCTCTGGAGTATGTGTTCCCTGGATGACTATTCTCAGTTTTTGCTTGAATAAATTCTTTAAAATTGGATTATTTCAGGTTGACAGTACTGAACAAAGTCAATAAAGAATGTGGGGAGCTATTCTTGTGAATAGAGGTGATTCAGAAGCAGACAGAACCTTTTAAAATTGAAACTCAGACTTAAGCTAACTTTGTCTCTGATTAGACTGAAGTAATTCAGAACCAATTTATCTTTCTAAAACAAAGAAGGAAATTATTTAGAAGAACATAATATCATCAGATACTTTTAAATTTTGAATGTACAATGGTACATCATTTAAATAAAAATACTGGATATTGCAAAAGAATATCATATGAATTGAAAACAAAAAAATAGAAAAGACAAATTCATATGTGATCAATATATTGGAATTAGTAGACTAACTTTTTAATAACTGTGATAATTATGTTTGAAATGTAAAATCACAGAAGACATAGGTACGAATCTGGTAAATCTTAGAAGAAATTTGTTTCTGTAAAAATGAATGAATGAAAAACACTCTGGAATGGCAGAGTAAAGACCTCCTAAAAATCTACTCCCTTAAAAAGCAATGCGAATATTGGAGAAAAAAGGAGAAGCCTATTTTTTCTGAACTTGAAATTAACTAAAGGTTTGCAACAATCTAAAAATCACTTATTCAAGAAAAATGGCTGAATCCTGGTAAGATCAGCTAGCTCCCTGAAGTATAATTTGCCCTATTTTCATCTGTCTCCAGTTCTGCAGCAGACTTAAAAACAAACAAATAAAGACTCATCACAACAGTGGTAGTTATGAAAAACAGCACTCTGTTAACCTTTGGAGGGGCAGAATGTATTTGAAATATGATAAAGAGCACTATCCCCAGATAATTGTCCTATTTAACCTATTGGCAGCTCCCTGAAAATTATCTGTTCTCAGAGATTGTGTTTATTTGACCTGACTTAGCATTGGCTCTATACAAACAATCCTACTTAAGTGCATTTGTAGAACACAGTCAGTGGCAATTGTTTAACACTTAATTGGCCTAAGGAGGCAATAACCATTAGTGCTAACAAGATGCTAACTGAAACACTCCAAAAAAAAAAAAAAAAAAAAAATAGCAGGGCAACAAGACGTCCATATAAAAACTATGATATTCCTGATAATTTGTAACAATACTCACATGTGCAGTGCTCTGTGCATGTTTAGCAAAGGTGTGACTTTTTCTTTTTATTTGATGCATAATAGATATACATAGTTTTGAGGTACATGTGATAATTTAATACATTTATATTATTTGTAAAGATCAAATCAGTGTACTTGGAACATCTCTCACCTAAAATAGTTATCTTTTCTTTATGTTAGAACCTTTTAAATTCTTCTTTTATAAATATTTTGAAATATACAATAGATTATTGCAAACTATATAATCACCCTACTGCTCTATCTAACACTGCGTCTTATTTCTTCTACCAAACTATAGAACTAAACCAGTTTAAAAGTGGATAAAATATTTGAATAGACGCATTAGCAAAAAGCAAACAAACAAACAAAAACTATACAGTTGAAAAATAAGCACATGAAATACATTTAATATCCTATGTCACTTATGGAATTACACATTTTAAAAGCGAGATACCTAAATACCTATGGGAAAGCCTAAAATCCAAAACCCTAATACCAATTGCTAAGGAGGATTAAAGCTACAGGAATTCTAATTTATTACTGATGGGAATGCTAAATGGTAAAACTACTTTGCAGATTTTTAAAGTTAATCACATTCTTACCATGTGATTTACCCTTTGTTCTCAGTATTTTGCCCAAATGAGTCAAAAATGTATGTTGACACAAAACCCTGCATATGAAGGCTTATAGCAGCTTAATTGCCAAACACTGAAAGCAACCAAGATGCCTTTCAATAGGTGAATTAATCAATAAACTGTGGTACATCCATGCAATGGAATATAATTGAGCAATTAAAAAAAAAATGACCTATCAAGTCATGAAAAAACCCGAAGGAATATTAAATGCATATTGCTATGTGGAAAAAGTCAGTCTGAAAAGGCTATGTACTGTTTTCTAGCTATAGGGCAAAAGACAATCTCATTTCTATACATAAATAATAAACAAGCCGGGCTCGGTGGCTCAGCCTGTAATCCCGCGCCTTTGGGAGGCTGAGGTGAGTGGATTGCCAGAGCCCGCGGGTTCGAGACCCTCCTGGGCAGCGAGACCTCATCTCTACAATAAATCAAAAAATCAGCCAGGCGTGATAGCGCATGCCTGTAATTCCAGCTACTCAGAAGGCTGAGGCGGAAGGATCGCTGGAGCCCAGCAGGCGAGGCTGCGGTGGTCAGGAGCGGCCACTGCACTCCAGTCTGGGTGACCGAGTGAGACTCCAACTAAAAAAACAGAACAACAACAACAAAAAAAAACAAACTATAGAAGCCAATAAAAAGACCAGCGATTTCTAGAGACTGGAGGAAAGAGAGGGATGACTAGATGAAGCACAGGGAATTTTTTAGGGCAATGAAACAATTTTGTAAGATACTGTAATGGTAGATACATGCATACTAACTATGTTTTCCATTTCTGAGCCTGATATTTTGGCATCTGGGGCCTTGCTGACAATCTGTTAATCTCTTAGGGTTAACAGATTTCTAGAGATAGTAGGGAATTCTAACCATTTCAGAGCCTATATTCCCCAAGGGCTTTTTTTTTGACTGTTATATTTGTGACACTAATTCCCTTCCCTAATTGTTCCAAACTTTAGATGGCTAAGAGCAGCCACTAAACCCCAGATCTTGCTGAAATTATTTAGCTTAGGCTATACTAAATAGGGTTGACCTGTTTATACCACCTTACCCACTTCTTCTCACAAAAAAAGATGACAAAACTTTCCAGCAGTTTCACTTGCTTTTTTTCTCTTTCTGCAACTGACTTTTGTGTCCTCCCCTTTGGCCCTGCCTGGCATTTCTTCCTTTTGGAAACTATAAAAAACTCTTTTTAATCGTAATTAGTTCTTTATCTGCTGCCCTCCCCAAATATGAATAAAATCAAAATCTCAGGTACATTTTAAAACATGGCATAATTTATTTGCAAAACCCATAGAACTGCACAACACAAAGAGTAAACCTTAATGTAAGCAACAAACAACAAACTTTAAACATTGTTAATGACAATGCATCAATTTTGGATCATTAATTGCAAGAAATCTGCCATACCAAGGCAAGAGATTAATAACAGGGGAAACTATAGGTCGAGAAAAGGAAACTCTGAACTTTCTGTTGAACTTTTCTATAAATTTAATACTAAGAAACAAAATTCATTAGTTAAAAAAAGACAATTTTAAAAATGACAGAAATTGTTTGCAATTCATATGTGCAATAAAAATATTTTATGCAGGTAATAACAAACATTTACAACTCATCAAATAAGACAAATATTTTTCAAAGTAGATATGCTAATGGCCAATAAACACCTTTAAGATACACAAAATTAGTCACTGGAAAATGTAAACCAAAATCACATTAAGGTATCATTTCATAACCAATTGGATAGCTACTGTATGTATCTATATGAACAGCAGCCATGGGACCCATTCCCCTACCTGATTCCTCCATAGCCCTGACTGGACTGATTGAAGGGAAAATTCTGCAGCAGAAAGCCACTTTCATGGCAGAACATGGAACAGAAGACAATCCACCCTCCCTGATTGATCTATATTTAATGATAGAAAAGACTCTAGGACAACAAAACAACTAACAACAAAAATAAAGAAGAGCAATAAAGAAGGAAGAGTTGCTTTTCACAGATGAGGAAGAATTAATAATAATAAAAAAAAAAACCACTGGGAATCCTCAAAGTTTTAATGAGACAGCATCTGAGAAAAGAGGTATCTGTGCCCAAACAAAGGAATCCATCCAGAATGATCTGCCTTTGATAACAGACACAGAATTCAGAGACTAGATGGTTAAAATGAGTAAAGAAACAGACACACACACACACACACACACACACACACACACACACACACAATAGAAGCAAAAGTCACCCAAGTCATGAAGAAAGTAAAAATGAAGTTGAACAATTTCAGAAATGCCCATTCTGAAATCCTGGAAATGAAGAACTTCCTTCTGGACTTTTAAAGCACGATAGCAGGCATAGAGAGTATGATCGATCAGGCAAAGGAAAGAATCTGAGAGCTTGAAGACTAAAATATGGAACTACTCAGTTTGTTAAAACATAGAGAAAAGGCTCAAAAGAAAAAAAGCACAACTGTCACAAGGGGTGGGACCATGTAAAGAAACCAAATCTAAGCCTAGTTGGTATCCCTGAGGCAGAATGAGAGACTGGAGACACCATTGACTAAGCATTCCATGAGGTCATCTAAAAAAATTGCCCACATCTTGCTAAAGAGATGAATATTCAAGTGCAAGAAATTCAGAGAACCTCTGCAAAGTATCATGTGGGAAAACCATCTCCAAGAAATATAGTAATTTGCCTACACAAAGCAAATATGAAAGAAAAATTTCCTAAAGGAAGCTAGAGAGAAATGTTAGACCAGTTACTGGTGAAGGTCCATCAGAATTGCACCAGACTTTTCAGGATAAACACTACAAGACAGAAGGGACTGGAGTCCCATCTTTAATGTTCTCAAAGATGAAACATTCCAGCCAAAAATTTCCTATACCATCAAGCTAAATTTCATCAGTGATGGAAAATTAAAATCCTTCCCAGATATTCAATTCCTAAGAGAATATTCCACCTCCAGACCAGCCCTTCAGGTGAGGTTTAAGAGGCATGGAATACAGAAACAAAAGAACAGTCATAACCATCACAAAAGTACAGGCAAGAACAGAGTTAACAGAGTTAACATTTTTGTGTTCACTCACAAAAATGAAAACACACACACACACACACACACACACACACACACACACACGTATGTAAAAAGAAAGCAAAGAAACCTCTTAAGGACACTATGATGGGAATAAACTCTCATATTTCAATACTTAATAGGAATGTGAATGGACTGAATGAGCCACTAAAAAGGCATAGAGTAGCAAACTGGATAAAGAAACATAAACCAATATTCTGCAGCCATCAACAAACCCATCTCACTGCAAAAGACACCCACAGCCTTAAGGATCCTCAAGGATCATCCACCATAACCACGTGGGTTTCATTCCCAGAATACAGGAATGATTCAACATTCACAGGACCATAAATGTAATTCAGCATGTTATTTATTGTAAAATCAAGCACAACATGTTTAGCTTAAACACAGAAAAGGCATTCAACATAATCCAGCATACCTTCTTGATAAAAACCTTCAGACACCTACACATAGAAGGAACATTTCTGAAAATGATTAGAGCTATCTATGATAGACCTACTGCCAACATTTTGATCAATGGGCAGAAGCTGGAAGTATTTCCCCTAAGAAATGGAATGAGGCAAGGATTCCCACTCTTCCCTCCTATTCAACAGGGCCAGAAGTTATAGCCAGAGTGATCAGGTAAGAGAAGAAAATCAGGGGTATCTAAACAGGAGAAGAGGAAGTTAAGCAGTCCCTCTTTGGGGATGATATGATTCTATACCAAAATATAACCCTAGGAAATTTGTCAAAAACCTCCTCACACTGATAAATGACTTTGGTAAACTCTCAGGTTGCAAATCAAGGTGCAAAAGACAGTTGTATTTCTATACACTAATAACAAACAGGCAGAGAACCAAATAAAAAATACAATCCCATTCACAATAGCCACTTATTCATAATAGCTACACACACACGAAAGAAATACCTTGGTATTCACCTACCCAGAGAAGTGAAAGTACTTTATAATGAGAACTACTCAATGCTACTCAATGAATTCAAGGATGATAGAAACAAATGGGAAAAAATTCCATGCTCATTGGTTAGAAAAATCAATATTGCCAAGAGATGTTCATTTTACTCAAGGCAATCTATAGATTCAATACAATACTCAGCAAATTACCAATATAATTTTTTGCATACTTGGGAATGTCAGTGAACAAATGCATTTGGAACCAATAAAAAGCAAAAGTAGCCACACACACACACACACACACACACACACACACACACAAATCCTCAAAAAAACAAAGAGGATGGTATCACACTTCCAGACCTTAAACATTTTTACAAGACTACAGTAATCAAGATGGCATGATATTGATACAGGAACAGGCACATAGACCAATAGAAAAGAAAAGAAAGCCCAGAAGTAAAAACATGATCCCTCAACCAACTCATTTTCAACAAAGCCATCAATAACAATTATTGGGGAGAGAAGAGCATTTTTAGCAAATGGTGCTGGGAAAACTGACTAGCCACATGCAGAAGAATGAAACTAGGTTCATACTTATCACCATAAACAAAAATCAACTCAAAATGGATCAAAGATCTAAATGTAAAACCTCAAATTCCTATAGGAATCCTTAAGAAAACATAAGTAACACCTATGAATATCAGAGTAAGGCAATGAATTCATGGTCAAGTCTTTCACAGTGAATGCTACAAAAGCTAAAATAGACAGGAGGAACCTCATCAAACTGAAAAGTTTTTGCTTAGCAGAAGAAACCATCAAGATAGTAAAGAGACAACCCACAGAATGGGACAAAATATTTGCTAGTTATGCATCTGATGAAGACCTAATTTCCAGGATCTATAAGGAACTCGAATGAATCGTAAGGGAAAAAAATCCCATTAAAAAGTGAGCAAAACACATGAACAGACACTTCTCAGAGGATGATATGCAAGCTGCCAACAGACACTTGAGAAAATGCTCAGCCCCACTAATTATCAGAGAAATTCAAAATGAAGCAACAATGTGATACCGCCTAACTCTGGCAAGGATGGCTATCATTAATACATCAAAAAACAAGTGCTGGCGTGGCTATGGAGAAAAGAAAACACTTCTACCCTGTTGATGGGAATGTTAGTTATGGAAAGCATTGTGGTGATATTTAAAATAAATAAAAATTGACCTTCTATATGAACTGCAGTCCTAATACTGGGAATACACCTGAAGAAACAAAAAGCTCTACCAAAAAGATACCTGCACATGCATGTTTATTGCCGCACTATTTACAATAGCAAATACAGGGAACCAATGCTGTTGTCCATTGAAAGTGGATTCGATAAAGAAAGTATGTACATATGCATAATGAAATATTATGGAGCTATAAAGAACAAAATCATGGTCTTTGCAACAACTTGGTTACAGTTGGAGACCATCATACTAAGTGAACAAATCACAGGAACAAATAACTGAATACTGCATGTTCACGTTAGCACAAGGGTGGAATCTGCAGTCACTGGGCACAGTTAGGAGAGGGAGAAAGGAAGGAGGGAGAAGGACATGTGACAACACAATGGGTACCAGGTTCACTACCAGGGTGTGTGAGGAACAGCTAGAAGCCCAAACTTCCCCTGTATGCAGCCTACTTAGGTAGCAAACCCTCACTTTTCCCCACAACTCTAAAATAAAAATATAAAAAAAGAAAAAAATGTACACTGAATTGTATACTTTAAAAGGATATATGTATGGAATGCTAATTATATTTCAATAAATCTGTCATGAAAAATAACATCAAGTAAAAATTCTAAAAATAAATTTTCAGAGACTAAAATTAAACCTAAAAAAAGGACCATTTAAAAGTAACTTAATGAATGTTTTCTATGAGATCAGCAACCAGACAACACCTACAATATTACCCCTTCACATTTTTTCTTTTTTTCAAAACTCTACTGATGTTCTTTAAATTACGTGGAAGAAGTAATAAAGATTAAAATGGGGAAATACACCTGTTACTAATGTCATAAACATGACTATGAAGTAAGCTAAACTAATCTGCAGTAATACAATTAAAACTACATGTATGTAAATATGAAGAAGTGGGAGAGAAGTAAAGACGAAAAAAATAAAAGATTGAATAGAAAATATTTAAAAAAATAATTTTATTAATGCTCTTAGGTGGTATGTTTGAATAAATACAACATTTTAAACTACATAATAATAAGCAGAAGACTAAGTATATTTAAGAAAATAGCAAGCAGCAACCTATTATTTATTAAACTGAATGTTGAGGGAAAAAAAGCAAGAAATGAGGAAAGAGGAACAAAATATAACAAGAAAAAGAAAATGCGTTTGTTGATCGTAATAGAGAAATAAGGGGATGCTGTCAAAAATAAAGGGTGTATATATGTGTGTGTGTACATATAGACAAACACAACATATACATGCATATATATAATATAACATTAGGTTACATTATATGATACTAAGATAAAAGCATGTTAGAAGATAGATAATATATACATAAATTATTAGGATACACATATATAGCAGTAGAGTAAGTGTGGTCTTCAGATCATTGCTCCTATATTGGAAGTGTGGCAGGGTATTTTAGTACAGGTTAGACACATGAATTACAAATTAAAAAAACAAAAACAAAAATAGAGAAACAAAAAACAAAACTATACTGGTCACTCTGAAGTTCCTTTCCAAAGTGAGTTAAAGAACTTATGAGTATTGTACTACACCCTAAAAAACAGTAAAAAAAAAAAAAAAAAAAAGGTATTACATAAAACAATTATGTTGAACTTATACACATTATTTTAGGTTTACTCTTTATTTGGAAATATATACATTGAAAATAATGTTTGAGTAGGCATGTGCTGGTGGGAGAGTGAAAGTTCATCTGAGGGGAGACTCAGGTTCATGCACCCAGGGCCCCCCTCTGAGGATGACTACAAACTCCCACTGCCCTAAGATTGGAATGTGGGCACGCAAGATCATGTGCTGTTCGCTGGACTTTCCTGAGAAAAGCCTGCTGAATCCTGCTGATTCTCATTGCCTGGTGCCTGGACTACACCATCACCTGTTACAGTGGATAAGCTGAAGCACCTGATCTGATTAGTAGAGAGAGAGGATAGGGGGGAGTCAGAGAGGAGCCCCATGTCTGGTAAGGAGATGCCCACCGCAGACATTTTCTCTGCCCCAGGACCAGGCAGAGACCTGCATTGCCCCGCCTAGCTCTGCTCAGCTCCACCCAGCCTCCAACTTGGTACCTAAGATAATCTCATCAAACTGGGAGAGACAGAAGCTGCTCCCCCAAGCTTCTCAGACACAGGTCAGATCTGAGTGGCAGACTTGACAAATAGCAAATTGGGTGAGTCCAGATCTGATCCACCCTCCTCCCACAGTAGGCCTGGGTCATCTGACTCAAGCTGCGAGCACATCAGCCTGCACTGAGAGCAACCCTGTCAGTGTGCCGAGAGCTAGAGATCAGAGCTGAAAGGATATTGGACATACAGGAATGACTTCAGAGCAAGTTTGGTTCCTTGTTTTTATCTTTTTATTTTTAGTTTTGTCTGCTTGTTTTGCTCATTTTTGTTTGTTTTTTGTTTTAGTTTTTTTCCTCTTTCTGCTTTTGATAATGTTTTCATACTTGCTTTGTTTCTGTTTTTTTACTGATTTTTTTTCTTTAGACTTCCTGTTTGTGTATAGGAAGAGTATGTCAGTAGGGAGGCTTTTGCTGGATGGTGTGTTTGTATGATTATATGTATGTTTTAGTTTTTTTACTCTTTTCTGTCTTTGTGTCTCTTTTCCTTTGTTAGTTGGTACATCTGTCTGTTTTTCCTCTTACTCTTCTCTTTCTCCACCTTCCTCTTCCCCCACTCCTTCTTTTTTCCATTCTTTTCCTTTTTCTTACCTAATTTTGCTTCCAGGGAGCAAACCTATATCCCCACTGTATGGACAGATTGTAAGGCAGTGGGAAGTGGGTTCCAGGGTGCCCATATACCTTTCAGTGGATACTGGGATCTGCAGATAGATTTTAAATCACAGCTCCAGTACAGCCGCCAATCCATAGTACAACTTCAGAATTGAACAAAGCCAGAGAATTCACCAAATAAGAATAGGAGACTGAGCAAACAGATGTAAAAGCCCTACCATCCCTGAATGACATAATTAAAGAAGAGGGGAAAAAAAGTGGGGAGTAGGAAAATCTACACAAATGAAGAAAAATCAAAAGAAGAATATGGGTCTCACACAGACCCCTGTGAGGCCAGACACTGAGAAAATAGACCATGGAATGCAAACAATGAAGAGCCCCCAGAATGACTGCTTTCAAACTACAAACCCAGTATCATGACATTAATAGAGAGAATAAATAGAATTGAGGAGAGACAAAAGGAAAATATGGAGTTGATAACTGAGATAACAGCAGTAAAGAATACTGTGAATGAAATAAATAACAGACTGAAAAGCATGAAAAGCAGAATTAATCAAGCAAAAGAAAGAATCTCAGAGCTTGAGGACCAAAATATAGAACTAACCCAAACTTTCAAAAACATAGAAAAGAAGCTTAAGAGATGAGTGATTATTTCAAGAGGTCCAAAATAAGAGTAATTGGAATTCCTGAGACAGAGACCACCCTGGAACTAACATTCCATGAAATTATTCAAGAAAACTTCCCTCATCTCATCAGTGATGCAACCATTCAAACACAAGAGATTCAGAGAACGCTTGCAAGATAAAAAATGAGAAGACCAACTTCTAGACACATAGTAATTCACCTAAACAAAATAGGTATAAAAGAAAAAATCCTAAAGGTAGCAAGAGAAAAAGGTCAGACTACCTATCAGGGAAGACCAATTAGAATAGCAGTAGATTTATCTATGAAACACTTCAGGTTAAGAGGACTTGGAGCCCAGTCTTCAAAGTTCTCAAAGATAAACAAATTTCAACCAAGAATAACCTACAAGAAACACATAAAAAAGTATTAAATATAGAAGACAGGGAAAAAAGAATGACAATATTCTTTATAAGAGTGCAGGGAAAAGATTGAAAACACACATAAATCAACCCAAAAATCAAAGGAAAGACAACAAACAAGCAGGAACAGCAGCTCTATAAGAACTTCATGACAGGGATAAACTCTCACATCTCAGTAATTAGCCTGAATGTGAATGGACTAAATGCACCACCGAAAAAACATGGAATGGCAAAATGGATAAAATATCATGAGGCAACAATATATTGTCTTCAAGAGACTCATCTCACCAGAAAGGACACTTACAGACTCAATGTAAGAGTATGGGAAGCAAAATTTCAAGTAAATGGACCACAAAAGAAAGCAGGAGTTGCTATCTTAATTTCAGACAAAATACCCTTTAAGCTATTTAAAAATTTAAAAAGATACAGAAGGTCACTACATAATGATAAAAGGTTCACTACATCAACAAGAAATATCCATCCTAAACATATATGCACCCAACATAGGAGCACCAACTCTCATAAAGCAGTTTCTAGGCAAACTTAAAAAAGATATTGACTCTAGCACTATCATAGCTGGGGACTTTTATACCCCAATTACAACCCTAGACAGATCATCAGGACAAAAAATCAGCAAGGAGATCAGGAAACTCAATCCAACTCTTGACCAAATAGACTTAATTGATACCTACAGAACACTCCACCCAATGATCACAGAATATACATTCTACTCATCACCACATGAAATGTACTCTAAGATCGACCATATCCTTGGTCATAAATCAAGCATAAAAAAATTCCATAAGATTGAAATTTTGCCATGCATCTTCTCAGGGAACTCTTCTACACTGTTGGTGGGACTGTAAACTAATAAAGCCTCTGTGGAAAATAGTGTGGTGATTCCTAAAAGTTCTAAAAATTGACCTTTCAAATGACCCCACAATCCCCCTACTAGGAATACACCTGAAAGAACTCAGATCACTCTATAAAAAAGATACCTGCACACATATTATTGCAGCATTGTTCACAATAGCAAGAACATGAAACCAACCATGCTGCCTATCAAAAGAGGACTGGATAAAAAAAATTTGGTACATATACACAATGGAATATTATGCAGCCATAAAGAACAAAATCATGAACTTCACAGCAACCTAGATGGACTTAGAGTCTTTATACTGAATGATGTTCCACAGAAAGAAAGAACTGAGTATCACATATTCTCACTCATAAGTTGTCCTTGAACAACTGTTGTAATACTATAAGAAAAGGATTGACAATAGTGGAAACTGTGTGGAGGGGGTGCAGGGAGGTGGGATTGGCTTTGGTGATCTGCCTGGGGAAGGGGGGCACACCTCATCAACAAGGGTACCTGCACAATGAATATTTGTATACCCAACCCTGAGTTGTATCCCACAATTTTAAAATTAAAAAAAAAAAAAAAAAGATGGGAAAGACAAATCAGACAAATGAAAATAAAAAAGAAGAAACAATTATGATATTTGTATCACTCAAGGTAGAATTAGACCCACAAAAACATTTTAAAAGTTTGTAAGGGCATTTTATATCAATAAAGTTCCTAAGAATTCATGAAGCGATAATAGTTGTTAATAACTATGGAGCAAAGAACATTGATTTGGCAAGACAGAACCTACACAATTTGCAAACTACAGAAGGCACACTCATTCATCACTGAAAGCAATTTGGGTTCCTTGAGCAACTAAGTCTAGGAACAGAAGGAATCAAGGAGCCTAAGCTATTTTCTCAGATGCGGGGGTGGGGGGCAGGCTCGGTGCTCAGCCTGTAATCTCAGCACTTTGGGAGGCCAAGGCAAAGTGGATTGCCTGAGCCCGCGGGTTTGAGACACACCCCGGGCATCTTGGCAAGACCCCATCTCTATAATAAATCAAAGAATAGCCTGGCAGGGTAGCGCGCGCGCCTGTAGTTCCAGCGACTTGGAAGGCTGAGGTGGAAGGATCGCCGTAGCCCAGCAGATCGAGGCTGCGGTGGCTGGGAACCTGCCACTGCACTCCAGTCTGGGCGACAGTGAGACTCCAACCAAAAAAAAAAAAAAACCTTTCAAAAGTTAACAGTCATGTCAAGTGAACATAGTGAAACTGTATTAATGAAGTTCTAAATGAAAAATATTTGGAAAAATTGAGAATTAATAATAATAATAATTCTAATGGATTGATACATGCACAATAAAGAATGGAAATTTTATCGAGTCTCTATGATTCTCAGGAATAAGAAAAAAACTGGGGAAAACTGTATATTTTTATTTAATGTGCCTATTAAAGCAACTTTTTAATTTTAAAAATTAACTAAAAGTATCAAATATTTATTCTTCCTTTTCATTAGGAAGCCTTTTGCAGTATAACTGGATTCTTATGCCAAAGAAGTATCAAACTTTTTGATACCATTTAATTTATAATGAAAACTATAATGATACCACTTCCTCAAAGCATTTGATTTGAGGATTAAAAAGTATACAGTTGTGAGGTCTAGATTAAATTGCAACGTTGGTATGACTTGTTTAATAATCTTCTCCCATAATCAGAGACTTCCTAATTTTAATACCTTTTCTTTGTGTCTGCTAATTTGTGTCTACCATTGTTTTTTCTTTTCTATCTTTAAACAGGGAAAATTACAAAATTCTGGAGTCACACATGCACCTCAGAGCTAACTACTTAGCCAGTTTACTAGTTTATCACTTTTCAGTCATATTTCTAAAAGATAAAACTGTCAGCAAGGATATTCAATAATTAAATTTTAAAATATAAATACATTTGGCAAGTTAGAAAATATTGTATTAGAATGTAAATTACTGAAAAAATAAGAATTGCATTTATATTTCTATTCTGAGATGAAATGGTTCTATCTTCACTAATATGAAGGAAAGTAATAATAAAGACTATTATTTTTAATGAATTTAAAGGTGTTATGGATTCTCTTTTTGCCCATATCAATCATTGATGTATTTCCCAAATCACTTAACTATTAGAAAAATAACCCTACTACTTACTTATTCGAATTTTATTTTATTTTATTTATGTTTTAGAGTTGTGAGGTACATGTGAGGATTTACTCCATAAGTAAATTGTGAGTAGGTGAAGTTTGGGTTTCTAGGGAGCCACCTCTCCCCTTCTCCCCTCCCCGCCATTAGTGAAAAGCTGTACATAATGACTAGAAATCCTTCCCAGGTAAGATCTAACTAAAATGGGCTCAAGGAAAAGGAAACATATTGGAATGATGTTTCCCACATGCTTCACAGTAATGAACAACTAGGAGAATCAATTTAATGAGAAGGGGGAAAAAAGCAAAAACAAAAACAAACAATTGAATTAAAAGTAGTGAATATCAATCTAGTAAAAATAAGACAGACAAATCAATAGTGACAGAAGTTAAGGCAATCACTTGCTTCCAATAGCTAATTTAGGACCAAGTCAAAGTGTAGAGAAGATTAATGAACCTTAAAGTAAATCAGTGTAGAATAGAGTAAAAGTTGGAAAAAGGTTGCAATTAGTACACTTGCTGGGAGCATCAATCTGAGATTACTAAATACAATATGAAACTGTTGTCAGAAGACTGGAAACAGGACCCAAATGCCCTGGTATGTAGATAAATCATGACTTACAAAAATAGAAATTAATCATGATCAGGTGGGATCTAACCCACTTAGGCAAAAGCTCTCTTTCTCAACCTGGGATTGTCACAAAATATAATTCTCCCCCAAAATTAATCATTTGACTCAAAACTGTGTTCCTCCCAACGGGTTTCTTATAATAAGCCAGACTGTCAGTTGCCATGCTAAATTTGCAAAGGCAAATAAAGGTTGATAATATCAGGTATACATTCTCTATTTCAATAATACTTATATGTTAGTCTTTAGTGACAACCCTGACCCTCAGAAAAATTGGTTTAAACAGTTTGATTGTCTCATCTGATGACACAAGATCCAATTAGCTCCTTTAGACCCTCACCCCCACCACTGCATCTGACCCTCTGAACATTTCATATACTTATGAGTATACCATAATGTTCGATTAGTAAGGGCACTCTCAAAGGCAGTAATCTATCTTCAGATAAGTGACATTTTAAAAAGTCAGTGATAAAACTGTTTTTCTTACAGAGTCAATAACTTTAAGGAGATGCTCAGAAATGAACTTAGTTTGGGAACTAAGACAAAAAAAATTCCTGTAATTTTTTTTATTTATCTCTGGCTGTAAAGTGATCTCTATCCATCTCCTCCTACCAAGGGACATGTCTTTCACACTTATTCCTAATATTGTCAGACAAATGCGTTAATTTTGCTTCCACAGTTTCTACTTTTCAAGTATCTGTCCTAAAACATAGATTTGATACCATAAGCTTGTTCTGTGATTTTATGAACCAACATCATTAATTTTATATTTCACTTGACCAATTTTATTTGCACAGGTGTGACAAAACGTGTTAATTAATTCACAAAGTTTAAAAAAAAATTGGTTTAGCAAAACTAAAGCCATATCCTATCAGGGCTTAGAAGTTGACACTATGGAGGCCTCATATGGCTGCTAAGATTATAACTCTTCTGTACATGTCAGAAATATATTCTTTTTGCTATTATGAACTCATATACTGAGATCAGGACAGAGAACAATTTGTCATCTAAGTTTTAGTTATACTTAATATCTATAAGCTTGTCAAACTGAAGAACTCCAGCTGCGTTTATAGATAGATGCCTTCCTATTTCATCTACTATAGTTTGAGTTTGTTATACCAAAGCTCATGTTGAAATGTGAACCCCAATGTGACTGAGTTGGGAAGGAGAGTTTAGTGGAATCCTGGGAGTGGATCTTTCCTTGGTGGCTTTGTGTGTTCTCACAATAGTAAGTTCTCAACCCATAGTGAGAATGGATTAATTCTCTAGGGAATGGATTAGACCCTAGGAATAGATAAAGTGAGAATGGGTTATTGTAAAGGAGGCTTCCTCCTGTTTGTTCTTATTTGTTCACCTCACCTCTGACATTCTCCTCCATGTAATGATGCAGCACAGAAGCCCTCACCAGAAGCAAGGGTCATGCTCTTGAAATTCCCAGCCTATTAAACCAGAAGCTAAATAAATCTGTTTTCCTTATAAATTACTAAAAAAATAAATAAATAATTACCTACTCTCCACTTCTATACTTTTCTGATACTAGACCAATCGCATTGTGACTTAGGCTTATAACTTTATCAATGGCTTGTCAGCATTCACACTGATCACTACTTTTTTGACTTTACCCATTTTTTGTTTCTCTGGGACTTTATTTTCCATTGAATGAGGAGACATAAGACAAATAACTCATAAGCCTTCATATTTCTCAAAATATTATAAAGCTCTAGATGAGCCAACAAGTTCTTCATTTCCAAATAGATTGTCTCATTTTTATAGTTGTTATACAAATTAATAAATTATTTTGAATATTTTCATTACTCTCTACATCATATAAGAAATATTATTTGTGTTTTTTAAACGTTACTTACTTTTTCTTATTTTTAGAACACAACATAAGATCTACAATCTTAAGAAAAACATTCAGTGCACTAACCATATCATATTGTTACCTGTAGATGCTTTGTAGTATAGTAGTTCTCTGAAACTGATTCATCTTGCATAAACTACTCATTGAACAACTTCCAATTTATTATTTTTTCTGTGCTCTGGTCATCACCATTCTATTTCCTACTTCTATATACTGGGCTACTTTAAATACCTCTTATAAGTGGAATAGTGGAATCATGCAATATTTTTTCCTTCTGTGAATGACATTTTATTTAGCACAATAACCTTCAGGTTCATCCATGTTGTCACAAAAGACATGATTTCTTTATTTTATAAGGCAGAATAACATTTTATTCTATAGATATGACATATTTGTTTATTCATTGGTCTGTCCATGGACATTTGTGTTCTTTCTATATTTTGCTCCATGAGAATAATGACGCAATTAACATGGCAGTGCAGAGATACCTCTTTGAGATTTTGACTTCAATTATTTTGGATATATAACCAGAAATAGGATTGTTGTATCTTATGATAGCTCTGCTTTTATTGTTTTGAGGAATTCCATACTGTTTATAACTGCTGTGCCATTTTACATTCCTACCAATAGTGTGCACATGTTCCAATTCCTCTGCAGCCTCAATAACACTAATAACATTTATTATTTTTTAACAATAGTAGCCATCCTAATAAGTGTGAGGGGATATATCTTTTGATCTGCATTTCACTTATAATTAGAGATGCTGAGCACACTTTTTTATACCTGTTGGCCACTTGTATTCCTTATCAGATATACAGTTTACATTTTCTATCAACTCAGAGTTTGCTTCCTCACTCTGCTGATTTTTTTATTTGGCTGTGCAGAAGTTTGATGTAGTCCCATTTTATTTATTTATTTATTGTTTCTTGTGTTTCTGGTGTCATAATCATGAAATCAATGCTGAGAACAATGTCATGAACATTTTCCCCTGTGTTTTTTTCTAGCACTTTTCCATTTTCAAGTCTTATGTTTAAGTCTTTAATTCATTTGAGCTTTTGTGTGTGTGTGCAGTATAAGATAGTGGTCCAATTTCATTCTTTTACATGCTAATATCCAGTTTTCCAAGCTGGATATTGAAGAATCTTTGTGTTCCCATTGTCTATTCTTGGTATTCTGTTGAAGATCAGTTGACTATATAAGCGTTTGTGTATTTCTGGATTCTCTATTGTGTTCCATTTATTTATATGTCTGTCTTTATGCCAGTATCATACTGTTCTAACTAATTTATCTTTGTAATATATTTTGAAATCAGGAAGTGTGATGCCTCCAACTTTTCTCAAGATCTTCTTCAAAGCCAGGTGCTGTTACTCACACCTGGGATCTCAGTACTTTGGGAGGTGGAGGTGAGAAGATTGCCTGAGCTGAGGGGTTTAAGACGAGCCTGAGCAATATGGCAAGATCCCGTTTCTACCATAAATCAAAAATTAGCTAGGTGTGGTGGCACACACCTGTAGTTCCAGCTACTTGAAAGGCTGAGGCAGAAGGATATCCAGAGCCCAGCAGTTCGCGGCCATGGTGGCCATGAGCATCCCATTGTACTACAGCCTGGTCAACAGATTGCCTGAGTCCGTGGGTTCGAGACTCGCCTGGGCAACTTGGTGAGACCTCATCTCTACAATAAATCAAAAAATTAACCAGGTGTGGTAGCACCCGCCTGTAGTTCCAGCTACTGGAAGGCTGAGGCGGAAGGATCACCAGAGCCCAGCAGGTCGAGGCTGTGGTGGCTGGGAGCGGCCACTGCACTCCAGTCTGGGCGACAGAGTAAGACTCCAACTCAAAAAAAAAAAAAAAAAAAAAAGAAAAAAAAATTTCCTTGACTATTCTGAAACTTTTGTCATTTTATATAATTTTTGGTATTGCAAAAATTTATTTCTGTAATAAATGCCATTAGGATTTTCACGAAGATAACATTGAATTTATACATCATTTTCAGTAGTATGGACTTTACTTTTTATTTTTTTGAGTTGGTGTCTCACTCCCTTCACCCAGGCTGGATGCAGGGACACACTCACAGCCACCTAGCATTGACCCGCTGGGCTTAGGTGATCTTTCTGCCTCAGTCTTCCAAGTAGCTGGAACTACAGGATATTTTAACAATATGGACTCTTACAATCCATGAACACAAAATATCTTACCATGCATTTGTATCTTTCATAATTGTCTTTCTTTTTTTTATTTTCTGAGGTGGAATCTCACTCTGTGTCCCAGGCTGGAGTGCAGTGGCACACTCATGGCCACGGCAGCTCAACCTGCTGGGCTCAGACAATCCTGCCTCAGTCTTCCAAGTAGCTGGAACTACAGGTGTGTGCTATCACACCTGGCTTATGTTTTTGATTTATTGTAGAGGTGAGGTCTTAACAAGTTGCCCGGGCTGGTCTTGAAAATCTGAGCTCAGGCAATCCTCTCACCTCGGCCTCCCAAAGTGCTGTGATTATAGGCTTGCGCCACCATGCCCAACCTATCTTTCATAATTTCTTTCATAGATGTAGTATCGCCTTTAGTGTGCAAGTCTTTTACCTCCATGTTTAAATTTATTCTTATATTTTATTTTTTTCTTTTTGATGCTACTGTAAATTAGATTTCGGTTTTAATTTCTTATTCAGGGGCTACCCCTTCAGACCTCACCCTCCTGTTCAGGGAGCTTTTCTGTCCTCTCAATAAATCCTGCTTTAAAAAATATTCTTATTAAAATAGTTCACTGTCAGAGTACAGAAATTTAACTGATTTGTGTATGTTGATTGTATCTTGTAACCTTATTTTTTTTAAGTATGCAAGGAAACCTTAGAAGTGATAGATTTTTTAAATTGTGAAGATGGCATCATGGTGTATGCAAATGTCCAAACTCATACAATCATATACATAAAATATACAAAGTTTCTTATTAATTATACCTAGTATAGATTAAAAAAAAGTTATTTGAATCTTACTATATATCTTTTCTCATTTGATGGTAGATCTGTTTGTCTTTATTAAATACATAGAGTACATGCAGATATTTAGAATGAACTTATTTCAAAGTTCTCAGGAAGAGATATTAAAGACAAAGTCAAAGAAATATATTGAGTATAAAGAAATAGCAGATCAATGGTCCTTATGAACAACTAAAATATAATTGGGTTTTATCTTGGGGACTTAAGGCTGGTTTAACATTTGAAAAACTATTAATTTAATTTATTTTATTAGTTTTATTTTGTTGCTATAACAAATTATCACAAACTTAGTTTCTTCAAACAACACAAATTTATTTTCTTATGTTCTATTGGTCAGAAGTCTGACGAGGGTCTCATTAGCTAAAATCAAGTTGTAAGCCGGGCTCGGTGGCTCAGCCTGTAATCCCGCGCCTTCGGGAGGCTGAGGTGAGGGGATGGCCTGAGCCCGCGGGTTCGAGACCCGCCTGGGCAGCAAGACCTCATCTCTACAATAAATCAAAAAATCAGCCGGGCGTGGTAGCGCATGCCTGTAATTCCGGCTACTCGGAAGGCTGAGGCGGAGGGATCCCCGGAGCCCAGCAGGCAAGGCTGCGGTGGCCAGAAGCGGCCACTGCACTCTGGTCTGGGCGACCGAGACTCCAACTCAAAAAAAAAAAAAAAAAAAAAAAAAAATCAAGTTGTAAGCAGACAATTCTTTTCTGGAGACGTTAGGGGAGAATCCCTTTCCTCACCTTTCCATTTTCTGGAAGCTTCTCTCATTCCTTGGTTGATAACCGTTTTCTTCCATTTTCTTTTCTTTTCTTTCTTTTTTTTTGAGTTGGAGTCTCACTCTATCACCCAGACCAGAGTGTAGTGGCCCGCTCCCGGCCACTGCAGCCTCGACTTGCTGGGCTCCGGCGATCCTTCCTCTTCAGCCTTCCAAGTAGCTGGAACTACAGGTGCGCGCTACCATGCCCGGCTAATTTTTTTATTTATTGTAGAGATGAGGTCTCACCAAGATGTCCAGGTGGGTCTCGAACCCTTGGGCTCAGGCAACCCACTCACCTCAGCCTCCCAAGGTGCTGGATTACATTTCCTCCATTTTCAAGGCCAGCAGGCTAGTATCTCTCTGACCCTGCTTGCATCATCACTGTGTCTCTTTTCTAGGACTCCTACTTTTTACTTCCACTTCTAAGTACCCTTGTGATTACATTAAGGTGTTAAAATAATCCAGGATAATCTCCATATTTGATGATCAGCTGTTTGGCGATTAATTTAACCTGCAACCTACTTCCACTTTGTCATGTAACCTAACATTCACAGGTTCCAGACATTAGGACATAGACATCTTGGAGGAGAAGAAGGGTATTATTCTGCCTTGTATATTCACTATTTTAATAATCTAAATATATATGATATATATATATATAATCTTAATAATGCAACATAGAACCTCTGCAAAATTCATCATCCTTCAATGACAAAAACTCTCAGCAATGAAACAAAAATGCAACTTCCTCAACACATAAATGTTATTTACTAAACATCCAAAGGTAACATATCCTTAATAATGAAGGCCTAAGTAACTTCCCCGAAAGAATAATAACAAGACAAGGATGTCACTTCTCAATTTCCAATTTAATAATTTTCTGGTCATTTTAGCAAGTCCCATGAGACAAAAAAAAAAAAAAAGGCATACAGATTAGAATAGAAGAAACAAAATATCCTTTCTTTTTTAAGCAAACAACATGATTATCTATCATGTACACCCCATAGAAGCTACAACAAAGCTGCTAGAACTAATAAAGTTTAGCAATGTCATATCAGTTTATTGTTTTTCTTAAAAAAAATCATTGTACTTCCAAATACATCCAGGAATATATTGACAATTAAAATTAAAAGCACAATGACAAAACAATTAGAAAAGACTTAAGTTTAACTCTTAAGTACAAGATTTATATACTAACAACTACAAAATACTGATAAGGAAATAAAAGAGAACCTAGATATATAGTGAGATATATCATATTCATGCATTGGGGACTCAAATTATTAAGAAACAAAACTGACCTATACATTTAATAAAATTCCAATACAATTTTTGTAATGTTTAAAACTGCTATTTCTAAAGCTAAAATGGAAAGGCAAAGACACTAAAAATAGGCAAAACCATTATTATAAAATAAAAACAAAGATGTAAGATTTGTCTACCTGACAGACCAATTGCAAAGCTATAAAAGTTAAGGCAATATGAAAATTGAAGAAAGGATAAACATATTGTTCTATGGCGTGTAATAGAGAGTCCATAAATATATTCATACATGTATACTAAATTGATTCTCAACAAAGGTGCAAAGACAATTCAATAGAGAAAAAAAGTCTCTTCAATATATTATTGAAGCACAATCTATATACCAGAAGAAAATGAATTGTGGTCCAAAAATTCCTTCAGATGAATCCTAAACCCACAGGTAAAACTTAAAAGCATCCAACTTCTAAGCAAACAATAAAAACATAGAAGGCAGCTGAGTAAAACAAAGTGTTTTCCATTACAATATTAAAAGTACAATTTAGCCATGCTCGATGGCTCAGCCTGTAATCCCAGCGCTTTGGGAGGCTGAGGTGAGAGGATTGCCTGAGCCCGTGGGTTCGAGACCCGCCTAGGCAACTTGGCGAGACCTCATCTCTACAATAAATTAAAAAATTAGCCGGGCGTGGTAGCGCGCGCCTGTAGTTCCAGCTACTTGGAAGACTGAGGCGGAAGGATCGCCGGAGCCCAGCAGGTTGAGGCTGCGGTGACCGGGAGCAGCCACTGCACTCCAGTCTGGGCGATGGAGTGAGACTCCAACTCAAAAAAAGAAAAAAGAAAAAAGTACAATTTATTTTTTAAATTGGTAAATTAGACTTAGTCAAAATTAAGAATTTCTGTTTCTTCAAAGACACTATTATAAGAATTAAGACAGTTCAAAGACAGGGAGAACATATTTGCAAATTGTATGAATAATATAGGACATATCTAGATAATATGATACAAATAATAAAGAAAAATTTCAAACATACAAAATTTAAAACACTGTTGGAATAAAGTTTAAACATAAACATTACAAAGGAAAAAATACATATGGCAAATGAGCACAGGAACATTGCTCAAAATTATTAGTAAACAGGATATCACAAAACCGAAATAAAATACCACTACAATTTATTTAAATAGAGCAAGTAGAACTCTTATTGTTGGTGACAATGCAAAACAGTGCAACCATTTTGGAAAACAAGTTTAAACGATTCTTATAACCAATCACATACTATATGGTCCAGAAATTCCACTCTTAGGTATTTCTTAAATGAAATAAAAAATTTATAAACTCACTGAAATCTATTTACAAATGTTAATTGTATCTTTATTCATAGTTGCCAAATATAATTACTCAATCCAAATGCCCATCAACTAGGGAATAGATAAACTGTGATACCTCTTTATTATAAAACAATACACAATATGCAACCAATGCTTCACATGCCAGAAACATGTTGTTTTCTTAGAGTGATGTTCCAGGTTTCCTTAATCCTGAGAACAAAGATTAAATAAAACAATCCTATTATTTTCTTTTTGTTTATCCTGTATGTAGAATGTTTTATCCTTTAGCTATTAGATATAATATGCAAACTTATTCATAATAATGCATTGTAAGTGGTCAATTTTTCTTTCAATTTTGTTGTGTTTATCTGGACATTGGGAGATTCAATGAGAGTGGTGCCATGACTGCAATTTTCAGATGGAGAGGTATGTTTTGACCAACATAACAGGTTATGGGGCACTCAAATAGTTTCTGCATGTTGTCACTCATGGTATTAAGAAGTGAAATTTACCTGTGGGGTCATTCTATGTCGTTAGTTCTGTTTCCCTCCTTTTCTCCTTGAACTTTTGACTCCTCTCCAATTTTCAATATTTTATTTATTTTAGAGGGACCATATCTTTTTCTTTTTCTTTTTTTTTTTGAGTTGGAGTCTCACTCTGTCACCCGGACTGGAGTGCAGTGGCCGCTCCTGGACACCGCAGCCTCGACCTGCTGGGCTCCAGCGATCCTTCCGCCTCAGCCTTCCGAGTAGCCGGAATTACAGGCATGCGCTACCATGCCCAGCTGATTTTTTTATTTATTGTAGAGATGAGGTCTTGCTGCCCAGGGGGGTCTCGAACCTGCGGGCTCAGGCAATCCACTCACCTCAGCCTCCCAAGGCACGGGATTACAGGCTGAGCCACCGAGTCCAGCTCATATTTTTTTCTAAACTAAAATTAGATTGTATGAAGCATTTAATTAAGAAGCTACACAAATCAATCAAGATTTGACAGCCAGAAATATTGTTGTAGAAAAGATATTCGAGTAATAGGCAGAGAAGACAAGTAAATGACAATGATTTTTACAGAGGTCAGAGAGTGAGATGTTCCCTAGCAAAGTCTGAAAAGAGAAGAATGTGGAAGGACTGTTGAAAATTGACGTGTCATGGAGTGCATTCTGGAAGCTATGTGAGAGGAGAGTTTCAAAAACACCATATTCTTTTCTTCTCACCAAGATCATCACTATAGCTTTCTAACTGGTCTCTTTTCTACTCATTCTCAACATAACAGCCAGAGGAACCATTAAAAAAAAATTCATTTTAGCAGCCTTAGTTTTCCCACTCACTCTCAGTCACCATCCTCCTTCTGCATGCTTAAACTTCACCAATGGCTTTTGACTTGCTTATTAAATAAACATCTAAACATGTTGTTGTGGTCTGTCTTTGCTGGTTTGTTTTGTTTTCAAGCATTTTCAAGCTATTTAAAAAACACCTGAGATTGGGCAATTTATAAAATAAAAAGATTTATTTGACTCATGATTCTGATGTCTGGAAGTTCAAGACTGGGCATCTGCATTTGGTGAGTGCCTCATGCTTTTTCCACTCATTTGGGAAAATGAAGGTTAGGTGTGTGCAGAAATCATATAGCGAGAGAGGAAGCCACAGAGGGATGGGGGAGGTAGCAAGCTCTTTTTAACAACCAGCTCTCTCAAGAACTAGTAGAGAAAGAATTTACTCACCTCCCATCACCCCAAGGAGGACATTCATTAATCTCTTTATGAAGGACCCACTCTCATGATACAAAAAACTCCCATCAGTCCTTCAACATTGAAGATCAGATTTCAACATGAGGTGTGGAGCAGAGATTCCCATGGTCTATATAATGCGGCTACTATATACATCTTAAGCCAGCACTCTTCACTGTCTCCTTGCTATATGGCACCCACTCTGTTCACCTTTCTGTTCTCTACACAGCTTATTTTTACAAATGATCTTGTGTACATTTTCTTCTCTGTGTCTGGAATTATTGTTCCCGCATTTTAGTCACCTAGCTGCATCTCATTATTATGGCTTTAGAAAATTTCTCATCCTTAGAGAAGATTGCTGATCACTATTTTTAGGTAAATTTCCCAGTTACTCTGAGCTTACAGTGCCTAATTATTTATGTGTTCACTTTCTGAGCTTCTGAGCTTCCTTATTATATGTTGGCACCATGAAGAATAGGGACCTTTTTAATAATACCTTGCTCACTAATTTGTCCTAACCACTTAGTGGTAAGCATAATGTAAAAACCTCAATATTTATTTGTTGGATTAATGACAGCTCTTTACATCAAATGATACTCTTCACCTTTCAGGAAACCACTATCCTGCCCACAGGATTAGAACTTCATTTCTTGATCCTTTCCACAGAAAATGTCCCAATGATTAGTCCTCCGACTTGAGCAATGCCTAGGGTTTCTGCTGAAATCATTAATTAGTCACTTCCTAAGAAAGCTCTTTTTAACAACCGGCTCTCTCAAGAACTAGTAGAGAAAGAATTGACTCATCTTCCATCACCCCAAGGAGGACATTCATTAATCTCTTTATGAAGGACCCACTCTCATGATACAAAAAACTCCCTCAGTCCTTCAACATTGAAGATCGGTGGAGTGAGGGACCAATGTACTCTGGCCCACCGCCAAACAATGAAATAAAATCTGTTATTAAAATACCGCTCCTATCAGAAGAAGGTTTTTAGCTTGTCTGTTTCTGTATGAAATTATCTACTTTTCTAAAGTGCTATATTTTTCTTGCTCCAATATAAAATCCCTCTTCATTCTTCTAAACAATGGGTCCTCTTAATTGTGCTGCAGAAATTTTTATTATGTTTTATTTAGGAAACTGAAAACGAAACAACAAAAATAAAACTACAACAATTTCTAATAATTGAATTCCTAGATACTTGAGGACTACTTCAGTTAAATTATTTCAAATTAATGATCTCTTTTTGCTATTGGAGAACAGTTAGGAATGCTAAAAGTGGGGAGAGGAAATTTTTTATCCATACTTTGTTTTAACCTTTCTTTACACATTTTTCTTTATAACAGCATATTGTTAGATTTTGATTTAGGGCTGAATTGAGGTTTATTATCTCTATCTTGCTTTTATCAAGTTATTACATGTTTTCTGTTTTGTGTGCTTCCTTGACAATCTTGCTGCTAATTGTTAGTTTGTCAAAAAAGTGTTTTTGGTCACTTTTATTCTTATCTCGTAATTTTGAAATTACATATTCTAATTTAATTCCTCACGCCTCAGAAATTGTGTGAGATAAATGATTGTTATTTAAGCTGGTAAGTTATGAGGTAATTATTTTCTAGGGTAATATGTTGGTTTTAAATATATATACAAATATGCTATTTTGATACTATGCACAGATTTATACTAAAAATAAAATTTATTCCAGTGAAAAAGAAAAATACCACTTTCTTGCTCATAAATAAATATTCTATCAAAATTTTTCTAGATATAATCAGTGATTTTTATTCAAATAAGTATTTTTACACCTTATATTAAAATATGTATTAAAAAAATTTGCATGGTTTTATAGTCATGTTAACATTTATTACTGAGATATTTCTGTCATTCTGTTTTTTATTATGTTTATTTGTTCATTCTATGCTTGTCACATGTTGTCTAACAATATGCTATTATATGTTTAATTTTGATTTTTAAGTTTGAACCATTGCCTTGAAGTTATTAATTTTTTATCACAATGTCTTCCCTTTAAGCTCTCTGGTTGTCATTCCATTGCTTGCCACATTTTTTTTTTGTTCCTCTTCCTTCTCCTGGGTGACACTTTTAGGATTTATTTGATATCTTACATATATAAAATTTCACTGGATTATGTCTTTGCTAGAGTTTCTGTTTATTTGATTTTAATTAATTGAGAAATTCTTTCCATAGAAAATGTTTAAATTGGCTGTAGCTCAAGAATACTGTACCCTATCATTTCAATGTTAGATATTAAAACATTCCCAGGCAGGGCTCGGTGGCTCAGCCTGTAATCCCAGAACTTTGGGAGGTCAAGGCAAGTGGATTGCCTGAGCCCGCGGGTTTGAGACCAGCCCGTGGAACTTGGTGAGACCTAGTCTCTACAATAAATAAATAAATAATTAGCCAGGCATGGTAGTACGTGCCTGTAGTTCCAGCTACTTGGAAAGCTGAGGTGGAAGGATCGCCGGAGCTCAGCAGATCTTTGCTGGAGTGATCGTCAGTTTGCCACTATACTCCAGTCTGGGCAACAGAGTGAGACTTCAACTCAACAAAACAAAACAAACAAACAAACAAAAAAACAAGCAAACAAAAACATTCCCAATAGGATTACTATATATGCACCCTACAGAGGCACTGCTAGCAATTTCCTGGCTTGAGTTACTATCACATTTAATGAGATCCAGCTGGGCTTGATGCTTGCCCGCTTTTGAAAGTCCTGCTGGCCAAGGTCACCATAGTTCTCATTTTCCACTCAGGTCTCTTAAGTGGACCATCATCTTTCCTGATGCACAAAAGGATTTTCTGGGCTGCTGTAACATGCAGGAGGAGGCACCGCTTACTATTTGGTCAACATCATCCTTAATATCCTGATTGTGGTAGCTCAAATAAATTGTGTTATGAATAACCTGATGAAAGACTATACCTTCCAGAGCACTGAATTTTCCATCAGAAAGCAGTTGATGATTTCCTTAGGGTGATGGCTTGGCAAGGATTCTTTTTTTTTTTTTTTTTTTTGAGTTGGAGTCTCACTCTGTCACCCAGACTGGAGTGCAGTGGCCGCTCCTGGCCACCGCAGCCTCGACCTGTTGGGCTCCGGTGATCCTTTCACCTCAGCCTTCCGAGTAGCTGGAACTGCAGGCGTGTGCTACCACGTCCGGCTCATTTTTGGTTTATTGTAGGGATGAGGTCTCGCCAAATTGCCCAGGCGGGTCTCCAACCCGCGGGCTCAGGCAATCCACTCACCTCAGCCTCCCAAAGGCACGGGATTACAGGCTGAGCCACCGAGCCCGGCTGGCAAGGATTCTATTGGCTGTTTCATTTCACAGGTTCAACTCTACCAAGGTTATTATGGATGACTTTGTAAGTATGAAATCTCTGAGACAAAAACAAAGGCAGTGAGTATTCAACTTTATTCTAGCCCTACAGGTCTTACCTGAGCAAACTCCACAACATGAAGAAAAACTCTTCATGATAATTAAGACACTTTTAGCAATAGTAAAACAAAGGACTACTAAGAATTTAGATAATGTGATAATGTGACCTTCTTGTTTAGTTTAAAATCACTTTGGAATCCTGCAAATGAGTCTCCAGCATCCTACACGCACTTTTTTGAAACGTAAGGATTGGCAGTCTGCATGTAAATTGTGAAGAACAGCATAGTTGAAGTCAGATAGCTCTCTTCCAAACTGGTAACTGAAGATCTGGTAAAGTATATAAGCATCCTGTTCCACAGCAAAAAAAAAAAAAAAAAAAAAAAATGTTGCAGTCATCAAAACTGTTCTGACTTCTGACAAGCAGTCTTGGATAACTTATAGCCTGCCAAGGAGTCTTCATCTCTAGGAGCTGTATGCCACTATCCCGAATTGGTCAAGTTCAAGATGTAAGATGTCATCACTGATGACCTACAGATCTTTATTTTTTTTAATTTTTATTTATTTATTTATTTATTTATTTTTTGAGTTGGAGTCTCACTCTGTCACCCAGACTGGAGTGCAGTGACCGGGAGCAGCCACTAAAGCCTCGACCTGCTGGGCTCCGGCGATCCTTCCAAGTAGCTGGAACTACAGGTACACGCTACCACACTTGGCTAATTTTTTTTTGGCTTATTGTAGAGATGAGGTCTCGCCAAGTTGCCCAGGCGGGTCTCGAACCCGCGGGCTCATGCAATCCACTCACTCAGCCTCCCAAAGCGCTGGGATTATAGGCTGGGCCACCGAGCTCGGCTGTTCTTTCTTTTTTTAAATATAGCATTGGTTTTTAAAATTTTTTATTTTATTTTAATTTTAAATAAGTGAGGTACAATTCAGGGTTAGGTATACAAGTAGTCACTGTGCAGGTAAGATTTGGGCCTCCCTTTGGTCCCCACTATCCTTGGTTTGAGATCAGGTCCCCTATTGATGTTGTGTCCCTTCCCCCTGCATCCTGGCAGTATCCTGCTACTATTAACCCCATTCTGATAGTATTATGGTAAATGTTCAGAGTCCACTTATGATTGAGAGCATGTAGTACTCTGTTATTTGTTTCTGTGATAGATCACTGAATATGATAGACTCTGAATCCATCTAAGTTGCTGCGCAGTCCATGTTTGTCCTTTATGGCTGCGGTAATATTGCATTGTGTATATGTACCATATTTTTTTATCCAGTACAGTTTTGATGGGCAGCATGGTAGGTTCCATGTTTTTGCTATTGTGAATAGTGTTGCAATAAACATGTGCATGCAGGTATCATTTTTGTAGAATGATTTGAGTTCCTCCAGGTATTTTCACAGTGAGGGGATTCCTGGGTTATATGGAAGGTCAATGTCTAGTTCTTTTAGAAATTGACACACTGTTTTCCAAGGAGGTACACTAGTTTGCATTTCCACCAACAGTGTAGAAGTGTTCCTTTTTCTCTGCATCCTTGCCAGTGTCTGTTGTTATTTGTTTTATTAATGATGGCCATTCTTACTGGGGTTAGGTGGTATCTCCATGTGGTTATGATTTGTATTTCTCTGATTAGTCTGGCTGAGCACTTCATGTGTCTGTTGGTTGCCTGTATATCTTCTTTTGAGTAGTATTTATTCATGTTTTTCGTTCACTTTTTAATGAAGCTTTTTTTTTGATACTTTTGTGTTCCTTGTACATCCTGAATGTTAGACTTTTGTCAGATATACAGTTAGCAAATATTTTTTTTTTCTATTCTGCTGGCTGTCTTCCTGCTTTCTTGATGGTTTCTTTTGCTTTGCAAAAGCTTGTCAGTTTGTTGAGGTCCCATTCATCTGTCTTATTTCTTAAGACATGGGTATTTGGGGTTTTGATCAGGAATTGGTTGCCAGTTCCAATTTCCATAAGGGTGTCTCCTGAATTTTCTTTTTTTTTTTCCCTGCCTCCACCCACTTTTCCCCCCTCCTGCATTTTCTAAGGTTCTTATAATTTGAGGTTAACATTTTGGTCTTTGATCCATTTAGAGTTGATTTTTGTGTGTTGTGATAGGTAGGGGTCCTGTTTCAATCTTCTGCACGTGCTCAGTCAGTTTTCCCAGTACCATTTACTGAACAGGTTCTCCTCTCCCCAGGAGTTGTTGGTGGAGACTTTGTCAAACATGAATTGGTTGAGAAATTGAGGTTTTACTTCCAGAAGTTTTATCCTGTTCCCTTGGTCCATATGTCTATTCTTGTATCAATACAAGGCTGTTTTCATTATATGAGCTTTATAGTAAATTTTAAAGTCTGGAAGTGTAATGCCTCCTATTTTTTTATTTGCTGAAGATTGTTTTTGCTATTCGTGGTCATTTATGTTTCTATATGAATTTCTGTATTGTCATTTCCAGGTCTGAGAAGAATGATGTTGGTATTAATGGGTATTGTGTTGAATCTGTAGATTGCCTTTGGTAGGATGGACATATTAACAATGTTGATTCTTCCTATCCATGAGCATGGAATATTTTTCCATTTGTTGGTGTCTTCTTGGATTTCTTTGAGGAGCGCTTTATAATTTTCATTATAAAGAACTTTAACTTCTCTGGTTAGGAAGATGCCAAGGTGTTTCATTTTTTTGTGGTTATCGTTGTCATTGTGAATGGGATTGTGCTTTTTATTTGGTTTTCTGCCTGCTTGTTGTTGTTGTATAAGAATGCAACCATCCTTTGCATATTTGTTTTGTACTCTGAGACTTTGCCAAAGTCCTTTATCAGTGAAAGCAGGTTTTTGATAGATTCTCTTGGGTTTTCGAGATGATCATATCATCAGCAAAGAGGAATAACTTAGCTTCCTCTTTTTCTATTTGCATACCCCTAATTTCCTTCTCATGTCTAAATGCTCTAACCAGGACTTCCAATACAATGTTGAACAAGAGGGATGAGAGTGGGCACCCTTGTCTTGTTCTGGTTTTCAGGTGAATTATTTCTAGTTTCTGTCCTTTCAGCAATATACTGGCTATGGGTTTATCATAGGTGACACTTACTATTTTGAAATATTTTCCTTTTATTCCCAGGTGTTTTGGGGTTTTTATCAAAAATGTATGCTGCATTTTATCTAAAGCTTTTTCTGCATCTAATTATCTAATCATGCAGTTCCTGTTTTTACATCTGTTGATGTGTTTAATTACATTTATAGTCTTGCAGATGTTGAATCAGCCCTGCATGCTGGGGATGAAGCCTACTCGGTCATGGTGGTTAATTTTTGAGTTGTGTTGTTAGATCTGATTTGCTAGAATCTTGCTGAGAATTTTTGCATCTTTGTTCATAGGGGATATTGGCCTGTACTTCTCTTTTTTTGTTAGATCTTTACCCGGTTTGGGTATCAGTGTGATGTTAGCTTTGCAAAATGATTTGGGGAGAATTCTGTCTTTCTCAATTGCCTGGAATACTTTAATAGGATTGGTGTCAGCTCCTCCTTGTACCTTTTTGTCCTATAGATCTTTGAAAGGATTTTATTTTACTCCTTGGTAACTTATCTGAACCCGAGGTTCAGCACTGATCTCGTTGTCTATGTATCATGTCTGTGGTAAAAACTCCAGCAAATACTATAAAATATTAGTTAAAGAAAGATGACAGATTGTACTGCTTGTGTGACATTGATGAGCACAGTGAGGCAGACCTTTAGGCACAGCAGATGACAACCTCCATTATAGTTGATTTCTGAATGTATTTCATGAGTTATCAGAGACCCCCTCTGTGTCAAAAGTTCTTCTTAAGCCTAAGGGTCTTCAGAGATGCTGTGTCCCTCAGTGTCAGGATTCCTGCCCTGTTAGTCAATGAATGTTTTGGCCTTTTAATGTTGATTTAAATTCCAAACTGTTTAAATTCCAAACTGTTCTGATTGCCATAATCCCAATCTAGTTGGGATTATTCTGGGGATGTCTCTTTAGCAAAAAATCTTGAAAAATCGAACCATAAACTTTATGTAAAAACCTGGGAACTTTTATTAAAAAGATATCCCAGTTACCTTTTCTAGTCCTAGAAACTTTATCGACCCTAGGTGTTTGTCTAGGGAAAGGGTTATTGAGAGGATGAAGGGAAATACCTAGGGAAGACCTACACATTCAAACATGTTAAATTTCATGTTTGGAAGAATATCATGAGTTGTTTGTTACTTCTGGTCACTGAAGCCTCTGAAAATAAAAGTCAATAAAAAAGCTCTTGGAAATAAATGTCTAAACACATGAATTAAAAGGAAAAATCTCTTTTGAAGAAAGGAAAAATGCAGATACCAAAATGCTTTCCACAGGAGGGATGGAAGGAAGAGCAGTACATTTTCTACAATTTTGAATATTCTATATTTGGTCTTTTCCCCTCAAACTTTACAAAACAGGCTGAAAGAGTATAACATTCTGTATATGTGGATGTGCTGATGGATCATGGTAGTATTAGGTAAGAAGATTAAATGAGGATTATAAGTAACTACCTCTCAAATTTTTAATTTGGGTGGCACTATGACAAAATTGAGAGGAAGTAAAAGAGTCAGAAAAAACTTTTTAAAGACTTCAAGGAGAATTCTTACTTATCATGGAAACAAGAATACTTATAAGAATTTTTATAAGAAACAGCTTCAATCACAATATAAATTGTTTTGTTTGTGTCATCTGCAAAGCTCCCCTGTGGAATAAAAAATGAACTCCTTCCTCGCCTTATTACTGAAAACTAATGAGACATATTTTATCATTCATCTGTTTAAATTTAGTTTTCAAAGAACAAAAGTGAATTTCTGTTTGATTAGTAGCATATTTAAAAACAAACAAACCAAAAATGTACCTCATAAATTTTATTAGCTTATTCTCATAACCATTAAATATGTTAAGAATTTTTAATTTAAATTCACTTTTTGATGATTAAAAATAATATCTTGCTTTGCTCTCAATCATATAACTAATTAGTAGCATAGCTAGGATTCAAACCAAGTTTACTAATACAATGCTTCATGGAAAATGACTTCAAGAGCTGGCTAAAATGTATAGCTATAGGAAATACATATATGCAAAATACTATTTAAATTCACATCCTGACTACCATACATGCAAATGTCTTGTTTTACTTCTACAGATGTCACTGTTGTAATACCATACCAATATGTGGAAATAAGTCAATATGTTGAGATGTAGAGGAAGACAATGGGGAGAAAGTATTTAGAATATCACCATGATGTTTTCTGTCCTTCTACCTTTAAGTACCATGAAGTCAGTAAAATATATCTTATATATAGAAGAACAGAGATAGACTTTATTTCTCTTTCTCTCCATATATGCATAAATATATATGCATATATTTATATATTTTTTCATTTTATTACTTTGGTTGTTAACTGTAGTACAATTATAGAAATTTATTGTATTAATTATCTCTTGTTGTTTAACAAATTGTTCACAACTTAATACTTTAAATCCAAAGCATGTATTATTTTACAGAGAGTCTGTGTGTGGCATAATTGAACTTGGAAGAGGCATAACTGGGTGAAGCTTGATAATTTCAACTCATTGTCTATCAAAATGTGGTATTTACCTTACCTTATTCAATTTACTAGAAGTCAGTCAATAAATTCAACCTGGATTTATCCATACTAGGAGGTAGGCTATGGGAGTCATCTTGGAAGCTAGAAACTAGATTTTGATTTTCTCACCAGAAGAACAAAGATAACTATAAGGCAATGAAGTCGATTAGAAAAAATCTGGGACAGCCATCTGAGTTTTGCTGTTCTATTTTTGGTAGGACTATTAATCACCTGTGCAACTTTTAGAAGATCACATTTTTGCTACACAGCTTCCTCAACCATTTATTCATTCAACAAATATGTTCTAAGCACTTATACATTATTTCAGATATTAAAATACATGGGTACACATGTTCCTGTATTTGTGGAGGTTATCTTCCAGCTGACTTCCAAATTAATATCTAGCTTTAAAAAATCATATTACAGATCTATTTTTTATAAAGACAAGAGAAAATTATATTTAAAAAGTTCCCTTGGACTGGGTTAAAACTGGGAAACTTGACGCACATATTTGCCAAGTTGCAAAGTACAAAGTTTAAGGTAATCACAATAATAAAATGCCTGGAGTTCATTTAAATGGGGCAGAATTAGGGAAGAAGCTAAATTTAGGGCAAGCAACCAGAGCAAAGGGGCTCATGAATTGAAGGTAATAGAGCCTGAAGAAACTCCCCAAGTCTCTACCAAGCAGTCATAGGGAATTTTTATTGAGGAACTTAAATTAAGCCATGTGTGGAAAGGGAGTTGTTAAAGCAACAATTCTAGCTTGATCAACCTTCAATGATTATACTCTTGCTAATAGTACAGCAGTATATTTCCCAGGATGCATGGCAAAAGACTCAAAGACAATGCTGTATAGTCACAAAGTTTTAGAAAACAGATCTCACTGAGTCCAACGCTTGCAACATTTGTTCATGTAAATTTTCTGTCCTGATTGACTAAAAGGATTCAATAGAAATGAATCTTATTAAATCAGATATAAGCATTGTGAAAAGCTGAAGCATATGAAGCAGTTGTACTCCCCATGGCACAGGGATTTGCAACATATTTCAAAAATTTTTCCTCACAGAAGGAGACAAGAAGAGGAAGGGAAATTTAAAGAATCTCTAGATTTTATTGTGTAATCCATAAGTGTAAGTATCTTTGTGAGTGTGTGAAGGTGGGAGGAGCTTTTATTTGTGTGGCAAGGAGTGTTCTGAGTAGAGAACTTCTATTAACAATATCAGTAGATGTCATGCTTAATTTCTCAGTTAAATATTCAGTTTAAAATTATTCAATCTAAAAATGACAAGCAGGAGTTGGATAGACTTCTAGAGGTTTGATATAAGAGAGGTTTGGATTCATGTTTACCCCTGGGTTAAAAGAAGAATGTGCAGGAAAACAACAATCTGAAGAAAAGTGCAAAAGGATCCAGGAACTTGCAGTTCTGGATGTCCTGCCAGCTATATAGTCTGTAATAAATTAAGGTACTTCTGGTGAACAGGGCTCTGGCACTCAGGGCTTAAGCACTGAAGTATCATCCTGAGATGAAATGAAAGCATAGGGTAACACTGGGTCCCTAGAGATCAGGTTTTACTTTAAGGATATAGTGGAATTAACATCGGAGTTTCTATGCTAAAGTGGGTGTTACTCCTACTAAACTCTAAGGTCAGTAAAACATTTTAGCATAGATTCTCACACAATATGTTTATATATACTTCCAGTATCCAAACCAAGATGTAAAACATAAACAGGAGAGCAGAATGGAATAAGAAACCAAAGACAAGAGAACTTGAGAGATTTCCTTAGCTCTTGGTGTATGTAAATAGTTGTCTAGAATACTTAAGATAGCTTAAGCAATAATGTTCAGGTAATGATATCCATGAAAAAATAGCCTTTAATTGTTTTGTAAATTGCTGTCTCATTGTGTATGTATAGATCAAGTACATTGGTAAACACTTTTTTGGAAATTTTTGAGTTATATAAATATCTCTTGCAATGAAATACTAACTATGCATAAGTTAGAAAGTTTAAAGTACTAAACGTCTATTATACAGTTTAGTATATACATATAACTAAGCTATATGAATAATATGCAATGCATAAATTATGAATATTAAAGTGAGAAGAAATTAAATAGGTTAACATCCTTGGTTGTATTGAAGTGCTTAGGTAAAAATGAAAGAAACTGTGCTTAAAATATAAATACTTGATCCATATAAAATTTGCATTATGAATTTAACAATATTAGATCATAGGAATTACTATTAATGCCCTAAATTTTTGTAATATGAAATTATAAGTTGAGTAAAGAAGAAAAGGAAGATTTGGATATTTTGAAACTAGTGGCCCATTGATTCAAAAGAACATATCGTAAAAGTTTAAATAAATAAACAAGAAAGCAGCTAATTTTGCAACTTCCATTAACTTCTACCCACCAATGACTTTCAAATGTCTGTAATTATTTTCTTATTCTCTTCTGTGCTCTGAATTCTGTTATATTTAGTGATTTTCCATTTGCTTTTGAAATTCCCATTGACATAGGTACATTGAACTCAATGTCTCCTCAATACGCTGTTTGTTTATGAGAGGATATGTTGCAGAGTGTTATAGGGATTAGCGTCTGAAACTTAACATCAGTGTGCTTCTTAGCTCCACCATTTCCTTCACAGTAGAGATTACATTATGATGACATATTTTCTAACTTCTTATGTAGAATGTGTGTCCCAAGAAAGCAAAACAAATAAAAATAAAATCTTAGAAACTAAAACACTGGCTCTCACACAAGCATCTAACAAATATTTGTTAAATAAATGAATAAACCAAACAACACTTCTATAAACTGATAAAGAGAAATATGCAGTAGAATGTTAGACTGTTAAAATAAAAAACTCATTTTATCCCTAAAAGTAAAAAAAAGTATCAGATTTCTCCTCTTTAATATTTTTTGTTATAAATAATAACATAGGCAATGTACTGTCCCTGTGACAACTTATAGTTTGAACATGAGAAACCTCAATGGATTTAAGGAATTTGATTTCTATATACTAATGATATGGCTAATAAAATATCATTCTGTATTACTAGCACTGGGTGATATAATGAAGTGTTAATAATACTTTTATGTTTTATAACATTGGACACTCATGCAAGTCAAGATCTGTTAAGGAAGTGAGTCTTTCAAATTTTTCATTATGTATACTGTGGAGTCACACACACATTTGTGAAAATGTGTGACAAATCTCTTGTTTATTAGGTGGTAAGAAACAAAAAGTAAAGTGTTTCATTGGATTTTCTATTTTTACTATGCCTCATTCTTCCACTTGCCCTGTATCCTGGGGATAAAATTACTCACTCCTTCAAAATTCTTTATTATTATTATTATTATTATTATTATTATTATTATTATTATTTGAGTTGGAGTCTTACTCTGTCATCCAGGTTGGAGTGCAGTGTCACACTCAGGGCCACCCAGTCAACCTGCTAGACTCCAGTGATCTTTCTATCTCAGCCTTCCAAGTAGCTGGAACTACAGGTGAGTGCTACCACTCCCACTAATTTTTTATTTATTGTAGAAATGAGATCTCACCAAGTTGCCTGTGTTGGTCTCAAATCCGTGGGTTCAGGCAATCCACTAGCGTTGGCCTTCCAAAGTGCTGGGATTACAAGCTGAACACTGAGCCACCTTAAAATTCTTTAAACATGTCAAGCCTCCCCTAAACCTCCCTGAGGCATTCCTCTCAGATGTCTCCCTCACAATCTCAAAAATCTAGATCTTCTGTAATCCCAGTATTTTGGGAGGCCAAGACAGTGGATTGCCTGAGCTCACAGGTTCGAGACCAGCCCGGGCAACTTGGTGAGACCTCATCTCTACAATAAATCAAAAACTTAGGTGGGCATGGTAGCACGGGTCTGTAATTCCAACTACTTGGAAGGCTGAGACGGAAGGATCCCCAGAGCATAGCAGGTTGACAATGGGGTGGCCGTGAGTGTGCCACTGCACTCCAGCCCGGGCCACAGAGTGAGACTCCAACTCAACAAAAACAAAAACAAAAAACCAAACAAAAAATTTCGATCTTACTCTAAGACTAAAACATCTCATTTGCCTTTGTAATATGACTTCACCCTGATATCAATTAAACAATAATAACTGGTAACCTGAAAATGGTACCTTTAACTTCCAAATGATCTGTATCCTGAATAATTTGACCTCCAAACCCTCCATAACCTCAACAATTCACTCCAATGCAATAGAAGGAGTGAGGTCCCCTGTACTCAGGCTTTCCTCAATCTCCAGCGTAAGCCCTTTCCCTGTCAAACCTTATAATCCTTTTCAAATCCTCCTTATTCACAATCTTCTTCCTTTTGCCTCTCCCCCTCACACTCACTCTCATACCCAATGTCCTTCGACCCCAGTGATCCTCCAAATTCCATTCCTGCATCCTCTAAGAGAGGTGGCTGGGGTGGAGTTCATGTTTCTTTCTCCCTGAGCAACCTCTCTCAAATTAAAAAACAGCCGGGCTCGGTGGCTCAGCCTGTAATCCCTCGCTTGGGGAGGCTGAGGTGAGTGGATTGCCTGAGCTCGCAGGTTCGAGACCTGCCTGGGCAGGCGAGCCCTCATCTCTACAATAAATAAATAAATAATTAGCCAGGCGTGGTAGCGCACGCCTGTAGTTCTAGCTACTTGGAAGGCTGAGGCGGAAGGATCGCTGGAGCCCAGAAGGTCGAGGCTGCTGTGGCCGGGAGCGGCCACTGCACTCCAGTCTGGGTGAAACAAAACAAAAAAACACCTAGGCTCCTTTACCTCTAATCCTGCTATTTCCATAAATAATTCCTCCACATCACCCAGTCCAATGACCTTACCTGGTATAACCTGCATGCTATTTTTCCTCCTCCCTTTCCCCAGAGGAAAGGGAATGCTTCTGAGCAGCAGCTCAATCCCATGCAGACACCCTCCATCAGCAGGACCCAGCCCATAATCCCATAGGTGTAATGGCAGTGCCCTGCACAAGTCCTCTTGAAATTATCAAATTAACTTCCCAGATAAACAGAAAAGAGGCCACATAATAACTTGCCTATTAGCTGGAACTGACAAGGCAGCTCTAAAACTAGTTAATTATGAGAAAAATCAAAGAAATTACCTCAAGGTCCTGACAAAAATCCTGCCCTTTTCTTCTCCCATCTCTCAGAGGCCATGCTTAAATATACGATTTCAAATTCAAATAAAGGTGAAATTTACTTAGACCTTCATTTTATCTTCCAATCAGCCCCATACATATGTAAAAAGTCTTCAAAGATTAGAGGATGGTCCCCAAACTCCATGCCAGGATCTAATCAAAACAGCCTTTAAGGTTTCTAACAATAGAGATGAGGATTGAAAAGCTTAAAATCTAAAAAGAAATCAAACCAGACACCAACTACTGGCAGCAGTCCTTCGACAGGGTTCCAATGGCTCAAAAAAAATCTTCCAACCCCCAACAAACCCCCGTCCACTGCCAGAACAATGCTACAAGTATGGTCAGTCAGGGCACTGGGAAAGGGTATGTCCAAATCCTAGATTGCTCCCAGCCCGCGTACTATTTGTCGATAACGGGCACTAGAAATCAGATTGTTATCAGTGAGACTCTCCCTCCTGTTCAGTCACTTCTAACACTCCCAGGTTTTCTCATCCACAGCTGGGACTGGCTGAATTCTTTTGCTTAGCTACTGAAGACTGATGGGACTCAGGATCTGCCAACCTCACTACCCTCACCATTGGCATCATCACAAAACCTAGGGTAACACTGTCAGTGTCTGGTAAGCCTGTCTCTTTCTTATGGAACATAGGGGCTTCATACACAGTTTTGCCAGAATATGCAGGACCCCTCCTTAACTTCTCTATCTCTATTATCAAGGTAGATGAAATATATTTCTCTCCTAAAATGACCAAACTGCTACTCTGTTTTTTATTCATTTCCTTTCCTTTTTTAGTTATTCTGAACACCTATACTAGGTAGGTATAGCCTCACAAAATTTCCAGCTTTCATAGAGTTCACCCCTCACCATCTTCCCTTGCAATTCCACCCCTTCATTTTACTTTCTGCCCAGATGTCTTTCCCCTCTCCTTTATATCCTCCCTTTCTTCCCTTCTTCCCCTTAAAATCCTGTAGTATGAAACATTTCCACACCCAATGTTGTGTGCCACCATAAGCCCATCGTGGTCAACCTACAAAATTCCTCATTCTACCTTAACCAACTCCAATACCCTTTAAGTCCATCTAGCTTAATAGGGACTCAAACTCATTATCTCCAAATTGTTCCAGGCAAATATCCTAAAGCCAACCAACTTTCCTCACAATACTTCCATACTGGCTGTTAAAAAACCAGGTAATTCACACTGGCTTATCCAAGATATGCATGTAGTCAATCAGGCTGGCATCTCCATTTACCCCATTGTTCCAAACCCCTACACTCTGCTCTCTCACATTCCACCTAATACCACCCACCTCCATTCTAGACTTAAAAAATACCTTCTTTCACCACTCTTCTTAACACAGCCTGCCAAAATCTCTTAGCCTTCACCTAGGTAAATCCCAACTCACAAAACTCAACCCAATTAACCTGAATGGTCCTGCCACAAGGCTTCAGGGACAATACTCATCTCTTTGGGCAAGCCCTTTCTCAAAACTTATCTAATTTAAACTTAACCCCCAGTACCTTTCTACAATATGTTAATAATCTTCTATGCATTCCTTCATATAATCTTTACATTCAACATACTTCTCAATTACTCAAGTTTCTAGGAAAACAATAAATATCAAGTATCTTCCACAAAAGCCCAAATTGCTGGAAAAAAAAAGTAACCTATCTCAGACTCACTATAACTCCTACAACCCAAGCAATTCCCATACACACAAAACACTTCATTCAAGACATGCTTACACAAGCCACTAAAAGGAATTTCCTTTCTTTCCTAAGCCTCACAAAATATTTTTAATTACAGATACCTAATTTTAGTCTGTTAACCAAGCATCTTTATTTAGCTTCACAAGACCCTATCCACAAACCTTTAAACCTCTGATACCCAATTAATTCTCATTTTTACAAACTAAAAAAGGCCATCCTAAAAGCCCCAGCCCTAAAACTGCCAAATTCTACCAAATCCTTTACCTTATATGTCCATACAGAACACAACCTCGCCCTTGGACTTTTATGTCAGTCCTATGGCAATACTCCATGTGTAATAACCCATTCTATATCTGTCAAAATAACTCAACTCTGTCATCCAAGCTGGCTGTCATGCCTCTGGGTTCTAGGCGCTGCCACTATACTCAAAACTCCACTATACTTACAACCAAAACATTAAAACTAACACTCTACCAACACATAACTGTTTCCTTTTCCACACCCATGACAGCCAAAGTTATGAGCCTTACACACTAAATACACAATTTAAAATGCAAAAGGACCCCCAATCCTACACTTCACAAGCCTTCATCAACAACAAAGCCTCCTAAATTTCCCACAGAATCTACTTCTCTTTGGTTAACAAAAGTTCCTAAACTTCCAGAATCTCCTAAATCACACACTAAAAAGGCCCTTAATAACTCCATATATATGGGTGTTTTTTTCAATAATACTACCAATAGTCACTGCTATAATATTCAGCTTAGCCGATATTATCAGATTTTTTTGTCAAAAGCCTCCACCCTATAACACCTCATAAACTTTCCTACTTCCCTAAACTAATAAACTCTACCTTCAACAATTTCTTACATATCATTTATTCTAACTTTTCCTTTAACCCCCTAAATAATCCTCTTACCTCAGTAATACAACCACTTTCAACAATTACTAGTCTTTAGTTACAAAAAAGCCTATATAATTCTCCCCCAACCTTATCACTTGATTCTCCTTCCTATTATGCATTTTAGTTCACAACCTCCATGAAGCTTAACCCTCTCCTACATTATTAGCCTCTTAGTCTAACCTTTGCCTCCTTATACATCTTATTCCCACTTACATTGTCCTCTAACAGTCAGTCAATCCCACACACCGGTTCTTACACTGCACACAGCTTTCATTTAACTCTACTTAATTTTTCTGTCAACCCAAACCCGGTGGTTTACAGCCATCCCAGCCAACCTAGCCACTTGGGTCCAAAGTAACATAAATTTACATCTCGCATTTCAGGCAAATCCTCCTTTAAAACCTTTACATAACCTTAACTGTCTAATAACCCATTCCAAAACCTCAAAAGGGGCATTCACCCAATCAGGTACATGCCTTTATTTCAACAACACATTCATGAACTACAGCTTTTCCTAACACATTTTCTACCAAAATATCCTAAACCTTCAATCTCGAGACTCATTACCTCTCAAACCTTACCATCCTAATACCTCTTTGTCTCCAGTGCTCATTCCCTAACCCCTTTCACAAGTCCTTTTTAGAAACTCTTCCCCCTAACCTTTGCCAAAATAGACTCACTCTCCAACTTTCACAAGATCACTGATCCCAACACCTCAAAACCTAAACATACCTTTACAATTCTCTGGTCCTTCTTCCATTGCTGTGGAAAATTATCAAACCATTCCCAGCCATCTCACTGTCAACGCCACCTACCAGGTGTAGTTGCACAGAAATGCCATGGAAAAAACCTAGAAACACACTGGTCTACACATTTCTAAACCTCTCACAAACCAGTACTTCATAACCAATAATTATTAATAGCTCCAATATCTTCTTATCTTTATATGACCAATCTGAGTTAACAATCTCTCTTGCCAACATACACTTCTATGCCCTCACCAGAGCTACACTTCCAAAAAAATATTCCGTTTAAAAATGTAAAAAAGACAAAGGTAAATAATGAGCCTCCATTACCTATAGGTTTTTGTTTTTCCACCCTGGAAATCTTCTTCCTATACAGCACTTCCTCCTATCTCTGTGTAACCACCAATGGTCAGGCGTTTATACTTTAATACAACAATCTTCAGACATCAATATTGTACCTGATAATCAGACTATTCAAATTCTTCTATCAGCTTCGATCTCTTCCTCTACAATTAAATCCAAAAGGGCAATTCAACTCCTGCTCTTACTAGCAGGATTAGACATTTACAATTCAATTCATTATTGGGGTAGTGCTCCAAAATAAGAAAACACTTAACCTCCTAACAACTAAAAAAGGGAGTGTCTATATATACCTCCAAAAATAATGTTGGTATTTTTTTCCAAATCAGGCATAGTTCAGAATGCTGACCATAGACTTCAAAACCAGGCAACAGAACTCAAAGGACAGGCTACCAACTCGTGGTGAACCAGGTCATCCTCCTTTATCTAGATGCCCTAAATAACCCCATTTCTCAAACCTCTACATCTCATCCTTCTCTTACTCACTATTAGACCTTGCCTTATTAACTTTATCTCCCAACTTGTTTCCCCACGACTAAATACCTTTATTCAAGCTGGCACAGAAAGACATGTCAATAACATCCTCATACCCTTTATATCAACGAGTATGCAGTCACAACACCTGGGAGGGCACCTCACAACTTTAACTCCAAATTCTATGCCTCAACTCAGCAGGAAGGAATCACATAACCTACAATACCCCTCTTCCCACACCTATGCGCTCTCCTCCTTTATCTTTATATGTATATAAAGGCAAGAATGTTAGCCTAGGTAATGCCACCTTAGACACCCTGCAGTTTTGATGACACAAACCGACATGAAAACTTCCCAGCTGAGTACCAACCACAGAGTGCATTCTGCCATATGTAATACCTAGCCTGACAACAAGGCTTCCTCTCAACTTACTTAACTGCAAGCCTTAGTTACCCCCTAGCAGGGTAACCACAAAATTGCAGCCCCACCCCAGCCCTATAACTGCCCAAGCCTGTAAACAGTAGTGGGCTTCAATTTTCTGGAGTCCTCTCCACAGGTTCTCTTTTTTGGAATAAACCTGTGTTGCTGTTGCTGTTGAGTCACGCATCCCCTGTCTCTCTTTTCCTGTCAGTTCTTGTTTTCTTGACCTAACAGCTGACCTTTTAAAAAATCTTAATTCAAAAAACAAAAAAAAATTAGAAGGTAGTTTAAAAAAATTCTAACTCTAAAACAATAAGTCAGATAAATGTTGGCTTTCTAAAATACTTCTGAAAATTTTACATTGTTAAAGCTTGAAAGCTTTAACAATGTATAAGCTTGAAAGCTTTAACAATGTATAAGCTTGAAAGCTTTATAGTAAATAAGAATTTCTCTCTTTCTTACATGTTCATTAAAGTTAATTCTTTAAGCTATAAGGCCATGACTCCTTTTTGATTAGTAATCTTTAGCAAAAATTTATAATTGTAGTTATTTAATTGGCATCTGCCTCTTATTCTATTTTAATTTTTCCACATATCTTTTTAAATTATATATTTGGTTGGTATTATTTTGGTGACTCATTATTATTTTATAGCTATATATTTTCTCTTTCAAATTAGACAGTTTTATTTTAATCATCTCCAATATATACCATCATTTTATAATACAACTTTGTGAACTTTTAAAATATTTAAATTCTTCTCCATTTTATTAGAGTATATTTTAGAGAGGTCCACACATCAACACTCCCCCAATAATGCAAAGAAATATTGGGTAATTTATTGTTTTCAATTAAGTGTATTATTCATACATTTTTGATACCTTCATCAAATTAAAAATTTTATATAATTGTATATAAATCAATATACAAACATACATAAACAATACATCTATAATAAATAAATACATCTATTTGTACATTTAACAATACTAAAACAATTTATGTTGAACTAGGTACACATATACTCAGTACATTACCTTGGAATTCCTACAACCTTACCTGTGACATTCACAGTTTCATCTTATTTTTGACATTTTTGGGGAGACTATATTTTGCATGCTTCTAGTGATGATACAGATTTAATGATCTTAAGAAACACTTTTCATAATAATGTTAGCCTGTCAAGTATATTTTAGGGAAATTGGGAAAAATATCTGCACTCAAATATCCTCCTATTCAAAGCCAAGTCTTTGTCAGCAATATAATTTTTAGCATTGCTTTTTACTCTACCCACCAAGTGTCAAGTTTTAATTGACAGTACATACCCAAAAAAGTGCATGTTGCTTTGAAATATGAACAATTGTATGTCTATACATGGGTAGCTATCTATTGTAAATACAGTTGTGTGTGCTACATGAATAGTCTCTTGTGTTTCCCTGGAGATTATCAATGTCTGATTTTTTTGTTAACTGAAACATGAAATATAGGATGTGGTTATGTACTGCATATTCAGTGTTTTCATAGTTTGTGTATATAATCGAGAATAGTTTTTGGACCACTTTTCATACAGAAAGCATATATTCTCAACTACATAGTTATCTAGTATAAGTAGACTTTATAAAAAGCTTTTCAGGCACAATTTCTTAGAACCTGTTTGGTCAGCGAAGCTGTTTTGTGGTTTCATGAAAATGAATTCTGTTGAGAAAAAGCTTGTGCTTGCCTTTCTTAGTTACAAAACATGGCATTGCCAGAATAACATTAACTATGGATACTTATGAGCCCTGTTTTAAAATGTAATTGGGAATACTGATGATTTTTTTTAGAAGAGATTAAATGCAAATAGCGTATAAAATTACAACATTCTTAAAGGTTTGGCTAGATAAATTATTTTATTGACTTTATGATGTCTTCAACAAATTAAACTTGGGTTCCAATTGAAAGTACTGCAGAATAAAAATAAAATGATTCTTATTAAATGTTCGTTCCTTGTGTTAATACCATCATAATTCTTTTTTTTTCTTACCAATCAGTAGCTTAAAATGAGACTCTTCTTCAATTTTTAAAAAAATATTTCACAAACCTCTCCAATATCTTGGTTTGAATAAGTAATAAAAATATATGGAAGAACTTGTTTAGTTAACTTTCTTTTGCCCTTGTACCATCCTCTGAGTTAAGAGAAACTCTTTTAGAAGCATTGAAAAGCCAAATGAAAAGAATAGTCATAAGCAGTTAGATTCAAAGATAGGAAAGAAACTTGTGCTAAATGAGCTGTCTGGATAGTTCTGTTTTGGGAACAACTATAGATATACTGTTGATTCAGGGAACTCAGTTAAAAGACTGAGTATTAATGCATCAAAGATTAAAAGGAAGGAAATACAGAGTCTAGTTATTTTATTTATAAAATGGAGTTTATGCTATTTTCTGTGTCAGATAATAGGGTTATCCTATGCAGGATAAGGTATATGAAAGTGCTTTGTAAATACTTGCTAAATAATATATATTATTAAAATAAAATAGCAATATAAGTTACATTTTGCTTTTTCCTTGATATGTGCTAAGCACAGATGCTCTCATTTAATCCTTTCAATAACCCTATGATGAATAAATTTTTAGTATTATTTTGATACTGAGGAAAAGAAGCTTAAGAGTGGTTAGGTGACTAGACCATGTTCACACAACCAGAGATGGTCCAGCTGAATTTTAATATGTCCATTATGCCAAGCTGCCTCCATGGTAGAATTATTAGGCATTTTAAAAAATAACAGTAGGTAAGGAAGATAGACTTAACATATGTCTAAATTTTATTCTAAATTTAATATTCTGTACTAAAATATTTTTTCAGTATACCTGCCAGAAGATTTTTGAAACCCTTGTAAATTTCCGAGAGTTTAAACATGCTTGGCAATCATTCAAGGGGCTTTTTCATAGTTCAAATATAGACAAGAACTTAAAAGGACAACTAGAATAAAAAGGAGAGAGAGAGAGAGGAATTGCTGGTGAAAAGAAAGGTTAACGACTTAGACAATAGTGTCAGGAATTAGCAATAATGCCCAAAGAAAAGCAAATGTTTCCAGGTAACATAGGAGTTAATTAAAAGGAAGACATTCCAATTGACTGTGTTTCCCTAGTGAACATCTGAAATTTAAGAACCAGAAATGTACTGTTCCTATTAACACCATGATCTACTGAACTTAATAGTGATTAATATAATAAGAGTAAGAATACTGCTTTATAGTTCATAACATTTTACAATTTTGCTTATCATTTATACAAGTCATTAAATTTAGTCTTAAGTTTTACTAGAAGTTTTGTTATAAATACGAATCTAAGGTATAAGGCAAGGTAACTTATTTCTACTGAACAATCACTTTACACTAGACACCTGTACTCCTTATACACCATCTCATTTAAGATTCACAGCAAACATCAAGGTAGATATTATCATTCCAATGTTACTGATGAGCCCAAACATCTATAATAGAATACATATAAGATAAAAATAAACTAATATGTTTCAGAGATAGTACTTGGATCTATTCAATCACTTGTCTTTCTAAAAGAAAAATATTAACAAATTTAGAAGCAGTTGTTTTTGCCCATCTATTTCAGCACCACACACACACACACACAAACACATTATGAAGCCATTATTAAGTGATTAGAGTGAAAATACAACCTAAGTGGTCCAAAGAGAATTATTGCTTTTAGTTAAAGTAGAATTACATAAAGCTTAAAGTACGTACTGCAGTCTCTTATGCATTTAACGTTGAATCTTTGGTATTTACAAGTTTACATTGATGTACAATTTGCCACAGAGCCAGAATATCTAGTTGTGGAAATCAAAAATTCTCCTTTTACTAGGTGTGGGTAAGTTACTGAACATATATTTCCCTCTGCTTTCTTATCTGTAAAATGGGTAGTTTTTAAAAAAAGCATTCTGACTTAATAGGATTTTTGTGAGGACTAAATGACTTAATATGAGCAATCTCCCTACTAAAATTTTGCCTGGCACATTTGAGCTCAATAAAGGATAGTTATTATAGTAATTATTATTTTTATAACTATTATTATTACCTGAGTTTAATATTTTCCATCAGGTTAAGCTTCTAATATTAATGATAAACCTAATAACACTGTTTATATATTTAATAATAAATGTTAAGTAAAAATATAAAATGCTACATGATATAGTTTTATTATTTTATGGGGTCTCATTAAGTTCAATAGTCATTGATATTAGTAGGCATAATAAGTTTCTGGTGTTTCACTTTCACAAAATCACTGGAGAACTGCATTTAATTGGAATTCTTTCCTTTTAATTAACTCATATGCTTCCCCAAAACTTTTTTCTCTTTGATCAATATTGCTGTTTCTTAACAACTTATCCTTAGCTAGCATACCAACCAGTGATGATAAGGAGGAAGAATAGAAGGATGGTGATGATGATGAAGAATAAAAAGATTAAGGTGAAGATGACAGTGATGATGAACATAAGGATAATAACAATGATAGATGTTTTACAATGCCAGGTACAAGGATATTTTTATTTCAAGAGAGACAAAACACACAATCTAGTCTAACAATTATTATATGTTTTGCTGGTAAAAAAATATGTTTCAAGTTGAATGTCTGCGCTCTATTTTTCTCATGTATTAAATGATAGTGCTTACATTTCCAAATTTCTTTTTCTGCTGAAGTTTAGTTGAGACCAAAACTCAGGTTGCAAAATCTAGAGAAAAAAAAAAAAGCAAAGCGATCTTTTTTGTTCTTTCTGGTACTTCTTTTCTGTCTTCAAGTTGGAGGCATTCTGTTTTAATACATTGCACCAGGGTGTTTTCCTGAATGTATACAACTGCAGCCAAACTCAATCAGTTCTCTCAGGATTTATAGAAAAGTATATAATCTCAGACTGGAAGTAAACTTTGTTACCTAATACTTAATATTTTATTGAAAAAGTATTGTACTTATAATAAAACATGATCATCTTTTGATTCAAGAAATATGTCTGAAAAGTGATTAAACTTAGAAGGATCCATTTGAATTAGAGTTCAAGAAAACTCTATGAGTATACGTGTGCATGCATGCAAGGGATGGTAACGATGGTAAACAGAGCATCCTAAGGGAAGAGAGAGCATAAAAACTCAAGTGTAGTCCAAATTAACTAAAGAAGATGTAAATATCTGAATAATAGGTGTCTTTCACTCATATTCCTCTCCCAATGAAATGCAAGCCAAATTGAAAACTCGATGTAATTATGTGATGAGATTAAATATTAATGCAACATTTGGCTGCAAATAATCAAGAAGGAGCTTAATCATACAGGGAAAAGCAGTGAAATAATGCATGGTCATGAAACATAGCTAGATCTCAGGAGGGACTGAAACCAGGAGCTCAAATGTGAAGAACTGAGTCTATTATTTCATTGTTCCAAGTGATGCTTTAGCTTATCTCTTGCATTCTTCCATCTGATTCATTATTTTCTCACCCTCTGTATACATTTTATTTTAATGTGTCTATGCATATTTTTAAAAGGTAACTCCAGCTCTAGATTCATATAATTTCATATCTGACTTTAATAGTGGTTTTCTCTTATCAGTCTATATGAACACTCTGTCTTCTAAATCTTACCTCAGTTTTATTTTTCTCTTCCCTTCACCAGATTAGAAGCTCAAAGGGAGCACATACTTTATTTGTATTGCTCCTCAGTGTCTAGTAGAGTGCCTGTCAAGGATTAAACATCCAGTACACGTGGTGAATGACTGCTGGATAAATCTCAGACTCCAAACACATGCATACACAAATTATAAATTAACTAAATAAGATACATAATGCATAATTGTGGAGTTTGTGTACATGTATGAAAGAGATAACTATATTAGATGCTCTAAGAAAGAGTGTCTGGAAGTAGATATTGCTAATAGGGGAACAATAGCTTGAATGCCTGCCCTCTTTTTCTTTTCAGACTCAAAAGAATCATTACCAAGACCACAATCAGCCTCCTCTCTATAAATTATGATTCTCTCTTCTCTCATTCACCCTATTTTCTGAAAGAATATTCAGGAAGAATATTCAGGGAAAGTGAAGGAATGCTCAGCCAGCTCAACCTTGCCCCAGTGATATATGATATAGACAGACACAGATAGAATAATATATTTATATTGGTATCAATAATAGAATTGTATATGTACACACATAATTTAATGATTAATTATTATATATATCAGGTGCTAAACCAAGTACTTTACATACATTTTCTTGCTTAATGTCCACATCAACTTTATGATGTGAATGTTATTATCACCGACTCAATTTTAAAAATAAAGAAAAAGACATAAGAGTTTGGTACACTGATAAGTGTTATCCAACTTAAAATTGGTGGTTTAAGTATTTTCATTTGGGTACTTTGATTCTAAAGATTGTTTTCTTAGCTAGGACTCATTATTGTTTGGGGGAAGTTTTAGGTCGTTGGTTAAGACCCAGTTGATCAACTCAGATTTTTACAATTTTATGGACCTTGATTTTATATCCTATCCTCCATTCCACTATAATTACCTTATATCTGTTAATCCCATATGAATTTAAATTCTGTATAACACTTATTTTTACCTCAGGCTACAGTGCTACACGTTGATCCCCTACTTTCTTCAAAATAAACACAGTAATCTAGTTTGTTGATATTTCTAACAACCTCCTAAAACACACTTCTACACTTAAACTGAGAAGACTTTAATTCTTCTATAAAATAATTAGCTATTTCTCCTCATGCTTGATTTGTTTTGCTAAGTTTTACTGCTTTACCATGAATTTATAAAACATTATTTTTATAAGCTTCTTACTATGAAGTTTTTTTATTCTCACAGTTAAATTTTTATAATTTTAATAGTGGTACACTGATATTATCTTTTTTTCCAAGTTTTTTTTTCCTTTCATTATTTCTTTTATTTTTAATTTATTTTGTAAACTTTTTAATTCCTAATTTCCTTTTTGTCCCTTTGCTTATTTTTTTAGAGCACTTCAAATATTGGGAATTAGACAGAGCTGTGTTTACATTTTTGGCACCACCAATTGTTAGCTAAATGAGCCCCTTAATCTCCACAATGACAATAATTTATATTCTTCAGGGTTGTTATGTAGAGTGGTTAAGATAATATATTTATCTATGCCTTCTGCTCTTCAAAGCCTTCCAGAATTGTATCTCATAATTCTGTGACAAACAACCATCACAACTCAGTCAAATTACCAAGTTTTCTCAGAGGCCCCCTTTCTTATCACATTACTTGTTATTTTCTGCCTTGGGTGGTTCATTTCTTGTGGATATGAAGAAAATAGTGTGCTCTAAGTGGTGAAATAGTCCATCATAGTTGGGTCTTATGGGCATGTGTGTGTCTGTGTTTGTGGGTGGGTGTGCAGTTTTCAGTTTCAATATTCATTACCTAATGATTCTAAAAGTGTGAAAAAAATGTGACCAAGGAGGATATGATACAACTAAGTACTGCAGAGACTGAGAAATTAAGACTAATCTAGGGAAACCAGACAGATGACTGGCAGTGTCATCTTGAGCAAGTTGCTTAATCTCTCTGTGACTTACTTTCCTCATAAACAAATATGGAATAAAGTTATCTACCTCATAGGTTTTAGTGGGAATGATATATTAATAAATTCATATAAAGGCCTCACTTAGTGTTAGCTATTCTTGCTATAACCCTAGTATATTTTTTCCTTAGCTCTTTCGGTATTCTGTCTGGATGTGGGTACTGGTGATTTTCTGAAATCACTTCTTGGTGACATTACAGTGAACTCTCAGAGTTTGCAAAAGAATGTGTATATTCCAGTGATAGATATAGAAAATTTAGGAGTTAGACTGTCTTGATTTGCACCAGCACCTACTAACTGAGTGATCTTGGGCAAGCTGCCAGTCTGTGCCTTGATTTCTTTGCAGGTAAAGCAAGTATACACATCTCTTAGGACTGATGATCAAATGATGTAATACATATAAAGTACTCACCACAAGGCCTAATGAACAAAATTTTATATCTAATAAATTTTAGTCATTTCTGCTGCTGTTATAATAATATTGAAAAAAAAATCACATTGTGGAATAGACAAAAATAATAATAGATATTCCTGTAAACAGCTATATGGTACCCTTTCTGTAGCAAAAAAAAAAAACCCATAAAACCCACAACAAATAAAAAATATAACCTGGCTTTCAATTGCTTAGACTGGTTTGTTTCTCTCTGTTCTATTCTGAAAATTCCACCCGCTAAAATTATTTCAAATAACGTCTTCTCTTTTCAAATCAAATATTATTCTGAATGGAGAGATGGTAAAGCTTCCATATTCATATAAAGAAAAAAAAAAAAAAAACCCTTGTTGATGTACTCACCCTCAAAAATACCCATACGCAAACAGAGAAGCTAAAAGTCAACAACAAAATAACAAAACAAAGCAAGTACAAAAATGTAAACAGAAACAGAAAGAATAAGAAAAGAACTCCCTCTGTGGCTTCAGGTTCCTTTCCCAAGCACTGCCACCTCTTGTGGCTGCCATCACATTGGGGAGTGACTCCAGTCTGTAGCCTGTCCCCTCCACTCTCAGCGCAGGCCTATCTGTGGGAGGAGGGTGAATCAGATCCGGACTCACCCAGTTCGTCTGCTACTGCTGTTGTTGCTAAGTTTCCCACTCAGATCAGATGTGTCTGCCTGGTCTAGCATGAGGTAGGGGCGTCTGTCTCTCCATGTCCAATGGTTGATCCCAAAGTGGTGCGAAGATCACCTCTGGGTCTTAGTTTGGAGGCTGGACAGAGCTGGGTGGGGTCAATACAGGTCTCTGCCCAGCCCCAGGACAGAGAAAATGGCAGCAGTCAGCATCTCCTCACCAGCAACGGGGCTCAGTCCCAGATTTCTCGCTGTGTCCTCTCTCCAGTTCCTGCTTCTAGTTCCTGGCCTGCTGCCACAGGTGGTGGCCTCGACCAGGTGCCAGGTGCTGAGAAGCAGCTGATCTGTGCTGCCTTTTCCCAAGAGACCCTCGAGAAAGGCAGATGATCCTGCACACCGGGGGCTCCGATCTCAGGGCAGTGGTGGGTTGCAGTCACTTCTGGAGTAGAGCTCCAGGTGCTTAAACTTGAGTCTCCCCTCAGACGAACTCTCCCTTACCCACCAGCACATACCCACTTGCCAGACAGCCTTTATGGACACTCGCTTTCAGAGAGACTCTCACACTTCAACCAGTTCCATCACCATCTTGCATATTTCCTCTATTTCCTTTTTTTAACCTCAGTGAAGTGGGAGATACCCAGGGGTAAAATTTATTAAAATGTGGAGCTCTACTAGTTTGTTTCTCTTCAGTTCAAGGATTATAAGACATCTATTTGTTCCATATTAGGCTGCTCTCCACATATTTATATCATATATCTATATATATATGATATATGGTTATATATATATTATTTGTTATATATAATATAAACAAATAATATACACTTTTAAAACGGAAGATGTACTTTTATAAAATCATTCCAATATAAGAAATAGAATCAATATCTACTTTTAAGATGTTTTTAGAATGAAAAAATGTGTGTATTTTTTCTCCACTTCTGAAGTAGTATTGTCCATTTCCTTTCACCAAATTCTTTTGATAGTTGTGGAACTGATAATCATCTTAGGGTCTTTTAACAACTCTGGGTAGTTTTTATAAACATTTTTTAACCAATATTCTTTTACTTATTGTTTTCTTCTTTAGGAGAACATTCAAGAGCTCAAGGGCTCAATGATTATTTCATTGTTTTTGTTTGCTATTGTTGACTTATGTTTTACCTATAACAACATTTAATCCATTAATACATTTCAACTTTCACATTTAGAAAATTCACACATACCTAATCTAATTTCTCTGCTACCCCATCACTTATTTGCAGGTATTTTTTTTTCCTTGAGTACAGTCATCTATTTTAATCAGACTTGTAAGTCAAATATTCTGCTCAATCTCTTGCAGTGTGAAAATGTGCTTCACCTGAGGCTATTTAGAGGTGGAGTCATAGAATTTTAGAATTGTAACTATGGGAACTGCATTTTTAAGTCCTTGTATCAAAACTGAAATTATATAGAGGTTATAGTTACAGTCCAATGAAAAAAAATATTTCATGAAAAAATTAAATTAGCACAAAAAATTTGGAAAAATGAGAGACAAGTTTATAAAACATTAATTGCATTTTACCTTGGTTTTTAACAATCACTGTAGCATCTCTATCTCCTGCCAAAGTTTTAATCTTTATGTTACCTAAACTGATTCAGATTGTGTTTCTGTGTCCTGTAGTTGAGAGAGTCCTAAGCCTTATCCTTATGCATTAAACTTATTCTTTTACAACTACTATTTCACAATCATTCATTATTTCCATTGTTCTACTGGGAAAGTCAAGAAAGAGGAAATGTCAATGACAACCTCACCGTCAGTTGAAGAATAAGACATTATGGAGTTTACTTTGATGTAAACACTTGTGGTAGAGAATAAAATATAGAGCAAAAAAATCAGAAGTTCAGTATATTTTTACTTTGTGTATTTTCTGGCCAGCAAATGGGTTAACTTTGGGTTGTTTCTAATGCACTTATTACCATAAACTCTATTTTAAGTGTGTAGTTCTTTTTGCTAAGCTTAATTAAAAGTAATGATTTATTGAAATTGTGACAGCTTATCCCTGCCCTGATTTAATTCCAAATGGCAGAGTACACAAGATTGCAATTCTTTCTACAACTACCTAAGGATAATTTTACTGCCTTTGCCAGTCCTTAGGTTGCTGTTGCTTTAGTCAAGCTTCCCATCTACCTAAATCAGCTATTATATACTCAAAAATTGAACATTTTATACATATCATACTGTGGATTTGTTTTCATAAAACTACTTCAATAGAGAACTAGAGATATCCTATATTAGCAACTCTTACAGTTGAACAACCAAAATCATGATCTGTCATAAATAATTGTAGGAATTACATAGAATAATGGGCATTTTATATGCTTATAATTGACTGGTGTGGCACTTCCATATCCTTTCGACTTTTCAACATAAATAGTTGGCAAATGGTAACAAACAAATACACTTTCAATATCCAAGTTGCCAAAAGAATACCCTGAGCTTAGCAACCTCAGGGATATCCTACTGATGTGACTATAAACATTCAGTAGAGTGAGAATTGAATAAACATTGAATCAATCAGAAAAGGTTATGCTGTGGTAATGAACAACCTAAAGCTCTCAATGGCTTATAATAACAAGGACTTATTTTTTACCCAGGCTACAAGAAGGATACCACATTATACATCAGAATAACACAATATCACATTGGTGTATAATACCAAGGGTTGGAAAGGATGTGGGGAGGAGAAAATCTCAAACATGACTCTCAGTAGTATTAACTGTTACAACCATCCTGGAAAGCAATCTGGCATTATTTATTGAAATTAAGTGTGTGTTTGCTCTGCGGTTCAGCAATTCCACTTCTATATGTATATCTCACAACACCTATAAGAATGTACACATAATTTTGTGTAATAGGAGCAGAAATGTATTTACAGCCCAATACTCTTTATATAAATTAAAGCATTTATCCCACAAATACACTATATATTTTACAAGACTATACATATATGTAAATACTTATATAAAGCACTCACTATAGTTCTTACAGGAGAGTATGGAAGAGGATTGGTAATGAAAGCACTGAGAAAATGTAAACATAAACATAAAATATCCTGTGTTGGGTTAAAAATTTTTTTAAAGTGCTATGAAATGAGAAATATGATTAACTTAATTCTTTTATCTGATACTAAATCCAAATTTTATAAAAGTTAGGGAGGAGTGTGACAATAATCTCTAAGGACAGTTATTTTTGTCTTAATATTTTTGGTCCACTGTGGCCAAAATTTACAAGAATTTGTTAGGCCTGTATATGGCCATCACTGACCAATGCATTTAATAGTTAGTGATACATTTAATAATTAGAAATGTATTTGTCACTTTCTACTAGTGACCAAAATATAAAAATAAATATATTTGTGGTTTCTCCCTTGTCATGCAGAGCTAAAAGATCACATGGAAAAATTAGTAAATGTAATAATAATAGGCTAATAAACTGATATGTGATGTAATAAATTATAAAATATCAGATTGGTGTGAGATGAGAACCAGATACAGAAATTCGAATTTTGAGAAATTATGCTTGTGACTACAATGAAGATACGTGTACAGCCCAGTACACAGCAGCCACCTCGATTATTTCTGATTTAGGCACCTTTCCATCCATCCATTTCTAAATAATTTATTATATCATTCTTGTGTTTCTTATTTTAATACTGTTAACTGTGGTGAACAACTGAACACATACAATTTTTGAAAGTGAATATAAACTAATATAAACATTTTAGTCTGTGTGCTTTTGGACATTTTCCTTCACAACCATACACATGCTTGCTATACATACACATACACAAAAACTTATTTTTCTACAAGTAAATTAGAGTAGTATAATTCCTTTTGTTTCTTTCCACTCTGTTAAAGTCAGCATGCAGAAGTGTTATTTAGTCAATAAAGTATAGAACATTATCCTTAGTGCTGTTTTATTTGTGCTAATTTGATTGCCACTGAGATTAAATATTTTGAATGTTTTCTTACCTTCTTTATATATGAATTTATATTGCATTCCAATTATGTGCATGTGTACATATGTGTATATGAACTTAAAAAATTAAAAATAATGAAGTCATCTCTCATGAATATCTGTACTTTATGGCTGTGCAGCATTCTTGAAACAGCTTCTTATTTCCTTTAAGAGCCTCTCTTCCACATTTTGTGCAGTCTGCATGGATTGGTGAATACCTTAAGCCTATCTTCCTTTGAATTGAGGACACATGCAAATGCCACAAATTATATACTTCACAGACAGATATTATATTAGAAAATAGAGACACGAATAAACAGAACTCTCATCCAAATCATTTCTGATGTAGCAGCAGAATCTCCACTGTCAAGTGTTAATGATATTAATATTGCAAACATGTTTACATTTGACTGATGCTGCAGCGGTGTCAGTAATGAAAACAGTTTTGTGGCATCATTTTTTGTCTTTGTTTATTGTTGCTTAGATCTGCACATTCTTAGGTCTACGTACAATTTCTTGGAGTTACAAAATATTCTTCTTATTATTCTTTTGAGACAGAGTCTTGCTCAGTTGCCCATGCTAGAGTGCAATGGCGTCATCATATCTCACTGTAACCTTGAACTCCTGGGCTTGTGTGATCTTCCCAACTCACTTTTTGAATAACTGGTACCACAGGTGTGCTCTACCATGCCCAGCTAACTTTGAAATGTTATTTAATTTTTTGTAGAAAAGCTATGTTGCTTAAACTCCTGGCCTCAAGAGATCCTCCCAACTTGGCTTCCCAAAGTTCTAGGAGTAAACTATTGTGCCCAGCCCAAAATATTATTTTAATGAGTATAATTTTTGTCTAAATAAACTTTGTACCACATTTCATTTGCTTTAAGTTAAAAGCACAGATAAATATAGCAAGCCTGACCCTAGATTCCTGGTTTTATAAGTCAATTTTTTTTTCAATCTGTGCATTTTCTTTTAACTTTTTTGCTACTAGTTTTCTTATTATGGATAGTGGACCATTCTGTAATACATGTTGGGAATATTCTCTCTAAATCTGTTGATATTATAATTTGATAATTTGCTTAGTTGGAATATAAAATCCTATACACTATTTACATACTTTAAGCCAGACTTAAGATGACGCATATTGGCCAAAATCCTTTTCCCATTTTCTATGTGCAATTTTCCTGTTTTCCTGTGGCCTTCTTATCGCTCTTATTAGTTCATTCTTACACTTAAGATTTTTCTGAGAAGACTAGTTTGTCCTCTCTAGCTCTGAAGTGTACAACTGGTGTCCTAACTTTGCGTAATAATACAATGACTTAGAAGAACCACTTCTCATATAACTCTTCATTATTGAAAGTGACTGAGATTTACACGTGTTTTCTTAAGCTATTTCATATATTTCTGGCTTGAGGTCTCATGAGAATTTTGTGATATAGTTGAGGATAATGTTATTATATTAAGTTTACAAATGATATCATATAATTTTAAAAATAAAATTAATATGATTTGAAAATAAATATAAAGATTTTAGTTTTATAGAATGTCAAATGTCCTATCTTTTGATAAGTTAAATTTCCTATCTTATGATGTGCAATTTTAATTTGTTTCACATAACCCTCTTGATTAAGGTGGAATCTCACAGAATTCTCCAATGTAAAGGTGCTTTTTTTCTTATGTGATTAAAAAATTGTTTTGTAGAAAAATTGTTTTATTTTTTTATTATGAATACATAATAGTTGTTCATATTGATGGTGTACATGTATATTTTGATACAAGTAGACAATGTGTATAGATTGTATAAATATTTTTAATAAAGTTTTAATTTTTTATATAAGTATGGACTCATAGACTTCTATATTATTCAAATAATATGAATTTCTATTAGTATTATTTATTTTGACGCATACATTGGCCAAGGAAACCAGCTGTAAGTTTGTTTCTGTGTCCTTCTCATATGACTTCAATTTTTTTAAATTTTAAATTTTTTATTTTAAAATTGTGGGGTAGAATTCAGGATTAGGTATACAAATATTCATTGTGCAAGTACCCTTGTTGATGAGGTGTTCCCCCCTTCTCCAGGCAGATTCCCACTACTACCAATTCCACCTCCCAACCCCCCAAACCCCTACAGTTTCCTTCTACTGGCAATCATTTCTTACAGTATCACAATAGTTGTTGAAGTTCCACTTATGAGTGAGAATATGTAATACTCAGTTCTTTCTTTAATACTGAGTGTGAAAGATCACTCAGTATTATTGATTCTAAGTCCATTCAGGTTGCTACGAGGTTCATGATTTTGTTTTTTATGGCTGCATAATATTCCATTGTGAATATATACCAAATATTTTATCCAGTCCTCTTTTGATAGGCAACATGAATGGTTCCATGTTCTTGCTATTGTGAACAATGCTGCAATAAACATATGTGTGCAGGTATCTTTTTTATAGAGTGATTTGAGTTCTTCTGTGCATAGTCCCAGTAGGGGGATTTTGGGGTCATACGGAAGGTGAATTTTTAGAACTTTTAGGAATTGGTACACTGTTTCCCACAGAGACTGTAATAGTTTATACTCCCGCCAACCATGTAGAAGTGCTCACTTTTCACCACATCCTCTCCAGCATCTGCTATTTTTTGAGTTTTGATGATGGCCATTCTGACTGGAGTTAGGTGACATCTAAGTGTAGTTTTAATTTGCATTTCTTTGATGATTAGTGAGACTGAGCATTTTTCATGTATCTGTTGGCTGCTTGTAAGTCTTCTTTTGGGAACTATCTATTCATATCTTTTGCCCACTTTGTAATGGGGTTGTTTGTTTTTTTTTTCTTTTCAGCACATTTGAGTTCCTCATAGATTCTAGATATTAGGCCTTTGTCAGACATAGAGTTAGCAAATATTTTTTTTCCAGTCTGTGGGCTGTTTCCCTGCTCTTGATGGTTTCTTTGGCTTTGCAGAAGCTTGTCAGTTTGATGAGGTGTTGCTTGTCTATCTTATCTCTTATGGCATGGGCACTTGGGGTTATGATCAGGAATTAGTTGCCAGTTCCAATTTCCATTAGAGTGTCTCGTGTATTTTCTAAGGTTCTTATAGTTTGAGCTTTTACATTTAGGTCTCTAATCCATTTAGAGTTGATTTCTGTGTTTGGGGATAGGTAGGGGTCCTGTTTCAATCTTCTGCATATGGTCAGACAGTTTTCCCAGCACCATTTACTGAATAGGTTCTCCTTTCCCCAGTGGTTGGTGGTGAAGGCTTTGTTGAAGATGAATTGGTTGAGAAATTGAGGTTTTGCTTCTGGAATCTCAATTCTATTCCATTGGTCTATATGCCTGTTGTTGTACAAATACCAGGCTGCTTTGATTATTGTAGCTTTATAATAATGTTTAAAGTCTGGGAGAGTGATACCTCTTGCTTTTTTTTTTTTTTTTTGGCTGAGGATTGTTTTGGCTATTCCTGGTCATTTATGTTTCCATATGAATTCCTGTATTGCTGTTTCTAGGTTTGAGAAGAATGTTTCTGGCAATTTGATGGGTATTGCATTGAATCTGTAGATTGGTAGAATGGACATCTTAATAATGTTGATTCTTCCAGTCCATGAGCATGGAATAGTTTTTCACTTGTTTGTGTCAACTTTGATTTCTTTGAGCAGTGTTTTGCAGTTTTCATCGTAAAGGTCTTTCATGTCTCTGGTTAGGAAGATGCCAAGGTATTTTTTTTTTTCTTTTGTGGCTATTGTGAATGGAATTGTGCTTTTTAGTTGAGTTTTTGTTTTTTATTATTGGTGTATAGAAATGGGATTGTCTCAAGGCTTGGTGGCTCAGCATGTAATCTCGTGCTTTGGGAGGCCGAGGTGAGTGAATTGCCTGAGCCTGTGGGTTCGAGACCTGCCTGGGCAACTTGGCGAGACCTCATGTCTACAATAAATCAAAAACTAACCTGGTAGCACACGCCTGTAGTTCCAGCTACTTGAAAGGCTGAGGTGGAAGGATAGCCGGAGCCCAGCAGGTCGAGGCTGCGGTGGCCAGGAGCGGCCACTGCACTCCAATCTGGGCGACAGAGTGAGACTTCAACTCAAATAAAAAAAAAAAAGAAAAAGAAAAGAAATGGGATTGTCTTTTGCACATTTATTTTATACCCTGAGACTCTGCCAAAGTCTTCTATAAGTACAAGGAGGTTTTTGACAGATTCTCTTTGGTTTCTGAGGTATAGAATCATGTCATCTGCAAAGAGGGATAACTTGATTCTCTCTTTTCCTATTTGAATACATCTTGTTACCTTCTCTTCTCTGCTTGCTCTAGCTAGGCTTTCCAAAACTATGTCGAACAAGAGGGGTGAGAGTGGGCATTCTTGTCTTGTTCCAGTTTTCAGGGGAAATGGTTTCAATTTCCGTCTGTCTAACAGTATGCTGACTGTGTGTTTCTCATAGATGGTTCTTACTATTTTGAGGCATATTCCATCAATGCCTAGATGTTTGAGGGTTTTTATTAAGAAGGGGTGCTGGATTTTATCAAAAGCTGCTTCTGTATCTAATGATATAATCATGTGGGTATTTTTTAATGTCTGTTGATGTATTTAATTACATTTATGGTCTTACAAATGTTAAACCATCCTTGCATCCCAGGGATGAAGCCTACTTGGACGTGGTGGATGATTTTTGAGATGTGTTATTGAATCTAGTTTGCTAGGGTCTTGTTGAGAATTTTAACATCTGTGTTCATCAAGGATGTTGGCCTGTAGTTCTCTTTCTTGTTGAATCTTTACCTGGCTTGGGTATCAATGTGATGTTAGCTTCATAAAATGATTTGGGGAAGAGTTCTATCTTTCTCAGTCACCTGGAATACTTTCAGTAGGATTGGTATCAATTTCTCTTTGTATGTTTTGTAGAATTCTGCTGGAAAGCCATCTGGTAGAGGGCTTTCTTTCTTTCTTTTTTTTTTTCTTTTGTAGGTAGATTTCTTATGGCATAGTCTATTTCCTGGATTGTTATTGGTCTATTTGGAATCTTTATTTCTGCTTGTTTCAACTTAGGGAGGTTTTATGATGTCAGAAAGTTCTTCATTTCTTTTAGGTTTTCAAGTTTGTTTCCATACAAGTGTACATAGTAGGCTCTGATAATCTTTTGTATTTCTTCAGGGTCAGTTGTGACTTCATCTTTTGTGTTTCTGATTGTGTTTACTTCGGCTTTTTCTCTCTTTTTCTTTTTCAGTCTAGCTAAGGGACCATCATTCTTATTTATCCTTTCAAAGAAACAGTTTTTTCATTCATTGATTTTTTTCGTATTATCTTTTTGTCTTCTATGTCCCGGATTTGGGTTTTTATTTTGGTGATCTGGATTCTTCTGCTGAAGTTAGGGTTTTGGTGATCTTGCTTTTCCAGCTTTCTTAGGCGACTTGTTAGGCTGTTAACTTGTGAGCTTTCCTTTTACTTCATGCATGTTTTTAGAGATATGAATTCCCCTCCTACCACTGCTCTCACAGCATCCCAGAAAGATGTTTTTTTCATTTTCATTTGTTTCCAGGTATCTTTTAATCTTTATTTTGATTTCTATGCTGACCCAGCCATTACTTACCATCATGCTGTTTAATGTCCATGTCTTGGTTAGTTTTGGAGGTCTGAGAAGGTACATGACAAAATTTCAATCTTATGAAATTTGCTTATACTTGATTTATGGCCAAGGATGTGGTCAATCTTAGAGTACGTTCCATGTGGTGATGAGTAGAATGCGTAGAGTGTTCTGTAAATTCAAGGCTCATATTGTATGTTAATATCTATAGCCCTGAAAATAACCATTTCTCTTATGAGTCTTAGCTTCTTCTAGTGGAGAGTGGTAATTGGACAGCAATAGCTTGGTGTAATAATTGCTCACTACTATTGAGGTGTCACAACTCCATGTATTTCTTAGTGGACAAAGCTAGGGTTGTACGTATGTATATTTACTTGTATCTGGGTATTTATTCACATTTACATATATATTTGTATCCATCTATCTATAATCTATATATCATCTCTCTGTCATTTGCCTATGCAATACCATGAGTTTATACCAATATTCTAATTCCAAATCCAATTATGTAGTGTTCATTTTTTTATCCCCCTTCCATATTTTCAATTTATTTATTTGATTTAAAAATGTGTTTCCCATTACACACAAAAATAAATTCAATTCATTTGTATGAAACTGAGCTCCCTTTGCTAATTGCCACCTGCAAGCAGACATTTTCCTCAAAACATTTGAGGAGAATTGAATGATCTCACACATAGACACCTGTTTAATACCACTCATGCTAACATTCTACTCTGGCCTTTTCCTTGCATAGATGCTATCTCTCCAGATTCAGATTTTGACACCCTGCCTCAGGTCAGTGTCACAACCCACCACCTGCTACATGAACACATTTTTTATTTTGCTTAGGCTCTAATGCTTCATTATGGGCCACTATGACTCCTATCATTCTTTGTGTATAAGCCTAGCTTAATAGTTATTAAACTGAATTTTTGAAGAAGAAAAAGAAAGCAGAGAAAAGAGAGAGAAGAAGAAGAGCAAAAAGAATACTGCATTTTCAAATTACAAATAACCTTGATAATATGCTGTCAAGAACAATACCTTGGTAATAGCTAACTCAATTTATTTAGTTTTGTCTCCAAAATCACTGTATCTTAGAGGGTTAAATGAATTGTGCTTTGTGACTCTCACTTTTTGAGTTTGCAATAAGAATGGATCCAATCATAGAGATTGCAGTTGCGAACTAACCTTTGACTGTGTAGTGAAATCCTCTGCAAAAGAGAAACACAAAAATTATAGCTATAATAATAAATTAATTGTTACTATTACTAATAAATGTAAGTATTAATGTGACACTAGAAATATTTCAGAGAAGAGCTAGAAGATTACTTTAGTCATAACAAAATAATATATCTATGCTAAAATAATAAAAATGTTGCTCTTAGATAAAATTAATAAAAGAGTGAAAATAACTGTTGCCTCTTTGGAAAAAAAAAAACAATATTGAAGAAAATAAACAAGATTAAACCTCCATATATATGAAGCTTTATGCAAAAGGCTGATTGAGGTATGACAATAGAAAAGTGGTTATCAATTCAAAACTGATAATTTAGCAAGCATCTGAGTTTACCTCAAATTTAAAAATTTTTGTTCTTGTGTGATTTCAGATTTTTACATGTTTCAGATATCAATAGTTGTGTCAGTTGTTCTTTCAGAAAGCAGATGCTAAGTAGCAGTTAGTAGTATAAGCAATTTTCAAGAAATAACACTGATGAAAGCTAAAATGAAAGAATGCAGAATTTGGCAGAGTAAACATTTCACCCACTCTGATACCTGTGAAGTCAAAAGGAAGTGGACCAGGATTGGGCAGGGCTTCAGACCATGATAAAGATGTGAAAGTGTATCAGATAATCCACTGGAAACCGTGGATCAAAGATGACCCATGAGAGGAGTCTTTAACTGCCATAGCTTGCACATCATGCTCAATATTTGGCTGCAACTTGCCAAGGAAGGGCTGCTTTCAACTCATAAACTTAAGCTTATCCTGAAGTCAATGAAGCTGGGGCCATCAGCTAACAGTATTATTCTCAACTAATTGGAAAATTCTCTCTCAAAGGAAGATCCAGTTGTTGCATTTCCATGGCTACCAAAACAGAACAATTCTATCTGAACAAAGACTTAAAAATTTAGTAATGCAACAATTTATTCTTCTAATTCATTCATTGTCTATCAAATGCCAAACATCTAAGATACTATGATGAATTCAAGCTAGTATTTCTCTCAAGGAGTCTAAAATATAGTGGTAGAAAATTTTAAAAAAGAGTAAAGTGGCAATGAAAATAGAATATGACAGATGTTGTCATGAAAAAATTTTTCAAGAACAAAGATTGAGACCCTAACAAAGCCTTCAGATACTCCTATGGCTTTCTACAGTTAGTGCAGATAAACAGAAGTCTAAACAAGCAGAAAGCATTTAGTTCAAGAAGATATAGGCTAAAAATGTAAGGAACAAAGCCAATTTTGTCCTTTAAGTAAATTTTGTCCTTGAACTTGGTTTAATTTATTCAGAATTTTTAGATCAAAAAGTATTATAAAATAATTATGAGCCGGGCTCGGTGGCTCAACCTGTAATCCCGTGCCTTTGGGAGGCTGAGGTGAGTGGATTGCCTGAGCCCGCGGGTTCGAGACCCGCCTGGGCAGCGAGACCTCATCTCTACAATAAATTAAAAAAATCAGCTGGGCATGGTAGCGCGCGCCTGTAATTCCAGCTACTCGGAAGGCTGAGGCGGAAGGATCACCGGAGCCCAGCAGGTCGAGGCTGCGGTGGCCGGAAGCGGCCACTGCACTCCAGTCTGGGCGACAGAGTGAGACTCCAACTAAAAAAAAAAATAATAATTATGGTAAATATTAAAGATGATTGAAATTAATTGTCTAATCCAATTTAAAAGCGAAAATATGTAGCTCAAAAGCAATCAATCACCTTTGGTAATAATACCAACCAAGCTTAGCAAAGTATGTTAATTTCTAGGTGGCATACCAGGCTTATTCTAGTAATACAAATATAAGTTTTGGGAAATTGAAATATTTTTTTTGTTATTTCTTATATATTCATGAATTATGTGGAGAAAGATGCAAGGGTATACATTTTAGAAAATATCTGGACTGACTTTTTGTCTAAAATCTGAAGATGTGTTTCAAAGAAGAAAGAGTGAAATAAATAAAATTCTAAATATGTGTACATATCAAAGCCATGACTCTGGATTTGTCACCGGTGACTTGTTGGCAACTCACAAAACTGACTTGAATTATAAAAATGATAATAGGGCTAGAGGAAGATAGCAGTGGTGCCAGTTGGACTATGTGAGTTCCAGTATGAGTGAGTGAGTGTATGGATAATTTTTTGTGTCTGTGAGTAAGTGAGCATGTGAGTGTCTGACTGAGTGAGGATTCAGGAGCAAGTGGCCAGGGCTGTCCTAGTGAAGCGGTTAGTGTCACAGTTGCTCTGCTTGGACTCTAGCACTTCCCAGGTCATAGAAGCCAAGAGCCAATTTTTTTTTTTGAATCAGTAAAGCCCTTCCCAGGAAGAAGCTGCCGGGAGTAACTGCCGGGTCCAGGATCTGCCTCATCACCACAGTACCTAGCTAGACACTGGCAGCAAGGGATGTGGAGGGAGCATAGTGATGGAGTCAGAGGCAGAGTCCCGCTGGAGAAGATATAACAGGTACCCTGACACCATCTTGAAAACCGGGAAAGGAAGTGCTCCAGCTTGCTCACCAAGGAGTGACAGAACCAATCTTTGTGACCAGTAGGTTAGCTACTCAGGGGTTGATTGTGACCAAGAAGGAATATCCTGAAAGTACAAACTTTAGAAGGACAGGATAAATGCCGAGTCTGAGGTGCTCCATCCCCTACCCTGATTCAGTCATATGACAAAAGGTGTGACCAGAAAAGGATGAGAAAGACCCCTCAAAGAGACCAGCAGTGATTCCGGGGCTGACCCAAACTCCTCTTCCCAAGCAGTCTTCTGAATGTCAGACCCACATAGCCGGTGCATGACTGAGAGGGATGAACCTGGGTAGAGCCTAGACGTCAGCTGTAATAGGAGGACTCTACTGCAGGATAAGCCTGGTTTGGGCACCCCCTACCAGTACCTGGGGAGGAGACAATCCCACACCTGCCCACTGGAGGGGAACTCCCTGACCATATTAGAGTGTGAACATGTTTTAAGAATACCTTTACTGGCTACAGTATTCTTGGCTGCCAGATCTTTTCCCTTTAGCACTTTAAATATACCATCCCACTCTCTCCTCCCTGCAACATGTCTGCTGAGAAATCAACTGAAAGTCGTATTGGAGTTTTTGATGTTCCTTGGAAACTTCCACTTTGGTTTGAATTTGATTGTTAATGTCTCAACTTTCTGTACTCCTGGTGTTCTTTTTCTCTAGATTAGGGAAATTGTATACATATAAAACTTTCTAGGTCTTTTTCTTCATGAACTTACATTAAGCAAAAGTTAGGTCACTTGATGGTGTCCCATAATTTCCTTAGGACTTTTTTTACTATTTGTTATGCACGTTTCTGTTTATTCCTCGGATTGAGAGATTTCATATACCCAGTCTTCAAGTTTGCTAATTTTTCCTATGTCTAACAGTGTCTACTGGTAGAACTCTCTGATGTGTGTTTATTATTGTATTCTTTATTTCTAGAATTTCATTTTTTGTTTCTATTTCTTTGTCAAATTTCTTATTTTGTTCCTCTATTGTTTTTCAAGTTTTACTTATTCTTCTATTCATACTTTCTTGTGATTTTTTGAACTTCAAGAGGATTATTTTAAATTGTAAGCCATACATTTTATAGATCTTTAATTTGCTGGGTTTATTGCCAATGCTTTGTTTTTGCGATTTTGGTTTCACAATTTTTGCATTTTTACATTGTTGTTTGTGCATTTCAGAAAACAGCCACCTCTCCCAGCTTTTTCAGGTATTCTTTGATGGTGTGAGACATTTACTAATTAATATTGAAACTAAATTGATTACCTGCTGTTCCTTCTCAGTCTGGGGAAGAATTTTAATAAGCACCTGAAATAAAACAGTACACTGGAACTAACTTGTTGCCATAGTGTATTTTTGCAGTTTGGGGAAAATAGTTATTAGGACTTCAACGGTGCATTAGAATCAAAAACAAAGAACTGCAGAGGTTGGTGTCTGAGGAAGACTTAAGTAAGAGCTAGAAATTAATTGCTACCTTTGTAATTGTTTCTGGGTCAGAGAAATTCCTCACAAAAGCATCTAGATTTTATGGAAAATCTTATAGGAAATTTGGATCATCTCACTGATGGTGCCCCCTGCAGCATTATAGTGCCAGTCAGACTCTTCAATGTGGCATCCCTATTTATCAGAATGCAGAGTAGCTGCCAAGATACACCCATCAATTGCTGTGATCAATGTTCTTTCTCCTTGTCTTCAATTTTTTCCAGGTATTTCATCTCTCTTGGCTGTCTCCATGCTTCCAATGGGATGGGGCTAAAGCAAGTGTCCTACAAAATTTCTCAGACTAGTGAAGAGTTTGAATACCTACCTCCAGTTTCCTCCTCTTACTTAGAAAACTGTGGGTGTAGGAAAATTCTCTGTGAGTGGTGTTATGGCAACTTGAGTTAACAAGCAACATGGTCTAAAATAACTTGCTCCTCTTGATGTTCATGGTTTTTTTCATTTCTGCAGGCCCGGGGGTTTCTGCCTCCCCTCAACTTCTGATGGATTTAGGATCATATTATTGGCTTTGAAGAGTTACTAGTTATAGTTTTGTTTGTAGAATGATGTTGAGGTATCTTCTAATTCATCAACTTGCTGATATTGCTCTAATGCACTTTTGAAGGGTATATATTTGTACAATCTGTCCATTAGTCTCTTCAGTTGTCATTATCCTTTGCTGTAGTATGATCAAAGAAAATTAAATGCTAATATTTGAATCATTCCAACCTGAACTTAGACTAGAATCTGTGACACTGTATTCCAAAGAATGAGAGAAATAGCATGATAAAAAAAAAGAATTGCAGAATTAGCAAATATAAATGCAAAGTACTAATTAATGTTTAAGCATTAAACACTATCCTATCCAGAATAAAACTATTTAAGAACCATAGTTTTAAGAGATTATATTTTTTGAAAACAGTGTTCAATCACACTACAGTATGTCAGTCTGTATGTCTATTTAAGTTTTTATAAAACTCTTAATAAATAAAGAAGCCAGAATAATTTTTTTGCATTTCTTTCAAAGGCAAAGAGCAATTTATTGAGCAAGAGCCGAAGTGATAGTACAGTCTAGAGAGAGAGAGGAGCATTTACAATATGAAAGTGCATTCAGGAAAGTGAATTCTGAAAAACTGCTAATGTATTTTCTCCAGGTTTTTATATTTTTTCACTCATTTTGGTAATTTTAGGGAAGAATCTTGAAGCATATGCCATCTCTTTTATTTGCATATTCTACCTGTCCTTCTTTCCTTCCTTCCATTTATTTTTTAAAATAAATAACCAATATTGATTTAAAAAAATAAAATAAAGAAATAAAGTACACTAACCAAGAAAATATATATTTCATTTACAAAATGAACACACTGAGATTAACACTGTTAATAACTCAGTGCATATTTGACCATATATTAATAAAAATAAATTATATATGCTTTATAATTTAGAAATAAATTATTTATTTTAGAAATTATAAATAGAAGTAGAATTGATTAGACTACAGAGCATCAGAGGTGTGGGAAAATGGAAATCTCAAATAATATGGTCAGAGCAGACATTGGTAACATTTAAAGAAAGTAAGCAAATTAACCAATAAAGTACGTGCAGGAAGCACAGAGCAATCAGAAGAAACAACCATTGTAAGGTCTTTAAGGTGAGTGTGAGCCCAAAGTGCCCAGCCTTCTTACTCTCCTTTATTCTTCATCTTTTTAGTCCCCCAAAAGCAACAGACATATGCTTATGATACTTGTATTTGGAATATGCAACAAGGGGAATGTATGGATTTTTATCTCAATTTCTACATTTTTGATCCCCTATAGTTTCAGAGTATCTCTGAACTCTGAATTCTGATTTTTAAATGGTGAGTTGTGCTTTTTTTAACTCTTTTTTTGTCATTATGAAGGTATAACTGACAAAAAAAAAATTTATTTATCTGCAGTATACAACATGATGTTTATATATATAGTTTTTTTTAATGTCTCTGGAAGATTGGAATATGTAAAACTACAATAGAACTAATATTTGAAATTTATTTAACATTATTTTAAATAAAAATGTAAATATCTTAGAAATAGTCTCCTATTATTATTATTTATTTATTTATTTATTTTTTTGAGTCTCACTCTGTCGCCCAGACTGGAGTGCAGTGGCCGCTCCCGGCCACCGCAGCCTCGACCTGCTGGGCTCCGGCAATCCTTCCGCCTAGGCCTTCCGAGTAGCTGGAACTACAGGTGCGTGCTACCACGCCCAGTTAATTTTTGATTTATTGTAGAGATGGTCTCGCCAAGTTGTGCAGTTGGGTCTCGAACCCGCGGGCTCAGGCAATCCACTCACCTCAGCCTCCCAAAGGTGCCGTATTACAGGTTGAGCCACCGAGCCCAGTTTTGTTCTTATATTTTTTAAAGATGTAACTTCTTTTTTATTTTTATTTATTTCAAAGTTGTGGGGTACAAGTCAGGATTGGGTACATAAGTGGTCAATGTACAGGGGAAGTTTGAGCCTTCCACTGGACCTCACTTTGCCTGGAGTTGTATCAGGCACCCCTATTGACGTCATGTGCCCGCCCCCACCCCTGGCAGTTTCCTGCTACTGCCAATCCCTTTTTAGTAGTGTTATGATAGGTGATCAGGGTCCACTTATGAGTGAGAACTTGTGGTACTCCAATTGGCCTTCCATATGTTCTGATATTTAAATAAAATAACTTTTGAAATTAGATTTAGAAAATTGGCATTGAGGATTTGCTTTATGCTCACTACAAAATGCAGTGAATTATATAATCAGAATTAGCTTTAATCTAGTTCAAACTGAATTCTTTCTATGACACAAAGACAAAAAGTTCCCAAGACATTGTTTGAACATGTTAACTTTTTTTAAGTAAGTTCATACACAGAGCAGACATACATGTTACTATTATTTTCAATTACTCATGAGATAAAATAAAATTTATTTTAAATGATAAAATATATCATTTACATTTAATTTATAATAAAATTTAAAATAATTTTGGTAAAATTTTTACTTTTTTTTTTTTCTTTGTAGACTTGTTTTACTTAGAGTAGAAAATTTTTCCAGGGACAAAATCAACACAAAGAAACAAACAAAAAATAACAAGAAAGAGAACCGTTAAGTACAGCTCAGATGAGTCCCGGCAGTTCCCAACACAGGCTCATGCCTGGGTTGTCATGGTTACAGGTGGCCACAGTGTCCATCGTCCGTACCACGCACTGAAATGGAGGTGGATTTAATCCATCAGGCAACTGCTCTATCATGGAAAATTTGCAGATGTCATAAAGTGACTGCATCTGAACTTTAACGAGATAGACAAAAGTCAATCATTCCATAGACTGAAACACAAACAACAAAAGCAAAACATGTTGTTTCTCTTCCCCAAATGTAATCCACATGAAAGGTCCTGTGTAATTTCAAAATTTTCAGAGTAGAAATGGAGTGAAGTGAAATGTCAATTATCCCATTATGAAATGCTTAAAGTTTCTGATTTCTTTCAGTTCCCAAAATATCTGTACTATCAACTACAATTTTGTGTTTATGACTTGGACAGCAGTCTCTTTCTCAAATGTATGTCTAAGATAATTATCTTGATGTTAATGAAAGATGGGTGGTGCATTTATCTAGTTTTCCATGGTACACATTTTTTATTATTATTTTAAACTTCACCATGTCTATCATTAATTCTATTGATCTCTTTCTGAGTGTTAAGATGTATACCTCTGCTTGAACTATCATCTTATCCTTAAGCCACACCTTCTAACAATTTTTTAAACAAGTACTCATTAAAAACAAATTTTGTATAACCAAATATTTTGGACATTTCAGTCATTTTATATAGCAAAAATACAAATTAAAATACACAAATGTAAACTTCAGAAACCTACTGGTATTAACACAATAGTGATTCATTTAGAGATGTTAGATGACTCACAATATACTCAGGAAAAGCTAAATCAGATTTGAGTGTTTGTAGCCAGGACCAAAAACAATTTCACATCAGCCCTTTTGCAGCATGAGTAGCACTGACTCTTGTCATGGACACCACAGCAGGTAATACAAATGAAGAACACATGGCCTCATCACTAGTACCTCTACCATTGCTACCTAGGAAGTCAGTTGTTTGCTCTACTTAGAAGCTTTACTGGGATATAGACTTTACAAAGCTTCTTTCCTCAGGTTGATCTCTATCTACTCTAAGATCTGAGGGGCTGATCTGATTAGGATAATCAAGGTCACATACTGACTCCTATATTTTAGAAGTAAGAGTCATAATATGATAAATTTTCTACACATTCAAAGGCTATTTAATTTATTTATTTTTCCTCCCCCTGCCCTCCTCAAGGCTATTTAGAAGATGATGAACAACCACAATGTGAAACTAATATCCATTACACCTTTAAACAAGGATTTATATCCCAATAATATAAATAGAAGACAAAAACTCATTTGATTGTCTTAATTTTGCTTGTCACAAACTTGATTCTTTTTGTATATGATAGCGCTTATAGTATATCATATTATCCAAATTTCAGATCTTTAAGTTGTATTTAATTACTTGGAAAATAAGTAAGCAAAGAAGCCACTCTGTTAGTTTATAAGAGCTTATACTGATGGCAGACTGTTTTAAAATTAGCTAGTATGATTATGTGGTTAAATAATGCTATCGGATATAAAGAAAACCATTTAATGTAAAACCTCGCATATTCTTCTTGACCAATATGTGCAAATAATAACAAGCAAAATAAAAATAAATGTAATTACAGAACCCAATTTTCTGGAAAAGAATTTCCACTTAAACCTGAATGTAAATACTCATTTAAAGTTTCTTCTATTAGTGACCACCCTCATTACTACTATTCATTTTAGTTTTCATTATTCTACATACTTGCAGAAATTTTTCTTATATTTAAAAGAAATAGAATTCAAATTTGGAAGGTCTCTTGGATAATTTATAGTTTCATATTTTTATTTGACAGATAATATAATTTGAATCCATAAATATGAATTTACTTTAAAAAGTATTGTTACTTACAGATCTTATAATGCAGTCTAGTTTAACATTTAAGAGGACATTATCTTTCAACTACCGTGGTCTTTCCACTAGTAAAGTATTTGGGAAGCATGAGTCTTCCCAGACTATTTTCTGGGTCACAAATCTGACACTAACATGTGCTGCATTTAATTTGTATGCAATATTTGTATATGTGTTGTCTCCACTAATAAACTATCAACTCTTCAGAAGCAGGAACTATATACTTATTACATATTTATAATTTAAAATATTTATCTTTCTTTTCTATGCCTGCTTTCTGTCATAAACCCTGATAAAAATAAATATTTGTCTATTGATTAATATAGTTATGATATAATGCAAGATGTTTAGTGTTATTTTAACATAGTATATAAATATAAAAATATAATTACTAGCTAAAACTAATACTAGGTACCATTCTAAGAATTTTACATACTCGTTACCTCTTTTAATTCTTACTTTACATTCTCCTTTTAATTTTCTTCTTCTTTTTTGTTACCTAATTTATTTGTTTTTAATTTTTATTGTTATACATGCTAGCAGTGTTTATAATAACAAAGAGATGGAAACAACCTAAGTGTCCATCAACATATAGATGTATAAAGAAAATATAGAAATACACAGTGAAATACTATCTAGACTTATAAAATAATAATTTTAAAAACTCTGTCATTTGTGACACAGAATTGGAGGAATTATGTGAAATAAAGTGAAATAAAGTGAAATAAAGCAGACACAGAAAGACACAAACTGTGTAATTTCTCTTATATGTGGAGTCTAAAATGTCAATCTCTACATACTTCTTTCATTTTTACAAAAGTTCTATATATCATCATTTCCTTTTGACAAATAAATGAGACTCAAAGCAGAGCAGTTATCTAACTGGCAAAGGACTGCAAGATAAATGTTAGATTTTTCTGTGTAAGTACTGCTGTAAGCAATTTATGCTGCCAATTCTCCTGTATGTCTTCTTCTTGTGTAATTGACAACAAGCTACTATTATGAAAAACAAATAAAATTCACAGTTGATAAAGGCATAGTGGAATAAGTGCTTCTTTTTACAAATGTTATACGCATAAATTTGAACATATTTTAGTGCAAAAGTTGACATTTACTTATTAAATTAAAGAATATACATTTACTTTCTCAATTTTAATTTTAATATTTATCCTTCACTCACATTACTACTTGGTAGATATGAAATGGTGGATATTGCATGATTGTTTTTAAAAGTGATAAAATATAAATAGCCTAAATTCTCATTATCACAGGATCTTTTAGTGTGCATAACAGAGAAAGCAGTGGTATGCTTCATAGTGTATGATTCCGACAGTCTCATAGAAACTTTGTCAGCAGACATAAGAAACCAATACTATGAAAGGTAGACAGTCATCAAAAAACTGACAAAATAATGGGACTTACCCTACAAAGCACAGGAGCAATAGCTGTTTCTGAGTCCAAGGCAATATAATTTTGTAGTGCTGTCTACTATTCACTTCAATCAAGTAGACAGTCTCTATGTGACAGGTTTATTATAAGCGCATATACAGCATTATAGAAAAATGAAGGAGAATGATTAGGAGGAAATGTAAGAAAGCTGAATGAATATTGATATGTGTATTTATTTAATCCAGTAAATTTCAAATTGCCAGTGTAAGAATATTAATAATTGATTAACATTAGATTGACACCCTATAAATGAACCTACATATTAAAATTTTTAATTAGGGTAATACCTTTTATTTTTTAGTTTAGCACAAAGATTAACAGCTATATAAAGATTATCTGTCATTAATAGCAATCAATGAATTTTATCTCCCTTTTAGTTATTGGTTTAATCTTTATAACTAATTGTTAGAAAAAAATCAATGAATATTAAATGAAAATGAATTATGAAGAAAGGTTCAATGAAGATATAGAACTTGAAATTTTAATGAAGTGCTACAGGTTAAAAGTTATAATATGGTGACTGTTACATTATTGTTTGTAAAAGTGATAAAATATAAATAGCCTAAATTCTTATTATCACAGGAGCTTTTAGTATGCATGACAGAGAAATCGGTGGTATGCTTCATAGTGTATGATTCTGACAGTCTCAAAGGAAATAAAAAGCATATACATATACTTTTCACTGATTAAGATAAATTCCAACTAACTAAAATTTCTCAAAAAATAAAAGATTTATACTGATACATGAAAATAGAAGTTGAGCCCAGCACGGTGGCTCAAACCTGCAATCCCAGCACTTTGGGAGGCCAAGGTAAGAGGATTGCCTGAGCCCAGGAGTTCGAGACCAGCCTGGGCAACTTGGTGAGACCTGGTCTCAACAATAAATGAAAAAATTAGCTGGATGTGGTAACTCACGCCTGTAGTTCCATCTACTTGGAAGGCTGAGGTGGAAGGATCGCCTGATAGAAGCAGGTTGACATTGGGGTGACTGTGAGCATGCCACTGCACTCCACCCTGAGAGATGGAATGAGACTCCACTCAAAAAAGAGAAAAGAATGGAAAATAGAAGTAGAAAATCATACTTATTGAAAAGGAGATTGGCATGTTATAAAATTATGCTTGTCCTAACCTCAGGTGGTGCCTTTGGTAAAGCAAAAGGAAACTGTTTGAGCAAGCAAAGCTAAACGTTCTCCCCAATGTAAATGGAATTTATTAATACTAATAGAACACATTATGCCCTTCACAAGGCAGAAATAAATTGTACACTATGAGAAATAAGACATTCTTGTGGCTTGTCCAAAGTATCTTCTCATTCATAATATGATACTATACTACGTCAGAAACACTAAAATCTATAAAAACAACTAGTGCTGGCATAATTCTCTTTTATTTATACCTATGCTGCTCTACACATATTTCTTTAGGCACCCTCGGGTCTGAGTATCAATATTTGGTTAAGTCAGCAAATTATTCAGACAGCACCTCCCGCCTAATGGCTGGTTGATATCAAGTAATATCTCTGTGTAAGGCTTTTAATGGCCCTTTTTGCTCTGTTAGAGTTCTCCTACCCATTCAGTCCAGAGGTTGTTGAAAATTTTACATAAAGAAAATCAAAGGTCATAAAATTAATATATGCATTTTAATTCCAATGAGATGTTCATTTTTATTTATATGAAATTATTTATGTAGCACAGCACTTATTTCATTTTTCTTATTTTTCACCTCTAATACCTCATCTCATAACTTAAATTGTTTTAAACACTAGAAGCAACTTTTTTGGTAAGAAAGTCAATCATAATGACATTTTTTAATATTTATAATTGGAGTGGCTAAATATCCAGATTAAATTTACATAAAAATATTAAAAGGGGATACTGTAGATAGGAGGAATTTAAGGGTGTATGGGAGAAGTTCTGTTTTATCAGAAAAGATACTATTTTTGTATTGTCAACATTTAAAATGTGAAGTAAAACCTTCTTTTTGTTTCATGAGAGAAATCTGAAACTACTTAAAAACAAAACTTTTTTTTAAACTAAATATTGTCATCACCAGAATAGAATGTGCTTTTAGAAGACAAAAGTTCATGCAAACTTTTGCAGATATCAGTTCCAAATATTAGGAATAGACTCTTAGATACATTTTACACTCATCCCTGGATCTATTATAATTTCATTTTATTTATAGTAATATCTATATGTGAAAAAATTACTGGATCCTACTTGCTTTCTATTTTCTAACTCCATGTACTTTTGTATGGTTTAACTTGTCACATGAAATGTGAATCTGAAAACATGATAAAGTTTTAGAAAAACACGAAGAAATCAATACATTTTTACAGTTTAGCATTCAACTCTGCAAGAAAAATTAGTCTGCAAATTTTTCTTTTTTTATCTTCCTTGCTTTTTTGTGTTTCCTTGGATTGCATGATTTTGTGTGTGCATGTATACATAGTTTATATGTGAAATATTTCCAGAACAAGTTTAGAATAAAGCAACCATATATTTGAATTATGATTCTTTAATTTATAAACTGTGCAATTGTTAAAAAATACTTATTTTTCTGGATCTTTTTTATTTGATTCTATTTTTAAAAACAAACAATTAACTCTCATTCATGATTTTGTTATAAAGAGGCAGATAGGTAGATGGCTACATTGTTAGGAAGGTAGGTAGGTGAATGGATAGATAGATAAATGATAGTAGATAGAAAGATAGATAGATAGAGCATTTAGGATAATTTTAGTTTCATAGAGGATGCTCAACTATGGATACCAATTAAAAAGAATATATTTTTATTTATTTTGCAGACTCAAACATATGCAACACAATTCAGTCAATTTTTACCTCTTTTATGAAGTTTCTTTCTGAAGCTCCAAAGCATATTGGGTATTTCTCCATCACATCACCAATCTTTTTATTATACTACATATTGCTCTGTGTAGCCGGTATTTACATTTGCAGTTTAAATCTTTTTCTATCCTGTGCTCTTGATGACTGTGACCATATTTATTCTTCATGGCCTTTAAATATAGTGAGTTAAGAAGGTTATTCACTTAAAAGTGTTTATTTAGTAATATATTATCACTTGTAACTGAAAAATATATGTTATTAAAAATTAGAACAGCTATACAAAGAGTAACCAGAACTAGATTTAAGCCTTAACTCTGTGACCCATTTTCTATGTAACTTTGAGAAAGTAAATTTCTTTCTATTAATCTGTGAAAGAGGTGAGTTAAATTATACATAAGTTTATTCCTATTAAATATTCAATAATTCTGGTCTTTTAAGTATCATGCTGAAAACCAGCTAGCGATTTACTTAAATGACAATAACTGAAATGTTGGTATTTCACATAAGATATATGTATTAATAAAAAGTGGAAAACCTCAGTTGCTTCTAAGAATGGGATTCAGACTTTGCGTTTGGTCTTCTGTCTGTAAAAGAATCTCTCTGGCATAAAAGTGAATTTTACTGCAGCCTAAATCATAGGCTATCTGACATAGGCATGTGCTGGTTCAGTCTGTTTCACAAGTATCTTCTAGTTAATGTAGCCAGTCTACATCTCCCAAACTTAGTGACACTTGTTACTAGTCACAGAGGATCAAAGAAGGATATAAAGAAAGCAAAAAAGAACACAGACTAGGTCTTCTCTGAAAGGAACATTCTTATCTAAGCCTAATTATAATAACTCTATCAAAACTGAGGAGCGAAGAATATGAAATAAAAACAGAATATTTTGGACTTTAACAAGAATCCTGTGTTTTTTCTTGGAGTTGTTTTTTAGCAAGACTACTTGCCTGATATATTCTCTCAATATTTCTTTTGAGTATGGCATTTTATGAGGATTTAGGGACCAGTTTTTAAAAAATTATTGATTTGGCAATTTCTCCAATATAGAACTGGGATCCATTAAACTACAGTTGCAACTAACTAAAAGTAACTTGAGCTACTTTAAGAGTTCAAAAGCAGAATTTGGTATGAGAATACATGGATGTTTTATGAAATCATGCAGCTGAAACATGGTGATGATTTCCTTGGAAAGGACAGGGACCAGAGAATAGTAGACCTTTATAATTGACTCAAGACTGCCTTCCTTTATTTTGAATCCAAGTCTTTTCTATTCGTTGTTCATGACGGAGTACATTTTCACTGAGTAACTTGGATTTATAGGTTACTAAGTCAGCAAAGTCTTCCGTGCCCAATTCCAGTGTCCTATGGGAATGAACCAATGGCTAGTGCTAGTGCTGTTTAGTACTAGCCCAATTAATGTGGGAATGTGGTCTGGACACGGTGTCGGCTATGGGAGCTCAATGCTGTGGACTGGATTAATTAATTAATTAAATATGATGTTTTAAGGGCCAAGGAGAGATATCTAAACATTTCTACTATAGAACTTTTGCAATTTTGTATCTTTATCTCTAATCTTTCTACTTTTCACTGAGTGTTCTTTGAAGAGGAGAACTAGTATTCAAGATACATGTCAGATTTTAAGAGATTTTAAGAACCATTTAGTCCAAATTTCTTTCCTTCTTCATGCAAAAATTTAGGACTTAGTGTCCAATCTCAATCTCTCTCTCTCTCCCTCCCTTCCTCTCTCTCTCTCTTTCTCTCTCTTGTCCAGGCTGGAGTACAGTGACAAGATCATGGCACACCACAACCTCGACCTACTGGACTCAGATGATCTTTCTGTCTCTAGAGATATGGCTATTTTGCCAGGTTTAGTTTTGAACTCCTGGGCTCAAGCAATCCTCCCACCTTGGCCTCCCAAACAGCTGGGATTACAGGTGTGAGCCACCATACCCGGCCAGTCCAAACTCTTTGTTTAAAGTTTTCTGTAATATCCATACAAAGAACTAGGTTTTTTTTGTTTTTTGTTTTTTGTTTTTGAGTTGGAGTCTCACTCTGTCGCCCAGACTGGAGCGCAGTGGCCGCTCCCGGCCACCGCAGCCTCAACCTGCTGGACTCCGGCGATCCTTCCGCCTCAGCCTTCCGAGTAGCCGGAATTGCAGGCACACGCTACCACGCCCGGCTGATTTTTTGATTTATTGTAGAGATGAGGTCTTGCTGCCCAGGCAGGTCTCGAACCCGCCGGCTCAGGCAATCCACTCACCTCAGCCTCTCAAAGGCGCGAGATTACAGGCTGAGCCACCGAGCCCGGCTCAAAGAACTGTTTTTATTTAATATCTTTTAAAACAATTTTTTTAGCTTTTAGTGAATTATGTTACTCAGCAACTAGTAAGATATTAATACACAACATTTGCAATTAAGAAAAATGCAATCTTGTTTTAAATGTATGTAGAAAATTTTACACATCTTTTAAAAACCTTAATTGATCCACTAATCAATAGACTATTGATTTATTCATAAATATTGAATAATTCATATCTTCACTAACATGCTATATTTTCCCGAGTTCCAGTTTCTCCTCCATTAATTGTGCTTTAAAAAATGTGAAGAATTATTACTTCTGTCAGGAATGGACTATAAAGCAGTGGGTATCTGTAAAGGTCTTAGGAAACCTTTTTTTCTGCTGTCCACATTCCTATTCATTAACAATAGTTGGGGCAAAGAGAATAGCTAGTGCATAGTTGTTTAGCTGTAAGAGGACTTAAATTTCAGTTTTTAGGTAATTTTCCTGTACCAACATTCTGAAATTATCTCAAAATTAAAAGTTACAAATATAATAGTAATATTGAAGTTGAGTCTAAAACTACCTCCAGATGCCAAGCCTCATTATCACACATTGTATAATGAAACTTTTAATGTCTTTCATTAAAATTGTAATTGAGATAGAACTTAGAAATTTATGCCTCTACACTTTGAAAGAAATAATTCATACACCATTACTGTAAATAAATTGGTTTACATTCAGATACCTTTTTTTCATATTTAAAATCATGCCATTGCACCAGGTACAGTGGCTCACGCCTATGATCTCAACACTTTAAGAGGCAGACACAAGATGATTGCCTGAGCTCCGGGGTTCAAGACCAGCCTGGGCAACTTGACGAGACCTCATCTCTACAGTGAATCAAAACATTAGCTGAGTGTGGTGGCGTGCACCTGTAGTTCCAGCTACTTGGAAGGCTGAGGCAGAAAGATCGCCTGAGCCTAGCAGGTTGAGGTTGCAGTGACTGTGAGCATGCCACTGCACTCCAACCTGGGTTACAGAGTGGGACTCTGACTCAAAAAGAAAAAAAAAAGGTATTGAAAGGGATAACATACTCTTTCCTATAACACAATATTTGAACAATTTCTAAAATGAACAAATAATAGTCATTTGATATAATTTTTATTTTATATTAGTCTATAATGTAGAAATAGTAGCATTTATTATACTAATTTACATTTGTTGTAATGCTATGTGTTGTTCACTATTTCACATTTAAAAATAATGCTATATTTAATATATTCGTGCATAAATCTATAATAGAATATTCTATTTTGCGTGTATATATATATTACCCATGTTGGATGTAGTGTTCATGAAGATCCTGGAAAACTTCAGATTATATCATAATTTTTATCACACAGAATGGAAACAGTTCATATTTTCTAAAGACAAAAAATTAATTATAGTATATAATGTAAAATATTTGGAAGAAAAATTAAAAATCTGTAAAATTCTTTTTTTTTTTTTTACTGAGGATAACTTTTCTTTTTAATTGCTATTTTAAAGATTTGGGGTACAATTCAAGTTCATATATACAAATGGTCATTGTACAGGTAAAGTTTGGACCTCACTTTGGTCCCTGCTTCACCTGGTTTGAGATCAAGTACCCTTATAGATGAAGTGTCCTCCCCCAACCCCAGCAGTTTCCCACTATTGCCAATCCCTTTCTTATAATATTATGATAATTGTTCAGGGTCTGCATATGAGTGAGAACTTGTGGTACTCAGTTCTTTGTTTCTGTGATAGATTACCGAGTATTACAGACTCTAAATCCATCCAAGTTGCTGTGAGGTTTATAATTTTGTCTTTTTTTATGACTGTATAATATTCCATCGTGTATATGTACCACTTTTTTTTAATCCAGTCTACTTTCGATGGGCAGCACAGTTTTTCCATTTTTGCTATTGTGAATAGTGCTGCAATAAACATGCATGCACAGGAATCTTTTTTTTAATAATTAATCAGTATTTTTTATTATGGTTTTGTGGAGTACAGTTTAGGGTTAGGTGTACAATTACGTTTCATTCAGGCACCCTGTTGATAAGAGGTGTTTTCCCAGCCCCAGACAGATATTTGCTATTGTTAATCCCATCCTCCCCCCATAGTTTCCCAGTACCGTCAGTCATTTTCTTATAGTATTACATTGGATGTTCAAGGTCCATTATATGAGTGAGAACATGTGATATTCTGATCTTTGTTTCTGAGAGAGGTCACTCAGTATTATAGACTCTAGTTCCATCCAGGTTGCTGCGAAATTCATGATTTTGTTCTTTTTTATGACTGCGCAGTATTCCATCGTGTATATGTACCACATTCTTTTAATCCAGTCCACTTTTGATGGGCAGCATGGTTGTTTCCAGGTTCTTGCTATTGTGAACAAGGTTGCGATAAACATACATGTGCAAGTATCTTTTTTATAGAGTGATTTGTGTTCTTGTATCTACAAGGAACTGAAACGTACTGAAAAGAAGAAAACAAACAACCCCATTATAAAATGGGCAAAAGATATGAACAGACTCTTCACAAAAGAAGACATTCGAGAAGCCAACAAACACATGAAGAAATGCTCAACCTCACTAATCATCAGGGAGATGCAAATCAAAACCACACTGAGATACCACCTAACTCCAGTCAGAATGGCAAATATCAACAACTCAAAAAATAACAGCTGCTGGAGAGGGTGTGGTGAAAAGGGAACACTTCTACACTGTTGGTGGAAGTGTAAACTAGTGCAACCTCTGTGGAAAGCAGTGTGGCGATTCCTAAAAGCTCTAAAAATTGACCTTCCATATGACCCTGTAAAATTCTTAAATGCATTTAAAATTCATAAAAATGTAGAAAATGGAAAAATCTTTATTTTTGGTAAAAAGCACTCACATTCACAAAATGGCATAAAAATAATTTGTAGTGAATTTTTTAAATATTAAAAATAGGTAGTATAGTCAAAACTATAATAACTAAGATAAAGGTATGGCTGTTATAAAACAAGTGCAATACATATATCTAAATGCAAAATACTAAAAATTTGGACATCTAGTACCACTAAATGTTAATTTCAAGAAATGCTTTAAAACAGCATCAACAGTTGAAATAAGGGTTAGATAATGGTACCAGATAAATACAAATAAGAATAAAGCAAATTTGATGCAAGACCACCTTATTGTACTTTCTGGTTTCAAGTGCTTTTGTTTCTCTTCTATATTGTTTAAGTGGGAACCATTTTTCATGGTATTGTTGAAAGGATTCTCTAGTCCGAAACATTGCTCAATGCCTTGATTTAGAATTAATGCCTACTCCTTCTTTCCTCCTCATATATATTTCCATACTTCTACTATGTTACATTCGTTTCACTCCATTTTTGCTTATGCATTCATTTTTGGTTTTTTCATTCATTTATTATTCAACTATTTTTTGCTTTGTCTATCGGTATAGATATATACTTACATTGCAAAAATCTATACAGTTTAAGAAGTATGCAATATAAGCTAACATGCACATCAGGCTTGCCCCTTAGTTAACAGAGACAACCATTGTTATCACCTCCTTATATATCCTTATGTATTTATATACCTCTATGTGCATATAGATGTTTTCATATTTGTATATACATGTATTTATATGTTAACTTTTTTACAAAATTTTATTTAAAATGTAAATGCTGTAGATAACACAAAGAACAAAGGAAAGCAGAGTATAACAAAACTTTATCAGTTAACAACTGTTTACACCTTTTGTATTTATTTCTAGAATTCTCTTTTAAAGAGTTATATATACAACCATCATATATTCTTAAAGATGCATACTACAGCCAATTATTCTTCCCTGCTTTGTTTGTTCTTGCATAAATCACACAATTCATATTGTCACTGGTTTTACACATATCTTTACAACCAGTTCTAATAGATTTATACACATGAATATAATTAAACATATAGATGTTTTATGTTTTTGTTGAAACAGTATGCCTGCAATAGATACAGCTTTCAAAATTATCTTGTACTCAACATCCATAGTTAATGCATTTGAGGAAGTATGTCATTTATTTAACACTTACATAGCATTAAAACTTGTGCTAACATTCACTAAATATAGCTTCTAATTTTCATTATTAACAGCAATGCTGCAATAAACACCGTTTTAAATAACTGTGAAATTGTTTACCTTGAATTATGTAAAAATATGTACCTTGATGTAGAGATAAGGACTAATATGCATTATCAGTTTGTCTAGTTACTGTTATATTGCTCTCCATCATGACTTAAAATGCTCACCGTCTCTACAAGAGCCTAATGTTTTCTCTTTGTCACTGTAATAAAAGTTGTTTCTTTTAATTTTCTTCCATTAAAAGTACAAACATATATTTTGCTATTTAAGTGTGTAATTTTCTGTTTACTGGCAATGTTGGCATTGTTTCCATACTTTTATTGGTTATTCTAAATGTCTCCTTTGTGAATTGCCTTGTCATATTCTTTTTCTGTTTTTATATTGTGCAATTTATCATTTTAAAAATTGATACAAGTTCTTTATATATTTTTAAATTACACTTTTATAATTCATCTTCATCCATTCTTTTAAGATGCCATAGGTTGTTTTTTGCTGAATATACACACACATGTACATACAGACACATGCACACACATATTCTTTTTATATTTTGAACATTTTCAAATGTACAGAATGCAAATAATAGTAAAATACTACAAGGCTTGTACAAGTATTACCATTTTTATGTCTCTGTTAATTTTATTTTAATTTTATAAAAGTATTTAAAACAAATTAAAGAGCATATAATTATTAATTTCTAAATTATAGAGATATTTTCCTGTATAATCACGTCATCACACACATCCTGTCTTGTACAATTATTTGTTTAAACAAGGATCACATCCAGTTCTGAAATTTCATTAGGTTGTTATTTCTCTAATTACTTTTAATCTTGAGCAATAATTTTTTATAATGATATTTACTTATTAAAGATACCAGATTAGTAATATTGTGAATGTCCCATCCTTGAATTAATTTTGTTTCTTATTCATGCTTTCTGATCTGTGACTTCGTTCTCTACTTATTTGTATTTTTTTAATATTGGCATTTAAGTTCAAAGACTTTATTACATTCAAGAACAATTAACAAATAGTACTGTGTAACTCATGCAAATATAAGGGAACTTCCTTAACCTGATAAAGAGCATCCATAAAAAAATTACACAGTTAATGTTATGCTTAGTGGTAAAGGAGTAAATTTTGTTTTCTAAATCAGGATCAAGACAGGATGTCTTGATCAAGACAGATCACTTCTTTTCAACATTGTCCTGAAGATTTTAGCCAGAAAAATTAAGATAAAAAACAAAAGCATTCATACAGAAAAAAATAAAATTATTTATGTTCACATATGACATCATCTTGTATATAGAAAATTTTAAGAAATTCATTAAAAAGTAGTATTGAAACTAATAAGTGAATTCAGCAAGGTTGTAGCATACAAGATCAATATGCGAAAATCAATTATATTTCTATACAATAGCAATGAACAACCTAAAATTAAAATTAAAATAATTTTATTACAATATCATCAAAAAAAGAAAGTAGAATAAATTTAATAAATTAAGAGTAAAACATAGTTACAAAGTATTTTAAAATTAATTTTAAAACACATAAATAGAAAGACACTTCATATTCATGGATTAGAATACTTAGTACTGCTAATATAACAATACTCTCCAAATGATCTATTCATTCATCACAACCTGTAGCAATATTTTTTTCTGTTTATATGCAGAAATTGACAAGACTGATCTTAAAATTCACATGAAAATACAAGGAATCAATACTAATGAAAGTAATCTTTAAAAAGAAGAAGTTGAAGAACATGTGCATACCAGTTGTAAAACTTACTACAAATGCAGTAGTAATGAAGACTGTATGGTACAGCTTTGTGGTTAAACATATAGATAAAAAAACATATTTGAGAGTCCTGAAATAAACCACCTTCATTTATGATACATTCTTTTTTTCAAGAATTTTGAGACTATTTATTGGGGAAGAATATGTTTTTCAAGTGGTTCTGAGACAAAGGAATACACACATGCAAACAGACGAAGTCAGATCTATTCCTTACACTACACACAAAAATGAGTACATAGCAAACCACAGACCTAAAAATTTAAGAGCTAATCTACAAAGCACTTAGAAGAACATATATGAGTAAATCTCCATGACCTTGAGTTAGACAAAATATATTTAGGTGTGACACCAAACCCAAGGAGCAAAACATAAGTGGATACTGTTATAAAGGAAAAAGACAATTCATATAATGAGAGAAAATATTGTCAAATCCCCTTTCTAGCAAAGGACTTGTATCTCAAGTAAGAATTCTTACAACTCAATAAGAAGATAGATAACTTAGTTAAAAATGAGCAAAAGCTCTCAATTTGTAATTCTCTGGAAAATCTATGTAAATGTCTAAAAAGCACATGAAAAGATGATCAAAAGCGTTAACCATTAGGTAACCGAAAACCAATACCAGAATGACACACTATTTCACTCCCATTAAGATCACTATAATAAAAAACCAAATAATAAGTGCTAGTGAGGATGTGGAAGAATTGGAACTCTCATACACTGCTGACGGGAGTGTGAAATGGTGCAACCATGCTGGAAAACTATCAGTTCCTCAAAAATTCCAGACTAAAATTATCATTATATTTAACTATTCTGTTCCTAAGTATATACATAAAATAAGTGACAACATGTATCTACCTCAAACTACTTACACAAGTGTTCTTAGAATCATTATTCATAATAGCCAAGAAGCAGAAACAATCCAAATGTTTAGATGACTGAATAAATAAAAGTCACATATCCATATAATAAAATATTATTCAGCAGTAAAAAGAAATAAAGTAGTGACACATGCTACAGTATGCTGGAGTATGTCGTGGACAGAACCTTTAAGAAGTCAGTTGCAAAGACCATATATTTGAATTCTTCTATTTATTTCAAGTATCCAGAATAAACAAATCTATAGAGACCCATAATGTATTAATAGCTTCCTAGGACTGGAGAACTAGGAGAAAATGAGAAGTGACTAATAATAGGTATAAGATTTGTTTTGGTATGATGAAATGCTCTAATATTGAACTTTGAATATACTAGAAGCCAATAATTTATACATTTTAAATTCATTAATTGTATTATATGCAAATTTTATCTTAAAAAGATATTGTTCTTTAAAAAGTTCATGAAAGATGTTGAGAATTCAAAAGAATGTATTGGTAGTAAGCTTTTTTAGTAAGACATTTTCCACATGGTGCATTTATGGGAAAGTAACTTGTGTAGGGTAAATTGTGGAAAGCAGCCGGGCTCGGTGGCTCAGCCTGTAATCCCGCGCTTTGGGAGGCTGAGGTGAGTGGATTGCCTGAGCCTGCGGGTTCGAGACCCGCTTGGGCAACTTGGCGAGACTCATCTCTACAATAAAGCAAAAATTAGCCGGGTGTGGTAGCGCGCGCCTATAGTTCCAGCTATTGGAAGGCTGAGGCGGAAGGATCGCCGGAGCCCAGCAGGTCGAGGCTGCCGTGTCCGGGAGCGGCCACTGCACTCCAGTCTGGGCGACAGAGTGAGATTCCAACTCAAAAAAAAAAAAAAATTGTAGAAAGTAAAGTTTAAAATGGTAGCATGTGGCAGTTTATGGATGACTTTGAATATCAAACCAAGTAGTTTAAAAGTAACTGTGCTGAAAATGAAAAGCTATAAAACACATTTGACCTGCAGAATGACAAAACCAGAGCTGTCTCTCTAAAACATTTAAGTAGCAGTAAGATGTATAATAAATTAGAGGAAGGAGGCATTAAGAGATTATTGTGTTCTGGTAAAGTGTCCAAAGGTAAAGTAAGTAATGCTCATGGCATATTAAGTTAGTTGATATAAAATAAGATTATTTAAATAAAAGAATGGGGTGAGGAGGAGCTTGGAGTGGATAGGCAATAAATTTGGCTTTGATTATACTGAATTAAGTTGTTGGTAAATATCAAAATTAGTTATAAAGTGATTAGTTGAAAATGGGGCCCAGAAAGTTAAATAATCCGGCATTTTTCATACTACATCCTGTTCCTGAGGGTGCTAATTAATTTACAATGATGCATTTTTGGTACTCTACACTTTTCACAGATACCTTCTCTGTACTATAGACTTTTAATACTATAAGAGGATTGTGATATCTTATTGATGGGAAAAGCTAAATCAGGTGAGCATTAATTTATGCTCTTTTTTTTTTGAGATTATAAAAGAGCATTTTTTTAGTATTGCAGCCTTGTGCCTGAGTACAGACAAACAATTTGGGATGAATTTCAGCATTCACTTTTTTTCTTAGTTGGGCAGCCTTGAGCACATCTGTATGACAATACACAGCATCCCTGCCTAAATTAATTCCCATCATAATGTATTCAAGTTATATTTTTAAAGTAGAATAAAACAATGATGTGAACAGAGATTATATTTGAATTTGACCAATGTAACTAATAACTCGAATATAAGCATAATTGGCAGTATACAGTAAAATAGTTATATAGTGTGCTTTATTACACTAGAATTCCATAGTGATGTTTACTATCCTTTAAGTTACTGGAAGCTTCTTGTGAGTGATCTTGGCTTTTATCAAAAGGTTATACTTTACATTATTAGCTTGAATACCCTCTCTCATGCGTCATTAACTCACAGATAATCAGGGCTGAACCCTTGAGTTTTAGTATACTTTGATTATAGGACTGGTTTAATTGCACATAACTGATGCAAACCACCTTCTCTTTCATAACCCTATTTTTAACACATTATTTTTCCCTTCTTGCTTTAGACTTTTCATGTATGACATCAATCTTATGATGGTTATATTTGTTATATTGGAATAAAGAAAACTGGTAAACTGTACTCAGACTATACAGGTTAGAGAGACATGGGACTTATTTTATTAATATTTACTTAAAAATATTTCTTGATTAATAAACATTAAGACTTAAAAATTCAGGCAGTTTCTAAATAACTGCTTATTTTCTGAAAAATTTGTAATTTAAAAAAATATATTTTATCAAAAAATATGTTTGCTCAGAACTAAAAACCACTTGGCCTGCAAGTTTATTTATTTAGCACCATATTCAGAGCTTTTCTAACAGTATCATAATTAAAGTATCTTTTAGTAGTATTTTTACATAATTAGCTTTATGAAGATTTTAAAAAATCTTCTTAATTAACCAACAACAAAGATATGTGACTTGCAAAGCCTAAAATAGTTATTATCTGACTTTTTTTTCCTTTTATTTTAGCATAGCTTGAATTTGTAATCTTCCACATGAATGATACCAAATGATCCCTATGATTTATGGGACTATAAACGATCATTTCACATTTTCCCCCACTTTACTCTTTTAGACATGATTGCTTCTGTAACTAGACAAATTTATTCTAAATATGCATAGGAAAGAGCAACGATGTACGATCACAAGATGGGGTAAATAAAATTAAATGACCAGCCACATATAGGGAAGAGAGATATTTCAATGCACAAAATAGGTATAAGTGCATACAGAAATTATACAAACTGACAAAAAATGACAAAGTATTCAATAACAAAATTAATACGTGTGCAATTTTCAAAAGAAGAAAAGCAAATTTCTATTAAAACATCAACAAAAAATGTATGTGTCACTAGTAATAAGGAAGATGCTAACTGAACCAACAATGTGATGGCATTACATGAATTTCATTTGGGACAGTTAGAAAATTGTACAGTATCAATTTTTGTCAGAATATGAGTAAGCAGGAAATTAACCACAGGTCACAGTAGAGTTGTTGCAACTACTTTACAGAAAAATCAAAGAACCTTCACTTCTGTTTCTAAATGCATTGTCTGTCTAGACAAATTCCTACAATTTATAAACTAGAGGCATGTATTAGGATGGCCTTATAGGTATGAATTCTATCAAGAAAAAAATTGGAAACAACATAGATGTCCAACAATAGAACAAATGATATTGCTTTATATTTGTACAAAATACAAGATATATCTTCATATGGGGAGGGCAAAAAACCTGGAATTAATTTTTAGAAGGTGGACCCCTTGCTGGGTACTTAAAATTTGTTCCTCTGGATCAAATAATCAAAGTTTTTATCTGGAAGTTTTGGGAAGGTTTCACCACAATTTGTGGAAGGAATGTCCCAAGTTGGCAAACAGATGACTGGTTCCTTTACCACGACAACACGCCTTCCTACACTGTGCTGAGTGTTCAGCAGTTTTTGATCAAAAATGGCATGACCACCATGTCCCACCCTCCTTATTCACCTGATTTCGCCCCGAGCGATCTTTTTTGTTTGTTTCTCACTGTGAAAAAAAGTCCTCAAAGGGAATTGTTTTGCCAGTGTGAAAGTGGTGAGACAAGAAATGGTAGAAGCACTAAAAGGCATCAAAATTGATTAGTTCAAAAATTTTTGAGCCATGAAAAAAAAATCTCAATACGTGTAGTGCATCAAACAGAAAGTACTATAAAGGTGACTGAAGTTTAAACATGTAAGAATAAATATACAATTTTTAATGCATAAATTCTTTTTGGGGCGTCCCTTCCTATTTTTACAAAATGAACATGAAAAGCAAAATGAATAAATTATAACTAAATTTAAAAGTGTAAACAAAGGCAGATCTCTAAAATGAAGTGCTAAATGAACAAGGCAAATTGCATATTACTATCAAAGCCAATTAGAAAAACGTATTCCTTCTTGAAGAGAAGATGAGACTATTTTCTACATCAGAATTTTCATATTGACTACTTTTTCCACCATATCTAATGAAATTTTATACATTTATGGTCAATCTAGTATCTAATTTTCTACTATGAAGAATCTCTTTATCTTCTGATACAAAAGAAGAAGAAACATCTTTTGCTAGCGCTGCCTAACTTCTAGTCATTTCTTTAAGGGCAAAATATTTGAGCTTTAATTTAAAAGGATATAAGAAGAGTATTTGGAAAATACTTATACAAAAGTAAATAAAACATAAATGTGACTGTGTTATATAGAATCATAAACTTTTAAAATTTTTTCATACACTGTGAATCTCTACTAAGGTTTTATGACTGGTTAGTAATAATTCTGTGAAGAACACATACAATTTTGTTAATCTATTTGCAGACACTTAATTTTGGTTTTGTTACTGAAGGCATCTATTCCCAAAATCCAATACTCTAAACATCACCAAAAATTCATTAGGACTTTCCAAGTACAAGCATTATACATGATTTTAAATATCAAGTGAGAAACCTAAAATCTAATTAAAAGAACATAGAAGACAGGATTTTACTGTGTCAGTAAGCTGGGTTCATTGCTACTTAAAACTCATTGGCAGTATGTAGACTGTCTCAATTCATAAAAGGGCTGTGCAGCACAGTTTCATTTATAAGATATTTTTGAGATTGAAAGCTCTTTATCAATAGAAATAATAGCACTAAAGAAGAGTTAAATGGCAGATATTTTACAAAGAGTGATTTAAACAAGATAATTACTAAAATTAAACATTATCCTCAGTTTCAATTCAAGATGGCTGATTGGAAGCAGCTGGTAAGTGCCTTTCACATAGAAAGTCTGAAATAGCAAGTAAATATCAGCTCTTAGAACACTGTACAGAAGACCACACTGAAGTTCATCATAAAATGCTTGGGACCACTGAGCATGAAGAGGACGGAAGCCCAGCTGCCAATGAACTCAACCCTGGCATAGAACCAAGAGCAGATTCCCCATGAAAGGAAGAAGTGAGTGTCTATGAGAATATCCTAGGATTTCACACACCTTAGAGTTTCCACTGCAGATACGTCAAACATAGTCATGGCAAAGCCACCTTCTCACTAAAACAGATCATAAGAAGCTTCCCAAAATGTAGACATAAGCAGTGCTCAACTTCACAAGGAACCCACAGGACTTTTGCTCCCCAGGAGGTCCAATACTAGTTGCCTCTACCCTGCCCAACAAGGCCTTTTTAGAATAGATACTTCAGTGATGGACTGCACCAAACAGGCACTCATGCCTCTCTGCTGCTTCTCACAAGTACATTTCTCCTACTTAAGAGGCGGCTCGGTGTCTCTGCCTGTAATCCCGTGCCTTTGGGAGGCTGAGGTGAGTGGGTTGCCTGAGCCCGCGGGTTCGAGACCCGCCTAGGCAGCGAGACCTCATCTCTACAATAAATCAAAAAATCAGTCAGGCATGGTAGCACATGCCTGTAATTCCAGCTACTTGGAAGGCTGAGGTGGAAGGGTCGCTGGAGCCCAGCAGGTCGAGGTTGAGGTGGCCGGGAGCGGCCACTGCACTCCAGTCTGGGCAACAGAGTGAGATGCCAACTCAAAAATAAATAAATAAATAAATAAATAAATAAATAAATAAATAAATAGAGGCAGGCCCTCCACTGCACCCACCCAAGCTCAATCAAAGGTTGCCGGCACAGCCTGACTTCAAGAGCCTGCCAACTTTATGAGGTGGTAGACAGGCCTCCTGTAGCCACTCTCTACCATTGTCTTTGTCCCTGCTGCGTGAAGGGCAGAGAAAAAACAGAAAAGTGGAGCACCTCCATGAGTCCCAGCCAGGCCAGATCTCTGTCACCTATGCTTCAGAAGGGAACAGAGAGAAAGGATAAGTTCATTCATCCATGGGACCAATGTCTCAGACTCTTGTTCTCAAGGTCTCCATTCAGGTGGAGAAAAGCCACCCCATCCCCACCTGAGTATCTTAGCAATGTGCTGCCAGATTCCTCCCAATTACTGCCACCTGCCTTTTTCCCACTCACACGTGGGCCAAAAAGGGATACTACTGTGATTCCCAGCCAGGCAGGGAACTTGTCACCCATGGTTTAGGGAGGAAGACGATAGAAAGGGAAAAATCCATGCATCTACTGGACCAGTGTTACAGACAACTGTCCCCGAGGCCTCTGTCTATTCAGTAAAAAGCCTCCCAACTCTCACCTGAAGGCTTCAAAGGCATGCTGCCTGGCTTCTCTTGGCCACTGCCACCACTTCTGCCCCTACCACTGCCTCTGCCCTCCTATACACAGACTAGAGATAAAATAGAGCGGGAGGACATCTCCACAGCTCCCAATCAGCATCACCACCTCCATACCTGCCACCTGATAGTCAGGTAGGGAATGGAGAGACAGGCTGCTTCCATGCTTCTACAAGACTGACACACCATGCAAGATCGGGCACCATGAGGCTTTCCTGACCCACCTGAACACTGCAGCTGTGGCTGAGTGCTCCCCTTAGGATGCAATCTCCAGAGGCCCCTGTTAGCCAACATCTTCCCACCTCAAATCATCAACACTATTGCCTCTGCTCTAATTACCTATGGCCCAAGGAGAGAACAGAGAGCTGACAAACTAACAAAGTCAAAAGACCATACACAATATACACCACAGACATATATGTATAAAAAAATGAAAACGCTTCACGCCAAAAAAAAAAATTTAAAAAATAAATAAAAAGGAAAAAGTCTGCTCCTACAAATAAGAAGGAATCAGCACAAGAACATTGTTAATACCAAAAGCCAAAGTGTTTTAACCCCTACAAAGAATGCCACCAGCTCCTGAGCAATGGATTCTAATCAGAATGAATTGTCGCTAGTGACAGATACACAATTCAGAATATGGATGGCAAAGAAACTTAGTAAGATCCAAGAGAAATTAAACAATTTATTTAAATAATTAAACAAATCCAATTAAACAAGGCATAAAAATTGTCAAAGAAATAAGAGCTGTCATACCCATCTAAAAAATAACCAAACTGAACATTTGGAAATAAAGAACTTGCTTCAGAAATTTTAAAACGTAGTCACAAGTCTTATCAACAGACTTGACCTGGCAGAAAAAAAAATTTCAGAGCTTGAAGACTAATCCTTAAAATTAACCCAGTCAGACAAAAATAAATATAAAATAATTTTTAAATGGTATGGGTTTATTAAAGAGATCACATCTGTTTGACCAGCAGCCCTGAAAGAGAAGAGGAAAATGAGAACAGCCAGGAGCAAGCTTTTCAAGATATTATCCAACAAAATGTCCCCTGTCTTGCTTGAAAGGCCAACCGGCAGATACAAGAAATTTAGAGACTCCTGTGAGACATTACATGAGTTGACCATACCCAAGTCACATAGTCATCAGACTACCCAATGTTAAAATAAAAGAAAAAAATCATAAATGCAACTTGAGAGAAAGGACAAATCTCTACCAAAAGAGACCCATCATAATAGCAGCAGTCCTTTTAGCGGAAATCTTATAAATCAGAAGAAATTGGGAGCCCAGTTTTTAGCATTTATAATCTAAGCCAAGAATTTCTTACCCCACCAAACTAAACATTCTAAATAAAGGAGAAATAAGGCTCTTCCCTGACAAGCAGATGGTAAGGGAATTTGTTACTTTCAGACAAATCCTATAAGAGATGCTTGGGGATTCTAAACATGGAAACAAAATAATGATACCATCTAATGCTAAAGTCCACATAGGCACATAACTTACAGACCATACACAAATCAACCTCAAATCTTAGAACACAAAGCAACTTTTTAACAATGATATAACAAGAATAAACATTCACATATAAATACCAAATTGAATGTTAACAGCCTAAATGATCCACTTAAAAAGAACAGAGTGGCAAATTTGATAAGAAAATAAATAAATAAATAAACAAACACCCACCCTTCTGCTGTCTTCAGGAAAACCATTTCATTTCTAATGACATACATTCCAGGAAAATAGAAAACAAACAAACAAAGAAACAAAAAAAAATGGTCATGATTATTAGATAATATAAATTTTAAACCAATAAAAGTAAAAAAGGACAATGAAAGGCACTATACAATGATAAAAGGATCCATTCAGTGAGAAGAAATATATATCAAATATACAGAAACCAAACATAAGAGCACCAAGATTGATAAAACAATTGCTACTTAACCTAAAAAGAACATGATTAGCCACACAATTATAGTGGGTCACTTCAACACTCAAATAACTGCTTTAGATAGATTGAGGCAGAATACTAACAAAGAAATACTAGATTTCAGTTCAACACTTGACCAGTTAAATCTAACAAGTATCTACAAAACATTCCACCCAACAACCACAGAACATACATTCTTCTCATCCATTCATGGAATATAATTTAAAGCTGACCACATGGTCATATCAAAATCCCCAAACAATGAAATCATACCAAGAATCTTCTCTGGCCACCACAGAGTAAAAATTAAAATTAACAACAAGAAGAACCCTCAAAAACACAATACATGGAGATTGAAAAACTAGTTCGTGAGTGATTTTGGAGTAAACATCTAAATCAAGACAGAAATTTTTAAAAAAATTTTTGAAAGAAATGAAAACAAAGACAGAACACACCAAAACCTTGGAGATGTCACAAAATCAGTGCTGAGAGGGAAATCTATAACATTGTATGGCTACATAAAGAAAATAGAAAGCTCTCAAGTAAATAACCTAATGTTTCACCTAAGAGAACAAAAAAATCAAGAACAAACTAAATGCAAAACTACCAGAAGGAAAAAAAAAACTATAAGCCAGACTAAAACTAATAAAATTGAGACTCAAAAAATCTTACAAAGAACTGAGTTGAAAAGCCGATTCTTTGAAAGGTTAAGCAAGATTAACAGACATTAAAAAACAGAAAGAGCGAGAGAGATTCAAATAAAAACAATCAGAAATTTTAAAAATGCGATACTATATAAAATCCTAAAGAAATAAAAAAGATTATTACAGATTATTATAAACATATGTAGGCATGTAAGTTAGAAAATCTAGAGAAAATGGATGAATTTCTAAGAACACCAATCTACCAACAATGAACTACGAAGACATTGAAACCCTGAATAGCCATGATATTGAATCGGTTGTATAAAAACAAAAAACAAACAAAAAACCTACCTACTAAAAAAGCTCTGGTCCAGATGGATTCACCGTCATTTTCTACCAGACATACAAGGAAAAACTGGTACAAATCCTATTGATTTCAAGCAATTAAAAAGAAAGAACTCCCTAATTCATCCACGAAGTCAACATCATGCTAATGCCAAAAAATGAAGACAGAATAATAATAATAAAACTACAGCCTAAACATACATGTAAAAATACTCAATAAAATACTAGCAAAACTTATTTAATAGTATATCACAGTGATCATTCTTCATGATAAGGTGGCCCTTATTCCCAGGATACAAGACTAGTTCAGCATAAACAAATCAACAAATATGATTCTCTACACAAACAGAAGTAAAAACAAGAATCACATGAACATCTCAATAGATTCAGAAAAAGCATTTGTTAAAAGCCAACATCCCTTAATGAGAACACTCAACAACCTAGGCATTAAAATAGTAGTCCTCAAAATAATAAGAGCCAACTATGACAAACCCACAGCCAGCATCACACTTAACGGACAGTGGTCTGAAGCATTTCCACTAAGAACTGGAACAAGACAAGGATATACATGCTCACCACTCCTATGTAATATAATACTGGAAATCCTAGCCAGAGCAATCAGGCAAGAGAAAAAAAATAAAAGTTATTCAACTAAGAAAAAAAAGAAAGTTAAATTTCTCTCTTCTCAGGTGATATGATTCTATATATAGAAAACCCTAAGGATTTCACAAAAGACTCCTGGCACTCATAAATGACTTCAGTAAAGTCTTGGATTACAAATTCAATGTTCAAAAATCAGCTATGCTTACATACACCCACAACATACAATCTAAAAACCTAATAAAAATCACAATTGCATATATGATAGTCACAAAAAATTAGATACTTCAGAATGTATCTGCTGAAAGAAATTTTTTTAAATGTCCAATCTACCTAAAGCAATCTACAGTTTGACACAATCCCTATAAAAGTACTAACGTCATTTTTCAAATACTTGAATTCTTGAAAGTACAGTACTTAAATTCATATGGAAGCAAAACAGAATCCTAATAGCTAAAGCAATCCTAACCATGAAGAACAATTCCAGAGATATCACATTGCCAGATTTCAAATGACACTATAAGGCTACAGTAACCAAAACAGTTTGCTACTGGTACAAAATAGACGCACAGATCAATGAAGCAGAGTAGAGAACACAGAAATAAAACTACTGACCTAAAATTAACTCATCTTTTATAAAGTCAACAAAAATAAACATTGGGGAAACTACACCCATTCCACAAATGGTGCTGGGAAAACTGACTAACAACATGCAGAAGAATGAAACTGGACCCGTATCCCTTAATCTATACAAAAATTAACTTAAGATGGATCAGAGGCTTAAATGTTAAGGCTCCAAGCTACAAAAAAATCCCAAAAGAAAGTCTAGATAACACTGTCTTGGACATCGACCTAGGCAATGAATTCATGACAGGGTCCTCCAAAGCAAATGTAGCAAAACCAAAATTGACAAGCGGAATTTAATTAAACTGAAAAGTTTCTCCACAATAAAAGAAACCATCAACAGAGTAAACAGAAAACTTACAGAATAAGAAAAAATATTTTCCAACTACGCATCTGATAAAGGCCTAATATCCAGGGTCTATAAGGAACTCGAATGGACATAAAGAAAAATAAATATCTCCATTTTAAAGAGACACTTCTTAAAGGAAGACATATGAGTGAACCACAAACAAGAAAAAAATGCTCAACATCACTAATCATCATTGAAGTATAACTACAATGACATCAGTCAGAATGGCTATTTTTAAAAAGTCAAAAAACAACAGATATTGGCAAATTTGCAAAGAAAATGAAATGAGCATACACTGTTTTTTGGAAACATAAATTAGTTTAGGCTCTGTAGAAGTCTGTTTAAACATTTCTCAAAGAACTAAAAATTCGATCCATCAATTCCATTATTGGGCATATACCCAATAAAGCATAAATTGTTCTACCCAAAAGACACCTGCACTCGAGTGTTGATCGCAACACTATTTGCTGAAGCAAAAACATGGAACCAACCTTAGTGTACATCAACAGTGGACTAGACAAAGAAAATGCAGTACATATACACCATGGAATACTATGTAGTCATAGAACAAAATGAAATAATGTCCTTTGCAGCAACATGGATGTAGGAAGAGACCATCATTCTAAGTAAATTACCACAGAAACAGAAAACATTATTACATGTTTTTTCACTAAATAACAGGTACATATGGGTATAAAGATGGGAACAACAGAAACTGGGGACTCCCAGTGGAGGGAGGAAGGGAGGGAGGGATGGGTTAAGGGTTGAAAAACCACCAATGGGATACCAAACTCACCAACTGGGTAATGGGCTCAATAGAAGCCCAGACTTTATTATCACTAATATATCTATGTAACAAACCTGCCCATATACTTCTTGAATCTAACATTATAAATAATTAAATAAATAAGAAAATAAAATGAAACTCATAAATCAAAACAAAAGAAAACTATTCTCTACATTATATTTCTCTTTAGAAATGGCTAGTTTCCTTTGGCTGCCAAGGGCCTCCCCTGCCTTTTCTGCTGTACTTCCCTTTTCCACAATAAAACAAATAATCATTTACAACTACAAATTTAAAGACATCAAGAAATTCCTCATTGTACTTTTTGAATCTATATATTCTCTTAGTCTTTTCTCCTAACTTCTCAGGAGTTACTTCCTGTATCCTTCCATGGGCTTGTCTGCTATTTGGAACATGCCTTAGCCTAGGTAAGTAAGGTACATGTGACAATAGTCTTTTATCATTTAACTTCCTTGCATTGTGCTAGGCATTTGGGGCAGCAAACTTGGGGTTGATGCTATTCAAAATAGTATCAGAATTGTCGGCAAAATTAAAGAACTGTCTGTCTTACAGCATGTAAGTACCTTATAATGTATAGAAAGGCACTGTTATTATTCAATTTTCACTTGATCAACTTTTAGAACTGTGCCATTGACCAGACTAACTCACTGCACTGACAGGCTCTGTTATACACAGTTAAAACAAAGTTCTCATATGATCTACTGTATTCAGGTGATAGTTAAACTGAATGCCCAAACTTCACTAATATGTTTCTGTGTAACAAAACCGTGCTTTCACTCCCTAAATTTATACAAATTTTTAAAAGTTCTAAATCTTTTGCCTCTTATACATAACAAGTTCTATTTTTCTTTACCTTAGATTGGAATCCTCGCTTTGCTCAATATTCAGTCTGAGATCATGTTAATAGCGGTATATTTAGTTTGAGCAAGCCCCCTATATTTTAAATATTAATCATAATGACAATAGAATATAATAAGTCCTGTAATTAATTCATTTTAGGAATAAAAAACTAAGATATAGGGAAGTTGATAATCAAACCAAGGTCATATACTAGATCTGTGACAAGGTTGGAATTTTGACCAACTGTGGCAGGCTCCAGAATATGATTTCTTTTTCACTCGACTTATAGCTCTCAGTGTGATACCAAGTAAATTTCTTCCCCCCAAAACACATTAAGTCCAAAATAGTCTTTGTTATTAAAATAGCCTTTATTAAATTTTTATTAATACTAAAAGTACCAGTACCTAATTTAATAAGGCATTTAGATTCATTGAGAAATTAACTTGTCATACTGTCTAAATCATTTGTTTATGTTTAGAAATGTGTCTTTTTTTCTTTGAATATTTTCTGAGAAGAAAGCTTTTCTGAATGGGAAAATAATCTAATCATCTTACACTATTTTATTATGCAAATATTTTTGTCTTCTTCATTTATATCCACAGTGCCTGGACATTGTCTGGCACATACAAGGCACCAATAAATATTTGATAAATGAATAATTTAATTATTCATGTCAGCAGGAACTCTTACTATTTATAGTATAATACAATTATAGACACAGCTTCCAACTGACCTCTTCTGTTTTGAATTCATATACTAACTTTGGCTACCTAGGTATAAAACTTTGCATTGTTTATGATTTGCTTTATCTTTCGGTCATAATGTATTACTATAAACTATAGATAAAGTATTTATTTCTACTTAGGGGAATACAAATATATATTTATCATACAATTAGAAATGTCATCCAAATCAGAGAAAGCTTGCTCACCAAGATGCTCTCTATGCTTTTTCTAGACTGCAGGCTGTCTTTCAGTTTTTTGAGTTAGATTCAAGCAGCTGGGTTTAATCACTTGCACATATAACTGCAACTTTTAGAATTCTATTATTTAATTCAACTGGAACTAGTCCCTCGAGCTTCTTGAAAGTGTAAGGTTAAATGTTACTATTTTCTCGCACATCTTGAATTTCTGTTTTCACTTAATGTTGTTTTTCTATTTTTTCAATGTTAAGTTTATTTTATTTTCCATAGGAGAGAAAAACTAAATATGGCATATTAGACACTAAATGGGGAGAAAGTAAAGTAAGAGTGATAGAAGGATGGAGAAAGATAAAGGAAGGAAAAAACTGTGTGAAGAAGGAAGGGGAAAGAGAGTCATAATCTGGAAGTCATTGGAAAGACTGGATTTATTATGAAAAGGGTTTGTTCATTTCTTGGCTCCATCCTTTTACTACGTGATCCTGATTTTGCTAAAATCCTAAAGGTTGAAATAATGGCAGCTTCACTTGTTTTACAAATCTGCTGTGGAAATCAAAGCAAGTCAAAACCAACTGTAAATTGTAAAATGGATTGGAAATGCAATTATGTGACAGCAAACCCAGTGGAATAGAAGCTAGATGAACTGGATTTGAGTTACAGATTTGCCACTTTATAGATTATTTTGCCTATCTTGGTTTATTTTCTATATTTAAAGAAGATAGAGAGGTTGTGAAGGTTAAATAGTAAAATGCATCTGAAGTGTTCTTAAAGAGTCCTGCAAATTTTTAACAGAGCTGAAATTACACTTAGTCATATGATGTAACTTGATTTACTCCCTCTATGTGTGAGTATTCAAACAGGCAGTGTTTTATATCAAGCAAGATAGCAAAACAAAGAAATAAAAATTCTTATTATGTATAGAGTAAGATATAGAATTTGATTCTTCAATTTATTTAGAAACTATGGTAAATATTTTACACTACTATTAAAACACTGCACTACAAAATAGAGAGAGGAGTTTTCTCATGTTGAATAGATTTCAGAAAAATATTATGTTCACCACCACAAAGGGTGATGTTACTTTCTATTCTTTTCATCTGCCAAAGAGAATTATTTTATTTTATCAAAATGTTACTAAAAAACTATTACCTTCTAGTGTTTGAGAAAATTAAAACATAACAGAAAATTTAATGTATTGAGTATTAAAGTGCAGTTATTATGCTCTAATACTCAGCTTATCACATGTTCCAAGAGCAAATGAGGGGAAAATCTAATTGCCTGAGCCTGCGGGTTCGAGACTAGCCTCGGCAACTTAACAAGACCTGGTCTCTACAATAAATCAAAAATTAGCCAGGTGTGGTAGTGTGCACCTGTAGTTCAAGCTACTTAGAAGACTGAGGTGGAAGGATCGCTGGAGCCCAGGAGGTCGACGCTGGGCTGGCTGTGGGCGTGCATGCCACTGCACTCCAGCCTGGGTGATGGAGTGAGACTCCAACTCAAAAAAAAAAATCGTGCACATATTTCATTTGATATTTTTTATTTCTATAAGTATCACAAGGTTTATTGTGCTAACATATCTAATACTTTACTGAAAATGTATTTCAGGCTTCAAAAAAGTAGCTTTGTCATTGTCAATTTATCTTTGGTAGACACATTTTTAGCATTACATATAATGCTAAAATAATATTTAATTTCTGTAATATTTCCAAATAAAATAATATGTTTTATTGGTATAAAAGTAACTTTGCATAAACATTCTACTTTGTTCCAATTTTTCATCCTAATATCTTAATACTTATATTTTGTATGTTTGTAGCTGTTGGGATCCAACTGATAAACATTTGTCAAATATTTTACTGTTAACCTGTCACTATCTTTTTTCTCTAATTGTAAATAGTTTGAATAAAGGACTAATGTACAGTGAGTCTTTGGAATAACTATACCTTGTCTCAATCATGATTTCAGAACCTCTAGCTCTTTGGTTTTACATTACCAAATTTCTCTAGGCCTATCTAACTTTTCTTGATCACAGAATGGTCCTAATTTTACCTATGCAATTTAGTTGTATTGAGGGTTATATAATAAGAAATATGCTAAAAGATAATAATAAATGCTCAATAAATAGCTCTTATTATTATTATTGTTTTATTCCTTAGATTCTTGTTCTTATGCTTTTGGTTTTTACATATTATTCCTTTAATTTTGTGTCTTTTTATGTGTGTCATATTTCTTATTTGAACTTTATGTACACTTCCTTTAAAGTAATATAGATTATCTATTACTGAATAGCCACAAATATCTATAAAGCATATTTGAAACTATTTTTCCTTTTCTATTAAAAGTTATATGTATAAACTCCAACCTCATATATTAGGATAAAATATCTAGCATTATTACTTGTACCTATTATTCTCAATTTTGTATATAACTTGTTCTAGTTTTCTAACTTAAAATTTTGACAGAATAGTTCCTTAATGATTAATAGATCCTTTGATAATTATTTTTTACATGAACTATTTCTTAAGTTATTAATTATTATTATTTAGAAAACTGTAAGTCATTTCATTGTTCATTATTTGTTCATGTCTATGTTTATCCATTCACTACTTCTTCACATCGACTTATGATTTGGTTGTCCAAGGTCTGCTTGAGAGTATGCTGATTCATTTAATTTCATTTATTTTGTGTTTGTGTTTGAGCATGCAAGACTATTTTGGGGTAAAATTTCTGACTCTGCACTTTTGAGCATACCTTCTGATTACCTTGCATATGAGTGGAAAATGTAGAATAAAATTTTGAGCTTAAACTTTTCCCCACAGGTTCTAATTGCTTTTAATATTTGAAAGTTCAGATCAATCTTTTTTTAAGAAAACAATTGGTGGTTCATGAGAATTTTATTTTTTATAAAATCTTTGCAATTTAGTTATTTTTATTAAGTATTTTTCATAGTAATTCTTTAATTAGTTATTTTCTAAATTTTATTAAAGTTGCTAAATTATCTAATTGAACTCAGTATTGCTTCTCTTCTATCTAAACTAATCCTTTTCCTAGGAATCCTGTTAGATAAGTAGCTCATGTCATTGTCCCTATGATTCATCTTTTTCTCATTTACCTCTGGCTTTACCATTTCAGTTCTGCCTGGATTTTTGAAGTTTTCTTCTACTTTACCAATTCTATTTTCATAATATTCTAACCACTCCTTACATCATTTTCAATTTTACTTTTTTAAGTATCATATTTCCATGTTCTTCAACTTTCCTCATCTCAAAATATTTCTTCTCAAGGATTACTTAATTCTGGAAATAAAGATACAGTATCCACTTGAGTCTTCTGAGAATAAAATCAGAAATGTTCTTCTGTTTTTAAAGCTTTTAGGGGAGTATAATGTATGCTTAAAAATGCACAAATTGTAAGAGCAGAGCCCAGAGTATTATTGAACAAATGAGCACATCTTTGTTGAAATAGAACATTTAACAAGTGATTTCCTTTCTTTGTCTTGTTTCCTTCACACAGTAGATTGCTCTCTAGAATTCCATTTAATAAGTTTTGCCGTTATTGTTTTTGTTTGCTTATTTGTTTTTGTTTTTGTTTTGTTTTGGGGTTTTTTTTTGAGTTGGAGTCTCGCTCTGTCACCCAGACTGGAGTGCAGTGGCCGCTCCCAGCCAATGCAGCCTCCACCTGCTGGGCTCCGGCGATCCTTCCTCCTCAGCCTTCCAAGTAGCCGGAATTACAGGCATGCCCTACCACACCCGGCTGATTTTTTGATTTATTTATTTTTGATAGAATAACGCAGTATGTGTTATTGTTTGTGACTTTTTTTTCTTTTGCTTCATTCACCCATGCTTGTAAGAGTCATCTATATATCTGCGTATGGTTGCAGTTAGTCCATTTTCATGGCTGTATAATGCTATATTTTGTGAATACAACACTTTGTTTATTCACCTTTCTGTTGTTAGAAATTTGGATTTTCTCCAGTTTTAGACTACAAGTAGGACCAAAATAATAAAAACAAAAACAAAATCAAAAACAAAAAGTAAAGGAATTATTTTATCAACAACAGTCCCTTGTAGTATGGGCTTTCCCCACTAGATTTGTGTTCTAGTAATCCACCGACATTAGTGTTCCAGCTAGTGTTGTTGTGAGAGACTGCATTCAGCTTCAGTGAATTTTATTTGAAGATTAGTTTAATGCATTTGCCCATTGCATGATGGGTGATATACTAGTATGTCTGCTCACAGAGAACTGAGTGTTCAGCAGTTTTCGACCAAAGAAAGCATGACCCCCATGTCCCACCCTCCCTATTCATCTGATCTTGCCCCAGTTACTTTTTTTTGTTTTCCCAGATGAAAAAATTCTCAAAGGGAAACGTTTTACTGACGTGGGGCGGGGGGAGTCAGAAGTATTAAAAGGCATCAAAATTGATGATTTCAAAAACTGTTTTGTGCAGTGGAAAAAGCATCTCAATAGGTGTATTCCATCAAATGAAGAGTACTTTGAAGGTGACAAGTTTAAACATGAAAAAAATAAATAAACAATTTTTTAATAAATAAATTTGGATTTTTGGGGGTCCCTTTTCATATTTCAACAAATGCTATTATAAATGTATTTTGGGGTTTTTTGTTTTGTTTTATTTTGCTTTGAATTGGAGTCTTACTCTGTGGCCCAGATTGGAGTGCAGTGGCACACTCCCGGCCACTGCAGCCTCGACCCACTGGGCTCCGGCGATCCTTCCGCCTCAGCCTTCCAAGTAGCTGGAACTACAGGCGCACACTACCATGCCTGGCTAATTTTTTTATTTATTGTAGAGATGAGGTCTCTTCAAGTTGTCCAGGCAGGTCTCGAACCCACGGGCTCAGGCAATCCACTCACCTCAGTCTCCCAAAGCATGGGATTACAGGCTGAGCCACCAAGCCCGGCTTGCTATTATAAATGTATACACAATTCTTTTAGGTATACACCTTGGAATGAAAACATTAAATGATAAGTCACACAAGTGTTACTTTAGTAGATAATGATAAATGATTTTCCAACACAGCTATGGAAGTTTACATGACTATCAGAAGTTTTAGGTACATAAAGGTACATAACAAACTAATGAAAATTTAGTGCCCCAAACCAAAAACTATTTGGTTATACCTTATGGATTATCTGTGTTTAAGAATTAAATATTTAAAGAAAATAATTGTGAGAAACTTTGTACTTTTGGGTAGGCAATAGTTTTGGATTACAGACTTTTTATTTCTTATTTAGGTAGAATTTAGTTAGCCATAGTAAAAAATGATGATCTAATGCTCAGGAGTCAAAAGGTCTAGTAATCATAATTTTTTTTTTAAATCTAAGAATTTTTCAGTTATTTTATCAAAGAATTTACAGTCTGAAATTGAGTGTTACATGTTAAAAGCATCTAAAAGCATAAAGCTTTTATACATTTTATTATAAAATTATATGCACAAAAATGCAGGTTGGGAATGAAGGTTTCTCTCTGGATGATCCAAAAAAAAAAAAAAATCCAGATATGGTCTGGAAATTAATAATGAGCAAGAAAATATCAAGAGACATTGTTTTCTAAGCAAGGAATTTCTAGTTTGTGGCACATTCTTACATCAAAAAGTTGTTTTGATGCACACAAAAAAAAGTTAAGAGAAAGCATAAAGTATTCAAAAGTAGAGAGCTAGTAAGAACATAGAGATTTTTATATCATGGTAAGTGGATTAATTTAATTATGTGAACAATGGAGAGTTGATCTAAACAAGGTACACATATGATATGGTTTTGGAAAAGATATTCTAGAAACTGTGGTAAGTGTAAATAGAGGCAAGGAGAATCCTTGAGAGACTACTGCAATTTCTATGTGGAATTATTAAAGTCTCAATTGGGGAAAGTCTTCTGAAGAAGCTATAAACAATATTAAAAACGTAAAATCGACTACACCTGTTTAAAACTTGAATAATGGATAATAAGAAGTAAAACAATCCTTCTAATTCTGTGGTTGGTGTCTGGGTAATGGTAAAATCACTGAGATTAAAGTATATAGAAAAATCCAATTATGGCACTATTTTCAATGCCTTAACATGTTTATAAAATAAGAAAACACACAAGTGAAATAAATCTGAGCATAATAAAAACTTTGCTTAAAGGGAATATTGAAGAACCTGTAAAATCAGCATCATTTATTTGTAAAATAAAGTGCACATACACATTACTCACACACAGCATGCTATTGCTCTTGCAAGAGAAAAAAAAGCTCCCACAGGTATATATTCTCATAGAGTAAATGCAGTAATTTTTGCTGGAAAACATTAATAGACATTATAGGAGTCAGAGGATATTGAGGGTGGGAAATCACTTGTTAAAAGGTACTTTTGGCTGGGCGTGGTGACTTAAACCTGTAATTCAAGCACTTTGGGAGGCTGAGGCAAGAGGATAGCCTGACCCCACAGGTTCAAGACCAGCCTGGGCTACTTGGCGAGACCTCGTCTCTATAATAAATCAAAAAGTTAGCCAGGCAGGGGGGCTACTTCCAGCTACTTGGAAGGCTGAGGCGGAAGGATCGCCTGAACCCAGCGGGTTGAGACTGCGGTGGCCATGAGCAGCGTGCCACTGCACTCCAGTCTGGGTGACAGAGTGAGACTTCATCTCAAAAAAATAAATAAAATAAATAAATAAAGCAAATAAATAAAAGCTACTGTCACTGAAATGGGATGGGAGTCTCATGAATTATAAAGAAAAATTCTACCTATGTTACCAGAAAATGGACAAGCAGACTCAACATTCTTACATCAATAAATGCTAGGCCACCAGCTTATTCTCAAATTCCATATAGAATTTGAAGAAAAGATGATAGGTGTGTGTATAAAATAAAATATGTATTAGGGTTCTTCAGAAAAGTAAAATCAATTATAGATAGATAGATAGATAGATAGATAGATAGATAGATAGATAGATAGACTTATTATAAAGAATTAACTCAGGTGATAATAGAGGCTGAGAAGTCCCGAGCTCTTCAGTCAGCAAGATAAAGATTCGTGGGGAGTCAATGGTTGAGTTCCAGTCTAAGTTGGAAGGCATGAGAACTAGGAGAACTGATGATGTAAGTTCAAGTTTCAAAATTGGAAGAGTGGAAATGTAAGAAGGGACAATAATTTTGTTTGAGTTTGAAAGCAGAAAAGGACTGATACTCCAGCTGAAGTCATTAGGCAAAAGAAGTTCCTTCTTACTAACAGAAGAATCAGTTCTATTTTATTCTTTTTGTTTATTCAGGTCTTCAGTTGATTGAATGATGGCCATACACATTAGGGAAATCAATTTGCTTTACTCATTTTACCAATGCAAATGTTAATCTTATCCACAATCATCCTCATAGACATCATAGACAAATCTGGAGTAATATTGGATCAAATATCTGGACATTCCATGTTTCACTCAAATTGACATATAAAACAATTACAAACAATCACCCTTAGTATTTATTAATGTGAGAAGAATATTGAGCCTGTAGTCCTATAAATGTATTTACCAGAATATATTTAGAAACACAATATTTATCATCCCATATTCTAAAAGATATTTTCCCTCTCCAAAATGAAAACAAAACTATCTAAGTCTAGATTCAGAATATAAAGTTAGACAAGTATTTAAATTTTGTACATAAGTTTGTGCATATTACAGGACCTGGTAAGGTGAATTTGGTTTTGCACCTGCTGGTTTTGGAAACGGTTGCATACACAAGATATTTTTCTTGCCAATTTGCATGTGTTTGCTGTTTTATGCCAGCAATCTTTTGCCAAGATGTTGTGTTAAGCTATCTTCTATTTTTGCCAGAAAACATAGAACCATAGTGGGGTGTCCTTAATGGTTAGAAAGGGATCCAATTAATCACAAACATATGACAGCTGGAAGTTCATATCCTCAGGAGTGAAGTCACAATTACAAAAACAAATTTAAAAATACTAACAAAACTTTTATCCAATGAGTTGCTTTGACTGAGAGTCTCAAGTTTCATAATCTGTTATCAATAAAATCTGATAGCTCAAAAGATCCTGAGTGATTATCTTTTACAGAATGCTTAAAAGTTTTACTTTAAAAATATGTTGAATCATGAGAAAAGTGACTTTAGACCAAATATTGAATTTTGAGTTTCAATCAAAGGTATAACTTGTATAGTGGTCTTATTCCAAATATTGGGAGTGATAACAGCACTGCCATGAAATAGGACATTCCTTCCCAGAACTTTCAGAGTAGTTTTTAGTCTGTCAGTCAATTAGTCAAATATATTTCACTTGCCAAGTTTCAACTTAGAAAACATTGTTCTATACACATGTACAAAGCTACAGCTATATGTGTTATCCTAGCTTTTCCCAATACATAGGAATATTTATGAAAACTGTAATTTGGACTGGATGAAGTGTGTGCAGAAGAGGAGAAAAGGTCATCCTAACATAAAATATTAGGATATGTCAGTAATTGGAGATGAATGACTTAAAGGTTTAGGATGAATGAAGAAAACAGAGTATGCTCTTCATAATTTATTTGAGGATTACCATGTGGCATGTGCACAATAAAACTTCCTCATCTCTAAAGATGTGTGATAGTCCCCAGGAATTGTTCCAATGTATATAATTTTTTTAAATAACATACAGATTATATGAAGATTATTAGAATACTAGAGAAGACTTTCCAAATTCAAAAAAATATAAAATAATACATTTAATTAAACAGATACCACTATCCTAACCTTTTAGAAATATTTATTCAGCACCAGAATAATAACAGATATGTTTTCAGATGGTGGAAATTAAAAAAAAACCAGTAGCCGTGTTTTAGGATTTGACACAGTGACACAGAATATTAATAGCAAACCTCATCCAGAATATTTAGATAAAAGAAATAGATTTATAAATTTAAATAGAAGAGAAAATTATCATAAAAGTAATTTAATACATTTTGAAATATGTTGAATAGAGTACATCAAAATTTGCAGTATATAAAAAATAATTGTATGTATATTATTATGCAAAAATGTATTGTAAATTACTCTTATATATACATTGCCTGTATATGTAATGCTTTAAGAAAAGAACAATTTTTTTTTTTTGAGTTGGAGTCTCATTCTGTCGCCCAGACTGGAGTGCAGTGGCCGCTCCTGGCCACTGCAACCTCGACCTGCTGGGCTCCAGCGATCCTTCCACCTCAGCCTTCCAAGTAGCCGGAATTACAGGCATGAGCTACCACGCCCGGCTGATTTTTTTGATTTATTGTAGAGATGAGGTCTTGCTGCCCAGGCGGGTCTCGAACCCTCGGGCTCAGGCAATCCACTCACCTCAGCCTCCCAAAGGCGCGGGATTACAGGCTGAGCCACCGAACCCGGCTTGGAAAAGAACAATTTTTAAGAAAATATCTAATTCTGAATATGGTCTGGGAAAATTAACAATAAGATGAGGATAGTTATTATTATTATTTTTTTACATCTGCTTTTGCAAATAAGAGGTCATCTAACAAATACTTTGGCATGAAGTTTTATGGATGTAAGGTTTATATATACTTTAAACTTTGTAAAATGCGTACATTATAAGTATTTAATTTAATGAGTTTTAACCACCACCCAAACAAGAAAAATAATGTTTTCATTAATATAGAAAGTTTTCTTGTGCTTCTTTCAAGAAAAATTCTAAACCTCCGTACTCCAAGAAGGCAATAATGTTTTAATTTCTAAAAGTCATATATCAGATTTTTTAATAAAACTTTTATAAAATAAAATTTTTCGTGATATATTTCTTTGTGTTTAACTCCTTTCATTCAATGTGCTTCTGATCTTCAGTCATATTTTTGCATGCATCAGTAATTTATTTCTGTCTGCTGCTAAGAAGTACGCTATTGAATAAATATGACACATTTTGTCCATCATCCTTTGATAATTTCTTTTTCTTATTTTAGGTTGTTATTAATAAAGTTGCTGTGACCTTTTTTCTGCAAGTTTTTCTATGTGCATACATGTTACATTACTAGTGATGGTGATAATTTTTTAAGTTTCCTTTGTTTTGCCTTTCTGAGTCAGTGCATATTTGAAGCTTTTGCATATTTCTGTTTTGCCCTCTTTTTGACTTTAAAGGAATGATGTAACATTAGGACGATAGTGATGGCATATTTTTAAAACAGAGCTATTACATTTAATTAAATATACTTTATTATTTTTTTATTTTATAGTTAGTGTTTTTTGAATACTTTCTAGGAAATCTTAGCCTGCCTAAAATCTATTAGAATATTAGATATGTTTTATGATGGAGATCAGAAATTCCAGTTTTTATATATACATATACAATTCATCTCCTATTGGTTTTATTATGTGTAATGAAGTAAGATTTAGGATTCATTTATTCCTATATTGACTTTCAGATGTCCCAACACTATTTATTAAAAAATGACTTTCTATTTCTCATTGAATTACCTGAAACTTTGGTCAAAGATCAATTTACAGTATGTGCATAAGTCATCAAAATATATTGCTCTGATTATAATGGCTTTATTGCAAGTCTTTAATAAAAATATTGTGCATCTCCAATCTTGTTTTCCTTTCAAAACTGTTTGTCAAATCTGATACTTTGCATTTTATTTAAATTTTAGGGTAATATCATATGTTGCTGTCATGAAGCATGATTAAGTTTTGCTTGGGAAAACTTAACATCTATAAATCAATTTGGGGAAAGTACACATCTTCATAAAATTGGATACACCAATTCATGAACATGGTATCTCTCTCCATTTATTTATATCTTTATCAATTTTTCTTTGCAATGATTTTTAGTTTCCACTGCAGAATTTCTATACATATCTTACTTGATTTATTCTTTATATGTGGCATCTGATGGTATTTTTAAATGAGATTTTTACTTTCAGTGTTAATTTATCACATATAGATATAACAAGGGGTTTTGAATGTAAACTTTCCATTTCCTAACTTGATAAATTTTCTTTTTAGTTTTAGTGGAAATTTTATACATTCTATGTAATTTTTAACATGCATAATTGCATCACTTGGGCGTGACGGTAATTTTACTTCTTTCACACTTTAATTCCTTTAATTTTGATTTTTCCTCATTAATTTTACTCAAATTTTCTATAATAAATAGATTTGGCAAAAACAATATCCTTTACTTATTTTTCAGCTTACACAGAAAGTATTTAGTCACTTTATCTTTAAGTACAATATAGCTAAACTACTTTTATAAATGTATTTTGTCATATTGAAGATGTTTTAAATATTTTTCTGACTTATGAAGAGTTTTTAATCACACTTTTTGAAAGTGTTTTTCCTGTTTCTGTCAATATAGTCTTTTTTCTTAATTATGGATTGTTAAGATATGTTATTTTAATGAATTTTCAATTATATTTGCTTATATTCAGACTTTTTACATACTTATTAACGAAAGATATTAGTCTTTAATTTCCTGTTCTTCAGGTTTTAGTGTCAAGTGTTTTTTTTAACTTCACAAAATGAACTAAAAGCTAATTTATCATTCTTTATTTTGTAAAGAGTTTCAAAACCAACAACAACAAAAAGAAAAAATACAATTAAAAAATGGGCAGAGCACTTGAACTTGGATTTCATAGAAGAGATACAATGAATGACCAATAAAAAACTGAAGATAAATTCAACCTTATTTGGTGAGAAAACATATTTTATACTCTGATAAAAATTTAAAAGTGTGGTTTAACAACTGTAGAGAGAATACATAGCAACAGAAACTTTATATACTGATGGTGTGTGCAGATATTCCATTTTTTAACAAATAAAGTGGAATCATCTAGCAAATTCAAGAATGAACCTAATTTATTAATGCAATTCCACAGCCCAACCAAACATGACAGCATCCAAAAGCATTATTATTATTGTTGTTATTATTATTATTATTATTATTATTATTATTTTCTGATGTTTCCTGGTACCTCCTGGCAAACACTATTAAGTTATACCAGCTGGTATTTGCCAATATAGCTGACTACAAGCAATTAATCTATGACACAAGGCTAACCAAACCATGCCCAATAGCTCTTCCTTTCTTCATATAAAGGGTTTCCATCATTTGAAGACTATTAAGAACAATGCTGTGTGTGTTTATAAGACTCTCCTCTATCTACCTGCTATAGCTAGCCTTATCATACTTTTGGAATTGAGATAATGATACCCTCCTGAATGATACCCTTAAAAATGGACTTTTATTGTTTTGATTCACTTGAAAACTATCTATAGCCTAAGTAGCCATTCAGCAATTCCTAGAAACTTTACACACATCCCAATGTCATTTATAGAAATACCAATTACAATCTCACTATAAATCTTTATGAATTGATATAATACATGTTACTGATAAGGTACAGTGCACCTGATCAGAGGGGTGGAGAAAAGGTTAAAGATAACTTTTTCCAGAAAAACTGTTGATTTACTGCAATGCCACATGAAAACTATCTACCCACAGTCCTTAAACAATTGATCCTCATTAATTGCAGAATTTGGACCAAAATTTTGATTATATCAGAAAATAGGATGATGCCTCCTCAACCATAAACACTGACGTGGGAGTATCTTGCCACTAGATTGCAATCTTATGCACCTACAACTTCAGAGCTTGGACTCAAGCTTCCTCATACCAGGGTTGCTAACCTGACTAACTGCACTGAATTACAGGGGTATAGATAGAAAGTATTGTCATATTACATTGCTGGGGTTTTTTTGATTCCTGATCACAGGAAAAGTTTGAGAAAAGCAGATATATCTGTAACAATATAGCATAAAGGATCTCAGTCCCAAAGTTACTGTTTTCTGGTCTTAATAGATCTGTGTGAGCTTCCCTAGAACAAATGGGTAGTGAGGAGCCTGCACACTTGCTTTTGATCCAGTCTGCATGAATTTTTCCCAAAACCATCTGCACTAGCTCTCTGGTTGCTGCTTGATCATTTGTATAAGATTTTAAACTATCCATATTATGTAAGATTATATAACAATGAATGAGCCAGAGCTATACACATGAATAAATTCTACAACATTTATCTATGAAAAAAAGTAACCTACAAATCAATGCCTATAGAATTACTTTGCCATGTTTTGAATGTTTGTCCCTTCCCAGCCTCATGTTGAAATTTAATTGCCATTATAACAGTTTTAAGAGGTGAAACAATGAAGAAATCATTAAATGGAGTTTTTAACGTAGCCAGACCCAAAAAGTCCTGTAGTAAAAAAGGACTTTTTTTTACTGATACCATATTCTAAAAATTCCAAATATATTTTGTCTAAGAGTTTAAGAATATTTTAATATTAAGAAAGATATGCTCCTGCACTCCAGTCTGGGCCACGGAGTGAGACTCCAACTCAAAAAAAAAAAAAAAAGAAAAGAAAAGAAAGATATGCTCATCATTCTTTACCATATAGGTCACTGGGGGCTAAGTATAAATTCTCTGTAGAGCTATAAATAATAACAAAACTTTAAAACTCCCAAGTTTCCAAGACTACAATAATTAATTACAGCAATTTATACAGTTAAATGTTATGTAACTACTCACTAATATTATATGTCTGAAAAATAATAAAAAATGCATATAATATAAAGCTAAGAGAAGAAAGCACTAAGAGATTAAAAGAAGAAAATAGTACAAAAGAAAGACAAAAACTGTATATATAGTATGATACAAGCTGTGTTAAAATATTTATATTTAAATAAAATATATAATAGGAACTTTAAAATTGTCATTTCTGGATAAATTTATATAGTTAATGTAAATATTCTATGCTCTTCTACTGTGTGTAGATTTGTATTTCTTATTGTTTTAAAATCTAAAAATGAAATGTTTTTAACACAAAACTATTATGTAACTTGTACATATAAATTTGGAGGATGGACATTTTTATAAAAATGGAAGACAGATTATACTATAATTTATCGCAAATAAAAGATAGAAAAACACCTTTCAGGAGTGTTCAGGGCATGACAAGGAAGTCCTGCTGAGCTGATCTGACTGCAGTTTTCCTTTCAGTCCATGTCTCCACAGGGATGCACCTAGCGATGAAGAATTTTCTCCAGGTAAGACATTCCATTTTTCTGCTTCTAGATGCAATGAATATTCTTATCAACTCTTTGGTACAAGCTCAATGTGAATAGCAAGGCACATTAGAGTCTGCTCAGCTTTTATCTAATCACAGAAAAAAATATTTATATATATTTTGTATTTGTAGATATATTTGTATCTCAGGGAGGTATTATTTTTTGAAGTGCTGTGGCCCTGGTCCTGGCCCTGGCATTAAGGGGATGCTACTGCTCTGTATGTTATAAACTACATAACAACTGAAGCTGAGGCCTTTCAAATTATCATATGTAATCAATGATTAAAGGAACAGTTTGGTTCAATTTTGAATAGTCTGTTTTTACTTTCTTTTTTTTTCAATAATTAAAGAAGGATAATAAACAGCACGAAGACCTGATTATTCTTTACTCCACTTCTTTACCAAATTTAATCACATTATTAAAATTAACAGTGCAAGACAATTATCCTATTCTTCCTTTTTTATTTATAAAGTCTCTTCATATCATGAGAAAGAATTTTCTTAAAAACAATGTTTTTTCCAAAATGAATCAAGAGACCTCATTTTCTTTTATGCATGTGATGGCCCAGCAGATAAATGACCTCAAAGCAGAAGAGCTTTAAAATGGCCTGTGTACACAGATAATGATGAAAGCTATCTTCATTCACCTTACCTGGCCAGCATTACACTTTGGATAACAACAACCAAAAAAGCTAAAAATCACTTGGTAAGTTCTAAGTATCATATTTCTTGAAAGAATAAGTATTTATATTAAATACAGATATATTTATATAGTCATTGAATAGTGCTGTATTAAACGCTTTGAATTTTCCAAAGCACCCTAAGATTTTGCATTATTATCTCCATTTCTAGAGAGGAAAGAAATGGCAGGATAATTGTAATAGATTACAAAAAAATACATTTCCAATTTGCGGCAAAGCTAGAAATCAAACATAGATTTATGGGAATTCAAAGTCTGTGCTCTTAATTAACAACTTACATGATTAAAAAACAAGCCCAAAAGATAAACTATAATGAGCAGGTAGCCATTGTTTAGTGAAGTAACGTTTAATAAAGTCATTTCTTAGAAATGTTTAATTACTTACACAACATTATTTATATTGAGTTCATACATGCTAAATTAATTTAATCATAGTGTTCTATTTATATCAATATAGTGTTACTTTATTAATAAGGGATGTTTTTTAAAGTCTCCACAGAAGACCAACAAAAGTCCCTTAATATCCTGGGATTATTTGCTTGAGTAAAATGTATACTTAAAATGGAGACTAATAGTTTATTGTGAATGATAACAAATATTGTTGAATGTGATTTAGTATGAAAAAATAATAACAGAGATTAAGAAATACATTTATTTAAACTCATATTTAACTATACTCATTTATAAATTAAAATTTGGAGCTAGATATTAAATAAATATTAAACAATTTTGTAATGTTTTACTTCTGACACTATTTTTGAGATTGCATGATAGAAGGTGAATACTTTGTATTTGACTTTTATATTACAAATATAGTCATTTTTGCAATTATGTCATATATGTGCACAATTTCCTAAAGACATATTAATTCCTCTGTTCATTTATAAAATCTTGTAATACACTGGTTCAGCACAATATGATAAATTGATTCTACATGACATATGTTTAATGTGCTAAGTAAACATTCTCACTGATTCGTGCTGCTTTTACTGTAAAACGGATCTTCTTTCTCTCTGGTCTATGTACTGTTTCTACAAGACTATCTATTAAATATCTTCAATTGGTGATGAACTAGATTTAGACTATCTAATCTAATATAAACAATGCCTATCTGCAGGAGAAGGGGGAGAATTCAGTGTCCAAGAATCACTTTTCTTGAATTTGACTGTGGTTTCTGAGAAGATGGAAGAAAGAAAACCTGTCTCAGGGTTTTAGGACAGGCATGAACCTCATGTGAAGCAAGCTCAAGTTAACACTGCAGCCCTTGCTGAACGGTTTTCAAAGTGTGTTTAAACAAACATAGAAGTTCTGCTCATAATATAACTATAATGCTGAAGTAGTTAAGACAGAAGATGCTATCCTCAAAAATGCTTACTTAGAATAGAACCAGACTATAGTTTATTCTTTCTCTCATGAGTCTTGAAACAGAAGGCATCTTTTCCTCACTCTAGCCTCAGCCAATTCCTTTGCCTAGGATGACAGCCTGTTCTTTCTAGAAGAAACACAATTCTATTTTTGTTACCTCCTTTATTTCCCCCTCTTCTCACTATGCATTACAGCCAACTTGATTGTGCAGCTAATTCATGTGCAAATCCGAGCATTCAACCAGTTCCTGGTGTTCAATAAAGGCTTTCATTCAACTCAATTCTTGGTGCTCAGCTCAGTAGGGACTTGATAACTAAAACTATCCAAAATATTTTATTTATGTTATCTTAATTTAGTCTGTTTGACAGATTTTGATGATCATTGCTGCTTTTGTGGAAATTTCCTCACTGGATATTTATTCATAAATTTGGTTCTAATTTTGTTAAATCACACTTTTCATCATTAAGCAAAGAGTATTCCAAGGAATAGATATCATTCACAATCTTAAAATCAAACATTATAATCCAATTTATTGGCAAAAATATTATACTATACCCAATACATATTTTGAGTGGTATTGATTTTTAAAATATTTTTGATGAATAATTTGACCACCTCAGTCTAAATTAAGTTTTGAAACACAGTGTCAGATTTTTCAATATCTTTTTTCTACAAAATTGTTTAGCTATATTAAACTTTTCCAACATTTATATGCATTTAGAACATCCGATCAATTTTTTTGCAAAATGAATGCTGAGATTTGACTGAGAGTTTGTGTAAGTATACAAAATAATTAAAAGTGTTTTTAAAAATTTTTTAAATTGCTTTTGCTAATAAGTGATTAGGTTATTTTAACAACATTTTTTAAGAGGATGGTATTAATGAACAAATGCAAATGCTAATTCTGTAACACTATAATTTATTTGTACAGAAATAGTTGCTAAAGAAATTTAGTGATGATATAGTTGAATTATTGATACTGAGATTCCAAATATTCTAATAATAATATTCTAAAGAATTTGAAGTATGTTCAGTAATGATTATCCTTGTTTATTAGAATATAAACTGGATAAAAATATTTTTATTCCATATGTTCTCACTCATAAGCAGACCTTGAACAATTATATTGCTATAAGAAAGTGATTGGCATTGGTGGGAAACTGTCACAGGGGGAGTAGAATTGGCAGTTGTGGGAAACTGCTAGGGAAGGGTGGTGTATACCTCATCAACAAGGGTGCCTGCATGATCAATGTTTATATAGCTAACCCTGAATTGTACCCCACATCTTTATAATAAAAATTAAGAAAAAATTAAATTAAATTAAAAAATAAAATATTTTCATGGTAAAAAAAGATATATTTTTATTTACTTACATAATACCACTGTTTTGGTTACATGGATAAACTTCCTCAACAAAAAACAGAGACTAAAACATTTTAATTAAGTGAAGGAATGTTGGATTCTTTCTGAATTATTATTTAATTAAAGGGTAGCATTTTTCACATTATGAGGCAACCTAAAAACACCATGATTATATATATCTTGCTTGAGAGATTTTACTGAAGCTACCTAACTCAGAGAGAATTCAAGGGATGAGAAATATTAAAGGTTCATCATATAGTCAAATAATACAGATATCAAGATATTTTAATATTCAAAATTATTATTTTCTACTTCTATTGCTTTCTATAACTAATTAAAAGTAGAGCATTTGTTTCAAAATTATCATAATGTGATTTAGAATTAATGACAAGAAAATATAGGATCTCATTCTGTGTTTTGGTCCAGCGAATGCCCATTTTTTAAGTCAGATTAATTTCTATTATAAAAGCTAGGACAGAAGACTCTTAAGTATGACTAACTTCAAATTCAGATTCTTAATAGTCATATAAACTGGTGTATTAGTTGTTCAGGACTGCCACAACAAGTTACTGCAATTTGAGTGACTTAAAAAAAAATATTGTTCCACATAACTGGAAATCTAAAGTCCAAAATCAAAGTATTGGCAAGGTTTATTCTTTCTAGAGGCAGTGAGGAAAAATCTGTTCCATGCTGCTTTTTTAGGTTCTGGCAATTGACAACACTTGGTATTCCTTGGCTTATAGACCCATCTTTCCAAACTCTACCTCCATCCTTACAAGTAGATGGTACTCCCCCCATGTTTCTATCAGCCTCCAAATATTCTTCTTTTTAAGATGTACCCATCTTAGAGTACAAGGACCACAGCTATCAGATTATGGCTCAGTCCAACCCCACATGACCTTGTTGTAACCTTATTTTAAAATCTGCAAAGACTTTATATAAGGTCATATTCACAGGTATCAAAACTTAGGCCTTACACATAGCTTCATCCTATAACTCCTGGCTACTTAACCTCTCTATATCTCATGTTACATATGTACAGAATTGGTATAATAAAACCTACTTCATACAGTTGTGAGGAAGACATGAGTCTATCCATGTAACATTCTTAATATAATTTCATACATATAAACCCATAACTAAAGTTAATTTTTTATCTTTTATTTTATCCCTTTGAATGTTATTTTTTTCATCTTTTATTTTACCTTCTGTCTGTTCATCAATGAATTTTGCCTGCGGTGATTATCACTGTGATTTTCTAAATGACTTTCATTTTTTCTATTCCTTTTATATTTATTAATTGTGCTTATTTTTCAAGGAAGAGCTTCTCTTCTCCTTATTCAATTATTGATTTCCATCCATATGGGCATATATCAATATATGATTTAGGATGGTAGAGTCATGCATATCCTAGGGAAATTGATTTTAGTATATGTTGCTATTTGAAACATTCAGAAATCAAAGCAAAAACATGCATGTGAAGAGGAGAAATGTGATTTTTTAAAAAGTACCTTTAATAAGCTATATGCAATAAAAAGTTAATTCTTAAATAATTTACTTAGTTATGTTGGCTATACACAATAAAGCTACTTTTAAAAGGATGACCTTAACTTACTGTATTTTGTTAAATTCAAATGGGCTTCTTGCTGAGCTCTCTGGATATAATTAATACAGAGTTCATCTCAAGGGATAAAAAAATAAACGCTTTTACTTTGAATCTTTCAGAGTGTGAAGGAGGGAATGATATATCAAGTTTGTGTACACTTCCATAGAATTTACCTTACCCAGTGAGTAAATTATAAACAGTGTGATCAAAAGAAATTTTGCTGAATATATGGTCCACTAGAAACTGCTTCTTTTGGAACCATGGCTTTCAATATATCATCTGAAACACTAGAAATCAGGTCCTTCTAAAGGCTTCTAACTAACAAATGATTCCTCTCTATTTCCAATAGTACTAACTTAGTACAACTAACATTTGCTTAAGGTTTAACTAGCCTCTTTATAGACTTTGAACTCATTCCAAAACTGAAACTCTTAGCAATATAAGTGCAACAAATTACTAAATTCTCAAAAACTGCAATATGAAAATTAGAAATATGTTTATATAATACTTTGATCAGTATCAAATTACAATAGAAAAAAAGGAGATTTCTGTAATCCCAGCACTTTGGGAGGTTGAGGTAAGAGGACCACCTGAGCCAAGGGGTTCGAGATCAACCTAGGCAATTGGTGAGACTCATTTCTACAATAAATCACGAAATTAGCCAGACATGGTAGCACAAGCCTGTGGTTCCAGCTACTTGGAAGACTGAGGGGGAAGAATCACCTGAACCCAGCTGGTGGCCATGAGTGTGCCACTGCACTCCAGCTTGGTTGACACAGTGAGACTCTAACTCAAAAAAAAGAAAATTATATATATATATATCACTATCTATCTATATATATATATTGTTGATGGTTATGTTAATAACTTGAACTCTTAAAACAATGTGGTGACAAAGGCACATTACCTCTATGGTTATCCTAGTTTCTCTAGTTTTTGCCCAATGTCCTTTTTCTATTCCATAATCTCATCCAGGATACCAAATTATATTTGGCTGTTGTGTCTGCTTAGTATACTTTGTTCTGTTACAGTTTCTCAGTCTTCACTTGCTTTTGATAAGCTTGATGGCTTTAGGTAATATGAGTTAGATATTTCTTAGAGTGACTCTGTTTGGGTATCTTTTTTTAATAATTAAACTAGAGTTATGAATTTTTTTGAGGATAATCACAGAGGTAAAGTGCCATTGTCACCATATTGTTTCAAGAGCTCAAGTTATAATATGAGCATCAACGTGAGGATATTAACCTTGATTTTCTGGTTGAGACGGTATTTGTGTGCTTGTATTTTGATTGGCGTTTTATTAAATCTATACACAAAATTGGAGACAATTGAAATCTTAATAATCTTAAGTCTTCCAATCCATGAATAATAAAACTTTTCATTTATTTTGCTCTTTAATTTTTATCACTACTATTTTGTAGCTTTCAATGTAGAATATTGAACATATCTCGTTAAATTTATTCATAGGTATTTGATTTTGATGCTATTTTAATAAACATTTAAAAATTAAATTTCTAATTATATGTAACAAGTATATGGAGTTAAATCTAGTTTTGTATATTGACTTTGCATTCAATGACTTTGCTAAATATACACCTAAAAAGTAAATTATTACTTGGTAGGCTATTGCGTATAACCCCTTTATTTAGGTTTTTAACCATTGTATAACCACTTCTTTTAAACCACTTTTTAAAGTTATTATTGACATACAAAATGCTATACATGTATAAAACATGATGAAGTTGGGAAAAAGTATATACTCATGCAACCATCACAACAATGTCATAAAAATATCCATCACTTCCAAAAATTTCTTTCTCTCCTCTTTATTTATTACTATTTTTGTGATAAGAATATAACATATAATCTTATGCAAGTGTTCACAGCGTTTAAGTATACAACACAGTATTATTAAATATAGGTACTATTCTTTATAGCAGATTCTTAGGATTTATTCATCTTGCATAACAAGTTTGTACCCTTTGATGAATTCCTACCTGTTTCCTTTTTCCCCAAGACTCTAGTCTTCTATGTACCCAACTGTTTTAGATTCTTCATATAAATGGCATCATGTAATATTTGTCCTCAATATGGCTTTTTTTTTCACTTAGTGTTATATCTTTTAGGTACATCCATAGCATCACAAATTATAGTTTTTTGTGTCTTCTAAAACTGAATAATATGTCATTTATACGGAGAGCACATTTTCTTTATCCATTTATTCATCCATTGATAGACATTTAGTTTGCATCTATGTTGGCTATTGAAAACAATACAGCAATAAACATGAGAGTGAATATACACTTTCAAGATCTTGATGTAATGTCATATATATGTGTATACACATCCAGAAGTAGAATTACTGAATCACATCCTGAAGCTCCATTTTTAATTCTTTGAAGAATCTTTATACTGTTTCCACAGTGGTTGCACCAATTTACATTTCACCAACAGCAAAAAAGAATTCCCTTTACCATACATCCTAGCACCCTTCGTTTTTTGTTGATTTGTTTGTTTGTTTGTTTTTTATAATAGCTATCTTAACAGCTGTGAGTTGATATCTCATTGTGGTTTTGATTTACATTTCCTGATGATTAATGATATTGAACACCTTTTGATGTACCTACTGGCTGTTTGTATGTTTTCTTGTTTGTTTTTTTGAGGAGTGTCCTTTGCCTATTTTTAAAATTGGAATATTTGATTTTTTTGCTATTGTGGTATAGGAGCTCCTTATAATTCTAGATATTAATTATTTATATGGTTTGCAAATATTTCCCTTCATTCTATAGATTGTCTCTTTACTCTATTAATTCCTTGTGATGTAAAAGTATTTTAGTTTTATGTAATCACACCTAGTTTTGCTCAAGTTGTTTCCTATTTTTTTCCCTAGGTATTTGACAGGTACATTTAAGTTTTTAGTTTAAGTGTATGGTTTCTGAATACTGTTAAGAGAAGTGTTCAGTTTTACTTTTTTGTATGCAGATATTATTTTTTTGCCACTATTTGTTGATAAGACCATTTTTTCCTCCACGGTATATTCTTGGCTCTCAAGTTGAAGATAAATCAACTATATAGACAAGAGTTTATTTCTGGACTTTTTACTCTGTTCCATTGGTATATATGTATGTCAAATTAAATATAAATACATACTTCAGGAATATTTTGTACTTACCAACAAAATAATCTGTGAGTATAGTTTCCCCACACTTTTGGGAGTGATTGTGAAAAAGGATACAATGTATACACACAGAAACACCGTCATTTGGTATCTTCTTTAGTCAGTGTTATTATTTTGAAGTCTGTAGGGAGTGTAGTTGTATTCTTTTTCAATTTATATTCTTTTCTCTTTTTTTCTGTTAGTGAGACTTGCTGTGGACTTATCAAGTTTAATAATCCTTTCCTACACAAGTTCCAATGTCTTAAATTTTTTGTTGTCTTTTAATATTTCATTGATTCCTCTTCTTGTGTGTATTATTTTTTTCTATTTTCAATATAAAGGAATATATTGAGACATTATATGATTCAGTCAATGTTCGTTCATGTTACTTATTACTTAAATAGAATGTATATTTTAAAGTTGTTGGTTTAAGCTCTAAAGATAGTAACTCCAGTGAAGTTGATTTATATCTTCTGTATCCTTGTTTATTTCTTCCTGGTCTATTTTAAAATAACAAAAGGGAAATAGAGCCATGTGCAGTGGCTCACACCTGCAATTTCAGTACTTTGGGGAGCCAAGGCAGGAGAATTGCTTGGTGTCAGAAGTTAGAGACCAGCCTGGAAAACATAGCAAGACCTTGTCTCTACAAACAAACAAACAAAGAAAGCCAGGCATGGTGTCATGTGGCTATAGTCCTAGGTTTTCTGGAGGTTGAGGCAGGAGGAACTTGAGCCCAGAAGTCTGAGACTAGCCTAAGCAACATAGTCAGACCTTTACTCTTAAATAAATAAATATAGTATTTTTTTTTCCATAGGCTACATGAAATTTTTATAGTAACATATTTATGTGTAACATTTTTTCTGCATTTGTAAGAATTAAAAGTTTGTGTAAACAGTTCAACTAAGAAAAAGTATGTCCCTTAACTTTTGTGTTACTTGAATCCAAGGCCTTATTTATTTATGGTTTCATGATGCATATGGGGTTATATAAAAATGTGTTTGTAGCCAGGCTTGGTGGCTCAGCCTGTAATCCCAGCGCTTTGGGAGGCTGAGATAAGTGGATTGCCTGAGCAACTTGGCAAGACCTCATCTCTACAATAAATCAAAAAATTAGCCGGGTGTGGTAGCGCGCGCCTGTAGTTCTGGTGACTTGGAAGGCTGAAGGGGAAGGATCGCGGGAGCCCAGCAGCTCGAGGCTGCGGTGGCCAGGAGCTGCTACTGCACTCCAGTCTGGGTGACAGAGTAAGACTCCAACTCAAAAAAAAAAAAAAAAAAGTGTGTTTGAGGTCTGAATTTACAAATACATTTTTTTTTTTCAGAAATAATTCATTTGGATCCTAGGTTTATGTTTTGTTGTTGTTGTTGTTGTTGTTTTTAAGTTGGAGTCTCACTCTGTCTCCCAGACTGGAGTGCAGTGGCCGCTCCCGGCCACCGCAACCTCGACCTGCTGGGCTCCGGCGATCCTTCCGCCTCAGCCTTCCGAGTAGCTGGAATTACAGGTATGCACTACCACGCCCGGCTGATTTTTTGATTTATTGTAGAGATGAGGTCTGGCTGCCCAGGCGGGTCTCCGCGGGAGACCCGCGGGCTCAGGCAATCCACTCACCTCAGCCTCCCAAAGGCGCGGGATTACAGGCTGAGCCATCTAGCCCGGCTCTAGGTTCATGTTAAGAGATTGATGTCAACAGAGGAACTAAGTCAGGTGCTACTGGGAGCCTGAGGTTATACTGATATGACTACTTCAAGCACTTTATCCTACTAGGATAACATCTGTATTGTAGCCACATAAGTGAATGCTATAAGATTGGTTTTCTGTAGTCTGTTCTTGTGTGTTTATTTCTGCTTCTTCTCATACCCAAAATACTACAATCAAATACAGAAAGGTCATGCTTGATTAAACCAAACAACTTAATACACAGTCTCAAAAATCATATTTCCAGCTACCATGAAAATGATAATTTTGGCAATGTGGAAAACATTTAAAAAAAATCTAATAAGTATTTATTACTATTGCTCTACTCATATCTATCTGTTATCATCATCATCATTATATATTGATTTTAGGATATTATAGTTTTTAAGAGCTTTGCCTGAAGTGTGAACATTCTATGTGACTAAACTTGTTTATGCAATTCTCACAACAACCTTACTGGGTAGATTAAACAATCCTCCAATTGCAATTGAGAAATGGAGGTTCATAAATTTAAGTAACTTACTTAAGATTCATCAGCTAATGCCAGTAACCATTTATTTTTGCATCACCAGAGTTCCCTTTAGATGATAGACAGTGAAAAAAATTTTGAAAATACTTTTTTTCCTTTTGTTTTTTGAGTCGCAGTCTCACTCTGTCGCCCAGGCTGGAGTGCAGTGGCACGCATGCCCACTGTCACCCCAGCATCCACCTGCTGGGCTTCGGCGATCCTTCCGCCTCAATCTTCCAAGTAACTGGAACTTGTTTTTTTTCATAGGCTACATGAAATTTTTATAGTAACATATTTATGTGTAAAATTTTTTCTGCAAAAATTTTTTAAGTGGCACGCACTACCATGTCTGCCTAATTTTTGTTTTATTGTAGAGACAAATATCGCCAATTTGCCTAGAATGCTCTCAAATCTGCGGGCTCAGGCAATGCACTCTCCTAGGCCTCCCAATGTGCTGGGATTACAGGCTGAGCCAACGAGTCAGTTCCTTAAATACTTTTTTATGATCTCTTGGCTAATTGAACAAAACACCACCAATATTTTTGAATTTAAGGGAAAGTACAAGTGTCAAAAAGAAATTGAAAAAATGTTTTAATTCTTCGTGAATAATTTAGGTTCACTTTATTCTAGAGACAGATTATGTCACGTCTTCTAATTCCTTAATTAGTGGGTGCATATACATACGCCTGTGTGGGCATGTGTGTATGTTTGGTTGGTATGGGATTGATATTTTCTCAAAGGGGAATATACTTTAAATTACATCATCTTATAAGAAATAACAGCAAACTTTCTGGAAGCAACTCTTTATTTTTTAATGCTTCTCTCTTTGATACAGTAAGAATCATCTGCCAGCGCCAAATAAAATAAACTGCAATTTTTCTGCCCAGAAATTGTTTTAAAATGCAAAACATGGGAAATCCTTCTCTTTCTCAAAGGAAAGATTATGCTCCGTTGCATTTCCCATCAACCCCTTTACAACAGAGTTGGCCAGCTTCAATTTTATTAGTACCATTAATAACCATGGCATGTCAGACGGGCTCTCAGCTGTAGGCTAATCTCTTGGGTGACCGAATACCTATATTTTTAGAAGGCTGTGAATGATACTTTAATTATTTAGAAGATGGTTGGCTCACATAACTCTTGCACTTGCACAAAGCTCCAACATATTTAGGAAGAGATGTGTTCCTAAGTGTATCTTAATGTCAAATTTACTCATCAATGTTTGAATCACTAAAATCAAGAATTTGTTCAGTAAACATTTAAATCCTTAAAAAATCTATTGTGTTTTCTATGATTAAGTGCCATTAAAAATCAGAAATAAAAATATTATTCTCAAGCAGCCAAGCACTAATTTTAACCTCATCAGATATTATTTACACTTAAAACCAATAGAAAATATTAAAATTCTGTCTATAGAATTAGTCTAAATATATTATTTTCAAATAAGTCAAATGTTTTGACTTACATATTCCAAAGATATATATAATACATGCTCATGCATGTATAAGGAGTCTTTATTTGTATGTGTGTATATATATTTGGGGGACGCTGCAATAATTCTAGAAAAATGACTGATATTTATAAAAATAACAAGTACTATTTAAGTAGCTATTGAATAGTGACAATCCATTAATAATTATTTAGCTAATCGCTGAAATTAAGAACCAGAAAAAATGGTTTCTTTCCAAATTGCATTACATTTAACTGTAATGTTGAATTTTATTGATTCCTCCTTTTACGTGTCTGATAGTTTTGGACTATAGGTCATGAAGTTGTGTTTGTTCCAGTCCTGAGCCATGTGAGGTATGGTAGATATTGTGAAGATACAAGGACTCATCCCCACTGTTTTCCCCTAAATTTCTAATTCATGGTGTCCTGAGGCGTGATCAAATGGTTTTGTTTGATAATACTAAGACCTGGAGCCTTTAAAAAATGTATTTTGTAACAAATGACTTGGATTACATGTCCCTTCATTTTAGTATTTTTCTCTATTTCTACTCTGGTGATTTATTTCTGGGGTCACACACTTAGTTTTAAATAAATGTTGCAGTCTGCTATTACTCGAGGTGAGAGGTCTCCATGCATTTAGGTTTAGTCTTCAAGTATATATTGCCCATATCCCTAGGATGCTGTGTCGAGATGAGTTTTCCAAAACCCAGGTTGGATCAAAAAAAATCTCTCCTTAAATTCCTTCAGGGACTCCTTCTTGTACATAATGACATTTAAAACTTTATCACAATTTAATATACTTTGCAATATTATTCTTATTTCTATTTCTAATCTTATCTGTCCTGATCCCATTTTTCACAACATTGCCTACTCACTCCACCACCATCTCCTTGAGTAAAAACGTATATAGAATTACTTGATATAAATAATTTGAAATCACAAATTATGACAAGCGTACAGTTTTATGCAAGCATATGCATATACTAATATTTAGAGATTTCTAGAAATATCTTCATATGAACTTCTTTTTAATGAGAGCACATGATGCTCTCATAAGACGTCTCCTTCCTATTTTCTTCAAAGCTGTTAATGTTATATTTTCCTTAAGGTTTAAATTCAGTGTCATGTTCTCTAGAATGCCTTTCCTTATTTCTCAATCTGAGAAAAAAAATTCTTCTTTGGTGCATCTATAACATATCTGTGTGAGCATGTGTGTGTGTGTGCATGCATGCATGTGTGTGTATGCAAGTGTACATGCACTCACGTGCATACATATTATATACTAGGTAGGACGTACCCCACTGTATTTTCTTTTTCTTTTTTTTTTTTTCTTTTTGAGTTGGAGTCTCACTCTGTCACCCAGACTGGAGTGCAGTGGCCGCTCCCGGCCACCGCAGACTTGACCTGCTGGGCTCCGGCGATCCTTCCGCCAAACCTTCCAAGTAGCTGGAACTGCAGGTACACACTACCACGCCTGGCTAATTTTTGATTTATTGTAGAGATGAGGTCTCGCCAAGTTGCCCATGCAGGTCTCGAACCCGCAGGCTCAGGCAATCCACTCACCTCGGCCTCCTATGTATTTTCATCATATTAATAAATACAACATATTTACCATCCGTTTTCAAGTATGCAATATGATAGTGTTAAATACCTATACATTATTTCTCAACAGATCTCTAGAATAATATTTTCATCTTGAAAAACCAAATCTCTATACCCATTGAAGAAACTCTCTAATCTCACTCCTCCCTAAGCCCATGCATCCATCATTCTACTTCATTTTTCTGAGATAGACTAATTTATGTACCTTATATAAGTGGAACTGTGCAGTATTTGTCTTTTTTGACAGGTTTATTTCACCTTGCATAATGTCCTTAAGGGTTATCTATATCGTAGCATGTAATAGTATATTCTTTTTTTAATGAATAAGATTTCATTTTAATAAATATTTAATATATATGCATACACATATACATACAACATTTTCTTTATTCATTTGTGTATCAATAGTCATTTAGGTTGCATCCACCTCCTGGCTATTGTGAATAATGCCGCAGTGAATATGTGTGCACATACATACTGTGTCTTCAGTACCCTGTTTCAATTCTTTTGGATGTATACTCACAAGTGGTATTAAAGGATCATTTGATAATTCTATTTTTATTTTTTGAGGAATCTTCATACTTTTTTGATAGCAATGGCACAGTTTTACATTTCCACCAACGGTGCACCAGTGTTCCAATTTCTTCACATCCTCACCATCACTTGATAACTTTTTGATTGCTTGTTTGACCATTTGTTTGATAACAGTCACCCTAACAGGTGTGAGGTAATATATCATTGTGGTTTTTACTGACATGTCCCAGATAATTAGATTTTAAGTTTGATGTAGTCCCATTTGTCTATTTTTGGTTTCTTTTTCTATATTTTGGGGATCATACCCAATAAACTATCACCAAATACAATGTAACTAAGCCTTTCCACCAATGTTTTCTTCCAGTGGGTTTATGATTTCAGGCCTTTCACTTGGGTCTTACTGTATTTTGAGTTACTTTTTATGTATGGTATAAGGTAAAGGTCTACTTTTATTTTTTATTTTTTTGCATGGGGATATCCAGTTTTCCACTTTTTTTAATTGAAGAAACTATTCTTTACCAATTATATATTCTTGACATCCATGTTGAAGGACATTTGATAGTAAGTTAGAGAGTATGTGTCTATTATGTCGGTATGTAAGTTTTTATCTATTCCAATACTACATCGTTTTGATTACTGTGGATGTGTAATACATTTGGCAATCAGCAAGTATGAGGTCTTTGGGTATGTTTTTCTTTCTCAAGATTGCTTTGGCTAGGCAGGATTATTTGACTTTTCTTATTATTTTTATGATTTTTTATTTCTACAAAAATGCTTTTGATATTTTAATAGAAATTGCATTCAATATGATGTTTTCTGTTTTTATTGTTCTAGAATATATTAGCAGGAATGTTTTGGACATCCAAAGAATTTCATTACGGCTCCACTGCGGGGTAGGAAGCTCTACAGATTTCCACAGACTCTAGCAGGATGAGACAGGGATCTGGGGACTGCTAGCAGCTGTTTTTTACTAGTAAATTCAGACTTTTTTTCCCCCCAGAGTGTGAATATACAAAACAGTTACCCCAAATTTCCTCCTTCTAATTTTGTGAGGTATGGACCTTTGTGTATGTTACCCATCTTAAAAGCTACATGGGGAATTTGAGGTCTGTCAGGCCTTACATGATGCACACAACTGAATCATGATTTTAAGGGAGCAGGGAGATATCTGGTTTATTCAGGTTCTGAGTCAGGAAACTGAATATTATTTTTCTTCTCACTATGAGAAGTTCCTGTAAGTGTTCTATAATAATTTTGTTATATTTTTTCTTAAAATAATTGTACACTTAAAAAACAGAAATACTTAGGTATCTGAAACTCTAATTCAATGAAATGAATAAAGCTAGAAATGAGGTTTACCTTGCAACTATGCCTCCCTCCCCGATTCTTGTCTCTGGTCATTCTGCTTTTAATATAGTTCAAATGTTAAAAATCACTTAATGTTATATAAAATAAAATAACAATATCAGTATAGTTTTGTTTGTTTTTAATGCTACCTTAGGTTATTCCCTTCTGAAAGATTTTCTGATTCTTAAATCTATTCTCTACCTTTTTACTGAAATTCCTATTGATTGACTTCTCTATATTTTTAAAAGCTAATAATAAGGCGACTTTTATTGATTACATATGTTTATATGTGGGTGTATTTGTATGTATACATGTGTATACTTTTTTCTTTTTCCCGGAAGGCATGCAGCTTTTATTAAACTAATGGATTCTTTATTAATAAAAATAGAATGTTGAACTTAAACATTGTACCATTTCCTTGCTTGTTTTACCCAATGTGCTACTGTTTCAAACGAGTTAGCTGGACATACAACCTTCTTCCACCCACATGGTGATGCTTTCCCAGAACAGACAAATCCTTTCTTTGTTTGCATTTTATTGTCTTATATTTATACATACTGTTCTCATTTATTACATAATAAAAGAGATTCTACATCATCTTTTTTCTCCTAGAAATTATACTTTAAGCTACATCCTTTCTGACATCAGTAGAATTATTTCTTTTTTAAAAAAATTACTTCATTTTACAGTTGTGGGGTACATGTGTAAATTTATTACTTTAGTAAATTGCATGCAGGTGATGTTTGGATTTCTAGTGGACACTTTCTCCATCTGATAGTGAATCTGGTACCTAGTGTGTTGCCATGTGCCCCCATCTTTCCTGCTTTCCTCTTGTAGCGGTGTTCAGCGTTTGCTGTTTCCACCTTTGTAGTTATGTGACCAATGGCCAGGGTCTGCTTATGAGTAGACAGTTCTTACTTTTTGTGATAGTTCATTTTGAAAATATTTTATAATTTCTCACTAATTAAAAATTGTAAATTTTTAATATATTAGCTTTGCATATACTCAGAACTGATTCTCTCCTTTCATTGTAGTATAAAATTTTTATATTTTCAAGATAAATTATAGTATATTTACACCATTGTTATAATCAGTTCACATTTTTCCTGGCTGTTCTATACCTTTTATCCCTTTTAAATGAACAACAAAATTATGTTTAGTTCTAAAATCTATTGCTTTGGATTTTAAATTGACAAACACTTAGATGAAAATCTCAGGCTCTGGAATTTTATTTTATTCTTTTTGATGGGAGACATTTTTATTACTGATTAAATCTCAATTATTATTTAGATTCAATTTTAGTGCATTGTATGTTTTCAAAAATCTACCCATTTCTTTTGGTTATCCAATTTGTCTATTTACACTTGTTTCTATAGTCTCTTGTGAGCTTTTATATTTCTTTTTCTTTTTTTGAGTTGGAGTCTCACTCTATCACCCAGACTGGAGTGCAGTGGCTGCTCCCGGCCACCGCAGCCTCGCCTGCTGGGCTCCGGCAATCCTTCCGCCTCAGCCTTTCAAGTAGCTGGAACTACAGGCGCGCGCTACCACGCCCGACTAATTTTTGATTTATTGTAGAGATGAGGGCTCACCAAGTTGCCTGGGTGGGTCTCGAACCCGCAGACTCAGGCAATCCACTCTCCTCAGCCTCCCAAAGCACTGGAATTACAAGCTGAGCCACCGACCCGGTTGAGCTTTTATATTTCTATGGTATCCGTTTAATGTTTGGTCTTTCATTTAAATTTTTATTTATTTGAATCTTCTCTTTTTTTATAGTCTAGCTAAGTGTTTGTCAATTTTGATTATCTTTTAAAAACACCAATTCTTAGTTTCATTTGTTTTTCTATTATCTTCTTCGTCTCTATTTTATTTATTTCTACTCTGTTGTTTTTATATTTTCTTCCTTCTGCTGACTTGGGCTTAGGTTATTCTTTTGTCTAATTCGTTGAGTTGTAAAGTTAGGTAGATAATTTGAGATCTTTTTTTTCTTTCTTAATGTGAGCATTTATCACTATAAGCTTTCCTCTTAGAACTGTTTTCTTCTGTATGCCATAAGTTTTGGTAAGTTTTGTTTGCATTTTTATTATCTAAAGATTTTTTCTCTTGATATCTTCTTTGATCTATTGATTGTTCAGAGTATATTGTTTAATTTATACATATTTGTGAATTTTCCAATTTTCTTCCTGTTTTTGGTTGCTAGTATCCTAATATTGGTGTCAGAAAAGACAATTGACATAATTTCAATCTTTTGAAGCTTAAGACTTGTTTTGTGGGACATATAGTTAGTCCTGGAGAATATTTCGTGTGCTCTTGAAGGAATACATATTCTGTTGCTGATGAATGAGATGTTCTCTATATCTGTTAGGTTTTTTTGGTGTATAATATTGTTCGAGTTCACTGTTTCCTTATTGATTTTGTCTGAATAATCTTTCCCTTATTGAAAGTGACTTATTGAAGATCTCTACTATTATTGTATTAATGTATATTTGTCCCTTCAGTTCTGTTAGTATTTGCTTTATGTATTTAGGTTCCCATCCACAGATTCTGGGCAGTATGTCTGGTAAGGTCTGTGGGCAAGTTTGCTGCCGGAGTCTTAGGCATTCTGAACTGGTACCTGAGTCCACAGGACTGAACCTGCATCCTGGATCCAATGAACTCTGGGGCCACAGGAATTAGTTTGGAGACTGGAGTTGGCCAAGCAATGGGGTGAGTTTAGAGTCTGCATCTGTGGGGGCCAGCATAAAGCTTGGGTCCACTGGTGCCATCCTAGCATAAATGCTGGTACTGGTAGGGATCTGGAGGCTGAGGCTGGGTCTGCAGGTGCCAGCCTGGAATCTGGGGCTGTGGAGGTCAGCATGGTGCAGAGATAGTTTTAAAATCTGTGTTCATTGGAGCCAGCCTTAACTTGGGGCCATTGGAGCTTACCTAGTTGTGAGGTAGGCCTGGAGCCTAATGTTGAAGGACTAAGTTTTGCTACTATTTATTCTTACCTTTCAAATAAAGTCTTTAAAATTATATTATTAAAAGTAAATATTTTTGATTCTCATTATATTTTTTCTAAATTTTCATGTTTTTGTAACTTTACTATGAATAACAAAGAAATTATGAATTTATCAAGCCCCAAGTAAATGAGTTATCTAAAATTAGATAAGTAAATGAGTGGTCTTAAATTTAACCGTTTCATTCAATAGTTGTTTCTAAAAAAATTCGAGATATATATTTATTCCAGGTGATATTTTTTTATCATTTATATTTCTGCAAGTTTGTCAGTAAGAACTTTATCATTTTCACCATTATCTCAAGAACCTCTCAATTTGTTTGATAATCGTGCATGTTGGCTGGAGTGTTATTGATCTTCATATAAGAAGTCACTATGTGAAATCATAGAGCTCTACTCGATCATTAACATCATACAAGTTAATTTTAAGCTCTGCATTTTTTCCTTATAATTCATAACAAGACAGCCGGGCTCGGTGGCTCAGCCTGTAATCCCGCACCTTTGGGAGGCTGAGGTGAGTGGATTGCCTGAGCCCGCGGGTTCGAGACCCGCCTGGGCAGCGAGACCTCATCTCTACCATAAATCAAAAAAATCAGCCGGGCGTGGTAGTGCGCGCCTGTAATTCCATCTACTCGGAAGGCTGAGGCGGAAGGATCGCCGGAGCCCAGCAGGCGAGGCTGCGGTGGCCGGAAGCGGCCACTGCACTCCAGTCTGGGCGACAGAGTGAGACTCCGACTCAAAAAATAATAATAATAATAATAATAATGATTCATAACAAACCATGAGCAAAATAATTTGCTATTTTTATATTTGTTCATTTTGCATAATTATTCCTTCATCAGTGAGCCAGAGGTTTACAAATAAGAAGAAAAGAAAACTACCTTATAATATTCTGTTATTATGTAGGTTCAAAAGATGCCTTCTGCTTCATTCTTCTCTAAAAATTTCTCATCAATATAGAGGACGGGTGTATAGAGAACTTGCTGGCTTTTCCCATCCGTTATTTAGTAAGATGATTGTACTCTGTACCAGCATAGGCTTCAGTATGACTCAGCTCCAAGGCTGAAAATTTTCCCAGATCACAGGTATCTGCCAGGAAGTATCATTCATTCCCAAAGTTTGTCTGCAAGCAGTAGAGAAGCAGACTGCAAGGAAATTCTCCAATTCTCTGGCTGTTCAGAACTCTGCATTGGCATTGTTTTCTTTATTTACAGATGGAGCAACTGAGATTTGGCAAAAGAAAATAATTGTATTTTCAGAAGAAAATTTCCCTAACTGATAGCCTATGACTCAAAAAATAAATTAAGCTATTTACAGTCACTAAGAAAATTCAAGTTGCAACCAAAAAAGCACTTTGTTGAAGAGTTGCTACTTCTACAAAAATGGTTGACTACATTGTCATCTTGTTTTCTCTCTTTCCAATTATTTTTCCTTAGAATTTTTATGACCTTCTATTGCTGTGAGTATCATTAAATGCTGTGCAGTTCCAATCATGAATTGATTCAGAAAAACAATATTTAAATATTAATGCTAATTATGAAATGTTTCCTTATCTTGTTTTGAAATTTAATCTGAATATTAGGAATGGTCCTCTTACAGTATGACACTGATATTTTTGGTCTGATATATGTATTATTCACTAATATGTTAAGGACATATCCATATAATCCTATTTAATATGGACTTTTTCAATCCCAAATAGATCATAGATTTTATAAGATTTCCTTGGAGGGGCATCAATTGTAAATGTTTTTTAGTCACTTGAACAGTTTATATAACTTATAATTTACAATTTCAGATTATATTTATATTTTGAAATGTATAATATGCAGTCTTAAGTATATCATTATCTTCACATATATAGCTCTAGAAATTTTGCACCAATTTTACAAAACATTTTAATTTTTTTGTGCTATGATTTTAAAGTTGGTTTTCAGGTAATTTTCATTACATTAAATAAATTCTGAAATACTTATGTGTTTTCTCTGCTCTTAAAAGGTATAAATTGCACTGTAATATCTGCTTATAAAGGACTTATTGGCCTTCTAAACCAACTGCCATTGCATCTTTTTAATTTTATTTGTGTAGATCTTAGAGAACTTTTTGTATTTTTTCAATGCAAATTTGTTTTTGTTTTTATTTTAGATTCACTATATTTTTCAGACATTATTGATAAAAATTGATGCCTTACGTCTCTTTAATCCAAAGTTTCAGTTATATTAATTTAGCAATTTTCTTCTAAAAGTATTTTGTGTAGATTTCTATCTTGAGTAATTTTCTCAATTTAATTGAAGGCTTGCATATTTATGCTTTATCTTTTATTTAATTTTTATAATTCAATAACCTAATTAAGGGCTAATTTTGTCTTATTTTTCCTCATCGGCCATACCTCCCTCAAAAAGCTCTCTAGAATTGATTGAGCAATGATCATTTTTTTTAATTTTTAAATTTTATTCACTTACTATTTTTGGTAAATTTTTTGCTAAATAACTTCTCCTTTCCTGTGTCTAAATTTTGTTGTTCCAGTTTGCAGAGAATTTATGTTATTTCTTCATTCAGTTTTAGTAGAATTCACCAGTTAAACCATCTGGGCCTGGCACTTTCTTTTTTAGAAAGTTGTTAATTATTTATCCAATTTCTTTAATAGATACAAGTCTATTCAGATGAATTATCTTGCCTTGTGTAATTTTAGGTACTTTTTTAAAAAAGAAATCCTATTATTTCTGTTATCAAATTTATGGGCAAAGAGTTTATAATATTTCTTCATTAGCTTTTTAGAGTTCATAAGATGGGTAGAGGTGATCTTTTTGTGTGTCTGATATTAATATTTTGTGTCCTCACTTTTTTTCTATGTGAACTTGAATGAGCTTTATTGGTTTTTATTTTTAAATAAATCAGTTTTTGATTTTATTGATTTTTCTTATTGATTTCCTATTTTCAATTTTATTGGGTTTTCCCTCTAATTTTTCTACCTGTTTCGGGGGTAGATTTATTTAGGTGCTTTTTCTAATTTTAAGGTGGAAACATTGGTTACTCATTTTAGATCTCTTTTTTTTCTAATATATGCATACAATACTGTACATTTCCCTCTAAACACTATCTTTGTTTCATCCTACAAATTTTTGTTATATTTTAATTTTTATTAATTTAAAATACTTAATCTCTCTTGAGACTTCTTTGACCCATGTGTTATTTAGTTTTATGTTATTTAATCTACAAATATTTTAAGACTTTCTAGCTATTTTTCTGTTCATTTTTATTTTAATTCCATTGTGGTTTAAAGGCATACTTTATGTAAAATGCATTTTTTTTAATTTGCTAAGGTGTATTTGATAACTCAGAACATGGTTTGTCTTCATGAATGTTCCATGTAAGCTTGATAAGAATCTGTGCTTTAATGTTGTTGGATTATTTTTTCCAAATGTCAATTAAAATCAGTTGACTGATTCTGTCATTCAGTTCTACTCTGTACTTACTGACTGGATGTGGTGGCTCATACCTGTAATGCCAGCACTTTGGGAGACTGAGGCGAGAGGATTGTCTGAGCCCAGGAGCTTGAGGCCAGGCTGGGCAACATGGTGAGATCTCAACCATGCATCAAAAAAATTAGCCAGACATTGTGGTGTGCCTGTGGTCCCAGATACTCAGTTGGCTGAGGTGGAAGGATCACTTGAGTCCAGCAGGTCGAGGCTCTGGCAGCTGTGATCATGCCACTGCACTTGTTTGCGCGACAGAGAGACACTCAGACTCAAAAAACAAACAATGTACTGACTGATTTATTGCCTGTTGGATCTGTCAATTGTTGACAGAAGGTATTAAATTTGCCAACTGTAATAGTGCTGTTTTTTTTCTCTTTGCAACTTTAACACTTTTTGCTTCACGAACTTTACCTTTCTGATTTTTAGGTGAATACAAATTAAAAATTTGCATATCCTTTTGGAAAATTGATGTCTTTATCATTATATAATGAGTGTCTATCCCTGGTAATATTTATGTTCCAAAGTATGTTTTGTCTGAAATTGATATAGCTACTCCATCTTCCTTTTGAATACTGTTAGTATGATATATATTCCCCAACATTTTTCTTTCTTTCTTTCTTTCTTTTTGTGTCAAGATGTAGGGTTACATTTACTTTTTTAAAAATTTATTATTTGTTTAAATATGTTTTATTTTAAAGATGTGGGGTACAATTCAGGAATAGGTATACAAGCAGACATTGTACAGGTGAAGTTTGGGCCTCCCTTTGGTCCCCACCTACCTTTTTCTTTAATTTCTGTCTTTATATTAAGATTTTGTTTCCATGGGCTACATGGCAGCAAAGAAACACCTGGAGATAAATCCTGACCATTCCATTACAGAGGCCTTAAAGCAAAAGGCAGAGACTGACAAGAATGACCAGTCTGTGATGGATATGATCATCTCACTTTATGGAACTGCACTCCTGTCTTCTGGCTTCAGCCTGGAAGATCCTCAGACATATGCTAACAGGATCTACGGGATGATCAAACTTGGTGAGGATGACCCTACTGCTGATGATACCAGTGCTGCTGTCACTGAAGAAATGCCACCCCTCGAAGGAGATGATGACACATCACAAACGGAAGATGTAGACTAAGCGTTGCCTGAAAAGCGGCTTGTACACATGTTCAATACTTTATCTTCATCCCCTCTGATAATATATTTTGAAAGTTTTTTTAATTTTTATTAACATTTTAAAAATCTGTATCATTATATGACAATAACTCCTTTAAGGGGATGTTAAGGTTTCTTTCTACATGTGTGGTGCTGTGATAATTTAGGCACTAAGCAGAGTTAGTAATGCTTTTCTAGTTTCACCTTGGCTTATTTTAACAGATCGAGGGAATATGTTGTAAGATGTATGTAGCCAAATGTTAACTTTGTGATCTGAAGTGTTCAGCTATCAAGCTGGATTCCCTAGTAGACCAAATCTTTGTTACTGAAGTGTTCTCAGATACACCTTGATGTTTAGAAGAAAAGTGTTTGTTTAAATGACTTGAGTTTCACCTTCTAGGATTGACTTTAAGCTTTTCATCCCTGTAGGTACCAATTCTGCATGTGCTAGTCCTCTAGAAATAAGTATATTAAACTGAAGCCACTTGATGGGAGGAACTCTCCAAGGCTTGTTTTCTAAAGAAAAGTATTGTCTAGAATAGCAAAATTATAAGCCTACCTCCGTGTGTTGTAAAGCTGTTCAGAAAGGAACTCAGTGAGGCTTGTGAACGGAAATGTAGTGCCCAAATTACATTCTGCTTAAAGAGGTTGCAGCAAATAGAGATAAGTTAAAAAGAAAAAAAAAAAAGATTGTGTTTCTTTTAGACTCTGACGAACAATGTCTTTCAATTGGTGTTTTTAGACAATTCTCATTTGTTGTGCTTATTGATAAAATTTATAGATAAAATTAAATGAATATCTGTCATGTTTTTACCTGTTTTCTATTTTAATGAATATCTATCGTGTTTTCAGCTGTTTTCTATTTCTAGCACTTGTTCTTTTTTTTCTTTTCCATCTTTGCCTTTTTTTCTGCCTTCCCTGTGTTTAATTGCACATTTAAACTATAAACCCTGCTATTATGCAGGACTCCTATTAATGTGATGGTTTATGTTGAAGAAGGGGAAGAATTATGTAGAATTTGATTAGATCTCTTTGATTAGATCTCTGAGTTGAATATTTACCTTTCCCACTTGGAAGACTAGAGGGAACTGGAGTTGAATGTTTTCTTCCCCCAAGACAGCTAGACTTTAATAAAACACCTGTCAATCAAGTTCTGATAAAAGTATCCCAAGAGGACAGGTCTTGCTACTGAACTTTGGGTATTCCTAAACAGAGTCTATGTCTTATCCTCTACCAGTCATACTCCATTGTTATACTAAAGTCTTTTTGATACTATGATGAGGTATTGAGGAAGTGAAGCATTTTGAAACCTTATAATTGAATCTCAGGTTTTTTTTTAAACCCCTTGGCTTGATTTTCAAAAACATTTTTTTGGCCTTTTTTTTCCCCCTCTCCTAACAAGAGACAGAAAGATAGAGGAAGATAGAGTTCTCTTACTGTTCTTCCCTCCTCTAGATCTTGAAAAGTAGTTTCCCTTGATGTGGGCCTTTTTTATACAGAACTGGAGAACCTCGTGGTGTAATTCAAAATGATCACCTTCTCCTCCCTCTGTTATAGAAAGAGTAAATATTTCTTTGATTTTCACATAAGAACCTAGTGGAACTTCTAGAAGTTAAACCCTCAAAAGTATGGGAGCCTCACTATGATGTAACTAGCTCCCAAGAGTTTATAACAAGTTAGTTCACACAGCCTTCATCATGTTCACAATTCCCATTTAAGTGTTCCGACCAGTTACTTTCTCCAGTGTTTCTGGTTCAAGCGAATAGATCTTGGCTGTGATTCTATGCATTCTTCTATCTCTCAAGTTTCAGAATTAGCTGTTTGCTCTGTGATTCAGTACTCTGATGGATGTAAGAAAATGCACTCATTTTACAGTTTGATCAATTTCCTCTTTTTTGTGTGAATACGTGACATGTTGAAACTGAGACTAGAAGTGTTGTTTCAGTTAATTTAAAATTCTTCAGTCAAGCCTTAATAAATTATCTTTATCCTTCATTTTAAATGATGTAATTATTTAGGACTAGTGTTTGAGCAACGTTTTAGCAATATGTTTTAGATTCTGATAGCATAAACTTTTGTTCTTATTTATGGTCGAGAGGCTTATATGTCGGTTTGATGACTTCTTTTCTTTATTCAGATATTTGACTGTTTGGTTCCTGTCCTTGCCTTTATTTATGAACATATATTTTATCTCTTTAAACATGTTTATACTTATTTTGTTACTATATTTAACATTATTGAAAAGTGTCATACCTAAGACCATACATAGTTTATGTATGTTTTAAGAATAAGAATATAGAAAACACATACATATACATAAACTAAGTAAAATATTTTAAAAATCACCAGGAACTTTTTGTATCCATTTTAATTTCTTTTATTCACACATATTACCATAAATTGGATTGTTATATCAATTATTATCTTGATTATCTCTATCTTTTATTGCTTCTTATGGATTACTTAACATAATATTTATTGTGCTTTTCAACATTATATATTGGAAAACATGCTCTGTATATTTTCTGCAACTCATATTGTTGCTTCAGTATTTTTTTTGTGATTTATCTCTTTTGATATTTGCAGCTATAGTTCATTCATACATACCGTTATACAGTGACAATTTATTTAGTAAATATAACCTGTAAATTTTTCTACTTTGAGAAATCTAAGTCTATAAATGTTAATTAAATGTATGTTTTCTCATATTCAGTAGGTTTTCATACACGGTTTATGTTACCTTTATCTTTTAGATTGTTTTCAGTTTTGGTTTTGATTTCTTTGTCCATCATGACTTTTAAAGTAAAAGAGAAAAATCTTTAAATGTTCATGTGCTTAGAATATGTGTTATTTTATATTTTTGTTATCTTATATTAATAGATTTTATTCTGAACAATATCTAAGTTGAAAACATATTACCATCTCCTTGATAGTGTATTATATGCTCAAATTTGTAAATATCCTGAGATTACTTCATTTGTAGCTTTATTCTATAATTTAAAGATACCTAAATGAATATGTAAAAACACGCAAACATACACCTTACTATTTACTGCTGTTATCCTCAAGTAAATGAATTATTAATCTATATACAAAATAAATGTATAAGTATGTATGTAAATAGTTATCTTTTTTGATTTTGCTAAAATTACATAGCATTTTCTTTTTATATTTTTAATTTTTATTTATTTATTTTGTTTTATTTTAAAGATGTGGGGTACAATTCAGGGTTAGGTGCATAAATTTTCATTATGCAGATACCCTTGTTGATGAGGTGTGCCTCTCCCTCCCCTGGCAGTTTCCCTCAACTGCCAATCACAACCCCTCCCCTGGCAGTTTCCCACTACTGCCAATCCCTTTCTTACAGTATTATGATAATTGTTCAAGGTCCGCTTATGAGTGAGAACATATGATACTCTGTTCTTTGTTTCTGTGATAGATCACTGAGTATGATGACTCTAAATCCATCCAAGTTCCTGTGAAGTCTATATGTTTATTTTTCTTTATGGCTGCATAATATTCCATTGCATATATATACTACATTTTTTTATCCAGTCCAGCTTCAATGGGCAACATGGTTGGTTCCATGTTTTTGCTATTGTGAATAGAGCTGCAATAAACATACGTGTGCAAATATCTTTTTTTGTAAAATGATTTGAGTTCCTATAGGTATTTTCCCAATAGGGAGATTGCTGGGTCAAATGGCAGGTCAATTTCATCTACAGCTTTATACTATAATTTAAAAATACACAAACACACATGTATAAACACGCAAACATATGTCTTACTATTCCCTGCAGTTATCCTCAAGTAAATGAATAATAAATCTATATACAAAACTGAGTGTAAAACTATATATGTAAATAGCTGTCTTTTATGATTTTGCTAAAATTACATAGCATTTTCTTAATGCATTTTTCTGTGTATGAAAAGTGGGAGTTTGCAATTCCTAGTTTTCTGTTATCTTTAATTTTATGTCCTTTTTATAGTTTTTATTAATATTAGAAACAAGTATAGATTTTAAAAAACTTTCATTCTAACATCATTTATCTCACCTCTCTGCTCTTTAAACTTTCATGGCAGGTTTATTTCCATTAAGGGGAGAATATTAATACTGCTGTTTCAATTGTCTCAGATCCTCATCATTGCAAACTCTTCTTATTATTCATTAAATGTGTTCTGTATGTAAAACTAATTGAAATTTTTTTCACAATTCAACCATAGCTTATTCAATAGTTAGTTTAACAATCGTAAGGGCAAAGGAGGAACAATTTGAAATATTTTAAGTATTTGTGTAACTAAGGGCTAACTATAAAAAATAAATAATTAAGAGCATTTTCTCTTAACCCTTGTTGTGTTAGACTTTGTTCTTTTTCCTTCCCAAACTTCTTAAGAGTATGCTAAAATTGTCATATTTTAGATGTCTAGAGTGAACTGAAGAAGAATTAGGCAACTTTAATAATATTACAGATATAGAAGACAGTACAATATATAGAGGATACTCAAATCTAGGTTCTACATTTCCAAGTATAATTATTTACACTCTATCATCACTTATATATTTCAATAACAATAAATATATAAACTGTATCAGATTATCAGTGAGAAAATTTTCATACTCTAATGGGGATGGGCAATTTGAAAAGGAATGCTTTAAAATTACCAAAATATTATTCTAGATGTTGTTGGAATATCAATACTACAGAAAAAATCTACAGATTCAATCTAATCCCTATCAAAATATCAATGACATTCTTCCCAGAAATAGAAAACAATTCTAAAGTTTATATGAGCCACAAAAGACCTCAAATTGCCAAGCAGAAAGAATAAAACTGACTTCAAAATATACTACAAAGCTAAAGTAACCAAAACAGACTAGTACTGGCATGAAAACAGACACATAGACCATGGAACAGAGTAAAGAACTCAAAAATAAACTCCTATTTTTAGCCAACTCCGTTTTTTGACAAAGGTGTCAAGAGTGTACATTGAGGCAAGGGCAATTTATTCTATAAATGGTGCTGGAAAAGCTAGATAACCATGTGGAGAAAAAGGAAACTAGATTCAATCTTTTGTCATATTAGTAAGTTTTGGAAGGGTAAAATGTTATAAGTGAATTTTAGACTGCAAGGAAGTCAACACTCCAAACACCCTTGTTATTTAAAGGTCAACTGTATATATAAAAACTTTACTGAATCTTATATTTAGCACCTTTTAATTTAATTCTTTGTAATCTTAAAAACCTATACAACAGATTGAAATTAATGCAAGTTCATCACACATAAAAATGTAGATGCACAATTTACTGCAATCAAAATATGAATATTATCAACTGGAAAAATATTCAACTTTTTAAAATAAGATCAGAGCTAAAACTGAAGATCACAAAAAAGCTGAAAAAAGTAGATCAAAATAATGTAACAGATAAATCTTAATGAAAAGAAAGTTAGTGTAGTTGTTTTTACCTTGGAAATAATAGAATACAAGACCAAATATATTTATAAGGTCAAACTTATTATAATATTTGAAAATGCCATTTCATAAGAATGTAAAGTTTAGATAAATTAGAACAATATTCAACAATAGAAAACCATAAGCCGATTTATGTATCTTCTTTTTTTTTTGAGTTGGAGTCTCACTCTGTTGCCGAGGCTGGAGTTCAGTGGCATGCTCACTGCACCACAGCCTCGACTTGCTGGTCTCAGGTGATCCTTCTTCCTCAGCCTTCCAAGTAACTGGAACTACAGACGAATGCCACCACACCCAGCTAAACTTTATGTATTTTTAATAGGAAGTTACTGAAGGAATAGGTTTATAGGTATATACCCAGTTGTATGATATAAAGGCACAGTATCTAATTCTGGAAGTTGCATTAATTGCAGAGGACCCTCTACTAAATTATCTTAGCTTTCCATAGCAATGATGGTAACATTCTTAGGTATATGTGTACCTGCTTTCAATAACTCTACTGCGAACTTTTGGTCAGGTGCCTGTGCACTGCTGGTACTACAAAATAGCAGCTGCTTCTTCCCCACTGCCTGAACACTTGTTGCAGTTCTAGAATCTACAGAATGGAGAAAATAATTGCAAACCATATATCTACTAAAAGCCTGATATCTAAAATATAGAAGGAACTCAACTCAATCACAAGAAAACAAATGACACAATTAAATAATTGACAAAGGATATGAATGGGCTTTTCTCAAAAAAAGACAAAAGAATGACCAACAAATATATGAAAAACAAGTGCTCGACATCACTAGTCATCAGGGAATTGCATATTGAAACGAGAAAGAGATAACTTTTTACATTTATATTTTGAATTAACCTTTAGTAACTTTTGATTAGGATAAGGCTATATGATTCCGACATGGATGGCCAGGACCAGAAGTCTGACACCTGTGTGAATTAAAAAATTCAACAGGGTGCCTGAATGAAACATAATTGTACACCTAACCCTTAACTGTACCCCACAAAATCATAATAAAAAATATTGATTAAAAAAATTAATTCAGGTTCCAGTGCCCTCATATTCACCTACGGTTTGTTGGAGGTAATAGTGAGCTAGTGCCAGGCACTTTAGCAGATTTCCAGGCCTCCTTAAGTGGCCACCATTTGTGAGCCAAGTGATTTTTCCTCTCTTCAGAAGAGAGTGTACCTGCTTTCTGATGACTCTGCCCTGCTCAGTAGACAAGGTCCAGGAGGTTTAGGCCTCTTTGGGGCACGATTTCAGTGCCCCCACAGACTGTACCCATAAGCAACGGACACCATTCCCTTCGCAGGTCGTTCTTACCAGGTTTCTGATGGGCAGTTAGAGTTTTGTCGCTAATTGCAATTGTCAATGGGGATGCCTCTTTGTCCCTCTGCTTCTGTAACCCTACATGTTGGCACCCTGTTGCTTTTTTAATGTCTTGGCTGAAAAAAACCTTAAAAGCTACTTTTGAATAGGTTATATCTATGAAATTTTTTACCATTTCTCTGTAACAGTTTGATGTAAAACACTTCAGAGTGAACAGACCACGTGGACATGAAATAATTTGCTCCTACTTATTTCCAATTATGAACAGGTAGATTTGTTTTAAAAAAAAAACCTTCACAAATTGCTAAATTACGGTTTTAGTTGTAAGATGTGGACAATTAGGTGAGAGTGATAGCGTAGTCTTTTTGCCTAAGCACAGTCATTTTGCTTAGACTTTATCCCTGACATGCTTTTAATCTAACACAGGTTATACATAGATAGATAAATCTCCAATAGGCAGGTTTTAGGAAGTTTTCAGATATTCTATTACAGGCCAAGCTGGCAGCCTACCCCACCCCCTTAGCAAATCTCCCTCAGATGCAAGATAAGGACAGAGCCATAGAAATGATAATAGACCACCTTTAGGTCAAGGAGTCTGTGGATTGCAAATGTCTGACAAGTCTCTTGCAGGAAAACCCATCCTCTTGCCACACATCTAGCCCACTACCATGGCAGCAATCATGTGATTAATGCAACCATCTGCCTGCTGTCTATCACCTGATGTCAGTACCTGCGCTTACCTGCCCCTTTGTAATAACATAATGACGTGGAGCAGACCACCACTCAATCATCTTAATGACCTTCCCCCACCCAAGGGAAATGGTTAAAAGGACTCAACCATGAGCAGTCATTTTATCATTGCCTTACTGGGCTCTGGTGTGGTTATGTGCTCTTTGAGCTGTGGCTGTTGCTATGCTTCCTGGCTTTGGCCCCCTTCCCTGCCTTGGGGAGGTGAATCTCCTCCTTCTCTCTCTCTTTAATTTACTTTTTAAATAAACTGTATTTTCTAATCTAAAAAACAAAAAAAATAACCACAAAGAGATATCACCTCACACCTGCTGGAATGTCAGTTAGTTGAAAGACAAACAGTAACAAACACTGACAAGGACATGGAGAAAATAGGGAATACTTTTATATGAATAATCTATTTCAAGACCTACTGTAAGGATTCTGGGGAAAAGGTTATTTTTGTATGTTTTATTTTTTTCCTAAAAAGCAATTTGTTATTTACCTAATTAGATAGCCTCAAAATATACATAAAAGAAAACAAAGAAAAACAGTATAATTCATTCCAAAAAATATTCACAAATCCAACATTAGTAGAATTTTAACACACTTAATTTTGTAATTAGCAGAAAAAAATTTTAAAAGAAAGAAAAACCAGCAAATACTAATGCTATTTCTATTATTGTTAATTTTAAATTCAAAGTCAGATTTAACTAAAAAAATTTGATTTTCTGAACATGAGTGTGTTGCACTATTTCATTTAATATGCACAACAATCTTATGACAATCATCATTCTACAGTATATAAACTGAAACTTTCCATTAACAATTTAGCAGTCAGTGAGTTTTGAATGAGGAACTTGTATTATGTCTTCTAATCACATCTTTGGAGATTGTTCTAATATAGATATTGTTATTTTTTGCACTAAATAAAACATGTTTTTAAAAAGTCTTCTTTCAGTAAAGATCATTAAATCAAAAAGCAGGATATAGCTATCCATAACAATTTTTTTTTTTTTTTTTTTTTTTTTTTGAGTTGGAGTCTCACTCTGTCGCCCAGACTGGAGTGCAGTGGCCGCTCCCGGCCACCGCAGCCTCGACCTGCTAGGCTCCGGCGATCCTTCCGCCTCAGCCTTCCAAGTAGCTGGAATTACAGGCAGGTACTACCATAGCCCAGCTGATTTTTTGATTTATTGTAGAGATGAGGTCTCGCTGCCCAGGCGGGTCTCGAACCCGCGGGCTCAGGCAATCCACTCACCTCAGCCTCCCAAAGGCAGGGGATTACAGGCTGAGCCACCGAGCCCGGCTAACAATTTTTTTAAAAGTATTTTAAACTGCAGGCAGTACAATGGCAATAAAGCCAGACTATACACTTTGAGACTTTATCTATGCTGATTATTATGATCATAGTTTGCTTCTCTTAAATATAATTTATGCTATTTTGATGTTTAAGCAAAAAATAAAATTGATTATTTTTTAATTTATCTAATACTGTATATTATCATAAAAATATTTCCATTAACATTCTGCCAAGATATGTGGGATACAGCTGTATTTCTTTGGGTAATATTATACAACTGGATGAAAGGCTAAGCATGACAATCTCAGAAATATAAAACTCTGAGTAATCTTCCTTTTAGAAATGAGATACTATTACTATTTCCATCTTTATAGCATACTGTCAACAGCATAGCCTCTGACAAAGTAAATTATTATTGTAATTTTATGTTTTTGTTCACTGACTGATGCATGACAGTAGAAATGTGATAAAGCAATGTCATTACTTCTGACAGGACAAGTACGGGTCAAAGAGTAAAGGCATATACAATTCACACAAATAATTATTATCAGAAATTGACAACTTGATTATGAAATCATTTTTGAGTATAAGAATAATTTTATAAAAATGACGTCTATTAATGAAATATAATTATCAGATAATTAAGGCATAAAGCATAACAGTATATCTACTTCTATCTTTTTTCCTCGAGCAAGTCCTTATTTCCATCTTTGCTAGAGTTTGATATTCTGAAGATACAGCCAAGTGTTTACATCATAAATGACCCTGTGAGTTCATAAGTTTTCTGCCTTAACCCAAGATGGCATGGCAATTTAAGTTTCCTTGGCCCACGTATGGTGTCTATATCCAAAGGGAATTTGTGATTGCCTGTCATCTTCTTTGTATTGTCTGCCCCCAGGTTTATAGATTTTGGTCATGTCTTCATGTCCTGTGTAAAAATGTATGAACCTGAAGCCAGCACTTAAAATTTCTCTGAGCCTTCTTTCAATATGTATTTCCAGTCTAACCTTCTCAAATTAAGTGTTACTCTTGAATCTCTAATCTTGGTTTTGAACTTTGACCAATTGATGAAAGTGAATCTGTATTTGTAGCTACATTTTTTTTGTTGTTTACCAATTTTATCTCCTTTATTATGTCTTAAATCATCCTTAAAAACTGATATAGTGAAGGAGGAGAAGATAAAAGAGAAGAACAATAATATATTTTAAAATTTCTTCTTTTTGCCTTCAAATAAAAAGTATTAGAAATGAGAAAACTTAATTTTGAAAGATATTTTATCATTGAACCTGAATTAGGGAAAAGCAAAATCAATTAAACAATTTAATAATCTGTTTCTTTTCATTTAGTTTTATTTAGATTATATTTCATTCATAGTTTGTCAATGTCTGCTTTCTCTTGACTCTAAATAATCCAGCATTAGAAATTATTCTCTTAAAAGGAAAATTTTTGTTTATAAAATAATGCTTTATGGTCATTCAGAAACACGTACAAAATTTCTTCACCTGATATTAAAGGGAACTTTTTCTTATATAAGGTCTTATTTTATCACTTATTATTCTTGCTCACAGAATAAATAAACTCCACTATTTGACAGATTGTAAGGAGTTGTATAGATAGTGACACAATATATTTGAGGCATGTGAAAAATTAGAAACGATAACCTTTAGTCAAACTAAAAATTATCCCTTTTCCATATTGGGATGTGAACCTCTTTACCAGTCACCAAATATGCATTTCACCTGCCTCCAAGGTGATATCAGTAGTTAACAAGGGCAAAAAATGTAGAGTGAAAAAAAGTCATGAGAAAAATCTGCTAACGGTATAGAAAGATAGATTTTTCAGAACGTGTGTGTTGTCATTTTACTATTACTACAGAGCATAACTCTTTCTCTCCTCTCCTTTACAGTAATGAAACAAGAACGTTTTGCTTGATGACAAGTATTCTAAACATGGAAAATGTTAAGGCTTTGTTGACATTGTAGCCTTTCGAATTGCTGCATGTTTTAAGATGCTGTTTTGTCCTTGCCCATCAAGGCAGATAGGAAAAGAGATGATAAAGGAAGAAGCAGGTTAAAAAATAAAGTGTGCTCCTTACGTTATATCTCTTAATATATGAATAGTAGCCAGAATCACTGGGAAGTGGGGAAGAAAAAACTTTATTTCAATAATTGACTTTACTTTTCTGGACTATTATTCATAGTAATTATTAGTTTATTTTAAAATACGATCTTTTTCTTTCTTCCTCTGTCTCTCTCTCTCGCTCTGTTCTTTCCTCATTAGAGATAGTCTTGCTTTGTCTTCCAGGCTGGAGTGCAGTGGTGTGATTATAGTTCACTGCAGGCTCAAACTTTTGGGCTCAAGTAATCCTCCTGCCAGCCTCCCAAGTAGGCTAAAATTGCAGGCATGTGCACCATGCCTAGTTGAGAAACACATGATATTTTTCTTATAAGAAATGTTTAAAGAGAAAACTTATGTACAATCTGCAAAATGAAACAGCCACAATGAACATAATTTAATCCTAATAATGTTCCTTACTTTCCTAATATTCCGGGGACCCATAGGCTATAATCTCATGTCTTAACACTAAGTGGTTTCCTTAGGAATACAATCCAGATGATAGCCTTGATATGTTTGAAAATAACATTAACTGTTTTTAGAATATCAAACTCAAGGGAATTAACACACTGCCCCAATGAAAGTGAATTTATTAAATACTTTAAGAAAACAGAAAAACATATATATTTCAAAAATACAATAATAAAAATGTAAGAAATATTTGGTTTAAAAAACAAGTTTATTCACATTATATGAAAAATTAATCTTAAATCCTTCATACTAATCTTTGCATGCAATTATAAACTAAGAATATTTAAAAATATATGTGGTCATTTAAATGAGAGATCGATTGCACACTGCACCACTACTTAAAAGCAAGAAAAAATAAATAAATGAGAGGTCATTTGCAATCAGGGATTTGCTTGGTCCACCGCAACCTATTTTATCTGTGATCACTTGCAACAAAAGAGATAAGTGAACAGGTACTGAAATAACCTAATTTGCACAGGCAACATTTCAACCTGGTGCAAGCAATTTTGGTAAGGAAAAATGATGTTCTACCACGACAAAGTAAGTGCATGGTCTCCCTAGCAGTCGGTATCAGGGCACAGTATTGATGGAAGTGTCCCTCAGTGTCTGTTTCAGAGGCAAATGGTAGAGGGAATAAAGTTCTGCTATGGCTCTGAAATGGGTTGAAAATGACTCACCACAGGGTTTCATCCCTTCTTTCTTCTTGTTTCCATCCCTTCAACCAGCAGTATCTGATGCCATGCACTCAGGGGATGACAAAAACATTTCAAATATGGAATGCAGCTTGGTGTGTGGGTGAAATATAGGAGAGGAGAAGAGTTTGAAAAAGTAGGAGATGGAAAGAGGAAAATGAATTTTGAAAATCCTGCCATGGTGTTGAGACTTTATTCTGTAAACAAGGGAGAATCTTAATAAATTTTAAAAGCCGGGCTCAGTGGCTCAGCCTGTAATCCGGCGCTTTGGGAGGCTGAGGTGAGTGGATTGCCTGAACCCGCGGGTTCGAGAACTGCCTGGGCAACTTGAGGAGACCTCATCTCTACAAAAAATCAAAAATTAGCCGGGCGTGGTAGCACACGCCTGTAGTTCCAGCTACTTGGAAGGCTGAGGCAGAAGGATCGCCGGAGCCCAGCAGGTCGAGGCTGCGGTGGCCGGGAGCGGTCACTGCACTCCAGTCTGGGCGACAGAATGAGACTCCAACTCAAAAAAAAAAAAAATTTTTTTAAAGAAATAAGCTGATATGGACAGTTTGCATTTTAGAAGTGTCATCCTAGTTGTGGTGAATTAAATATAAAATAATTCAAGTATGAGATGACAAAGATGTGAGCAGTGCTAGCCAAAAGAGATATGTATTGTTAAAATGTTGGTGTGGTGTTTGATGACATTATAATATAATTCTGTAACATTTGTAAAAGTGATATTTGTCTTCAGCTTTTTTCAGTGACATTTACTCATTTGTTTTACTAATTAAAATCTTTTGTTTTGCTACTTATGCTATCAAATGTGTTACCTCTGAGAACAGAGACCCTGAGTTATTTATTTAGTCTATAGTCTGAGAAAAATATTAAGTCTAATATTTTATTTGACATTATTTTGTGTACTCTGTTCAAACACAATCCCCAAAAGGGCCGTCCAAGCCCCAGTGAAAGAAAGTTTAATCCTTCCGTGTTCTGTGCTCCCCAAATACCTTATGCATATAACTCTCACTATAGTTCTTATCATATTGCAAAATTATTTACTTTCCTATTTTACCCAGCAGAAGACTGACTCTCCTAGGATTTTATTTTACTAACCTTTGACTAAGATTCAGTAAGTATATATTTTTGGAATCAAACAATCATAGCTTGAATATTTGCTCACTGATTAACTTTCCTGTGTCTCTGTTAAATCCTAAATGAAGATAACATTGCCTCTCACTTGATTATGGATAAAAGTAAAATAACGTATGTGAACACCTAAGGAAACCACCTAATTAATTAATTAAACCATACAATTAATTAATAGTTTAAGATAGTTGCCATTAGACTTTTTTGACATAGAAGATGGAGACATATAACAGATATATTTAATAGTCTTAATAAGTGAAATAATATTAACTAAAATGTTAATACTATATGCCAGAAACAAATCTTTGTATTTTACTTACATTGACTTAATCCTTACAAAAAAAGCCTAGGGGTTACTATTATTTTGTGGTTCCCTCCATCCTTTTGTGTGTGTGTGTGTGTGTGTGTGTGTGTGTGTGTGTGTGTGTGTGTGTTTCACTACAAGTCAAAGGAGTAGAAATTGCTATTATTACTATACCAGTTTGCAGATGAGAAAACTGAGATCAAGAATGATTTTGTAACTGCTGCAAGGCTTGCCTGTTGTTGGCAAAGCAAAAATTAGAATAATGCTATTTTTTGCTTCTGCAGATAGAAGCATGGAATTAATGAATCCCCTTCTCTTTTTTCAATAGCTCCTAAAAATAAAAATATTTATATCAAAAAATAAAGCAAAAAATATTATGAGTTTATTTTATAAACAAATGCAGTGAAGGAAGGGCCTGTTTCTAAGTATTCACTTACCAAGCTCTCGGTATATAGTAAGATTAATGAACTATTGAATGAAAAAATGCCTGTTTATAACTCATATGTACAGCTTATCCTTTCTAATTGTTTTGAATGATCATTATCATAGATAACAACAAAATTACACTAATTGTCCAAAGAATGTGATTGTCATGAACTGAGACTAACATGAGGATTGGGGAGACAATGAAAATGCAGTAACAGAAAGACTGCAACATACACATCTTTCCTGTCCTTGTGATTATTTGCCTTATTTCCAGATTTGCCACTTGGATCCAAGTACAGCAAAATGCTCGTGTTCTTGAATGTCCATGCCAATCACTTAGCATCACTAGCTTCCTTTGGAAGAAAAAAGAATGGTAAAAATATTTATTGCCATTTTACCCAACTATGACTTTTTAACAATAGTAATCAGATTAATTATTGCTAAACATAAGACTTCAATATTCTTGCATACACTTGAATGTCTATCAGTAGAAGCCAATCAGGGAACTTCTTTACATTATTTTGGGGCCAAGAAAATAAGGGTTATGTGTTTTATTATCTACTCTTCTCTCCTTTGAGTTTAATTAAGATTAACAGAATATATGTCTGAGCACACATTCAAACTGTGTGGATATTAGACATTGGCAAGTCCCAGATTTCTAACTTATTAGAAATCAGTATTCAGAGCAGGAACATTCTAAAACTATAAGAGACACAGATAGAAAATAATGTTTAGTTTATGACATCTAGACACAAAGAAGATCATATCATGCACTGATTACGTTGCTGTTTCCAGAATCCAGACAACTTTTCTGCTAGTGCTTTCATTCAGAAAAGGTTAAAATAATATTAATCCCTTTTAATTTGGAGGCCAAAACCAATATTTATCTTGAGACCGGGCAAATAGCTCAATCTTTATGTTAATAAATATTCATTGACCAATTTCCTAAAACTAAAATTTGAAGAAACATGTTTTCAATTAATTTTTTACAATTTTCTTCTTGTATGAACATAGTACAAAAAAATATTTTACACTTTCCCATTTCCCCTATGATTCACTATACAAAACATAAGAATAGTAGAGTTCTAACTTAAAATCAATCTCATCTGAACAACTATTTAATCTAAAAGATGCTCTGTAGTCAGAAATAAAACTGACTGAACAACACAATGTCATCAAGTCTTTTCAAAGACTGGTAAATATGAGAACTTGGCCTAATTTCAAATATACTTTCATTTTGATTTTCTATCAAGCAAACAAATAAATTATAAAAGGGTATATAAAAGACCCAAGGGAGTGAAGATAGCTACTCATTGTCTCTCTTTTTCCAGGTGGAAGTAAGCCATACTTTTGACAACTGTTGCAGCATTTGCAATGTTGGCAACCCTACATGTCAAAGATGCTTAAATGTGTGAGGCCTTACTGCCTTTTACAATGTTAGGTTGTGAAAGATGCTATATCAGTTCTCAAGTCTACTCAGTGTTCTATAAGGCAGTTTCTTACACTATCAAAGAAATATGTCTGTATTCTATTTCTTTCTGTACCATTGGACCTAGAACAAACTTGGAAATAGTAAACAATGAACCAATGGTCTACAACTTGTTTATTCCTTTTATTGAGGAATTATTGTCAGCAACTTTAGGAAAGAAATACTGGAACCAGGATACTCTCAGTTTTTCTAAGGAAAAATTTTTAAAGGAAGGTATAATTTAGCATTGAGGCATAAAGGAAAATGCATGGGATATGAATCAGAAGTCAGCTCTGCTTCTTGCTAACCATGCGTTTTGGGCAAGCTAATTAGACTGTCATGACACTGAGTTTTTCTTCAACAGGAATAAACATTAATCCTATAATCCTCACTGAGTTTCTAGGAAGAACATATATCACCACTAACATAAGTGAAGCACTTTGTAAATTCCAAAATGTCTTATTTATCATACATTCGTTATTATTGCTTCAATGATAATAGTTTAGATTCAAATATAAGTATCATTACTTCCTCTATGAAATTAGAAAGATAACTTGACAAGATTTCCAGATTTGGCAGACTTTTTCAGTGACCCTCGCAACATTCTTTCTTTACCCTCCCCTGACTTTTTAAAATAAATAGACTTGATATATTTACAACATTTTCAGGTTTACAGAAAACTTCAGCAGACAGTACAGGGAGTTTCCATTTACCCCCTCTCCTCTCACCAAAGTTTTTCTATATTATTAACATGTTGCATTGGTGTGATTTTTTAATTCAACTTTTTTAATGTTTTACATTAGGATTCATACTAGGTACTGTACAGTCCTTTTGGCTTTCCCAAATGCAAACTTTTACCCACCATTACAATATTATACAGAATAATTCTACCATCCTAATAAAAATCTTTTATGTTCCAGCTATCTTGTTCATTCCCTATCTACATTCATGGCAACTCTTTATCTTTGTACTGCCTCTATAGCTTTGTTTTTTCCCAGAATTAGATAGTTTCCAGTTATACAGTTAATTGAAATTATGCCAGTGTCTTCAGGCTTTTTTTTTTTCCACTTAACAATATGCCTTTAAGTTTCCTCTATGACATTTCATAGTTTGGTAGCTCATTTCTTTTGATCATTGAGTTATAGTCAATTATTTGGATGTATTACATTTTGTTTAGCCATGCACTTTTGAAGGACATCTGGTTACTTTCTTTCTTTTGAGGGCAGTTATGAATCAAGCAGTATTATACATTTACATTCATTCTTTTATGGGGACACGTTTTCAAGTCATTTGGGTAAATATTTAGGAGTACAATAAGAAGACTATTTTTAGCTCGTTAAGAAACTGCCAAACTGTTTTCTAAAGGGGATGTATCATTTTGTATTTCTACTAGCAATAAATGAGAGTTTTTGTAGCTCTACGCTGTTGCCTGCATTTGATGTTGCCAGTGCTTTGGATGCTAGCCATTCAAAAGAAAATGTGATGATGTGGCAGCATCTCATTGTTTGTTTTAATTTGCAATCATTTCATAACGTATGTTATTTCCCATTTTTTCATATGTCTTTTGCCCGCTGCTTATTTTTTTGGGGGGGGTTAGGTGTCTATTCACATTTATGCAACTTTTTAACTAGGTTGTTCTTTTAATTATTATATTAAGTTTTTTTATTTTAAAAAAATGTAAGTAGATGTTTTATTTTATCAATTGATTTTCTTTTTTATTAATTTTTTTTTTTTTTTTTTTTTTAGTTGTAGTCTCACTCTGTCGCTCAGACTGGAGTGCAGTGGCCACTCTCGGCAACCGCAGCCTCTACCTGCTGGATTCCGGCAATCCTTCCGCCTCAGCCTTCCAAGTAGCTGGAATTACAGGCACGCGCTACCACGCCAGGCTGATTTTTTGATTTATTGTAGAGATTAGGTCTCGCCTGCCCAGGCGGGTCTCGAACCCATGGGTTCAGGCAATCCACTCACCTCAACCTCCCGAAGATGCGGGATTACAGGCTGAGCCACCGAGCCCGGCTTATTATTTTTTTATTATAAAAATGTGGGGTACAATTCAGGGTTGGGTATACAAACATTGATCATGCAGGTACCCTTGTTGATGAGGTGTGCCCTCTCTCCCTTAGCAGTTTCCCTCAACTGCCAATCCCACCCCCCTCCCCTGACAGTTTCCTACTACTGTCAATCACTTTCTTATAGCATTACAATTGTTCAAGATCCTCTTATGAGTGATAAAATATGGATATCTGTTCTTCGTTTCTGTGATAAATCACTGAGTATGATCGACTCCAAATCCATCCAGGTTGCTGCAAAGTCCATATATTTGTCCTCCTTTATGGATGCATAATATTCCATTGTATATATGTACCACATTTTTTTATCCAGTCCAGCTTTGATGGGCAACATGGTTGGTTCCATGTTTTTGCTATTGTGAATAAAGCTGCAACAAACATGTGCAGGTATCTTCTTTGTAGAATAATTTGAATTCCTTTGGGTATATTCCCAATAGGGGAATTTCTGGGTCATATAGAAGGTCAATTTCTAGTTCTTTCAGGAATAGCCACACTGTTTTCTAGAGAGGTGGTACCAGTTTGCATTCCCACCAACAGTTTAGTAGCATTCCTTTTCCTCCACATCCTCACCAGCATCTGTTGTTGTTTGTTTTATTTATGATGGCCTTTCTTACAGGGAGTAGGTGGTATCTCAATGTGGTTTTGATTTGCATTTCTGATGATGAGTGAGGCTGAGCACTTTTTCATGTGTCTGTTGGTTGCCCATATGTCTTCTTTTGAGAAGTATCTATTCATGTCTTTTGCACACTTTTTAAAGAGGCTGTTTGTTTTTTTCCCTTTGGTGCATTTGAGTTCCTTGTAGATCCTAGATGTTAGGCCTTTGTTAGATATATAGTTGTCAGATAATTTTTTTTTCCATTCTGTCAGCAGTCTCCCTGCTCTCTTGATGGTTTCTTTTGCTTTGCAGAAGCTCGTTAATTTGATGAGGTCCCACTTGTTTATTTTATTTCTTAAGGTATTGGCCTTTAGAGTTCTGAATAAGAATGGTTCCCAGTTCCAATTTCCATAAGGGTGTCTCTTGTGTTTCATAAGTTTTATAGTTTATGTCTCCTGTGTTTTCTCAATTTTATAGTTTGAGATTTTACATTTAGGTGCTTGATCCATTTAGAGTTAATTTTTGTGTATGGTGATAGGTAGGGGTCCTGTTTCAATCTTCTGCATGTGGTCATCCAGTTTTCTCAGCACCATTCACTGAATAGGTTCTCCACTCCCCAGTGGTGATTGTTGGAGGCTTTGTCAAAGATGAGTTGGTTGAGAAATTGAGGCTTTGCTTCCGAAATCTCTATCCTATTCCATTGGTCTATGTGCCTGTTTTTGTACCAATACCAGGCTGTTTTGATTACTGTAGCCTTATAGTAAAGTTTGAAGTCTGGAGGTGTGAAATCTCCTGCTTTGTTTCTCTTGCTAAGAATTGTTTTGGCTATTCAAAGTCATTTATGTTTCCATATGAATTTCTGTATTGTCATTTACAGGTCTGAGAAGAATGATGTTGGTAACTTAATGGGTATTGCATTGAATCTGTAGATTGCCTTTGGCAGGATGGACATCTTAACAGTGTTGATTGTTCCTATCCATGAGCATGTAATATTTTTCCATTTGTTTGTGTCTTCTTGAATTTCTTTGAGCAGTGTTTTGTAATTCTCATTGTAAACATCTTTCACTTCTCTGGTTGGGAAGATGCTGGATATTTCATTTTTTTCGTTGGTTATTATGAAGGGGATTGTGCTTTTTATTTGGGTCTCTGCCTGCTTGTTGTTGGTATACAGGAATTCAACTGACTTTTGCACGTTATTTTGTACCCTGAGACTTTGCCAAGGTTCTTTATCCGTGCAAGCAGGTTTTTAACAGATTCTCTTGGATTTTCAAGGTATAGGATCATATCATCAGCAAAGAGGGATAACTTGACTTCCTCTTTTCCTATTTGGATACCCCTGATTTCCTTCTCTTATCTAATTGCCTGGGCTAGGACTTCCAACACAATATTGAACAAGAGGGGTGAGAGTGGGCAGCCTTGTCTTGTTCCAGTTTTCAGGGGAAATGTTTCCAGTTTCTTTTCATTTAGGAATATGTTGAATATTCCTAAATATATAGGAATATGCTGTGGGTTTGTCATAGATGGCACTTACTATTTTGAGGTACATTCCTTCTATACCTAGGTGTTTGATGGTTTTTATCTAGAAGGGATGCTGAATTTTATCAAAAGCTTTTTCTGTATCTAATGAGATAGTCATAGGGTTCTTGTTTTTACATCTGTTCATGTATTTAATTACATTTATGGTCTTGTGAATGTTGAACCAGCCATGCATCCTGGGGATGAAGGCTACTTGGTCATGGTGGATGATTTTTGAATGTGTTTTTGGATCCCATTTGCCAGAATCTTGTTGAGGATTTTTGCATCTATGTTCATAAGGGATATTGGTCTGTAGATCTCTTTCTTCATTGCATCTTTACTGGTTTGGGTTTCAGTGTAATGTTAGCTTTGTAAAATGATTTGGGGAGAATTCCATCTTTCTCAATTGCCTGGAATACTTGCAACAGGATTGGTATCAGCTCCACCTTGTACGTTTTGTAGAATTCTGCTGGAAAGCCATCGGGTTCAGGGCTTTTTTTTTTGTAGGAAGTTTTCATATGACAGAGTCAATTTCCTGGGTTATTATTCGTCTATTTAGTGTCTCGGTGTCTTCTTGTTTCAACTTAAGTAGGCTTTGTGATGCCAGAAAGTCCTCCATTTCATCTAGGTTATCAGGTTTGTTTCCATATAGGTGTACATAGTAATCACTGTGATTGATACTGTGTTTCAAGACAGCTATATCCTTTCCCATTTTGTGCCTGCTGCTCTGTCAATTACTGGTAGAGGGGTGGTGAAGTTACCAACTATAATAATAATATTTTTGTCTATTTTTTTCTGGCAGTTCTATCAGTTTTTATCTCAGATGTTTTGATTCTCTACTCTTAAAGGAATACACATTAAGATTGTTCCCTCTATCTGAAAAATTACCCCCCTTATCACTGTTATATGCCTCTTTTTCCCTGATAATTTCATGTCCTGAAATCTGCCTTGTTTGAAAGTAATATTGCCACTCCAGCTTCTTTTTAATTAGTGTCAACATGACATACCTTATTCCAAGCCTTAACTTTTTTTTTTTTTTTTTGAGTTGGAGTCTCACTCTGTTGCCCAGACTGGAGTGCGGTGGCCGCTCCTGTCCACCGCAGCCTCGACCTGCTGGGCTCCGGCGATCCTTCCTCCTCAGCCTTCCAAGTAGCTGGAACTACAGACGTGCGCTACCACGCCCGGCTAATTTTTTGATTTATTGTAAAGATGAGATCTCACTTGCCCAGGTGGGTCTCGAGCCTGCAGGCTCAGGCAATCCACTCACCTCGGCCTCCCAAAGGCGCAGGATTACAGGCTGAGCCACCGAGCTTTTAATCAATATGTGTATTTACATTTAACCTTGGTCTCTTATAGACAACGTATAATTAAGTCTTGTTTTTATGTTTTTGTTTTTATCTACCCTGACAGATTGTCTTTTAATTGATGCATTTTCACTATTCACATTTAAAGTGATTATTGATAAAGTTGGATGAATGTCTATGATATTTGTAATTGGTGCCCACAAGTTGTCCCTGTTCTTTCCTTTTTTATCTTCCACTTATTTTTTTGTCTGCTTTTAATTGAACAATTTATATTATTTCATTTTCTCTTAGAATATTAGCTTTATTTATTTATTAGTTGTTGCCCTAATGTTTGCAGTATTTTTTAAGACTAATCCAATAATCCAAATCCATGTCCAATTCGTTATACTGCTTCAAGAGTAGTGAAAGGATCTTAGAGTATTTCCAAGTCCCCTCTCCTATTCCTTATAATATTACTGTCACTGATGTCACTTATCCATGCACTATAATCCTTTACATTATTTTCAATCATGATATTAGCAACATTTAGTAACATTATAATTTTATAATGATATATTAATGATACAATCAATAGATTTTACTATTATTTTGAATACCCTCAGATCACATAACAGTATGAAATATAGAATATTTTATTTCATTTCTTTCTTTCTTGACACCTTTTTTTTCCTTGTGTAGATCTCAATTTCTGACTTACATATGTTTTTTTTTTCTTTTTGCCCTGAAGAACGTTTAACAATTTTTTAAGACTGACCTATTTACAACAAATCTGAATTTTTATTTTTCTGAGACAGACTTTATTTCCCGTTTGAAAAATTTTTACTGTATACAAAATCTAGGTTGTAATTTTTAGGTTATTTTCCCCCTCTTTAACAAGTAATATTACACTCCACTCTCTTCTTACTTGCATGGTTTCATAAAAGAAGGTTTATTTAAGTTTTATAGTTGTTTCTCTGTAGATCGTGTGCTTTTTCCATATTTGAATTGTTTTAGTTATAAGCTATTATAAATAATTCTGCATGAATATTAACTTACAAACTTGTATTTATGCAAATGCAAAAATATACATTTATTTGTCTTATTTAAATAACCCAGTAGGTAATTTCGAGGTCATGATGTAAGTGTGTGCTTAACTTCTTATGATTTGTCAAACTGTTTCTACAAAGTACCATAATATTTTGCAATTTCATTAGCAATATATGAGAATTCCTGTTACTCTGTATATGAACCAATCCTTAATATTGTCATTATTTTAAATTTTAACCATGCTAATGCCTGTCTAGTGCTATCTTATTTTGAAATGCTTTTTATTTACATATATTGTCATGTAATGTATAAATATATGGTATTAACCAACATATGTTTTTATTATCTATAGAGTGTCTGTTATTAACACATGCTACAATCAATATCCCAATGCATTGTCTTTAAAAAAAATTCTAATAAACTTTGTGCTGTATTATTCACCATTTTAAAGTATACATTTGAATGATTTTAGTATATTCACAGACTTGTACAACCTAATCAAATTGAAAACATTTTTATCAGACACAGAAGAAACTTAAATCCTTCAGCGGTCACTTTTGTTCCTTTCAATTCTCTTCCCTCCCAAGCTTCCAGCCCAAGGCAACCACTGATTTACTTTCTGCCTCTATAGATTTGTCTATTCTGAAACTTTTTATATGAATGGAATTACACAATATAATTTTTGCATGTTTCTTCCTTAACTTAGCACAGTGTTTTCAAGTTTATCTGCATAGTAGCATGTATCAATCCTACATTGTTTTTTATGAGTAAATAATATCCCATTGTATGTAACACATTTTGTTTGCCCATTAGTCAGGTTGGGGAGTGTTGGTCATTTGTTCTATTGACTATTATGAATAATCCTGATATGAATATTCATATACAAGTTTTTGTATGGATATATATGCACACACATTTACTTAGAGATGTTCTCATTCTGATGCCCAGGCTAAAGTCCACGGCAACCTTGAATTTCTGACCCAAGGGATTCTCCTGCCTTAGCCTCCAAGTAACTGGGACTACAAGCACACACCATCATGTCAGGTCCTTTTTCTTTTCTTTTCTTTTCTTTTTTTTAATTTTTGAAAAGATGAGATCACGCTATGCTGCCCAGGTTAGTTTCGAACTCTTGACCTCAGTGATTCTCCTGCCTTAGCCTCCCAAAATCCTATTAATCCAGGGATTACAGGAATGAGCCACCACACTCTGTGATATGCAGAGCTTTTTGGTTTTTAAAAAAAATAATTAATACACCTCTTTGAGTCAAGTACTAAAATTTTATGTTTATAATACTAATATTTTTATTTGACAACTATAATTGTATACATTTATAATGTACAATGTGATGCTTTGGTGTGTGCATGATATATACCTGTATTACATATATTTATGTATATAAAAATGGATACATGTTTTTATTTATTTCATATATTTATCTAGGAGTGGAATTACTTCAGGTTTAGGCTTTTGAGAAATTTCTAGACAGTCTTTCAAAATATCTTCACTTTTTTTCACATCTATACTGACTGGGTATAAAGTGTTCAATTGCTCTACATCTTAATCAACACTTGATTTTTTTATAATCATTGTAGTGGGTATGCAGTGATACCTCATTGTCATTTTTATTTACTTTTCCCTATAAGCTAATGATGTTGCCCATATTCTGATGTGCTTATTGGTCATTTGTATCTCTTCTTAAAAGTGTCAATTAAGATAATTTGCCATTCTTTAGTTGGAGTATTTTTAAATTATTGAGTTGTAAAAGTTGTTTAATATGATCTAGATACAAATCCTTATAAGATCTAAGATTTGCAAATATTTCATTTCAATCTATGAAATGACTTTTTACATCACAATGGTGTCTTTTGACATTTTAAATTTTAAATAAGTGCAATTTATAACTTTTTCTTTTCTCTCCTCATATTTTGTTCTCATATCTATGAAAGCTTTGCCTTATTCAGAATCAAAGATTCATTCCTTTATTTTCTCCTAAGAATTTTATACTTTTAGTTTATTTTGATCTATATTATTTTATTTTTATCTATTATAAAATAGATAAATAAAATATATAAAATATATTTATTTTATATATTTATATTTATATAAAATATAAAATTTAAAATATAAAATATAAAATAGTTAAATTGACATAAAATTATCTTTAATATGTGCAACATATCATTAGAATGTATCTATACATTTTTAAATGACTAAACCTAGCTAATTTATACATGCATTATCTTACATAGCTATAAGTTTTATTGTGAGAAGACATTTACTCTTGGCATATTTTAAGAATATAGACTATGTGCTATGTTCTTTATTTAAAGTTCATTTTTGTGTAAGGTGTGAAGAAGGATTCCACATTTATTCTTTTGCGTGTGAATATCCAGTTGGTCTAGCACAACTTGTTTAAAATACTATTCTTACTCTATTGAATTATCTTGGCACCTTTATTAAAAATCAATTGACTGTGTATCTACAGATTTATTTTGGACTCAATTTTATCCCACTGATCTATTATGTTAATGTCACACTATCTTGATCAGGGTAGTTTTTCTATAAGTTTTAAGATTAAAAAAATTATGAGTCCTCCAACTCTAATCTTTTTCAAGATTTCTTGGCCATTCTTAAACCCTTGAATTTCTCTCATTGTCCATTTTCATTATCCTGATGACTTAAAAACTGTGCATGGTTTTCTGTTGTTTATTGGTTACTTGTATATTTTTGTGCTGCCTGAAGCATTTGCCTATTTTTAAATTTTGATTCCTTCTCTTCTACATATTGCATTTGTCAGAAAAAAATAACATTAATTTGAAATAAATCGAAAAAAATTACTGGATATTTTTTCAAAGGAAAGCTCAGTAACATCTCATCCATTATTTTTCATTATCTGAGATTAGGAGGTCTAAAAAATGTATTCTATTTGAGTTAGTCTAAAGCTGGAAGTTATAGAAAACTTACAGGACTTCAAAGGATTAATAAATAAATTTTATTTAATAAAGGTATTAGTAATTTCCACTTAATATTACCTGCGATACCTGTGAGAAAAGGCAGTTTGCATTCAGTGAGAAAATTCATTTCTGCTTTCCTATTTGCCTGTAAATTGTCTTGGATTTATCTTTGAACTAGTTTTTACATCTTACTGGTATCCTCATTAATTGATTAATTAAGTAATATCTGTGACAAATATTAATTTTATATTCATATAAACTCATGTTTTTCTGATATTTTTATCTTATTTTAATTTATTAACAAATAAAATTGTATATATTTATTTTGTGCAACATTGTGTTTTGAAGTGTATAAATTGTGGAATTACTAAATCTAGCAAATTGGCATATACAATATTTCACGTATCTATCATTTTTTGTGGTGAGAACATTTGACATCCACTCTTAGCATTTTTCAAGAATACAATATATTGTTAGCTATAGTTATCATGTTGTGCAATCGATTTCTTAAACTCATTCCTCTTATCTGCAATTTTGTAGCTTTTGACCAATGTCTTCCTCTTCCCCACCTACAGTTACCCAAGTTCTGGCAACTTCCATTCTACTCTCTACTTTTATGAGAACAACTGCTTAGCCACATAATGTGGTATTTGTATTTTTGTGCCAGGCTTATTTCACTTAACATAATGTTCTCTACATTCACCCATGTCATTGTAAATGACAGAATTTTATATTTATATGGCTGAATAGCACTTCATTTTTATATATGCTGCATTTTCTTTGTCTATTCATGTACTGATGGACATTTAATTTGATGAATAATCCAGCAGTAAATATGAGAATGCAGATATTTCTTGGACATACTAATTTTATTTCCTTTGACTATATACCCAGTAGTGCGATTTCTGAATCATATGGTAGCTTTATTTTTAATTTTTAAAGAAATCTCTGTACTGTTTCTTACAATGACTGTGCTAATTTACATTTCCTCTAACATTGAACAAAGGTTCCTTTTCTTCACAACCTCTTCAACACTTGTTATCTTTCCTGGTTTTGATAATTACCATTCTGACAGATATGGAGTGATATCTCATTGAGATTGTAAATTGTATTTCTCTGGATATTAGTGATGTTGAGAATTGGAGTTGGAGAAAATATTTGCAAATTGTACATCGATAAGGAGTTAAGTTCTAAAATATATAAGATCCTCAAACACCTCAATAGTATATAGACCAATTATGAAATAAGCAAAGAACCTATAGATATTTCTCAAAAGAAGACATATATTTTGCTCTTGGGACTTTAAAAAGGATTTCATCCAAACTTCATCATTTTGATTCTCACTATCCACAGGATAACATGTTCATTAACTTTAGGATTTTCCAAGTTGTGGTTCTTGTATTTAACTTAAAAATAAATATCCATGCAAGTAACTTTTCCTTTAGGCTGAAGTATTTTTTCTTTGTTTTTAAACTTATTTATTTATTTTAATTGACAAATAAAAATTTTATATGCATATAAAACAATATTTTTGATGTATATATACATTTGGAATGAATAAGCTATTTAATATATGTGTTATCACACATACTTAATTTTGTAGTGAGAATACTTAACATTTTTTATCTTAGCTGTTTTTAAATATACAACAATTGTTATAACTGCAATCACCATGATGTACAAAGATTGTGTTAAAAGAATTTAACATAAGGAAATAAGTTGAGTTTTTATATAAAATTCTTAGGGGAAACAACTGGGCCAATGAGTATGAATATTTTTACAGTGTCTAATATTTCCATGTGACTTTCCAAAAATGTCTTTAAAATTATAATGCCACCAGTAGTTTTAAATTGTTTATTTATTAAAAAATATTTTCATATTTGCTGCTAAATTATAAAATATTTTTGATTTAATAACATGAATCTTTATGGCTTTTAATTTTATTAAAAACTGTACTGGAAAATATTTAGAAATAAGCTTATTATTTTATAAGTGATTGACTGAGTTGGGTTTTTTTAATTTCATTTTTATTTTATTTATTTATTTATTGATTTTTTAGGTTTTTTTTTTTTTTTTTTTTTTTTTTGAGTTGGAGTCTCACTCCGTTGCCCAGACTGGAGTGCATTGGCCACTCCCGGCCACCACAGCCTCGACCTGCTGGGCTCCAGCGATCCTTCTGCCTCAGCCTTCTGAGTAGCCAGAATTACAGGCACACGCTACCATGCTATTTTTTTGAGTTGGAGTCACTCTGTCGCCCAGACTGGAGTGCAGTGGCTGCTCCCGGCCACCGCAGCCTCAACCTGCTGGGCTCTGGCAATCCTTCCTGGTGGAGGCCATGACAATCCAGGACTCAGCATGGGAACCGAATGAAGACACCCTTCTGGAAGGCAAAGCCCCAAAAGGGATCCGTGTGTGTGGCAAAGCCCCACGGAAAGACTTGAGGAAAGTTCTACATGAATGTCCTGTGACTCATGATCCCCTGTTTGTTCCTATTATATGGTTATGCTTATGCCTTACAGGAATAATATGCTTAAATCTCCCTTTGGGAAAGAACGCTGTGACTAAAGTTATGGATTAGAGCATCTATAATGTTAATAATAAAGCAGCTAATGTTTCAAATGGTGGAGGCCATGACAATTCAGGACTCAGCATGGGAATCAAATGAAGACACCCTTCTGGAAGGCAAAGCCCCAGAAGGGATTCGTGTGTGTGGCAAAGCCCCGCGGAAAGTCTTGAGGAAAGTTCTACATGAATGTCCTGTGACTCATGGTTGCCTGTTTGTTCCCATTATATTGTTCAATAATAAAGCAGTTAATGCTTCACCATTGGCCATGCCTCAGGAAATGCAAATAGCAACCCAACGGGTCAAAATGACCCAACCAATTACTCCAAAACCTAACTGTGACAAAGTGTACTTTTAACTGTTCCACTTTATGTTAAAACTATGGTATCGAGAAATGACAGAAACTGAGGTACAAACTAAAGCAAACACAGTTAAGCCATACAAACAACACCAGAGTAGCCACAAGTTTAAAGCTTTGAAACAATATTACAAACCCTTGCCAACTTTTAGAGCAGACCCCCATATAGGCTATAATATGAATGGTAGAATTTGGTGGGCACCTAGAGGAAAGAGCAGTATGCAAAACTTAGAATGGCTTGACCCTCCATTACCTTATACAGGTACATATGACGATGATATGGTTAGAAAAGTCTGGATAGATAAAAGACATGTTAAGTAGAAAAACTCATCTTTATAGGAAAAAATAAAATGGAGTGGGCCCCCTTGGTGCCTGCTTTCTAAAACCCAAAGGTCAACACTTAGTAAAAAGTAAAATGATTGGTATATATAAATAAATATAGACACTGCCTCATCACAGACAGAGACCTTTAAATTAAAACTACATAAAGGCCGGGCTCGGTGGCTTGGCCTGTAATCTCGTGCCTTTGGGAGACTGAAGTGAGTGGATTGCCTGAGCCCATGGGTTCGAGACCCACCTGGGCAATTTGGTGAGCCCTCATCTCTACAATAAATCAAAAAATCAGCCGGGCGTGGTAGCACATGCCTGTAATTCCGGCTACTCGGAAGGCTGAGGCTGCAGGATCGCCGGAGCCCAGCGGGTTGAGGCTGCGGTGGCCAGGATTGGCCACTGCACTCCAGTCTGGGCGACAGAGTGAGACACCAACTCAAAAAAATAATAATAATAATAATAAAATAAATAAATAAATAAATAAAAATTTTAAAAACTACATAAAGTTTATATGTCTAACACCTTTATATCTATATAGACTATTTGCCTTTATAAAGCATAAGTTTTACTTTCCACTTGCTAACCTTTTGTCTAATATTAACTTTGTCCTTCTAATAAGTTACCACTTCCAAGAACAGCTAGCTTCTTATATGTAAATATTATTAAACCATATAATTATGCAAAAATCATAAGAATTGTAAAATCATTATTACGTTATACAATCGTTTCAATATGTTTTGATTGTTAATTATTTTCTTTACTGTTATCTTTCTGCTAAGTGTGTGTCAAAAATTATGATATAAATAAATCAGCACTGCTGTGCTTCAGTGCCACAGTGCCTGAAAAGAAACTCTGGTCATGACTCTTCCTTCCCTCTCCTCATCACACCTCCTTCTCGGGTCCCCATGAACCCCCTGGAGCTGGCCTCCGGCACCTTCCGCCTCAGCCTTCCGAGTAGGTGGAATTACAGGCATGCACTACCACGCCTGACTGATTTTTTGATTTATTGTAGAGATGAGGTCTCGTCAAGTTGCCCAGGTGGGTCTCGAACCCGCGGGCTCAGGCAATCCACTCACCTCACCCTCCCAAAGCGCGGGATTACAGGCTGAGCCACCAATCCCGGCTCATTTTTATTTTTATATGCATGTGCAATGTACATGCAATATGTTTATAAGCAAAAAAAAATTTGTAAAATTTACTTTTCTGCTTTCTAATAATATTGTATCACTTTTCTTATTAGCTATTTGTTAAGCTAAATATTATTGTCTTTATCAGCTTTTATATTGTCATATAATTTTAAAAAATATTTTTTTAACTATAAGGAAGAGTAAACAGGATAACTTGGGAAAACTTTTCTAATAATGTAAATTTCAGTTAATTTTCAGAGAATAATTCGTATATTCATGTATTTGGAGCAGACATCTCCTTCAATTTTATTTTTGTAGAAAAATTTTTTTTTGTCGGCAGATGTGCTTGTTTATTGCCAAGTTTATAATGAAAAGCAGCTTAGCTTACACAGAAATTAACACACCTTACAAAACAATGACATCCTCTAATGTTCATCCCTAGAGGACCAAGCTCGAGTAGGTGATATTTTAAATTCAATAAAACGAAGAAAAACATTATAGTAAGCATGTTTTATTTAAGGCAACAAACTGAGTTCGCAATTAAAGTTTTAAATGTATGATTTAAAATCTCTAATTTTCATGTAAAATTTAGTTCTATTTTTCATTTTTGTGAAAATATATACATGTTAATCACTTATATTTTCACTGCACTTATGTTTTTCAGAGTTAATATAAAAAATACAAAAAGTGACATCTGGCCTCAAAGTCTCCAATTTTTAGGGATGTCTGCAAATTTGCTTTGTATGCAGTTAATATGTGAAGATAGCTACTAAAATAACAATAACTGCACTGTACTGCACTTGGCTTGTAAGTCTACTAAACTGTGAGGGCAAGAACCATAGCTTTTTACTTATCTATTCTCCCCACTTAGCACAGTGCTTTCCACAGCATGTACCCCATGAATGATTATTCAATCATTGAAAGAATAATGATGAGAGGGTAAATTCCACTGTGCAATATATTTCACTGGAATTTCTCTTCTGAGGGATTAGAGGTCATGCTTTTGTTGAAACTATACAAAGGTTTGTACTTTCCCAAGACCTATTCGGTCTTTAGACTTCCTTATAACTTTCTTATCTGTTGCAAAAAATTTTTCAAACATTATGAAGTCAGAGCATTTTCTGTATAATAGAAATTGTCTTAATGATCTCAATTATAATCATGTCAAATTTTAAAAATCCACATAGCTCCTAGATGGGAAAGGGAGAGAGAGAGAGTTAAACCATACTACATAACTGTGAACAAAAAATTTGGCATCTTTTCAGATACCAACAAAAGACAATACAGGATGTCAGAAGGATAGTGGATAGTTTTTATATGAATTTCTTTCACTTCAGTAAGTCCCAAATGTCAGGCACTCATAAAATGGCTCTGACTAATTGATGTCTTTTCCTATACATACAGAAATAAGACTCAATATCAAAAATGAGAAATATGCACCTAAGAAATGCAAATCCAAACAATAATGAGATACCACTATGCACTTGTTAGAATGGGCAGACTCTGGAACACTGACAACATCAAATGCTGGCAGAGATGTGGAACAGCAGGAACTCTCATGTTATTGTTGGTAGGAATACAAAGTAGTATAGCCATTTTGAAAGTTAGTTTAGCAGTTTTTTAATAAATATATACATATTCTTACTACACAATCCAGCAATTGTGCTCTTCAGTATTTTCCCAAAGTAATTAAAAACTTGTATCTGTATAAAAACCTGCACATTAATGTTTATAACAGTTGTATTTGTAATTGTCAAAACTTGGAAGTAGCCAAGATTTTTTTCAGTAGGTGAATGGATAAATAAGCTATGGTATATCAGACAATGGAATACTATTTATTATTAAAGAGAAATAAGCTATCAAGCCATTATTGTTAAAGAGAAATAAGCTATCAAGCCAAAAAAGTATGTGGAGGAAACCTAAATGCATGTCACTAAGTGAAAGAAGACAATCTAAAATGGCTACATATTGTATGATTTCAACTATATGACATTCTGGAAAAGTAAAAACTATGAAGATAGTAAAAATAATCAGTGGCTCCCATGGATTTGGCGAGAGAGAAATGAACAGGTAAAGCAAAAGGGATTTTTAGGGCAGTGAAACTACTCTATGGATCTATAATGGTGGCTACATGTCATTATACATTTGTGCAAGTCTGTAAAAATTGCAACACCAAGTGTGAACCCTAATGTAAGCTAGGGTCTTTGGGTAATAATAATGTGTTAACACAAGTTAATTAATAGTAACAAGTATACCATTCTTGTGGAGGATATTGGTAACGGGAGAGGCCATGCATGTGTGACAAGAGGCTGTATAGAAAATCTCTGTAACTTCTTCTCAATTTTTTTTTTTTTTTTTTGGTTGAAGTCTCACTCTGTCGCCCAGACTGGAGTGCAGTGGCCGCTCCCGGCCACCGCAGCCTCCACCTGCTGGGCTCCAGCGATCTTTCCGCCTCAGCCTTCCAAGTATCTGGAATTACAGACATGCGCTACCACACCCGGCTGATTTTTTGATTTATTGTAGAGATGAGGTCTCGCCGTCCAGGTGGGTCTCGAACCCGCGGGCTCAGGCAAACCACTCACCTCAGCCTCCCAAAGGTGCAGGATTACAGGCTGAGCCACTGAGTCCGGCTTCTTCTCAGTTTTTATGTGATACAAAAACTGCTCTAAAAAAGTCTATTTAAAAAATTCCTAGAGAAACTCTAGAAGTGTCTGCAATTTTACCTTATGGGAAATAGAAAACTATCAACTTATCAAAGATCATTTTATTAATGAACAAACCTACTTGAAACATAAAGAAAGCTCAGCAAACACGACAGGGTCTCACTCTATTCTGTTTGAGGTTCAGCCGACTGATGTAGGCTGAGGAGGGATGCCTGTGAACTGGGAACATTGTGCCTGACACCAATGAAGATTTCTTGGTATATCTTTACTAATAGACATGAATTGGGTTTTGTGAACATTGGTTAATAAATATTTAAATTTAAATTGTAGGATATGCTCATGTCCCACTGAATCTAAAGCAGATGAACAGTTCTTTCCACACCCTATATCAGCTGAATGTAAAAATAGGCTTGCTCTCTTTCTTCTTCTTCTCCTCCCCATCCCCCTCTCCCTCCTTCTTCCCCTTCCTCTCCCCCTCCTCCTCCAAGCCATGGCTACTGCTCCAAACTCATCGTGGTTAGAAACAACTTAGACTCTTTTGACTTGGAAGATGGCTTTCAGATAGTCACCTGGAAATAACAATTGAAATAAACATCTGCAATGGATAGAATACCGTATATTCACTTTTATTTAACTTTACTTTTGATGATTGTTTTAGTTTTAAAGTGTTTTATAGCTCTTGGGATTGATGTGAGATCTCAGTCTATGCTATAGAAATAAAAGTTGATCTCCATTTCAAATAAAAGAAAATATGAGGTAAAGTGGAAGTAAAAGTTACTCAAAGTTTTACAGACATTAGAGAAACAGATGCTATATTACTAAGAGATAATAATAATAACAAAAATTTATTTTATGCTGCATATTTCTATGCAGTATTATATAACACATGACTAATGTATTATACATAAAACGATGTAAACTACTGCAGGCCATAAGTTGGGTATCTTTTTAAGTTTGGGTCTCTTTTATGAATGAAATAAACATAGGTTCATTGAAGTGTATGTCTATCAAGAAATAGTTGTTCAATTCTGGAATTTGATTCAATTTTAGTTTTTCTGCCTTTTAAATTGGTTAGTGCTTCCTATTATTTATTTTCCTACAACATGATTAAAATTTCAAAACAGTTTTTTTTAACATTATCTCATTATTTGGAGATAGTTTCAACTGTATAGCACACACAATTTGTCTCTTTGCTTACTATTTTAAGTGAAATACATATAATAATGTAAGCCCACAGTTGAAACTTTAACAATATTGGTTGAATAAGAGTATAAATGAATTACACATCTTTGGCTAAAGACTATTTAAAATTAATGCTGTTCACAAGATGTGATTTCAAAATATGTTACACAGGATATATTTGACTCTGTGGCATGCTTTTTTTTCCATAGGTAATACGGTAATACTTCTGAATTATATAGTTTACCAAAAATCTTATACAAACCTGAACAAAAGAAGCTGTTTGATTTCATAAAAGAAATTTTAAGATCATATATATATATATATATATATGATAAGAGATGGAAGCAGAGAAATAGCAAACTTTACTTAGGTCACAAATGAATTTTTCTTCTTTTTTTTTTTTTTGAGTTGGAGTCTCACTCAGTCACCTAGACTGGAATGCAGTGGCTACTCCCGGCCACCGCAGCCTCGACCTGCTTGGCTCCGGCGATCCTTCCGCCTCAGCCTTCCGAGTAGCCGGAATTACTGGCATGCGCTACCACGCCCGGCTGATTTTTTGATTTATTGTAGAGATGAGGTCTCGCTGCCCAGGCGGGTCTCAAACCCGTGGGCTCAGGCAATCCACTCGCCTCAGCCTCCCAAAAGCGCGGGATTACAGGCTGAGCCACCAAGCCCGGCACAAATGAATTTTTCATTAGTTCCTCAACTACTGCAGGAAAGAGATGTCTTTTTTTAATAGCAAAAAGAAAAAAATCTTAGAAAGAAATAAGCCATTGTAAATGTACTCTTAAAAGTTATCAATAAAACCAAAAACAGAGATATTCAAATATCTGTAACTGACTTTGTCTTTAGTCATAGAGTTATGTGGTATAAAACATTTCACATTTCACTTTTCAAGCCCATTTAAGTCATGATTTTCTGTTATTTACAGTACCAAATATGCAGACACTGACCTAGTATTCTTTGCAGTTATATTATTACTTTATTAGTCTTTAAATCCTCCTGATCTCTAAACAGATCTTACGAATACCAGATATAAGAAAAGTTTTTTAAACACACATATAAGGATAAATAAATTGTAATGAATAAGATAATTAAGTTATTGTAGGGGAAGGAAACTAAAAATATAGGTGTAGAAAACAAATCTGAATGAAGAGATAGTGTTATCCAAGTATTGAGATGAGAGAAGTTTCCAAATAAGAAAAATAGCAGAGAACCAAGTACATGAATAAGTGTGAATAAGCTATATTGCAGAAGTTGTGGAGACAGAACTGGCTATAACAAGAGAAAATGTAGATAAGAAATAAAGACTGAGTGGGAAATATTATGCCATTTAAAAATCTTTGATACTATACTGTGAAGAAACGCATTTCCATAAATGAAAACAAATTAAAAACAAGCTAATCATTAAATACTGGAAAAAATACATTAAAAGAGTAGATAGAGTAAGTAGCCTACTAAATTGACAATGAAAAGAAACATAATATGATTTTTAAATATATATATATGAAGTTACGTGAAACATATGAATGTAAAATGCTGTATTTGCTATGATTACAATAACAACTGCTGTAAAATAATAAAGGCAAGGGAATTTATACTCAAGTAATGGCAGATTATACTGTCTTAGACTAACCTTCTGCCAGACAAAATATACACTCTAGGCAAAAAAGAAAAAAAACCTCTACTTGAAAACATAGAAGAGCAATAAAAACATTCTGAAACTGAATGGGTTCTACATATGAAAGAAGGAAACTACATTTGTTGACATTCGATTTGATCCAGTTTTTCCTCTTAGGGAACTTTCCATCTATATGGCATTAAGGGTTGGAAGGCTGGAATTCAATTAGAAACTTCCATTCTTTCTAGTGTGACATTCCACATACAAAATTGTTGGCTTTTACTTATCAATAATTGCGGCCAGTTATGTCTGACAAATTCCTTATTGCTTTCAATTAATTTCTTCTATTGTTTTTTGGTTCAAGTCAGATTTTCATTCTTCCATTGCAATCCATTCTGTCAATAAGTGTCTCTCTTAATTTTCCACACAGCTACTGCTCATTTTATTATTCTCAAAACTTTAGTGACTTTCCTTGAAGGATATCTATGAGATGGTCTCAATTTCTCAAAAAGACTTCAGCAAGAAGAACCCAAATTCCTCTTCCATTCAATTTTTAATATCCTCTTAGTGAAACTAAACTATTCACTAGTCTTCAAAAATATTGTATTATGACGTGTACTTTTCTTTTAAAAGTTCAACATTTATTATATAATTGTGTTTCCACTATAACTGCATTTACATTTGTCAGATTATGCTTTCTAACTGTTTATGTGACAATAGTTAATTTATTTGCATTCGCTTTTATTTCTACCTGTTGTGATCTCCTCTTCATCTCACACCAAGCAATCATTCTTTTGTAAAATTGCATTTTTTTAGTCACTCGGTCATTTTCTCCCACTCAGAACTTCTGAGATTCCTTGGACTGAAAATTCGCCTATGTCTCTTTTTCCCTAGAATGGAAATACCTTGAAAACAAGAACACATCTATCACTGCTTTTGCTCTAATCTTTAAAATAGTATATGCTCATTTAACTATTGCCTCTCTACAGCATGGTAGAATTAAAGTTTTATTAAAATATATAGAATTTATTTATTGTGGAAGTTTAGTTCTTTTCACTTCAAGAAAAAAAATAATAACCCCAGGTATGGAGATTATTTATTGTAGTCTTCTGTTGTCTAAATAACATATATATTAACTCAATATCCAGAGCAGGTACACTTATTAAAAAGCATTTGCATTAAATAGTTTCTGCTTTTTATTTTTAAATTTTTTACTTTAAAGATGGGGGGTGTAATTCAGGGTTAGGTACATGAATGTTCATTATGCAGGTACTCTTGTTGATGAGGTGTACCCCCACCCCTGGCAGATTCCCACTCTTTCCAATCTCGTCTCCTCACCACTCCCCCACCCCCGGCAGTTTCCTGCTACTGCCAATCCTTTTCTAATAGTATTATAATTGTTAAAGGTCTGCTTATGAGTGAGATCACGTGGCACTAAGTTCTTTGTTTCTGAGATAGATCACTCAGTATTACAGACTCTAAATCCATCCAATTGGCTGCGAGGTTCATAATTTTGTCCTTCTTTATGGCTGCATAATATCCCATCATGTATTTGTGCCACAGAATGTTTTTGAATTTGTAAACCATTTATTTTACCATCATCATTGATTTAATCAAATAACTAAACTTTTTTTTTAATTTTTGTAAAAACATTTTAGTCTTACTATATTGAAAAGGACAAGGTCCAGAATTAAATAACCACTTCAGAATTCTTGAACAGTTGGTGAGAATAAAAGCTGGAAGCCACAGGTTTCTAACATTTGATTTGCTTTTCCAGGATCTAGATCTTGAAGTTTCAATGATTGAATTCCTGAGACAGAAGTCCTTGTTCATAATGACCTGCTATAGCTCCTGATTCCCACATGCATGCTTTGAGGTCTAAGGAAAGGAGATATTTTGCCACCTGTAGAACTAAATCTTCTTGGATAAGGACCAAGAGAAATCCAGCAGCCAAGAGAGACTCATGCTGGGATCACAGCGTATGGCAGCCACAATGGGAAGGTGAATGCCTGTGGATCAGTTGCTTCTTGATGCCAAATGTTTGTTGCGAAGTTGTGAAGGAGTGAAGAGCAGTCTTCGTGATGAAGCTAATAGGGATAAAAATTTGATTATATTGTCAAAGGAGTGACAGTAACTTTCAAGTTGTGGTCTAGTAGAATCTAACACTGCACTGGCATTTGAGGTAGAATACATGGCATTTTAATCATCTAATAATTTTATTAATCATGAAACTAATGAAACATTCAGCACTTATTGGTATAGTTATATTTTTCTTGAGGAGTTCAACTGCAAACTTTGGCAAAGCTGCTGACATTCAGTTCACAGACAATTATGAGTTTCATTATGAATAGTATTAAAAATGTTTGTGAGATGTAAATTGAAAGCAATATCTATTTATAACACAAAGAACTAATGCAGGTTAGTAAGCTGAATGTTCTTTAAAAGGTAAGTTTTTAAAAGTATTTTAAGTTGTGTTACAAAATCTTCCTTGGCATATAATAGCATTGAATCTATGAGGAGAATGGATAGAGAAATTCAGTAAAAGCTTTTTAGTACACATTCCATTGTTAAAGCATTTACCATAAATATTGCGGCTTTGTGACTCTGTGTGCCTATAACATTGACTTATAAATGAAGATCTTGCTATTTAAATGTATTTTTGAAACTTTTAGAAATAAGTACTTAGAATAATGGAATGAACTTGTGATAAAAGAAAATAAGTGAAGGCATTACTTATGCTATGTGGTGTTTAATGGATTGCACTCTCACACGGAAAAAAAAAAAGGTAAATTTGCACTGCTTTCTTGAGAAAACACTAGTCTCTGACGCTATGTGATCCAGCGTTGGGCTTAAATATAGTTAGAGAACTTACGCCTTAAAGAGGAATTTAAGTCAGTCTGCAGTAGACACACACAAAGTAAGTGGTAAATTACTGAATGTTTTAAATTAGAATATAATATATACATTGTTATTTTAAATGTGGCAAATATTTACATTATTTAACCACTTGTGAACTTTTAAAAAATTTCCTGCCTTCTGTATTCAAAAAAGGAAATAAAAAATTTTGATAAATATTACTCAGTTCAAAAGTTCCAGAGTAAGTTCTATTTTAGAATAACTCTTAGAATCAACCGAATTTCAGAAAAATTAAATATGCTTTTGTTTTTAGGCACGTAGAGATTGCTGATCAGTAGGATTTCTAAGTTGCCCTTTTCCTAGACTCTCGCAGTCACCTTCAACAAAAGTAGCCTACTTTTAATATGACCTGAGTTTCTCTAACAAAACAGTTACTAAATAGCAAGTCTGTTGCACTATTTTAGAAAATGTTCAGGGTTTTTTTGTTTTGAGAATTATTTTCTATTGTAGAAAATAATATTGATGACACTGTTACTTGTAAATTAGTATACTTGTTAACTATTTGCTTGTACATTCGAACTGCCATTTAATACAGCATACCAATGTCAGCCTACATTTGTAATAGATTCCAATGAATCTGCTTATATATGAGCATCTGACTGCTTCACTATGTTTCTAGTAATGTTGAACATTTATGTATAAAATACAAACTGTTTTGTTATAACTATTTTCTTCTATTTCTCTTCTGCATTAAAGTTAAGACATATTGATTTTTCATGAGGCAAGTAAACTATATTGTCTATGGATTTCACTTCAAGTAGCAAAACTTTAAAAACAAGGTGTTATGTCTGATAAAGCTGAAAATCACTGGCCTAGGAGATTCAAAGAAGGTCATATTAGTCAGATTTATTTTTCAAACTATTGCACATTCCCCCAAGGATCTAATTTACCAAACACATTGAATTTGCTGCAAGAAGTTAAACATGATTCAGATTGCAATAGATACAATAAATATTGAATGAATAACAAATGAAAGCAGAGCTCAAGGTTGCAAAAGGATATATTTTTACCATGAAAATAAGGATTCGTGAATATGAGACAATTATTAAATACATCAAAGTTTTCAAGAAATCAGGATGATGGGGGAAAATAATGTAAAAAAGTCATGAGAGAATAGTAAGTTAGAATGCCAAAGGTACATTTTGTGTGTACTTTTGCTCGAGTTTAGATAAATTAAGGTGAGTCATTCATTATATCTATGGCACAAGGAGAAACAAATGATTTTAGCAAGAGAAAAATAATTAGCCATATGAACTTCCAGTTCATCTGTTGTTAATATAAAGGCTATGAATTGATAGCTAGTGTAATGTCATGTTTTTTCATTAAAATTTTCGGAAAACAGAGCATGTTTTCAGTTTTTAATAATACCATTTTTTAATCATCTGTTTTTTCTTTAATGGAAGAAAACAAGAAGGGATTTTCTTTTATATGTCAATGACACCTCAATAAAGTGGTTTGTTTATTTATGTATCTATTTATTTATTTATTTATTTATTTATTTTTATTTATTTATTTTTATTTTTTGAGTTGGAGTCTCACTCTGTCGCCCAGACTGGAGTGCAGTGGCCGTTCCCGGCCACCGCAGCCTCAACCTGCTGGGCTCCAGCGATCCTTCCGCCTCAGCCTTCCAAGTAACTGGAACTACAGGCACGCGCTACCACACCCGGCTAATTTTTTGATTTATTGTAGAGATGAGGTCTCACCAATTTGCCCAGGTGGGTCTCGAACCCACGGGCTCAGGCAATCCACTCACCTCAGCCTCCCAAGGTGCAGGATTACTGGCTGAGCCACCGAGCCCAGCTAAAGTGATTTAAAAAAGAAATTATTTTCTAGGTTATGATTGTTTCTGGCTGAAGAAAAAAAACAACAAAATGTGTAAGAAATCTATGTTAGTGATGCAGAAAAAGTTGCTGAGACAAAGCTTTGATATGGATGTCATGCTGACTTCCAGATAAAGAAAAAAGTTCAGATTCTAGCTAAGGATTGATTCTGGACTAGAGTACTTATGACTAATGGCCTTTCATTTATCAAAGAGCTGTGACATAAGATATCAGTGGGACATATAATAGAAACCTCAGAAGGGCTGCAAGATTAAAATTCTTCCAGTGTACCCAGGGACATGACTGATGAGATCATATACTTCCAAGAGTGAAATTGTTTCTAAGTTTTATTTTCTTATGTCTGCTGATATTATATGACATGATATGTGATCATTTAATTTACTTACATTAATAAACTCCTATTTTGTTGTGTTAGAACTGAATGTGGGAGTGCAGAAGCTCAAATGTATATATGCATTCACAAAAACACATTTATTTAATCTGCTGATCTGTGATTTGGAAGCAAATCATGTAGGAAAATGTACACCTCCAACAAATGCAAACAGCAATAAAATTCACTTATTAATTAATTTTTCCAGTGTGTAATGGAATTTGCACACCATATCTCACATAATTCTGACAAATTGGAAGTCAAGCACTTATCTCGCTGACTCTAAACCCTATGCTTTTTATTCTTTGTCATGAAACAAGTTTTTCTGAAAAGAGCATACCTGAACAAATATGCCAGCGACTCCAAATCTATTACTTATAATGCTTAATACAATGTAAATGCTATGTAAATGGTTGCTATAGCAAATTAATATATTGCTTTTTATTTGTATTATTTTGTATTGTTATATAGTTATTTTAATTTGAATATGTTAGATCCCTGATTGGTAAAATCTATGTATGTGGAACCCAATGGATACAGAGAGCCAACTTAATATTCCTAATGCATTGTTCAGCTATTTATTTTTTTATTTATTCAAAAGTTAATTCAGTTATTTTCAACTAATAATCTGTTAGTATAACCCCTGATTAAAAGTATGTATTCTACTCATTTTTTACTTTGATTTTTCGATTAACTTTTTTTTTTAATTTACAAATCCCCTCACTACCACCACCACACTTCCATAATTTCTAGGTTTTGATTTTCCTTGTTCCTGAAAATAAATAGAACGTTAAATGTGTACTAGTTAAACTATTGAAGCTTAAAGCTCTGCATGATGATGATATCTTCCAATGCCCATTCCATTCCCAATAAGACCAATTATCTAGAAAAATAAAATGCTTAACAAAGGTTGTGACCATATTATTGCATTATGTTGTGTGTGGTTTTTCCTCTTGCTTCTTTGCAGATGTCTCAAGAATTTGGATGATTTCCTTATGAGATGTGACAAATTCATTCTTAAATCTGAGTCTGTCAGATTTTTTCACTAGTTCCTGGATCATCCATAAAGCTGTGGTGCTATGACATTAAAATACTACTCAGAGAATAGGAGTTAGGCTGAAACGATAAGAAAAGGTAAATTAAATTAAAGTAAATTAAACAACTAGAGAGGAAAGGAAAAAGGGTTGGAGTATGAAATTTTCTTACTTGAATTTTCACTGATCTTCATCTTAGATCAGAGTACTATAGAGGTCCTGATTTTTTTCTGTTACACAAAGACATATGACAAAAATATATCTGTATCTATAATCTATAGAGATATCTAGAGATAGATATAGAACACTGAAAGATTGACTTAGTTTCTTATTATTTGTCAGGAGAGATTTTTTACTTAGTGCTGCACCACGTTGCAAAAGCTACATACACATATTTCTTCAGTGACATTACTTGCAAATTGAAGAAGACAGTATAACTCCTCCATTTATATTTCTCTGTGCTTCTCCTATACAACACTTGCTACCTCTATATCTAAACTTACTCAGAAATTGTAAAACTTTATTTTTCATAAGGGTAAAATAAATAAACGGTAGTTGTAGTCTAGTCTTTATTATTGTTTGTTTGTTTTGTTTTTTTGAGTTGGAGTCTCACTCTGTCGCCCAGACTGGAGTGCAGTGGCCGCTCCCGGCCACCGCAGCCTCGACCCGCTGGGCTCCGGTGATCCTTCCACCTCAGCCTTCCAAGTAGCTGGAATTACAGGCATGCGCTACCACGCCCGGCTGATTTTTTGATTTATTGTAGAGATGAGGTCTCACTGCCCAGGCGGGTCTCGAACCCACGGGCTTAGGCAATCCACTCACCTCAGCCTCCCAAAGGCGCGGGATTACAGGCTGAGCCACCGAGCCCGGCTAGTCTTTATTATTGTGATAGAAATCTTTTAAAGTCAGAAGCCTTCAGAAGATTTTTCATGCTTTTGAGTTTAAAAGCTGGGCAGCACTTTAGTAACAAGTGTAAAAGACCATAGAGGGCACCCTAACCCAACTTTCCATCCAGTTAAGAGCACTGGATGGTTTGGACACGAAAAAGCAGTTCCTAGAGTCTTGCTACTTTTTGATATTCAAGTAATGCTTACTCTTCTTAAGCATTAAAAAAGAGAAAAGTCGTCATTGACAGACCCTTCTCAATAGCAGAATAAAATGAATAGTGTTGGCCTAAGAGTCAGCAGCATGGCAACCTGTCCATGCTTCCTGATACATTGTTCTAAACTAACCTTTTCTCTTCCACAGATACCTGTGGTAATAGATCCTCAAACAAATCATAGGCAGTTATATGGTCTTAAAAATTGTCCTTCAATTTTGACTTCTGTCCCTGGCCTTTACATTTCCTTCACATAGTCAGTGGAGAGTGATGATGGTTTAATTTATTAATGAGGCATATTGGCCCAGAAACTTGCATTCTCCTTGTATTAAAAAATTATTTAATCATTCCCCTCAATTGATGGGGTGTGCAAATGTTAAGCTTGGGTTAAGTGATGCCATTAGCAGATGGCACTGACACAGATATGTTTTACAACCCCTGCTGTAGCTCTTAAGCCCATGAGTGATCTATAACAAAGCAGTAAATAACACCTACATGATGTCTTCAAATAGGTCACAACATAGTCAGAGAATGACAAATGAAGATGAACCATAATGTAGTTAGCACTCAGAAGTGATCCTCAGTGAGGCTAATTCAACTGGTCATAGACAAATTGCAGGATTTTCTTTGCTTACTTCTCAAATGCTGACACTTTTGTCTTAAATGTGAAAGGTTATTAGATTACATTTTAGAATCTGAAGAAGAGACATTCAGTTAAAAAAAATGACAGCATAATATATGTTGTGTGGTGCATGCATTACTGCTTTGGCTGCCTTCTGCCAGCCCACATCTCATTAATTCTATGTGTGGATTATATATAATAACAATACTTGATGGGTTAAATCTAAAAAGATGATCTTGAACACAACCAACCTGAAAGAGAACATTGCTTTCCATAGGAATTTTGCATATAATTTTCATTTTCAAAAGCATTTCTTAAGATTATCATATCATTTTCAAAATTCATTTTAGTCAAGCTCTAATTTTAAAAATCAATTACCAAAATGGAAAAAGTTTATTAATATTGATTTAATCATATGTTACCAAATAATTCATGCAAACAAGAAGATTTGTTTATATAATGAATACTTTATATTACATATATAGCTAGATTTGATCAGAAAACTAACATGATTAAAAACAGGTAACACTTCATACTTGTCAAAAGCTACACTTTTCCTTAGAGAAATGAAATAAAGACTAGACAACAAAATGATTTTTTCTGATTTTCATTTTTTAACATAAAGCTCTTTATAAAATCAGTGTTTTTTTCTTACAACATATACTTCATGCTAATTGCTATATAATAGTGTGACATCTAGTTAAAGTATTTGTTATTTGTGTACTATATACATTGCTGAGAGTGAATCTTTTTACATCAACAATATTAAACCACTCCATCTATTTGAAAACAATGAGAACAAAGATCTCTTGGAGAAGTATCTGAGATATTATAGTTAGAAATATTTTTGTAAATACTTAAATGTAAATTATAGTGGGAAAAGTAAAACATTTAATCAATTTGGGGATGGACATAGATAATCTGATAGTTTTTAAGGTAATTATTTTGATTAGCTCCATAGTATGTAACATGAGAAACATGGTATAGTAGAAAGAATATAGTCATTAATCAGATAATACTGAGTTAGAATTCTAAAATATGATGTTAACTTTTTGATAAATAATTGCCTTAAGTCTCAGACCTTAGTATCATTATTTGTAAAGGCTTAAACAAAACTATACTATGGTGAATGTTAACTAGGTATTCAAAGAAATATGTTTTACGATATCTAGATTCAGTAATGATTCAAATACTATAGCGTTACTCCATATGTTATAATTATGTTTCCTTTTAGACACATAACTTTTTCTACAAAATTCCACTGAAATAATTTCCTAGCATATCCATTCACAAAAATATTACAGTTTCACTGAATTGTTCTTGAAAAAGTGTTATGATAAAATAAATTAAGCATAGAAATAATATATAATATACATGTATAAGATAAGAAAGTGCAATAAGTTATACTGACTCATAATAGATATAATAGTATATACATCTAATTTTAAAATATATTTCCACATCATTCATTTGTTCTCTCACTTGCATGAGGTCAGAAAAATAGACACATACATTTCTCACCACTATTTCCATTTAAACATATATAATTCTAAATTTATTTGTCTGTTTGTGTGTGTACCTGCATACATCTATCTATGCCAATACATGTATATTTTGAATTACATAGAACATGTTCTATTATTTTCTATTAAATTTTCTAAATATATCATTTATGTTTTTCATATGACTGAATATTATTTTAAAAATACATAGAACATAAACAAGTTTCTTGTAGAGAATCTGACTCCAGATAGGAAAATGCTTGTATTCCTTCACACACCAGAGTGAATATTATATATAGTTGAGAATTACTGCATGTAATTTTCAAGTAAGGTTTGTCAAAGACAAGATATCTGGATCAATTAAGGAAATGTTTTAATCAGTCTATTCTAATAGGAAGAATGTTCTTTAGTGGCAACATTTAAAAAAAAAAGTAAGTGGTCTTGGGAATTTATTTACAGAGGCACGTAAGCAAAAGAATCTGAGGAAGAGTAGAGATAGTCTTAGCTAAATCATAGGAGAAAGGGTAGAAGTGAGTCCTAGAATCATACAGGGGAAGGGAGGTTTTTGCAGTCAGTTATGGCGCACAGAAAGGCGGAAAGATTTCTTAAACATCACTCTTTTCCTGAAGTACAAGACTTGAGTAAAATTAAGCATCATTAGGCCTTATCAGCATAGGATAAAAAGAAAGGATCTGTACAATTGTGAATGATCCTGGTAAAAATAGATGCTTTCTTAATTCAGCACCAAGAGTTTAGGGAACCAGTTAATATCAACTGCATTAGTGACTTGCAACTATAATGCATGAACAAAACTGAAGCAAGACCTCATTGGCCAATAGTGAAGTGAAATCTCGTTATCATTTAAACTTCAAGTCTGTGATATTAGGTAAGACAGCAGGATTTAGCTCCCAATTCTAAATTTCTATTTTTATGAAGTATTTCAACAAAGTTACACAGAGGAGAGAGAATTTGCTATTTCACATAAATTAACACATGAGTTTATATAGTGGTATTGGACCAGTATCGCCGAACTCTGCATGCTGTCCTGCTTTGTCCACAAACTACTGCCCAAACTGTTCTCAGTTATTTCCACACTCATAAAACTACCATTAACCTTTCCAAGCTATTGCTGGCATTGTGATACCACTTGTCACAAACACAGAACTTTCCCTCATTTTCATTCCACAGATCTTAATATACTGAAACATTTGACAAACTCAGGGAAAGTAAAATAGCATTACACTGCAGGGTGACTTCAAAGTGCTGGACTAAGGCTATTTCCTCTTTATGGAAGACACCCCCATTAAATTTCTGATTCCTTTGGTGTTGTTAAATAGCTTGAATATATATCCTAATATGTGTCTGGTTCTATTTCTTGCTATGTGATCAAACTTCTCAAGAAAATTTGCTTGAAAAAAAAGTCATAAGAATTTTAAGAAAAAGAAAAAAAAGACTCTTACCCTTGAATAGATGTTTCAAACATATCAGATTCAGCACCTTTAAAGCAGTTACTGGTCAATTACTCTGCTATTATCCAAATAGGATTGGCATGGCTCAGCTTTAGTTTCTGCAATTCAAGGATATCTTTGTTCCTTTTGTGGTGCTATAAAATGATACCTGATGCTGGGTAATTTATAAAGAAAAGAGGTTTATTTGGTTCACAGTTTTGCCAACTGTGCAAGAAGCATGAAATCAGCATCTACATCTGGTAAAGGCCTTAGTCTGCTTCCACTCATGGCAGCAGGCAAAGAGGAACTGAGGTGTAGATACCACGTGGCAAGAAAGGAAGAAGGGAGGAGGAGATGCCCAGATATTTTTAACTGCCAATTCTTGCAGGAAATAATAGAGAAAGAAGTCACTCATCCCCAAGGAAGGGCATTAATGTCTTCATGAGCAATCTGCCCACATTAGTCAAATGCCTCACATTAGACCCCATCTCCAACAATGGGGATCAAATTTTGGCATGAGGTTTAAAGAGGATAAATACCTAAACCAAAACAAAGGGCTGTACAAACCTATGTCAATTAGGTATGCTAAGCTACCTACTGAAGTATTACAATCCCAAAATCTTAGTGGTTGAACATAAAATGTATGTGTCACTTAAAGCACCAGTTCTTTGTGGTCGCCTCAGGATTCTGTGGTATATACTCATTGTGTTATTCAGTCTGATACAGTTGTCATCCACCAGAACAATGCTATTTTCCAGACAGAAAACATGAACAATCTAAAATTTTCATGCAAAAGAGACTCAAATCAAATTGCATTTACTAAAAAGTGTTCCAAGTCTCCACCAATGTGAAGGAGGTCTGTCAATAGAAAAATTGCATTGGGAAGGTTAAACAGGCAAAAAAGACCTTAAAGCTATTGGAATAGGGGAAAGAAGTCAGAACTCAGTCTGAGCTCAACTCCACTGAAACAAAAGGCCAGGAATTTTATTTAAGAACTAGTTGGAAGGATTTTGGAGATTTTAAGTCACCTGTGCATACTAATTGGCTTTACCCAAAGAAAAGTAAGCTTTTGTTGATCTTCATGGCAGGAGGTAGTTTTACACTTGCAGAAAGACACAAGCCTAGGTACATCTGAAAGGGATGGTTCTCACAGGTTCTTGAGAAAGACATTCCTGGGTTGTAAAACTGTAAGAAGGTTTAAAATAGATATATATCTCAAAGGGGGGGGGGAGGAGAAAAAAATCACAGTGAAAAGTTTTATAAATTATATAAGAAAAGGGAGGTTAGGGTTCTAGAGGCAGGAAAAAGCCTGTATGAAGTTAATTCAAGGTGGTCAATAATTACTATACCTGTTGCCTAGTTCTGTTTTGTTTTTTAATGCTTCATTTGACTTTAAAGGTATGGGGTATAAGTCAGGATTAGGTACATAAGTAATCTATGTGCTGGTGAAGTCTGAGCCTCCAGCTAGTCCTCATTTCCCCTGGTTTGGGATCAGGAATGCTCCATGTTGCTACATGTCCTCCCACTTCCTCCCTCCCCTGGCAATGACTGCTGCTTCCTTCTATGTGCTATTGTGGTCCAATTTATGAGTAAAAACAAGTGGTGCTCAGTTCTTTGTTTCTGTGATAGATTGCTAAGGATGATTGTCTCTAATTCCATCCAATTTGCTGAGAAGTCCATGACTTTGTCCGTCTTTATGTCTTCATCAGATCAGAGAGTTGCATTCTTAATGTCCATCTGAGAGGGAATCTTTTAGGTGAATAACATCAGTGGCTTCCACCAACACAAAACATTCTCACTGTTCATTGGTGACTCCTCTGAATGGGGTGTATGGAATCTCGTTTAAATTTCCATTTTTAGAGCAGTAAAAATACAGTTTTATATTCTTATATGACCACTGTCATATATGGGATCCATTGTTAACCAAAATGTCATTTCCATTTTTGTCATTACTAGTGAAGAGCTTCTATTGGCTTTAATGATAATAAAACCACTAAAAGTGGAATTATCTTGTTCGTACGGAAGTCTAACCAACTTCACCTACCTACTGGCAAAAGCTAGTGAGTACTTCTTTCAATAGTTTCATTGAACACAGAATCTTTGATAATTTTGATCTGGGATAACCTACTTTTCTATTACTAATACTCCAAAGTCAGCCACTAAAAATTTTTCTTCCTCTGACATAAATGTAATAATAACTAATAAATAAATGTAATAATAATAATAATAATAGATGTAATAATAATAAGAAATAATAAATGTAATAATAACTAATAAATGTATAATAATTAGTAGATGTCAATTTAATGCCTCAATGAAACAGACCCACCCATGCAAAACAATACAGACAAGTATCTCAGCTGAGGTGTCAGAGAGAACCCCTGAAATTATTATGTCAAATCCACTGCTAATGTCACTACACTTTCTTGGATTGTTTTAGTCCAATTTCAGCATATCATCTTAAATATGTCCCTACTTAATAAGTAAAAACAAATTCTAATTTAGATTTTTAACCCCATAAATCCCAGCAAGGAGGAAGGCATTCATAGGCTAACTACAGTGCTAAAGGCTAATTAAAAACCTGTCAGCTCTAAGTATGCTTATGCAAATCTGTAAGCACAATACTGGGAATTGTTGACTAAGTATATGAAAAACTCTGCTATAAATTGCTAATAAACCAATCAACTACAGCAACTTTGGCAGTTGCCTCTGAATTGAGAAAAATTGGTCATTCAACCTCAAGAATGTCTGGTGTCCTCAATAAGAGACCTACTTTCCCACCCTGGGTTCTCCACTGGCAAGTTCCATATATTGTTAGTCACATTTAAATAAATCAATTTATGCAGATAGAATGTGGCTTGGCAGAGATGCGTTAAGTCATGTGATTTTCTGAGGTTACTATTATATTTGTTGTATGCCTTCTAAAATTAGAGAATGACCTAATGCAGCAAGAGGTACTGATAATTCTGGAGGTCTAGACACTCTACTATCTCTAAGATTGCGATTGGGTGTTTAACCCTATTCCCTTGGAAGTTATACACCTCCAAGGAAGATTTTCAAGTGATATCTTTTGTATTTTATTTTAATGTCATATATTAGGTACTATATATACGTAAGTTTAAGTCTTTAAAAATTGTAACTGTTACAATGTCTGATGCCCCCAGAATGATAAATAATTATTATATCTATTGCCTAGTGGTTTTAAAGAATAGTTGGCACATCTGTCAAACCACTTTAGATGAGCAAGAGAAAACATACATTCTTGCCTTTCAAAAAGTGTATTATTAAATGGATCTTACTTCTGTTAAAAATATTAAGAGTATCCTATTGCACATGGAACATGTACTATATACAGTCAACTTACAAAAATTAGTAGTGTTTCTATAAACTAATAAATTGCTCAAACAAGCAGTTAAGAAAATAATTCATTTACAAAAGCATAAAAACACTTAGTAAGGTGATAGAAATAAATTGAAAGGTATAATGTATTCATGAACTGAAAGAATTAATATTGTTAAAATTTCCATACTACACAGGTAATATATGGATTCAATGCTATTGTTATAAAAATGTTAATGTCATTCTTCACAGAAATAGAAAAAAATTCCTAAAATTCATATGAAACCATAACAACCCTCAATAGTCAAATAAATCTTGAATAAAAACAACTAAAGGTATCACGCTACCAGATTTTGAAAAATATTGTAAAGCTATAGCAACCAAAACAGTATTATGTTGCTCATAATAGAATACCATTAACTCAGCAATTTATTTTCAAAGATAAATTTATTGTTTATAATTCTGTAGGCTAAGAAGTACAAGGTCAAGGAGCTGGATCTGATGAGAGCCTTTTTTGTTAATGGGGATTCTCCACAGAGTCCTGAGGTGGTATAGGGTATTACTTGGCCAGATGGCTCAGTATGCTAATATGCTATCCTCAGGTCTTTCTCTTATAAAGTTACCAGTTTCACACCTATAATAAGCTATTAAGCCATTAATCTATAAATATATTAATTTATCCTTGAAGGAAAAGCTCTCATGATCAAATCACTTCATAAAGCCCCAAATTCTCAATAATTCCACATTGGGGATTAAATTTCAACATAAGTTTTAGAGGGGTCAGATATTCAAACCATGGCATCAACTAATGGAATAGAATAGAGAGCCCAGAAATAAACCTATTTCTCTATAGTCAATTGAATTTAGACTATGGTGTCAAAAATCACGATGAGGAAAGAACAGTCTCTTCAATAAATGGTGTTGCAACACTGAATACCTACAAATAAAATAATAAAAATGGACATTTATCTTATTCTTCATATAAGAATCCACTCAAAATAAACAAAAACTTAAATGTAATACCTAAAACTACAAAACAACTAGAAGGGAACATAGGGGAAAAGCTCCATGATAATGGATTAGGAATAAATTTTAGTCATTGGTTTCTGATGCCCTTCTGTTATTCATCTTCCACCTGACTTCTAGAGATTACCTTATGATGCAGTCATAGGACCAAAATTCCTTGTACTGATGTTCAATTTCTAGGTAATGAGTTACATGCTCCTATGAAGGGTCCAAAGACTCCTTTATGAAATGTAATTGCTTATCTAAACACCATATTACTGCTCATCCTACTGGTCACATGTGAGACTTACTTTGCATGCAGGTCCAAAGAGCAAGAGGCACCTTATTCATCAAGAGAATATCAAAGATAGTCATTGGGACTATCAAAAAAAGAAAGAAAAGTCCACTATTGTAGTTCAAGTTTAATAATGGCAGCTGATTCAAAACAAAAACAACAAAAAATCACTGTAGTGGGAAGCAAACAGAGTGGGTTACAGTTACTTTTCCCTGATCAAACTCCCAATTTCTAGGTAATAGAACTTTTGCATATTGTATTAGAGCATTTCTTTTTTAAAAATTTTATTTCAAGAATGTGGGGTACAACACAAGGTTAGGTACATATGTGGTCATTATACAGGTTAGGTGTGGGTACCCTTAGTGATATTATGTGCTCCCCCCTTCCCCCTGACAGTGTTCACTACCACCAATCCCTATCTTATAGTATTATGACAAATGTTAAGGGTCCACTTATGATGAGTGAACATGTGGTACTCAGATCTTTCTTTCTGTGACAAATCACCGAGTATTATAGATGCTAATTCCATCCAGATTGCTGCAAAGTTCATAATTTTGTTTCTCTTTATGGCTGTATAATATTTCATCATGTAAATGCACCACATTTTCTTTATCCCGTTCATTTCCAATGTGCAGCACAGTTGGTTCCATGTTTTTTGCCATTGTGAATAGTGCTGCAATAAATGTGTGTGTGCAGATATCTTTTTTATAGAATGATCTGAGTTCTTCCAGATATATTCCCAGAAGGGGATTTCTGGGTCGTCTGGGTCATATGGAAGGTCGATTTTCAGATTTTTTAGAAATCACACTATTTTCCACAGAGGTTGTACTAGTTCACATTCTCAACAGTCTAGAAGTGTTCCCTTTTTCCACATCCCCTCCCACATCTGTTTTTTTTTTTTTTTTTTTACATATTGATGATGGTCATCCTGACTGCAGTTAGGTGGCATCTCAGTGTGGTTTTAATTTGCATTTCTTCGATGATTAGTGAGGTTGAGCAGTTTTTCATGTATCTGCTGGCCACTTGTATGTCTTCTTCTGGGAAGTGTCTATTCATATCTTTTGCCCATTTTTTTTTTTTTTTTTTTGAGTTGAAGTCTCACTCTGCCGCCCAGGCTGGAGTGCAGTGGCTACTCCCGGCCACCGCAGCCTCGACCTGCTGGGCTCCGGCGATCCTTCCGCCTCAGCCTTCCAAGTAGCCGGAATTACAGGCATGCGCGACCATGCCCAGCTGATTTTTTTTTTAATTTATTGTAGAGATGAGGTCTCGCTGCCCAGGCAGGTCTCGAACCCGTAGGCTCAGGCAATCCTCTCACCTCAGTCTCCCAAAGGCATGGGATTACAGGCTGAGCCACCAAGCCCTGGCTGCCCATTTTTTAAATAGGATTGTTTGTTTGTTTTTTTCCCTTCTGGCATTTTTGAATTTCTTGTAGATTCTGGATGTTAGGCGCTTGTCAGATTTAAAATTAGCAAATATATTTCCCCCCATTCTGTGGGCTGTCTCCCCGCTCTTTTGATGGTTTCTTTTGCTTTACAGAAGCTTTTCATTTTGATGAGGTTCCACTTGTCTATCTTATCTCTTATGGTATGGGCACTTGGAGTTTTGATCAGGAATTGATTATCAGTTCCAATTTGCATAAGGGTGTTTCCTACATTTTCTTCTAGGATTCTTATAATTTGAGGTTTTACATTTAGTTCTTTGATCCCTTTAGGGTAGATTTTTGTGTATGGTGATAGGTAAGGATCGTGTTTCAGTCTTCTGCATGTGGTCAGTCAGTTTTCTCAGCACCATTTACTGAATAGGTTCTCCTCTCCCTACTGGTTGCTGGTGGAAGCTTTGTCAAAGATGAGTTGGTTGAGAAATTGAGGTTTTGCTTCCAGAGTCTCTATCCTGTTCCATTGGTCTATATGATGCTTGTTTCTGTATCAATACCAGACTGTTTTGATTATTGTAGCTTTTTTAAAACATATTTTTTATTTTAAAATTGTGGGGTACAGTTAAGGATTAGATATACAAATATGCATTGTACAAGTACCCTTGTTGATGAGGTGTAACCCCCGTCCCCAGACAGACATTGACTATCGTTAATTCCACCTCCCTACCCCTCCCTGCCTCCCCATAGTTTCGCGCTACTGTCAATCTTTTCTTATAGTATTATGATAGTTGTTCAAGGACCACTTATGAGTGAGAATATGTGATACTCAGATCTTTGTTTCTGTGAGAGATCACTCAGTATTATAAACTCTAATTTCATCCAGATTGCTGCGAAATTCATGACTTTGTTCTTTTTTATGGCTTCTTAATATTTCATTGTGTATATGTCCCACATTTTTTTTTTTTTGAGTTGGAGTCTCACTCTGTCGCCCAGACTGGAGTGCAGTGGCCGCTGCCGGCCACCGCAGCCTCAACCTACTGGGCTCCGGCGATCCTTCCACCTCAGCCTTCCAAGTAGCCGGAATTACAGGCATGCGCTACCACGCCCGGCTGATTTTTTGATTTATTGTAGAGATGAGGTCTCGCTGCCCAGGCAGGTCTCGAACCCGCGGGCTCAGGCAATCCACTCACCTCAGCCTCCCAAAGGCGCGGGATTACAGACTGAGCCACCGAGCCCGGCTTGTTCCACATTTTTTAATCCAGTCCTCTTTTGATGGACAGCATGGTTAGTTCCATGATCTTGCTATTGTGAACAATGCTGTGATAAACATATGTGTGCAGGTATCTGTTTTATAGTGATTTGAATTCTTCAGGGTATATTTAATGCAGTACCCATCAAATTACCGCAACATTCTTCTGAGATCTAAAAAAAAAAACAATACAGAAATTCATATGGAAATACAAGCGACCAAGAATAGCCAGAACAATCCTCAGCCAAAAAAAAAAAAGCAGGAGGTATCACAATACCAGACTTTAAACCTTACTATAAAGCTCCCATAATCAAAACAATTTGGCATTGGTACAAGAACAGGCATATAGACCAATGGAATAGAATTGAGATTCTAGAAGCAAAACCTCAATTTCTCAACCAACTCATCTTCGACAAAGCCTCCACCACCTACCACTGGGGAGAGGAGAACCTATTCAGTAAATGCTGCTGGGAAAACTGGCTGACCACATGCAGAAGATTCATATAAGACCCCTATCTATCCCCAAACACAAAAATTAACTCTAAATGGATCAGAGACCTAAATGTAAAACCTCAAACCATAAGTACTTTAGAAAATACAGGACACACCCTTATGGAAGTTGGAACTGGCATCCAATTCCTGAGCAAAACCTGAAATGCATGGGCCATAAGAGATAAGATAGACAAGTGGGACCGCATCAAACTGACAAGCTTCTGCAAAACCAAAGAAACCATCAAGAGAGCAGGAAGACAGCCCACAGACTTGGAAAAAGTATTTGCCAACTCAATGTCTGACAAAGGCCTAACATCTTGAGGCTACAAGGAACTCAGATGTGTTGAAAAGAAAAAAACAAACGACCCCATTACTAAGTGAGCAAAAGATATGAACAAACACTTCTCAAAAGAAGATATACAAGTGCTCAACAGAAACATGAAGAAATGTTCAACCTCACTAGTCATCAAGGGATGCAAATTAAAACTACACTGAGATACCACCTAACTCCAGTCAGAATGGCCATTATCAATAACTCAAAAAATAACAGATGCTGGAGAGGATGTGGTGAAAAGGGAACACTTCTACACTGTTGGTGGGAGTGTAAACTAGTGCAGCCTCTGTGGAAATCAGTGTGGCATTCCTAAAAGCTCTAAAAATCAACCTTCAATAAATTCCGCTACTGGAAATTATTGTAGCTTTATAGAAGAGTTTTGAAGTTTGGAAGTGTGATACCTTTTGCTTTGTTTCTTTTGTTAAGGATTGTTTTGGCTATTAATGGTCTTTTATATTTTCACATGAATTTCTGTATTGCCATTTTCAGGTCTGAGAAGAATGATGTTGGTAATTTAATGAATATTGGTTAAGTCTGTAGATTACCTTTGGTAGGATGGACATCCTAACAATGTTAATACTTCCAACCTATAAGCATGGAATATTTTTCCAATTGTTTGTGTTTTCTCGGATTTCTTTGAGCCATTTTCATAGTTTTTCATAGTTTTCACTGTAAAGATCTATCACTTCTCTGGTTAGGAAGACGCTGAGGTATTTCACTTTTTTGTGACTATTGTAAATGGGATTGTGCTTTTTATTTGGGTTTCTGTCTGTTCTTGTTGATGTATAAGAATGCAACCAGCCGGGCTTGGTGGCTCAGCCTGTAATCTCGCGCCTTTGGGAGGCTGAGGTGAGTGGATTGCCTGAGCCTGTGGGTTCGAGACCCGTCTGGGCAGCGAGACCTCATCTCTACAGCAAATCAAAAAATCAGCCGGGCGTGGTAACGCGCACCTGTAGTTCCAGCTACTCGGAAGGCTGAGGCGGAAGGATCGCTGGAGCCCAGCAGGTGAAACTGCGGTGGCCGGGAGCGGCCACTGCACTCCAGTCTGGGCGACAGAGTGAGACTCCAACTCAAAAAAAAAAAAAAGAATGCAGCCATCTTTTGTACATTTATTTTATACCGGAGACTTTGCCAATATCCTTTATCAGCACAAGGAGGTTTTTGACAGATTCTCTTGGGTTTTCAAGGTATAGGATCATGTCATCCACAAAAAGGGATAACTTCACTTCCTCTTTTCCTATCTGGATATTGATTTCCTTCTTTTGTGTAATTGTTATTAAAGCATTTCAATATACTTATTTTCTTGAGAAAATCTGAAATTGTATGAATATGTTTTGTAATTTATACAAATTCATCCCCAGATTTATTTATTAAAAGTGTTCCAAAAAAATGAGATGGGGTAATAAAATTTCCTCTCTGTCCTCAACTCTCTTAAGTTTTTTTTTTTTTGAGTCAGAGTCTCACTTTCACCCAGGCTGGAGTGCTGTGGCAACCTAATAGCTACAGCATCCTTGACCTGTTGGACTCAGATGATCCTGCCACCTCAGCCTTCCAAATCGCTGGAAATATAGGCATGCACTATCAAGCCTGACTAATTTTTCTTGATTTATTGTAGAGATGACTTCTTGCCAAGTTGCCTAGGCTGGTTTCCAACCTATGGACTCAGGCAATCCTCATCCCAAAGTGCTGGGAGTGTGAGCCACCCCCGTGGTCTCACTCAAGATTTTTACAAAGAAATAGGAGAAATATCTTTTATATATATATATTTAAAACCTGGATAAGGCAAGCCTGCCCTGAGCATTTCCTAACTGGTTCAGATTACAAGTTGAGGGAGTTTTTATAAATCAGTTAACACCAGAAAAGATTCACATAGATTCACCAAGACTTTTCCATTGGTCATAACTCATTTTTAATCAACCTAGACTTCAGATAATTGAGCTATGTTTAGATGAGGGGGCAAATCTTTTTAGAACAAAAAATAGCTCTTTCTCTTAGTAATTAAAATATACCCTTTAACCTAACTCATAATTTCTGGAAATTTATTTTAGGGAAATCCTATCAAAGATAAATGATACACAAAAATGTTTGCAGTTGCATTTATCATAATAGTTAAAACTAGATATCTCAATACTAATACTAACACTGAAATACTGATTGTTTAACATTCACTAAACACTGTTTCATTTTTCTGGAATTCCATTTGAGTTCCTTTATTAATACACACAACTCAAGTATTTGCTTGTAGAATTTTATGCTTTTAACCATTACACATTTCTATCCCTCAAGTATACAATTAAAGTGTACATTTAAGGCCAAGTGTGGTGGTTCATAGCTGTAATCTCAGCATTTTGGGAGGCCAAGGTAAGAGGATCGCTTGAGCCTAGGAATTCAAGACCAGCCTGGGTAACATTGCAAAATCTTGTGTTAAAAAAAAAAGCCAGGTATGGTGGCATACATCTGTAGTCCCTGCTAATCCAGAGGCTGAGGAAGAACAATCACCAGAGCCCAGGAGATCAAAGCTACTGCGAACCATGATCACTCTACTACACTCCAGTCTTAGCAACAGAGTGAGACCCTGACTCAAAAAGAATAAATTACATTAAAATAAAATAAAGTAAAACAGTGTACATTTGAGACCTCAAATATAATACAACAGTATTATTTGGGGAAAGGATGCTACCGTAATTATTCGCTGAAAGAATAACAGCAAAAAGGGAAAATTCATTCTGCCATTGCACACTCATGATAAATACCATGATAATTCTCCCATCCACTTCTAGAAGTAGAGTTAAGAAAGAGGACAGTCTGCCTAGCAATCTAAGGAAACATATTATTCAATTTATAATTCAGAATCTAAGATTTGAAGTTCAAGTGTAACTGTCTTTGAAAATTTAATATGAAGGTTAATTTTATGCCTGTTTGTGCTATAAGATGCCCCGATACTTAGTTAAACATTATTCTTGGTGTGTCTGTAAGGCTGTTTCGGGATAAGATAAATATTTAAATCTGCAGACTGAGTAAAGCAGATTGACTTCCTAGTGTGACCAAGTCTTATTTAATTCTTTGAAGGCCCGAATAGAGCAAGAAGGAAGTAAGGGAGAATTTGTTCTCTTTGTCTGACGGTCTTTCAGTTGAGACATCAGTTTTCCCCCACCTTTGAACTCAAATGTGGTCTAGAAATTGTAACATTAACTTTCCTGGATCTCATATTTTTGGACTTGAACTGGAAATTCACCATTGACTCTCCTTAGCCTTCAGTTTGCTGACTACAGGTCTTGGGTCTGCTTAACCTTTGTAACTGTGTAAGCCAATTCCTTATCATCTCTCTCTCTCTCTCTCATACTGGTGAATTAATTATACATATGAAGCCTCATCTGTGAATGACTGACCATTCGTGAAAGAAGCCATAAATATATATAGTTGATTAATTAATAAATAGTCCCTTGGGTCTCCTCCTTGATTAACCACGTGTTATATATATGTTTCTATAGGCCATTGGTATAACATAAGTGAGAACATGCTCCCAAACTAGTATTCCTTTCCTTAATAGACAAGAATAAATCAATACTTTTTGATGCAACCTGTGTGTTACTGATGTTTATTGCTTATAGAAAACAATAGAATATCCATTTTCCCCATAAAATAGCTTCAAAGCTATAGAGAATAATACAATAATTCAGAAGTTTTAAGATAAAATATCAACCAATCAAAATTATCCTCTAAGTCAGAAATTACTTACTAAGAAATGTATTTGAAGATTTAAAGATTTTAGTTAGCAACCCTTATCCCCATATATGTAGATTTTGTTGGGAAAATAAATCAATAAATATATGTATTGAGTTAAACCAATGAGATTTAGGATTATGTGCTATGGTATTTTACCTAGTCCTTTTCACTAAATATAACGCATTGCTCAATTATTTGTCTTGTTCCAGGAATTACTAACCTTCACTTATCCAGCAGATAATTGTGATTTTCTGACAAATTTATATACAATCTTTGTTCATCTTTTAAAAATAGAATTTGAAATTTTCTACTCAATAGGAAATAAAATGTAAGGTTCTGTGCCTTTTACCTCACAAAAGGTGCCTATGGGCTTCCATTTTAGTTTAAATAATGGCTTTGCAGATAGAAGAAATGATATTTCTAATCTGTGGATGACAAATGGATACTGGAAAAAAAATTACTAGGAGTCATACAGACCTTCTGGGAATGGAAATAGGATACATAAAAAGTAGCAACCACAGCAATAGTAGTTTCAGATAGAATTAAAAAGAATGAAATCACCAAGTTGGGACTTTGCTTAAGTATAGCTTAAATATATGTTGAATAAATAGGAAAGCCTGATTCAGACAAAAGAAACAAATAGAACTACCAAATTTGCTCAAATTTAATACTCTAATCTGTTAACTGCATGTCCCATGCCTCCTAAATTCTAGCATACAAGACAAATAGTTGTATCTGACCCTCATTTGTTTTATTTTGTATTTCTGACACTAAAGGATATTAAAATATGATTTAATCTAACTGATTTACAAGTGTTTGAGAAGCAAAGATTCTGCTGAATATCTGAAACATAGAGCAACTTGGCCTCTGCTAATTGTTTTCCATTTAGTAGAGATGACATTTTTCATTTATTCACCCACAACAAATTATTTTCTCCTACTGCAAAAGTAAACAGCATACTCCAAGGGAAAAACACATTTAAAGATTTATCAAAATATTGCAGAACTTTTTAAAAATGTAGAATAATAAACTCTCAGAACCAGAAAGATTCTTACTATTTACTAAATTCAATAATCCGACCTAGTAAACTCTTGTTAAACATAAGTGTCTTTCAAAATTGTGGTGGATGATTGTGGTAGCCTATCACACTTCAACGTATATTAGAACTTTGGGAACATTTTGTACCAAAAACTGCCATGTATGTTAAACAACTGTCTATCTTATTTCAGAACTTTGACTGGTGTGCTGTCTTAATTCTTACTATAGTTCTAATTATAAGTAGCAAATTTAAAAGATCTATTTTCTTCTAAAAACAGAAAATTATATGCTTTATCATTCCACATCCACTGTTTTGTCCTTTATGTACCCATCTCTATACAATTCAATACACAAAAGTAATTACAGTTTTTCTCCAAAAGGAAGTAAGAAAATACATATCAGTAAGTCTCATGTTTTCCCAAATTATTTATTGAAATAAAGGTGGTTCATGACTGATATACACATTTCCCCCGGGTATGAGCATATTAATTTCTCTGTTTTTGTTTATTTGAGAAAAGAAAGTACATTTTAATTAATTTATTTATTTTACCAAAGAAACAATCAGGACATTCTCTTTTTTTTTGAGTTGAAGTCTCACTCTGTCGCCCAGACTGGAGTGCCGTGGCCGCTCCCAGCCACCGCAGCCTCGACCTGCTGGGCTCCGACGATCCTTCCGCCTCAGCCTTCCAAGTAGCTGGAACTACAGGCGCGCGCTACCACGCCCGGCTAATTTTTGATTCATTGTAGAGATAAGGTCTCGCCAATTTGCCCAGGCCGGTCTCAAACCCGCAGGCTCAGGCAATTCACTCACCTCGGCCTCCCCAAGCGAGGGGTTACAGGCTGAGCCACCGAGCCTGGCCTCAAGATATTTTTTTTTTTTTATATCTGAGACATTTTTTGCTTGTTTCTTTATTTCCCCTTCTTTGGCATAAAGAGATTCTTATGTGGATTTCTTCAAAAATTTCATTTGGTATTTCTCAATTTTGTTTGAGAATATTTATTTTCTTGTTTACTTCAGACAATTTTGGAGAACAAAAATCAGCACATTTCCAACTACCAGATATAGTCATTTTAGTATCTGTAATATAGATTTATTATGTTTATATTTTTTAAAAAATACCCTCCAAAAAAAACCAAGTGAAGTCCCTATCATTGTACAGCCTGCTTTTGTACCTGACAAAAAATTATGAATATGTCTTATATATATAAATATTTTTTACAATATGCTTCTTAATGGCTAATTTTCATTTTGTGGAAGAATTGTAGTTTATTCATTAAATTTTGCATTGCAGGATATTTACACAATTGACCAAATTAATAAATAAACTCATTAGCTAAAAACATTATTTTAGGGAAACCCTTAACATGTGCATAATTATAGCATAAAGACCAATCTAAAAACATGCAATACCTTTTTATCTTTGGTCATAGATATGTTATGGTTTTTGAATCATATTTCACATTGACTTCTAAAAATTTTTGTACCAGTTTAAATTCTGAATTTAAAATGAAGGTATTCCCTTATCACCAGTGTCTGTAAAATTTGTTGTTGTTATTGTTTTTTCCCAGAGTTGGAGTCTCACTCTGTCGCCCAGACTGGAGTGCAGTTGCCGCTCCCGGCCACTACAGCCTCGACCTGCTGGGCTCCGGCCATCCTTCCGCCTCAGCCTTCCAAGTAGCTGGAACTACAGGCACGCACTACCATGCCCGGCTAATTTTATTTATTGTAGAGATGAGGTCTCGCCAAGTTGCCCAGGCGGGACTCGCACCCGCGAACTCAGGCAATCCACTCACCTCAGCCTCCCAAAGTGCTGGGATTACAGGCTGAGCCACCGAACCAGGCTAAAATTTGTTTTTAACCTTCCATTTCATCTGTGTTAATATGTTAAGGCAAAATTTATTCGTTATAATTTCTAATGTTTAATTATTTGTGAAGTTGAACAATGTTATGTTTATTTGTAATTTGTATTTACTTTCAAAATTACCTAGGTATACCTTTGTTATTTTTCTTGCTAGTTAGTCATTTTTTTCATATGTGGAAAATATTAATACTATTTTTTTATGTGGTGTACATAATTTTTCAATTTATTGCTTACATGTTATTTCTATTTATGATGTTTTTTATTCATATCATTTTTATGATTATTCTAAGTAATTTATAAAAGTGGTATGTAGTCAAGTAATTCTATAGAATCTAATAATTAAAAATCAATTTTATCTGCTCTTGCTAATGAATCCGCAGCCAACTTTTTAATATATTTTGATTCTGGTTTTTCACATCCTAGCTCTATATAAACTAATCATTCTTATATTTATTTATTTATCAACTTTAGATAATAACTAATTTTGTCCCACTATGCTGGGTGACAGTTTAGGTCACTTATATTTTGCCGTTTCTTCTTTCCTCTTCGTAAAGATTGATAGTTATATTATTATTTTTGCTTCCTCCATTGTTGACCTTTGTCCCTTCAAATAATAAGGTTTCTACCTCTATTTACTTTTCTATCAACTTTATTCAGTATCTAAACTCCCCTCCAGGTCAAATGATATTAGCAATCCTATGCTATACTCTATTTATCACGCCCCTTTTATCTCCTACCTTCTGACAGCTATATTCTTACTTTCACAAATTTATCAAGGATGGCGACCTACATGTGTGCCGCTTAATCTTGTATTTTACAAACACAATTATATCTTCTATGCTTCCATGCAAACCAGTAAGCAGTGTCTGTAATATTTTTACCTACAGATGGGTTTAATACCTATAATGCCCAGCCAAGCATTGCGCTAAGATAATATTGTCTTTACTCTGGATAAGTTGGAATGCAAAAAGTTTCTACATCAAGGTGACAATTTTATTAGCTTAAAACAAGACTACATTTTAGTTTGTTTACATTTGCACCATACCTTTGCATGCAAATGTTTGTGTTTTCTGGCATATCTAATTTTTTTCCAGGGTAAATAAAGAATTGGATGATTTTGTAACATCTAATGTGTTATTTCTGTCTTTTCTTCACAGCATCTACTCTGTTGGGTCTGTTTTTTCCTTAATGACTTCCCCAGCATGTTTTTCATTCTCTGATGAAACACTCCAAACTGACTGTTCTTTAGGCCTATTATAGTGCTTCTATGAGGAGTTTGTTCCTTTGTTGCTTCTTTGAACTATGCTCACTCTTTCCTAGATCATGTATCTTTCTCATGTTAAAAAATTTGCCTCTTGATTCTTTCATTTATTTTAAATCTACTCCCATTATTGCCACTTTAATTGAAAATACATACTCCGAACTAAGGCTACACCACAAACTGTATGCTCACGGGCCATTTTCTCTTTTTAAAATATATGTATAAAAAGAGGGTTTCAAATTTCTAGCAGTATCTATTTCATGGAGGTGTAATGAGAATTGAATGTGCTAATATTTACAATGTACTTAAGAGAGTATGTGATAGTAATATTTTTCATATATGTGTTTATATATTTTTAAATAAAAATGTTTTCATTGCATTAAACAGAATACTTGGAGTAGTTTTTCAAATGATAATGATGAATATTTTTTCTTTTTTTCTCAGTTTTTGTGGAAATTCTTCCATTGAGTTGTCAGAAGATGTGACGCAGATGTTGCTTCAAAATAAAAAATTTTACAAAAGTTTTTTTCTGCCATCCATTCTGAGCTTCGATTGTCAAATTTTAGAAAACATATTTTCATATCTATCAGAATAATATTTTTCCTAAAATAATGATGGCATTAACATGAATAAAAAACCATTTCTGAAGAGCCTTTCTTTATTCTATATGGCCGTATTGAACTATACTTTTAGAATTATATATTTGCATATACTGACCAATTTTTAAATATAATTAATTGAGTGTGGTAGCTTTAAAAATCTATCTTTGTTTTATTTTCATTTTAGTGATATGCTATATTTATAAAAATGATTGAGAAGTAAATTACATATATATTGCTACATAACAAATTACCTCAACATTTAGTATCTCAAATCAACAGATATTTCTTATCTCACAGTTTTGAGGGTCAAAAATTTGGATTGGCCTACCAGATTTGTTCTGGGAAAGGGTTTCTCACAAGACTGCTGTAAAGTTGTCAGTCGATGTTGTATTTTTCACAAGACTTCAACCTGAGCCTGAAAAGGGGCTTTCAAGCTCAGTGTAATGATAGTGGTCAGTCTTCAGCTCCCCTCTGAATGTTGGACAGAGAGTTCAGTTTATCGCTGTATGAGTGGTATCTTTATGGAGTTTCTTAAAATATGGTGGCTTACTTTGCCCAGATAGTGAGAGATGCAAGAGAAAGCAAGATCCAGTGATCGTGAGAGAGTGAAAGAGCAAGAGCGAGAGAGAGAGAGAGAGAGAGAGAGAGAAACAGAGAAATGAGAGAGAGAGATAAGAAAGTGAGCACTGGAAGAAAAACATTGGAGAAAAGACAAGAAAGTACAAAGTGAAAGCTAAGTAAAGTCTTTAATTATCTAATCTCAACAGTGACTGACATCATTTATATCAAATACTATTGATCATATAGATAAATCTTGCTAAAAATATGGAAAAGACTATAAAGGAGTGTCAATATCAACAGAGGGATTGTTAAGAGACACCCTTGAGGGTGGCTACCATAGCAAGTCTGTTATTATGTTTGGGAAATTTTAAAAGAGAAATATTTTAACTCTTCTGTTTATCCATCCTTCCTAAACCTTTTTTTAAATTTAATTTGCACAACTTTACACATTTTAAAGTATACTCTTTTTCACTTTTTTCCCCACACTAATTGTTCTGGAACTTAATAAGCCACTTAAGTCTGTATTACTTGAAAACATATTAGATTAGATCCTCTAGAAAATTTCTATTTACTACTATTAAGACATTCTTGCAGTTCATTATATATATTAAATACATGAATTTCTTCCAGATGTATTATTTTCCAACTTAAATTTTATGTCACTTTTTCCTTTTCTTCTAAGGTACTCTTTCCAGTTTATATTGTACATCGATATTCTGAACAGTGCATATTTTATTTATTGCATACCATGTGAATTTTAATTATTTTATTGTGGTTTTCTAATTTAGTTTTATTTTATTTTTATTAATCTCACTTTATAAAACATTCTATAATATATTCAGCTGAGTTTACTTCACCCTTACAATTTCTGCCTTTATTCTAGAAAGATCCTATTTATTCTATACTTACCATTTTGTTTTAAAAAACACTTTTAGGTCTTATAAGCCTTAATTTTTTAGTTTTCTTTAATTTTTACTGAGTCTTCAGTATAATGTATCTTGTCATTATTCTGCAATTACCTGACTGTCTAGACTTAGGCCACATGCCCAGTTTTGTTTTTTGTTTTTGTTCTCTTGCATTCAATGGATATATTCAATCCATTCGACAATGGAGGCACATGGATTTCTTTTTGTTCAGTTTACTTTTCACTGGAATAATAATGAATATATATGTCTTCAACTTCAAGTTAGGCATTAGTAAAAACTATCTGGAAGAAAAATCATGTATTTAATATATATAATGAACTGCTAGAATGTCTGAATAATAATAAATATAAATTTTTTAGAGGATCTAAGCTAATATGTTTTAAGTAATACAGACTTAAGTTGGTGGGGAAAAAAGGGAGAGTATATTTTAAAACATGTAAAGTTGTGCAAATTAAACAAAGATTTAGGAAGGATGGAAAAACAGAAGAGCTAAAATATTTTCTCTTTTAAAATTTCCCAAGTATAATAACAGACTTGCTATAGTAGCCACCCTCAAGGATGTCCCTTAACAATACCCTCTGTTGATATTGACACTCCTGTATAGTCTTCTTCCATATTTTACCAAGGTTTATCTATGTGATCAATAGTATATGATATAAATGATGTCAGTCACTGTTAAGATTGGATAATTAAAGAATTTATTTAGCTTTCACTTTGGATTCTCTTGTCCTTTCTCCATGTTTCTTTTCCAGCGCTCACTTTCTTGTTTCTCTCTCTCTCATTTCTCTGTTACTCTCTCTCTCTCTCTTTCTCTCTCTTTCTCTCTCTCTCTCTCTCACTTGCTCCCTCTCTCTCTGCTCTTTCACTCTCTCATGATCACTGGATCTTGCTTTCTCTTGCATCTCTCACTGTCTGGGTGAAGTAAGCTGCCATGTTTTAAGCAACTCCATAAAGATATCACCCATACAGCAATAAACCTAACTCTCTGTCCAACAGTCAGAGGGGAGCTGAAGACGGACAACCATCATTACACTAAGCTTGAAAATCCCTTTTCAGGCTCAGGTTGAAGTCTTAGTTTTTTACAGTTATTTCCTTACTGCAGCTCTTCTGTAAAAAGAAAAATATCTTCTCACCTATTCTGTGATGCAGCACCAATTCTACACAAGAAAAACTGTAATTCCAGTGACATATTACTAATGCAGCTCTTCTTTGGTCTATTCCCAATATTTTGTCCTTTTTTCTTGTTATTTCACTGTCAGTTTCACCCCCAAACACACACTTTAAAGATGATTTCTGTCAATTATCACCCATGAAGTACCACCCAGAAAAGATAAGAAGATAAATATATCAATTACAAGCATCAACACAATAGAAGGATGGCTCAATAGATTCATGGATGATGACTAAGGTAAATTTTCAGTCTCTGAGTCATGAATACCTTAGTCATAGAAATAGAGATAAATAAAATATAGAAAGACAGATTTATTTTTCCTTTGAGGTCTGTTTTGTGAGTTGAATCCTATATAGTTTAAACTCAACAGTGGTAGTGTGTGGTTTCTTGGTTGGATTTTCTAGATTCAGCTCTATCTACCATTTATTGTTAGGAAATTTAATTCAGATACCAATAATATGCATTAGAAATTAGTCTCAGTTTTGATAGCATTGTAAGAGTTTACTGTTTTCTATGTCACACTAATGGGAACTGGAAGAAATAGCATCAAGTATTGTTAGCTATAGTCCACTTATGAATATGCAGTAGCTTTCTTCCTACAATTTCTCAAATTGATCCTGTCTTCTTTAATATTATGAATTATTGATCCCACTTTTAGACGCTAAAGCATTATATGTCTAATAATTTCTTCCTGTTAACTACTTCATCAGTATCTTCTAATACCTTCTACTAGTTTTGTGATTCTCTTAAAATAAGTTTCTCTATTCATAAGCCCTTAAACTTGACAACCAATAAACTGTTCTAATATTATCTTCCCAACTTTTTTACAAATAGAACCTAATTTGCTGAGATGTTTGCTCTCTTTTTTATGTGCATAAGCTTTACTTAAGCTGGTCCTACCCTTGCCTGGAGAGAAAGAGGAAGTATAGATGACTCTAGCCAATATATTGCTAGTTGTGATCATTTTCTTCCCTTGTCAACTATTTTAGGTACAAGCTAAACTAAATCTGGCAAATGTGATGTGAAGAGAAATTAGTGTGAGACATTTAGGAAAGTTTTTTCATTCAGAAAGCAGACAAACAGAATATTATTAAGTGTGGATATAATCCTGGAACTGCTAAAGCTAACTTGCATTAATAGAAAAATAATACACAGAAGGACAGCATAAGGAAAAATATAAACCCAGGATTTTGAAAAATTCATTTAAGTATAAAATTAATCATCTTGTTTTGTGACATACATTTATTGAATTTTAATGCTATTTTGAATTAATTTTTTCCTTGCCACCCCAAGTGTGCTAAATGTTTCAAATACTATCAGTCATTATCTCTTGAAAAAAGGGCAGTAATAATTACACAAACAAATCCATAATAAATAACCTTATTTTTGCTAGAATATATGAGTCAGAAAATCAACAGAAAATTATTTACTGAGTCAACTATACCTTCATAATATGTATACATAACATCAGGTTATTCTCACTACATTTTGTATAAGAGGAAAATTTGGGTTCAGAGAATAATAAACTTGTTTAAGGACACACAGATTTGAGTTACAGATTAAATTTAAACCAGAATTGTGGTCTAAAATCTGGTAATGCTGGTTAATATGTGTACAAATTCCATTCAATAGCAAATTCCACCAGTGCACTTTGTGGTTGAGACATTCTTCCATGTAAATATATATCCTGAGGAATTGGCATTACGCAACTACCTCCAGAGAGTAAAAACTCATTTTATTTTCCTCTATAGATAGGTTTTTCTTTAATTGCTCTGTGTATGAAGTATAGAACCTTGGGGAACTACTAACTGTTCTTGGAGGGGCACACTAGCAGATGAACAGCTGGAAGACAGTGAGACTCGGCATGCAGAACAGCAGGCTAGAGAACAAGAGACCAACATTTCAAATCCTGTTTCCCTTTCCTAAGGAAAAGTGACCTTGAACAAATTCTTGTATTGGGTCTGCATCTACCTCAACAGATATCAACACAAAAATTGGGAGCTAGGATTGATGTACATTTAATGTATCTAGTCTATATACCTTAAGGCTGTTTCCATGGGAAACCTGCATTCATTTGGAAACTTAAATGTGTTTGCTGATGGCAGATGTTTGTGGCATCTTATCTCAGCACAATGGTTATCAAACCGTCTTTTTGTGATATTAGAAAAAGGCAGTCTAAACATATACTAAAAAACTTTAAAATTATAAAAACCAAATTGATTTTAATTAACTTCAAAACACAGAATTTTGGAGTAGAGAATATGTTGGAAAAAGCAGAAACTCCTGATTTGACATCACTAATTTCTCATTAAAATGCAAAAATAAATAAATAAAATGAAGTCAATGCATCAACTGTAAAGAAAGCAGAAATATCACACAACTAACTGATTTATTCTAAAATGAATTTCTGGTAACCAAAATGCATAAGTGTTCAATGCAGAGAAATGGGGTACAGGAGAGTTTGTTTTTTGACATCCATCACACACACTTGACACAAGGATGCAGATTCTTTGTTAATGACAGAGGGAAAAGACCCTCACCTTTTAACAAGAATACTTCCAAAACGCTCTTTTTTGTGTGTAATAAATAAACCACAATATTTAATGTTCTAGAGCCCAGACTTTAGAGAAAAATTTAGAACTATGTCACTATTGGCAAGTTATTCGTACTTCCTCTGCTCTTTTTCCTTAGCTGTAAAATAAAAATGATGATCGGTGCACACTTGAGGAACAATGTAGCATATTGGTTAAGACTGTAGGCTTGGTTTTCAGACTGCTTAACCTCAAATCCTGCTGCTACCACTTACTAGGCACGAGACTTTTGAGTTTGTCTTTTTGTTCCTAATATTCCCAAATTCATTATGTGGAAATCTCATCACCAATGTTATGGAATTAAAAGGTATGGCCTTTGGGAAATAATTAGACCATGAAGGTGGAGTCCTCATAAATAGAATTAGTGTCCATATAAAAACAAGCTCTAGAGAGTTCCATGACTCTTTTTCCATGTGTGGTCACAGCTAGATGGTGCCATCTTTGAATCAGAAAACAGATCTTTAACAGACAGTTAAACAGCCAATGTCTTAATCTTCGAATTCCCAGCTCTAGCATTGTGAGAAATAAATTTCTGTTCTTTATAAGCCATCAAATTTATGTTATTTTTTTTACAGCAGTTCAAACAATAACAGGATGGTAGTAGTATCTACATCTAAGGATTTGGTGAAGAGTAAATAAATTGATACTAATAAAGTTACTAATATAATAATTTACATACAGCATATAAAGATTGATTAATATAAATTATTATTGTTATTTGTTGTTATTATCTTATGCTATTTTGACCTGTTCTTGGCCCCAATGTGTACATATTCAGTATTAGACATGACTATTAGTAGCCTTCATGTGTCTTATTAACATTTCTTTATTATATATTTTAATTTCCATTGATGATGACATTGAGTCTGTAAAGGCAGTGTGAACACTATACATGGGAGGTTAATTAAGTCAACAATCAAAGTCTGGCCACCAAAAACTCACTCAAATGTTGAAGGACCAAGTTCACCCTCATAGGAAAACATTCAAAATAGTGAGATAATAAAGCCTTGCTAAGTCATCCTGAATATAACTGTTAGACTGAAATTTCCATGGAGACTGCCAAAATTGCCCACTTTCTTATCTTCTGCTCATAGCATACTACCTAACACATGACATGCACAAAATAAATATTTGCTACATACATACATGAATAAATGTTAACACAACAACTACAGAATTGTGGTGTAGGTTATAAAGACTTGTATGCTCTACCACTGTTAGGGGAATTTATTTAAAAAGATCTGTAAATGCTTTACTTTAGCATTAAGTGGGTGAATATCAAAAGAAGGTTTACTCATTTCTAACATGGGAAAACCCTTCATCTATTTTAGATGTGCATAGAGATGAACAGACTCTGGGATAACATTATGCAATTTAAAAAAGGAAAACTGAACATTTACATTTTAGAGAAACTTCTTGCATCTGGAAATCGAGATTTATTAAAGGAAACAAATGAAAACCCTAAAGAAAGTTTTGTATTTTTATAGGAGTAAAATTAAAACACCCATAATAAAAAAGGATAGCAATTGAGATAAAAAGCACATGCAATGAAAACACTGACTATTTTTAAATAACCTTACGATTTAAAAATAATAAAGAAACTTTTTTTGACAAACCTGCTTTTAGTTTATCAATTTTTTATGGTTTCTTTGATATTGTTGCTTATTCCGTCTTTCTTTATTAAAAGATCATAAACTTTTCAGTCCAGTGTTTGTCAACCTGACAAAAAGTTTCATTATGAGGCTTTTAAAAAGTATTCCAAAAAACAATTTAATATAAATATTTGGAGATGAGACAAGTATTTTTATTAAAAATAATAAAATATTTAAAAGTGATTCTGATGTAGCGAGAGGATGGGGATGATTGGGGATTTCTTCAGCTAGTTGTTTCAGAGCAGCCTGCCCTGAACATTTTAGTTTCCTGTATTGGGCTTTCCTAACGCATCAAGTCTCTCAACCTCTTGAAGGATACTAACGAAAGCCGCAATTTCATCTGTCTCTTAATAGTCCCCATACGCTCTATGGTGCCTGATTTCTTTCTAGCCATTTTGGACATTTAGTTCTTCCAACTCCAGTTTCAGTCCTATTCTGATCCCTAGGGTCTATTCTAATCTCAGAAGGAAAAAACCAGTCATAGAAAACATCGTAAACCAATAGTAAGTTTCTTTTGCAGCACATTAAGACTAGCATATGAACTTCTAATTCTCTTGTTGTTTAAACTATTAGGACATAAAAAGTTCTTCTACCTATCCCTCATGCTAGGAATTATAATTTATTAAACAGCTATAACCCTATTTCCTTTGACAGAATTTCTTCATGTCAGTTATCTGCCTGCCTTGATATCCAGACATTGATGGACAGGGAAAAAGGACAATAGAGAATGGAGGTCAATTTACAAAAGCATTTGGTTCATCATTACAAATAAAGTAAATTTCATATCTTTGGTCCTTACCTGAAAGACGCACTTTTAACATAACTTGTAAATATCTTTTAACATAATGATTTTTTAAAAATCAGGACAATATTAAGAAGTGTCACAGAAGTGTTTTATTTCCCATTCTGAAGTGTTTTCTGGTTGGCTCCTCAAGAAAGCCAGTGAGCTTTGTTCTTTTCTATGCTTTATTCGTAATTATCAATTGAAGTGCTCACTGGGCATTCATATTGGCTTTGTACCAAAATGAGCTGTCACTAAGAATTTACTTTAAGGCCTAATGAAATGGTCAAAGTGCCTGTCTTTCTAAGACAGTATTGAAAAATAATGAGAGACCACCATAATGACACTATTGCATAGTATCTTATTATCTCACAGGCTTTTGTAAAGTGATTATAAACAGTGTAGACACCTTAGTAATAATGAAGTTTCAAATGCAGATAATTGTTTCCTTTTTATGCTATAATCACACTAATTCAAAGATGTAAATTCATAAAGTCAGAAACAAATCAAGTCAGAGCTGGTTAAAGATTCAGAAAAAGATAATAGTTACCTTAAAGAAAAACAATGGAAGCCGGGCTTCGTGGCTCAGCCTGTAATCCCATGCCTTTGGGAGGCTGAGGTGAGTGGATTGCCTGAGCCCATGGGTTCGAGACCCGCCTGGGCAACTTGGCGAGACCTCATCTCTACAATAAATCAAAATGAGCCGGGCGTGGTAGCATTCATCTGTAGTTCCAGCTACTTAGAAGGCTGAGGCGGAAGGATCGCTGGAGCCCAGCAGGTCGAGGCTGCGGTGGCCAGGAGCAGCCACTGCACTCCAGTCTGTGTGACAGAGTGAAACTCCAACTCAAAAAAAAAAAAAAAAAAAAAACAAAAAAAAAAAAAAACAAGAAAAACAATGGAGATTGAAATTAAACAAAGCCACCAGTGAATATTTAAAATTAAATCAATTTAGTAAATTAAAATATTCAATATTTAAAGTATTTAAATTAAAAACCTATATGGGGACTTATATAGCATCCTTCAATTTATGTAAGAAAATACAACTGTAATAACTTACAATAAATGTTAATATTCAACACTAAAATTTGAATAAAACATGAAAATTTAACTAAATATAACAATTTTAAAACATCTCAGCTTGTTTAACAGTTTTTTAAATTATATAAAAATTATGACTGTAATGAGCAAATAAAATTAAATCCTAAGTGTGTGATAGACACATTGCCATACATTTTATAATGTGAAAATAAGGACTGAAAGGAAGCAGATCTTTAAAATTGACAGATCCTGTTTTAAAGGATATTTCAAAATGTATTATAGTTTCCTAACTTGTTATAATATTGTTGAAAAACCATTCTCTACATTTCTGCACATCCTACAAGCAGAGGCACTAACAAACATTAGTCTTAGACTATCTTTTCAAGAACATTTGTTCAGTTGACCCTTGAATGGCATGAATTTGAAGTATGCAAGTTCATTTATGTGGATTTTTTTCAATAAATATATTGGATTTTGGGGGGATTTGTGAGAATTTGAAAAAACTTGCAGATGAAGTGTGTAACCTAGAAATATATATTAAAAAGTTAAGTGAGGTATACCATGAATGTATAAAATATATGCAAATACTAATCTATTTTATCATTTGCTATCATGAAATACACAAAAAAACTATTATATAGAGTTAAAATTTATCAAAACTCATGCACACAAGCACCGGCCCCATTTTAGTCAAGAGAAATGTAAAACTAAAGATGCAATATTAAGTTATAATTGCATAAGATTAATTGTAGTACATATTGTACTACTTCAGTAATTTTCTAGCCACCATCTGTTGCTATTGCAGTGAGCACAAGTGTTGTGAGTATCCACTTAAAACGCCATGTGATGGTAATTATCTCTACATGAGAAGTTCATCCCTCTAGTGAATTGTGTATTGCAGTAAAAAGTGATCTCTTGCAGTTCTTGATTTTTTTTGTTGTTGTGTATTGTGAATAACACCCTGGAACCCATACAAAGTGCTGATGCTTGAATTGTTCCTAAGAAGCAAAGAAATGTCATGATGTTTCTGATTCAACCTTTAGATTGGGGGTCGTAAAACTGTCTAAGACTCATTACATGCAGTACTCTAAGGAAAGAATTGTCAAAGCTATGGAAGAGAACCCGATAGAGAGAACACCACAGAAGTCTGGAAGAATTACACCATTGAAGATGCAGTGGTTGTTGTAGAAAAAAATCATGAAAGCCATCAAAGTTGAACCAATACATTTCTGCTGGAGAAAGCTGTGTCCAGATGTTGTGCATGACTTCACAGGATGAATGAGAGTCAGTAAAGGAAATGAAGAAAGTGTAGCTATAGCAAAAAAAGTAGAGGATGAATTGTTTAAGATTGAATGCTCGAGAAATTCAAGAAGCAATAAAAGTCACAACACAAAAGTCAATAGAAGACAACCTGATGGAGATGAATGCTTCTGAACCAGATGACGAGGAAGAAGACGATAGAGAAGAAACAGTGTTAGAAAACAAGGAGATGTTAGACAGTCTGCAAGAAAGGTTCAGATTATTCATGACTACTTTTGACTTATTTTACAAAATAAACCTTTCATTGACATAGTCACTGAAACCAAAGCAACTTATAGAAGAAGGATTGGTATTGTATGAAAATATTTTTAGAGAAATAAAAAGCTAAATGTCAGACAGAAATTATGATGTATTTCTATAAAGTTATACCAAGTATGCCTGCTTTTTCTGCTTCCACTTCCATATCTTCCACCTTTTCCTTTTCTGTCACACCTGAGATAGCAAGACCAACCCTTTCTCTTCCTCCTCCCCCCCCTCAGTCTACTTAGTGTGAAGATGATGAGGATGCATATCTCTATGATGACCTAATTCCACTAAATAAACAGTAAGAATATTTTCTCTTCCTTATTTTAATAACAGTTCCTTTTCTCTAGCTTACTTTATGATATGAATGCAGTATATGATATATACATCATGTGAAATATGTGTTAGTCAACAGTTTTTGTTTTCAGTAAGACTTCTGGTCAACAGTAGGCTATTAGTAGTTAAATTCTGGGGGAGTCAAAAGTTATACATGGATTTTCAATTGTGTGGGGGGTTGTTGCTCCTAATCCTGACTTGTTCAAAGTCAACTGTAAAGTGAACATCCTTGGAAGACAGAAATAGAGTGTTCTTCCAGAGTAAAAGGAAACATGCTTATTGTTCAGTAAAATAAATTCAGGTCCCCTATGGTCAGGATTTCTTTTATGTAACACAACCCACTATGTGTACTGGCATCCATATGGGCTCATTTGTATAACTTCCATGATTTCTTTAACTCTGACACAGTAGTCTTATGTCTTCTACTAGCATCCATGAAACCACAGCAGATTAACTCATTAGCTTACAAATAGGATAAAATTTCAGATGCTTCACAATCCTTAACAAATATGGCAATGAGAATATGATACTGATAGAAATATAGCTTTCTGGAAAATAAAAGACAAAGACTCTATGACCATAGTAGGAGATAAGAGAAGAGTCCCCAACATCTGGTATATACTCACCTAAGTAGTGGACATAAGTGGGAGAAATAAGAATAAGGATCTTTCATTCTCATTCCTTTATATAAAGGTTAGAAACCTGAACAGGAAGACTTAGAAGTGAAACAAGCTGCAAAAATAGTGACTTGGTTGCTTCTCACTCTCCTCTGTACACTCAGAGAAAAGGCTGTTAAAATGATAATGGGGCAAAGGCAACATGACTATATACAAAGACAGTGTTATTATGGCTGCTAAACCAAGGGGTCCTCTAATCTGAAATAATGTTGTCGGCAATAAAGACCTTGCTATATAATACAAAGATTTGTACAGACCAATGTCATTAGAAGTTTGATTTTTGGGTGAATGTGTGGTTGTTGGTAATAAAAGTAATGGTGCATTGCATATACAGTGTCACTTTCTTCTCACACTGTAGTCCCACTCTGTCAGCATTTATCTCACCCTCTGCCTGGACATCAGCTGCTTTAGGGAAAAAATGATTAAAAAACAAACAAACAAAAAAGAAGATTAGAGTTGGACAGAGGTTGCCCTGTCCCCAGAGAGGACCAGTGGTCATATATGTCCTTTGAAGTACGCTGGATAACTTCAGGGATGAGAGAAACTCAAACTGTTTTGGCTCTGTTGGATCTAGACACGCTAGTCTCCACACTAAACCATGGGAGGAGGATGTACCCAATTGCAACTATTATTTTGAACTAAGTTTGCAGTGAAAATGGAAAGTTAAAATAATATTATAGATGGATTCTTTAGGTTGACTCTTTCTCATCTGAATATATCCAAATAATTATTGTGATCTATTTTGTAATTATGTTTACTCCAAATGTCAGAGGGAATTCTCCCCAACAAAAAGAACCAGATGGAGAGAAAGTGTTAGTGTAACAATCTCCCCTGTCATTGACATCAGATGAAAGGTCGAAATTTAATGCAAGTGCCTCTACACTCAGACATCCAAAACTTTCACTGCATAGATGATATCTCCTTAATTGATAAAATAGAAGCATGAATCTCAACAAACATGACAACAGTGTTGCCAAACATCTGCCATCAAGAGTAGCTGATAAATTCCAATAAAAATTATGTCCCAGTAGCCAAAAATAGTTTATTGGACCCATGGGGTCAGATTCACATATTTATTACCTCTTGTAGTAAAGGAAAAGCAGCTTTATTTTCTGCCACAACCACTGAAAAGTAGATCCAGCATCTTATTGAACTTTTACAATATTGGAGATATCATGTGCCTCAATTGGGCATTTTGTTTGGTCCTTTATGTTGACTTACATTCAAACCAGCATGCTATGAGTAAGGCACAAGCAAATAGGCTGCAATAGAAGTTGCCAGTGGCACACTCTCTATCTTTGGGGTCAAATAACTTCAATTAACTTTTAAAACTACCAATCTCTGAAATTGATGATTAGGAAGATTGGGGCCTGCGGCTAAGGGAGGTGGTCTCCACTCAAAGGAGCCTCTTAAGGTCTTATACTTGTGGCCTCCCAGACATAGCTACCAACTAAACCCAATTCAAATGCAATGATTATCGTATTTCTAGACTCTAGTTGAAACTGTATACCTAATCCAGAGATTTGTGACTCTTTAGCCTGGCATTCCATAGAGTGGGTCAACTTAGACTAAATAATTAATAAGACTCAATTGTCAAGTAGAAATAGTAAATTAGAATACAGTCAGCCTGGCTTTAGCAGCACCTTGTCTTTGTATTTAAAACAAAAATTAGCTCTCACTCTGGAGCAAAATTTATTTCCTGTACCATCAACTAAAGCAATGATAATGGCTCAGTGGGGCTCTCAATTCAGAGTTTCCTCTAAATGCCTTGACTGTTTGTTTGATATTCAGCTAAGCTGAAACTCAATGGCATCTACTAGACTGCTGCAGTTCAACCTGATGCAAGCTATTCAGTACTGAAAATGGACATGTTTGTTCTGCTCAGTAGGAATAACCCAAGGTTTTTCTCATGGAACGGTCCAATAACCAAGCATATAAATCTTTTAAAAAATATTTTTACTATTAAACTCCTGGCAATGACTCAGCCATTTGATCCACTAGGAAAATTATTGACTGGCAGAATAAAGTAGTCCTTTTGATGCCATGAATGATTGAAACAAATTATGGTGCTAATTCAACTATCGGCATCAGACGTAGATGTCCATAGTAAGGTTGTGTTCACTGATGAGATCCACCAGACTGAAGTTGCTGATGAAGCCACAACACTCGTATTGCCACTATTGTTGCATAGTCCATAATCATAACAGAGTGGAAATATTTTATACCATCACAGACTGGAAACAAAGAAAAAATACATTCCCTGTTTCTTTTGCAGAGGACCACTGCATTACTTCATTTATATTCCTGTCAAAAGTTGAGCCATCGGTATTACTTTGAGGGAGGACACATTGCAAGCCATTGCTCCTGACTCTTACTGGTAGACTACATCAGACCGGTAACCCTTTCTAGAGCTATTGGTGGGCCTCGCCATTAACCAAGGCAGCATGACCAAAACTTAGGAACAGTTCTTCTTGCCTACCTTGGCCCCCTTCTCATCCTAGCCCTTAATGAATACAGATGTTTAAAACACAAATGCCCCTTTTCTCACAGCATTTGTTTTAAAAACTTTTTATTGTAAATTATTTCTCTGTTCCTTTGAGATGTATTATTCTTTAAGGTCGCTTGCCAGTTTTACAAGACAGCTTTCTCACAGACCTAGGAATCAGCCCTTTGAAATATAACCATTTAGGAAATAGCTCCCTCTCTGCCAGTCTCTTTGAAGAGGTAGAAGCTTAATATCAGCAAGTACTTCCCTACAAGTTGTAAAATTACTTAAATTAAACACAAAATACCACAAACGGCCTAAGATCATCCCACTCTAGCTTTCAAAAACTCTCCTGTCCTTAGTTTCAATGGCGTTGATTCAGATATATCTGTGTTTCCCCCATATTGCAATGACCTTGAATAAAGCATTCTTTACCTGTTAAACTTTGTCCATTGCAATTTTTGCTTTGATAGCACTGCTGACACATTTCTGGTTAACATGTGTCATACTGCAATTTGATCCACTTACTACAGCCCTACCCTTGTGGTGCTTGAAACTAAACTTCATCGTTTATTTTGCCTTCCAGACTATTTGTGGTCTGATAATGATGAGAAAAAAGCGCTGAACAAAGGACAATCAAGCTATTCAATGCAGCTTCCCTATTTCTTATCAGTCATTATAAAAATGCCTTTGTATTACTCATACATGACCTTGATGGGTTGAAAGTAGGGAGAAAATTAAGTTTATAGCCAATGGAATAAGACACATACATACTTTTAGTATTGGAAGGAAAGCAGAATCATTGGCACCGGAGAAGAGGACACCAGAGTCTGTTTTATACAAGGCACACAAATACTAATTATCTGTATCTTTTAGAATAGACCCTGAAGATTTTTTTCTGGAAGGAAAACATTCTGGTGGGACACTCCAAAACTATCTCGTCATTAACTAAATGCTGGGTCTGCCATTCTACACCAGGAAATTCTAACTATTATCTGATGGCTACTACTCTTAATCATGCCAAGAATTCTTTCTGTAACTGCAAAAAATGTCCTTAGATCTTATACCTTCCATTCAAAAAATTGTCAACACTTGTGGCAACTTTTTAGTGGGATAAACAAATACCACCCAACTGGTGGTACATAGATGTAAGACAGTTGGATTGATTGCTCTTCAGCTATCCCTCCAAAAATGAGGACTAACCTCAACTATTCAGACTGAGTCGCGAACTCAGTTCAACCCTGCCAGTTGTCCAGGAGGCTGTATTGAAGATATTGCCAACTTTTGAGTCCCAGTAAGTTTAAACAATACTTTCTTTCCAAGAGTACCATGTGCATCCAGGACCTTATTTTTTTGTAGACCAAAGCATTCAATTACTCTTATCCTGAAAATGTGGTGACTTTTACCTTAAGTATGGTAATAAAAGACCTTCAAATGTTGAAGGAAACAACAATAATGGAGCTCTCAGGTAACTAGGGAGGGTTTCTCCAAATGAAGCAGTGCATGGAGATTTCTGAAGGGATAGCTGATATCATTTATGTGCACTGTGTGAGCAGTTATCCTTTATAATACAAGTCATTTAATTATGAAAGGTCACATTTAGTTTTTTTCTGGCTGGGCTCAATGTCTCAGCCTGTGATCCCAGGCACTTTGGGAGGCCAAAGTGAGTGGATTCCTTGATCCTGCGGTATTGAGACAGCCCAGGCAACTTGGTGAGACCTCGTCTCTACAATAAATAAAAAATTAGCTGGGCAGTGGGTAGCACACGCCTGTAGTTTCAACTACTTGGAAGTCTAAGGCAGAAGGAGGGCTGGAGACCAGCAAGTTGCTGCTGGAGTGGCTTTAAGCATGCCACTGCACTCCAGCCTGGGCAATGGCATTCCAACTCAAAAAAAAAAAAGAATCTGTGACTTTGATTGAAATATAAAATAGCATTGCCTTGGATTTAGAAGCATTCGGGCTGATCTCACCAACCTGATTTATTCTGGACAATATAATTTCTTTAGACTTATTCTTTGTGAATAAAAGCTGAGGATCTGCGATTGCTAAGATGTTCTGCTATAGCAGGACTAGGTCTTCAAGACAAGAAGAAAGTTAGATCAGAGTCTTAAAAAGAAAGCTGTTTGGTTTTCTGTAGTATATGCTTATTGTTTATGGTGGTAGGGGATTTGTTCAGTTGGCTGGGTTCAGGAACAAGTGTAGAGAATTAGAAATGGCAAGTTGAGGTAATTAGTGTAGGTCAGCCTCCTCCTCTTGCTAGAATTTCTGTTTACAGAAATTAAGTGCCATATGAAACAATGTGAGTGCATTTGATCCCCAGACTCTGTTAGTCAATTTAATTAAAGTGGTCAAAGGAGTGGTGTACTAACGGGAAAATTTGCCTGAAGTCAAGATGGTGTAGAAAAGAGAAATAGATACTATTGCAGGTCTTGCCAACAGAGGTACAGACTGGTATTCGTTTCAATCTTTTCAAATATATTTGTATAGCAAACAGCCAGCCATAGTGTCCTTTACTGGAACAAATACCAAGAAGGCTTTCCATTAAGTATTATAAAAATAATGTCTCTTCTTGGATTAAGAGCAGGAATGTTTATTGTACATTATACAAGATGTGGATTTTCAAGGTCAGGATTTTTCTTGTGTTATGATTCCCTCTGAGTGTGTTGACATCATTTGGTTCTTTTTTTTTTTTTTTTTTTTTTGACCTTTTTGCAATAGGGGTTAAGAGACTGGCTATTGTTAATGCTATGAGTGATAAAAATGTCCTTTATCTCTGACCTCGGAATCTCTTGTCTTTAAGAATGCTTCTGCCAGCATTCTCAAAACAGTGACAAGCTAACTTATGCAAGTAGAGTAAAAATATACACCTTCACACTTCTTGATAATTAAAATATAAAAAATAAACATTTAGCCAGGCTCATTGGCTCAGCCTATAATCCCACGCCTTTGGGAGGCTGAGGTGAGTGGATTGCCTGAGCCTGCGGGTTCGAGACCCACCTGGGCAGCAAGACCTCATCTCTACAATAAATCAAAAAATCAGCCGGGCATGGTAGCGCATGCCTGTAATTCCAGCTACTTGGAAGGCTGAAGCGGAAGGATGGCCGGCGCCCAGCAGGTCGAGGCTGCGGTGGCCGGGATCGGCCACTGCACTCCAGTCTGGGCGACTGAGTGAGACTCCAACTCAAAAAAATAAAAAAATAAAAAAATAAATAAACATTTAATCGTGTTAATGTAAATATTTAGAAATTAATATTTTAGGCAGAATATATTAAAGAAAATATTTGCTATTCAGTATTTTTATTTAAGATCCTTCCACCTTAGCTTTTCAAGTAGCAGGAATTACAGACACATGCCACCATGCCTGGCTAGTTTTCATGATTTATTGTAGAGATGAGTTTTCACCACGTTGCCCAGGCTGATCTCTAACCCCCAGGCTCAGGCAATCCTCTCGCCTTGGCCTTCCCAAAGTGCTGGGATTATAGGCTCAGCCACAAAGTCTGGCCAAGTATCTATCATTAAGCAATTTAAATTTTGAATGGCTTTAAAATGCCATCTCCTCTTATTTGTACACAAGTCTATAAAAAGAATGTTTTTATTTTTGTGTAAACTTAGCTTGATTGGTACTTTTGAAAATAAAATTTTAATTATATTTGGACTTAGTTGAAAAAATGCCATTGTTAATGGAATAGAAGCTCATATATCAAGATATTTCAAATCTCTAGAAAAATTTTTATCTGTTCTGAGAAATATAATCAAAATAAAATTGCTTTAAAATATCAGAAATTGTATTTTTAAAATTATAATGTTTTTAAGCACAAACATAAAACTAGTCATAATGATCTTGTGCTTATAGCTCTTATATTAGTTTGTCAGTTCTGCCATAATAAAGTACTATAGATTGAGGCTTAAATGACAGAAATGTATTTCCTTAGAGTTATGGAAGCCAGAAGTCCAAAATCAAGATTTCAGGAGGTTTGATTTCATTCTGAGGTCTCTCTCCTTGATTTGTAGATGGCCATCTTTTCCCTTGTCTTCACTTGGTCTTTCCTTTGTGTGTGTTATCTGTATCCTAATCTCTCTTTTAATAAACCAATGGTTATGAGGGATTAGGGTCCATCCTAAAGATTTTATTTGAACTATTTATGTCTTTAAAGACCTTATCTTTGAATATAGAGATAAATTTCTGTCTCTAAGGGGGCTAAGACTTCAGCATACTAATTTGTGGGCAAGCATTTCAGTCCATATTAGCTTTTAAACAATTGAAAAAAAATTTATAAATTAAATGTAAATCAAATTTAAAAACCAGTAGATTTTAATTTATCAAATCTAATTTAATATTATCATTATGGTACATCTTGGAGACATATAACCTTCTGCAACTGTACCTTAATGTATCTATTTTTGTCATAAAGAAAGCAAACGTCATTAATAAATGGGGATTTTTATTTATTGTTATTAAATAAATTATACTGAGGGCATGCTTTGCAACAAGTTAAAAAAACAAGTTATATATGTACACCTTTTGCAAAAAAAGTAAATTTTATTTTGTACATTTAATGTATACAATATGATGTTACAGGACATATAAAAATAATAAAATGGTTACTACATTGAAGCAAACATATCTACATTAACATATGTATCTAGTTTTTTGTTTTTGTGACAAGAGCAGTTAAAATCTACTTATTTAGCATAATCCAAGTATAATATAATTTTATTAACTATAGTTCTCATGTTGAACATTAGATCTCTAGACTTGTTCATCCTATGTATCTTTTATTTAGTGTCCTCTGGCTATAACCTCTATGTTTTAGCATTTTGTGTGCGTGTGTTTTAATATAGAAATGTTAATACAAATAAGGAGAAGCATAAGAAGAAATGTGTATCTTTGTGTTCCAAATTACCCAAAGGCAAATCGTGAGTGGTTGTCACCGAAGGCCTACGTTTCTGTCCTGGACAAAGTAATAAAATGGATCAGCTGCAGCTAACCAACCATTCATACAGAAACATACTCCAAGATGGTCCTAAAGAGATTTTTTTATTTTATTTTTAGTTAAAAATTAATAATTGTATATATTTATAAGAGAGAATTTCATTGGAAGATACTGATAAAAGCCTTCTGCTTGGTCTCTCCTCCATCCATCTCCTAGAGGGATGAGCCATCCCTAGGACCAAGTTACATATGCCTTTAAAGAATTCTGTCTTTAGCAGAGAGCTAAAAGGAATGTGGCTAATACTTGATTTGATTATACTTGACTTGATTTGATAGTACTTGGTTTGATATTGATATTGAAAGAGAATAAAGGTAAATTATAACCTTTTATTCTTCATTTCCTATTATACTAAAATTTGTTTCACAGTTCCATATAATTCAAATATGGTCTGACTAAAAGATAAAGAACCATAAGTTTGAATGACATACAGCAACAATGACAATGATAAAAATATGTATACATATATATATATATATACAAACACACACATATATATATATTTTTTTTTTTTCAGTCAATGTTGTGTTTCTCCCATTTTAAGAAGAGAGAAACAGGTGCAGACTGGCTTAGTGATTTGTCCAATGACAAATGCTTATAAGAATTTAAAACAAGACATTCTGATTCTAAAGCTTATGTATGTATCTTCTACACCAGGAGTCAGCAAACTTTTTATTGAAAGACTAGATAGTAGATAGTTTAAATACAACAGTTTATAAAGTATTTGTAGCATCAACATAACTTTGCCATTTTATCATTAAGGCAGCCATAGATGTTATATAAATGAATAAGCCTTGCTCTGTCCCAATAAATTGTACCTATAGACACTGAAATTTTACTTTTGTATAATATTATTTTCATGGATCATAATATATTATTTTGCTTTTTTGTTTTTGTTTTTGTTTTTTGAGTTGGAGTCTCACTCTGTCTCCCAGACTGGAGTGCAGTGGCCGCTCCCGGCCACTGCAGCCTCGACCTGCTGGACTCTGGCCATCCTTACGCCTCAGCCTTCCGAGTAGCCGGAATCACAGGCGCGCACTACCACGTCCGGCTGATTTTTTGATTTATTGTAGAGATGAGGTCTCGCTGCCCAGACAAGTCTCGAACCCGCGGGCTCAGGCAATCCATTCACCTCAGCCTCCCAAAGGCGCGGGATTACAGGCTGAACCACCGAGCCCGGCTTATTTTGTATTTTTAACATTGAAAGCATTCTTAACTCATGGTCCTCAAAAAATAAACAGTGAGCCAGATTGAGCCCATAAGTCATAGTTTGCAAATCATCGTTCTACACTATATGTATACTGATATTTTTAATATAGGTTATTTTGTTGTTGTTTATTTTTGTTTTGTTTTGTTTTATATTGATTTTTGTCTGGGTTTTGGTAAGTTCAGTGTTTTTTTCATAAGTCTTGTATAATATTCAAAGATTTTCTCAATTTGAACAACTATGATCTTTGTGTAGACGGTATAACATGACATTATTTGAGTTTCAGTTGTACATTTTGTATCTTTTAAAGTTAAGTTCTCTCTGTCCTTTTTCTTTAATCCATGACAGTAATTAAATAACTACATGGAACTTACAAGATTTTTGAAGCAAATGATACAGAATTATCTGTAGAGCAATAATCTGTAAGGTGTTTATCACAGTGCTTCAAAATATACTTTTCTTTTTTAGCATATTACAAAGAGACAACTAGTGGAGAAATAGTGAACATCTGAGGAATACTTGCATTTTCAGATTTTCTAGAATTGTTCTACATAACTCTTATGTTGACTCTGTGTAGAATGTTACATAAAAGTTAACGTGGCTTATGTGAGGGCAGAAATCACTGGTTTAATCAATATTTAAATGTCCTTTAAATTTTAAAGGACATTTTAAAGGACAATTCAAAAAAATTGAATCTGCTTTAGCTAATATTCTTTCCCTGAGAATTACAATCAAACTAAAGACAAATTCAGTTCTAATATGAAAATGAATAGCTCAACTTTTGGCTTTGGCTTTGTGTTCTAGCTTTAAATAATTTAAGGAATTAGAGCACTTATGAACTAAGGACCTCCTACTAGTGGCTGCATAATAAAGATATACATTTACAAAGTTACTAAGAAATAGCTGTTCTTCAGAAGGATCAATTCTTTATAACGTATGGTATCTCAGATATTTTACATGGGAATTTTAAAATACTTCCAAACCTTTAAAGAAAATTTACTTTCACTGTTTTTTTTTCAGTGTAACTAACAATACAAATAAATAAAAATAACTATAATATTTAGCAATACAAAATCACATTTCTTAGGGATAAGAAATAATCTGCTTAATAAAATCACATAATATGCAAAATTCCATTTTAACATATTTGATTACTCAAAAATTGATGTTTACACAGCATTTAGCAAATTACAAAACTCACACTAATTATCTCTTGAATTCTTATAAAATCCAAGTAAGCTTATTTCTCAATTATTATCTGTACTTATGACATTTTTTTTTCCATTTTACTATGAGATAATGAATACTAAGACCTATGAAGAAATGAAAACTAAGAATAGCCAGTGTCACTTGTTGCATTAATTATAAATAATCTTCTTGGTCTTTCTCTTCCTCTTACATTTTTCCTTCTCATCCTTCCCTATCTTTACAGACTAAGACAAAGATCTGGGAGGAGGGGATTGAGAATTCTTATAAATATAATTAGAGTGTAAAGTAGATGGAATCAAGTCACTAAAATAATATATGCGTATAAAAAGTCACATTGTACCCCATAAATACACACAATTATGAGTTGTCACATTAATTTTTCAAAAAATAGCAAAACCTCCACTTCTCCTCCAAAATCACCTCCATTCTTTCCCAATCAGCTTCCTACTCACTCTACACAAACCAATTAACAACTGCACTCTCATTGGTCTCAAGAAGAAAAAAGGCATGCTTACATCTTCAGTATTTTTAAGAGAAATAAAACAGCAATCATTTTTCTGCAAATCTAACTTTCTGTTAATAAGTGGTTGTCTATTTCTATGTAAACATCAGATTTTAAGTGATTAAATGTGTTAAAATGAAATCTTGCATATGATTATAAGCTGTTCTTAAGCAGATTATGTTCCTCTCGCTCTAAAAAGTGATATTCTATTGCTAAGAAATATACATATTTTACATATTTCCATTATTAGTTTGTGACCTTATGTCACTCTTTTTTTAATCCCTGGGAGTTTTTAGTCATTTTATTTTCATTGGTCTGACAACAGTGTATTTTGATTTATAATATTATCTGTAAAAATTCCAGTAAAACTATTCCTGAGTTAATATTCTCAAGTCTAACTTTAGAAAAATATTTACTAAGAAGTTTCAGTCATTTGGGAACGTGTATTTCAACTTATATGACTGGTAATATAATCAACTATTTCTGCCCTCAAATATTCTACTGTGTGGACAGGTTGATGATTTTATTTCATCGGAGTTTTCTAAGCTCACTTAACATGTTTCTTATAGTCCGTTTGTTCTATCTTTTCATGTGTACCTATAATGCTGCCTCTATTTTGCCATGTCTTTACTGCCACATTGCAAATTATGTTAAAAAGGCCAAGGTTTAAGGACAGTGATTCATTATACCAATGTAAATGCAATCAAACACATTGATGTTGCTGACAGGTGGCAGGTCATCAATAACAATAACAGCTACTGACAATACCAAGTAACTCTTTTATGACATTTTGTCTTAGCCAATTCTTACTTACCATTTTGCCACTCATAGAATAGTTTCTCCTCAGAATATGAATATGCTTGCTCCATTTACAATGTCACTTGATTTATCAGAATTTTCCTTTTTCATTCCTTTACAATATGATTTGTGGGCCCTTTGCTTTTGCTATGAAATTCTGTTTGTGTCAGTATACAAAATGTTCAAAGTAGATAATTCTATTGATCAATAAAAACATTTGGAGAAAAAGAGTTGTTAAATGTATTAAATACTTGACAAATCACCTGAATTACTTTTGTTTTCAAAACAGGAAACAAAATTATTAATTAAAGTGATGAGAAATTTAACACTAATACATACACAATATGATGTGAATTAAATCAGAAATGTTGTCTTTTTCATTTATGAAATATTTCCAGTCTTGTAAGCACAGATAATCATTACATAAAGAAATGAGAAAATAAAATCTCCAACTCCCCTTTCAGGCATAGGCAAAAAATAGAAAAATAAAATAACATTACTTATTCTTAGCACAACTAAATCAAAGAAAGTTTGTATCTTTCAATAAGACAGATCATAAAAGAATTTCCTCACATACACATAAATGAGGTCATAATTTTATTTTTATAAAATAGTAGTTAATGGAAGCTGATGGCACAATTGTCAAGTAAATTAGCCCACAGCCTTAATAAAGTCTTAGTTCATCCTTTTGAGCTTTATTTATTTCCTTAAACTCAGAATATTTTCATGAGCCTATATGCTTGTGAATGTTGATTTTCACAAGGACTGTGGACACCATTTTTGTGGTTGACTTAGTTTCAACTAATTACCACTATTGAAAAACTTTTGAAATAATAAGTAATACTAGTATTATGTTGGTTAGACCAGTTTTGTTATGGACAGCATTTAAGTGATATACCTTCAATAATGCATGCTTATGTTGCCTAATGGTGCCTTCCCCATCTTGTATGAGTCATGTCAGCTACTCAATAGTCAGGTAAAGCAACAATGTGAGATACATTCTAAATAAAGTGCTATAATCTCAATGTTATGGCCCCTCAAAAATTCATATGTCAAATGTTCACCTCAAACATATACCTTATGCTATTAGGGAGAAGGTCATTGAAACAGAGCCCTCATGATTAGAATTAATGCCGTACAAAAGAGTCCCAAAAGATACACTTTTTCCTCTCCCACCATGCGAGGTTAGAGTGTAAGAAAGTAGACTTTACTAGACACCAAATCTACCAGTACCTTGGACCCAATATCTTGGACTCCCCAACCTCCAGAACTGTGAGAAATAAATGTATGTTTAAGTCATAAATTTATGTTTAAATATGGGTCTATAGTAACTAAAACAAAAGAAGATACTGAGATAGGTCCTGTCAAATTCACATACCAAATAAATATGAAACATTTGGAATAAAGAAAGAAAAAGGAAAGATGGAGGGAGGGAAGGAAAGAGGGAGGAAGGAAGGAAGGAAAGAAGGAAGGAAGGAAATCATGGTTTTATTAGGCATAAGATTGTGGTATGTCATATAAATTTTATTGGTCTCAGTTCCTTCAACTATAAAGTGTGAATAATTTTCCTACCATGTTCATTATTTCAAAGAATTAAATAATATTTTAAATATGTATCATAGTATTTGTAATATAATAGGTATCCGGTGACTAACCCCTATAATTGTTGTTGTTATTATTACTATTGTTATTTCTCTTCATATATACATTTGATAGAACTTACTATAAAGTCCTGTTTTAAAGCAATTCTTCCATCAAAAGAAATTGCATTCTCCCATAGAATATTTTCCCAGAAAGAAAACGTCAACCACAAAAGAAATATTCTTGTCTAAAAAACCAGGATAGGATTTCATTCAAAACATCATTCTTTAGATACATAATATTTGAAATCAGATAACCCCACAGACTCAGAATGCCTAGACATTTTCTATAATTATAAAATATATGTTTTTATCTTCATTTTTGCTCTTCTAATTTTATATCCTATTACTTCTCTATTTAGTCTCATCTTAGAAAAATTTGCCATTTTTTAAATAGACCTTTCCATGGTATTCTTCATTATACTATATCTGAGTAGTTATGGTGAATCCTGGCTCCATGAGGCAGGATCTTCTAGTTTTTTTCCACATTTTCCACTTTACTGTTATAGAAATACAGAATGCCTTGATAGTTTCATGACTTGGTTGGCTGCATGTTTCACCTTACAAGTTTTAACACAAGCTGGAGCCTTGTACATTTCTAGGCACTGATAAAGGAATTTAAATTGTGGCCCCAAACATGGAAGAAACTAACCCCAGTCTTGAGTCACATTTCTGAAGATCTCATATAAACTTCATAGCAGGATCCTTTCACTAGGGACATAGCTATGTAGAATATCCCTTGTCTACTTCACTGCAAGAATATACTGCAACTGCCTTTGTACCTATGTTCCCCTAATAAATACTTCAGATTGATCCTCCTGGTGCTTAGTTACTTCTTTTTGGAATCTCAACCAGCCTTACCTTAGGACATTCTAAGAAACTCCCTTATGGAAGAGCTCCCCTGCTGCTACTTTTGCAGTGACTTCAGACATGGGATCAGCTAGGACAGAGCAATCTGCTTAGACAACTAATTTCCCTTGGATCAGGGGATATAGAAAGGAGACTCTAGGGTGTAAGAAACAAAATGGTGATCCATTTTCAAAATGGCGATTTGTTACTTCACTTCCTGGTTCTTCCTTCTTTCCTGACAGGCTTTCTCTTTTGGCAGGCTCCAATTAGAATCTAGGAATATGTATTTTAACTTATTTGTGTAGAAACTCTTGTGTTTTACCTTATCTGTACAAAATTATTGCTTAGGTGATGTCGGGAAAGTGATGTAACCTCTGAAGTATGCAGCCGATGAGGAACCAGGGGAGGAACTTGCACTTGAGGGAATAAATATTCTGGCTGTGACCACCTTGGCATGCCTGCTTACCTGAGAAGCACTGATTCTTGCAAGAATGAGATTTTAAAAACTGCTTTACTCCCCCAATCTCTGAGTCTCTGATTTGTGTTTTAATGATGAAACTGAGAAGGGTTGATTCCACCTCCCACAAAGGGACTGTAGAATTTTCAGAGTTTTCCAAATTCATTCTAATCCAGTGCTAGCTTAGTTAACACTCTCCATTTTGCATCAGTGTCAAAAACAAAGCTAAACTATCCATATGCTTCATTTCTGCTCTATTGAACTCCTGGTCACTCTCTTTGCTGTTCCCTTCACCCTCCCATCACTGAATCTTCTTTTGATTTTCCTTTTGACTTCTCTTATCCTTTTCTGGGTGACTTCTATAGTCATGTGCATCGTCTATCCAGCACTCAAGTAGATGCAAGTCGTATATCCTTGCAATAAGTGACCACCCTTATTTTATCTCAACTATTCTTCCCCCAGTCAACAAGGGCTTTGTTATCCACCAGAACCACTCCAATTACAAAAATTGTCATTGAAGACAATTTTATTGTCTTAAAGCTTCCAATATTTTCAGCTTTCTCCCTCATCCTAACAAAAAGTGCTCTTCAGTCTTATTAAATCTTCCTTCAAACTCTCTACCATTTAATTTTCTCCCAAACTTACAACCTCCTTCTGTCTTCTACATGTATTAAAGGTGATAGAATTCCTTGTATAAACTATTATTGTAGCAGCATTATTAAGAATCTTCCCCCATGTTTTTTTCTATTTCACCAAGCACACAATAACAATACATTAATCCTGGATCAATCTTACCATTATGATAAACGGAAAACCTGTAAACAGATAAAAACAAAAGGAAATTATCCAGAGTAGAATAAAAACCAAGTAATAAACTCCAGGATTTTCACCTACATTTAAATAAAAAAGTTTTTACCCCACAAAATAATTTTTAGAAGAGTAGAAAGAGGGACGAAACAGAAAGAAGAACTTAAAAAAAACCAAACTTTGATTTCGAAACAAAGAGAATATAGCACTATCACTAGATTTTCACACCAAAACTGAATATAGTATAACTCAAAGCTCAATATAGTATAACTGGAGTAATAGCAATTTTATAAAATAAATAATATCAAGACACATAGACACAATTTTTTTGAATCCCAATAACTGTTTTAAAAGTCATAGAGATTACACAGAATAAGTTTTCCAAATTACTGTTATAGGCACAATGTTGTTTATATGTTTGTAAATAAATAGCTTTTGACACTAAAAATACTATCATGTGAGGCATGTCATATTCAATGTTTCTATACATAGAAACAAACTATAGAATATCTCTGCTCTTGAATCATTGTGATAGTTGTGTATAATTATTTGCACCCTGTTTTTTAAGCAAATCATATGTAGGTGAACATATACCTGCTTTACATAACTTTTAATTGTTGAAATTACCAGGTGCTAAAATTTAAACTATCGTTAGAAATTGATTGATACTTCAAGAATTTAAGCTTTTCAAAACAGTACATAAACATTTCAAATATAGGTAGTAGCATGTTCGAATATAAAAACTATAGTGTCATGAATTTTTAAAAAGTAAAAAAAAAAATTACAATTAAGTCCTCATATCCATGCATCCTTTGGGACAGACAAAATAAGCAGTGTGACTGCATGAATGAAATCTTGCCAACCCTATTAATAGAGAACTGGGGAGGTAATTTCACAGCAAAATTTTCAAAAGAAGAAAGACATATTCCTTATCTCAAACAGAACTACTTTAACAAAAATATTAGAAAATGTGATTCTTTAAGAAAGGCAGAAGACAAGGCAATTTTATAACTGGTGGGGGAGATTGAAGAGAATCTTCTTTGATGAAAGTCTCAAAGTGCAGTCTATTTCCCCAGATGAAAAAGGAAAGAGAACAAAGAAAAGCAAAATTCACCTTATAATAGGTTATAAATGAGAAGAGGGTTGGTTTTTTTTTAATCTCTCATCTTTGAAGCTTATGTGGTGTTTTAAAAACTAATTACCAAAATCTTTATGAAATATGGCATTATCTTTATGACATTTGAAGGCAGAATAGAAAATGAATTGTATTATTAATCTTAGACAAAATTGAATTTATGGCACTTATAAATAACCAGACACTAGATAGTTGGTGGATCTTTTAGAACTCTAACATACATTCCCAAAGAAAAGTGTGGTAAGACTTTGTTCTCATGGAGAATATAAACATTAGCTTCAGACAATATATACAGGATGTTCCACAAAAATTTATACACATTTTAAGTATGATGTTCATTCAAAAGATGATGCTAATCAAATGAATGCTAGCATCACCATGTGACAGGCAGAAGTGTCAAAGAAAATGGCAGAAGCACGACTGAGCAAACATCATATTACACATTGCTATCATAATTAAATTCAACTTCAAAAAGTAATACATAGATAGCCTCTCTTAAAATGTGTATACATTTTTTGTGGCAACCCTTTTACATATGGCACTTGGATATTACATTACATTTATACCTAGTTTCAACACAATCCTTCCTGGGGGTGGGGGCGGGGAAGAAGTATTATAGTTCCTGGGATCATTTCTAACTCTTTAACACTCTGAAAATGAGATCAGTGACTTGTACCAATATGTACACTAACAATTCCAAAGAGACTTTAAAATTTTAATTAAGGATGAAGACAATTTGAAATTAACTGAGATATATATACTTAGGGGGCAGCATCAGGTGGAGGAAAGAATACTATATTTGAATAGAAACAATGTTAATTTGAGTTACAAATTGTTCACTCATTAACTACATTGCATCTCCATTTATTAAACATGTATATTCTGGAAACATTCACAGGAATATTATAGTTGTCAAATAAAATGGCGTGTTTAATTTTTGTGAAGCAGAAAGCACTATGAGAATACGATATCTGATTATCACTGACTGCTAACTTAATAAGATAGGGTGAAAATAAGAACATTTTTGGAGTCTCTGCATGGTATTAAGAAGTTAGCATGTATTGTCTCATAAACTACTGTTAGTCTTTATTTTACAAATGCAAAAAACGATATTAGGAGAAGCTAAATAGCAATGGGAAAAATCCAATCTGTCTTACTGAAAACTCATTCTCTTTTTATCTACCCCACAAAACATCATAAGAGATTGAAGTTGTTAGAACAGCATTGAGAATATTCCCTGTTTTAATCCATCGATTAACTTTTTAAAGTGCAATTGATTGTGGAATGTGACGAATTGGGAACTTTTCCATGCTACCTTAAATTCTCTTAACTTCACTTCTTACTCAAGCTCATATGTGTCAGTCAATTCATTGCAGGCTTCAAGTACCTTAATTCAGACACAACCAGAATTACCTCACTCTGTGAAGCTATTAAGAATTCATGCATATGGAGTCCAGACATAGGAAAAACCAATGTCCAATAGACTACTCTTGAATAAAGGCTACATGAAAAAGAGAAATTTTTTCTCCTTTTCAGCTCCTCAGAAAATAGTTATGAGATACATTTTCTTAGGCTTTTCAGAAAGTACCATAAGATGGAGTACTGGTCACTGATAGCAGTGGCCAACTTAATACATCATTGTACTGGGTTTTCCCTCCTTCCCTGTTCACGTCTTCAATCCTGGGATTACTTCTTTAATAAACTCTAGGCATTGCAAGCTTTCATTTTGACCTCTGTTTTGAGAGAATCTAGGTTAAAATCTGTTGTTTGATCAGTCGCACAATTTATGCGGCTGAAATGGACTATTTTATCTTAAGACATTGGAAAACATTGAAAATAAAATAGGATTATTTTTTGTTTGAAGACCATGTAACATAAAAACTGAAACCACCTAGATAAAATTAATAAAAGACCACAAGGTTAGAATCGTAATGAGGCCTTAATTCTGTTAAGATACATACATAGCTAAATCATAGGATTATCTATGACATTTTCTCCCTCCATGCATATTCTAGCCCCTGGAGCTGCCTGCAAGATTAACATACTTGTTTTCCTCTTGAAGAACAATGGGCTGGAGGTCCTGCCAACCTCCTTGATGGTATCTAGAATTTTAATAGACCGATGAGCACTCTGCATTCTGCTAAGCTGTCAGATGACAAGTGGACTATTGACCTGTGACCTCCAACCAGAAACTGACTAGGCGGATGAAGACAATCTCACTCTTGACACCTCTGATTTTATCCCAATTCCCTAGCTCCTTGCCCACCAAATCACCCCTAAAACTCCTAGCCTCTAAAATCCCCAGGAGGAGGATTCAAGATATAGCTCCTGTTCTCCTCAATCAACTGATTCATGAGTATTAAACACTTCCTCCACTGCAACACCTGCTGTGTCAGTCTCAGCTTTTTGAGGCAGCAGGCATAAGAACCTGGGAGGCTGTAAAAAACCTGTAAAAAGTCTCAAGAGAAGTGAGGGGCAAGAGAAAGACTGCTGGGGGGAGTGGGTGGGGAGAGAGAGACAAGAGACAGAGAGAGAGAGAGAGAGGAAGAGCAAGAGAAAGAGCACTTAAGGACCAGATCTGGCCAGTGTAACTTAATAAAGCAAGGTATAAAGAAATAGCCAAGTGTTGAAAGTCAGTGATAGAAGCAACATTCAAAATACACATTTGTATTGCCTCAAAATGTTCCACAATATAAACTTTAATTTCTATTTGATATGCATACTTAACTTCTTAACTTTAAATCCATTCAATCAGCAGAATAATTTAGTGTTTCATTTCTAGATCTTGTAAATCAATTGAATTTTGAAAAAAACTGATTTTACAATTCAGCTTATAGGATATAGTTAAGTAAATTAACACTAGCACCTTGTTTGGTTTTACTCAATAGTTTTACTAGTTATATTATTTTCACATTTTCTTAAAAAATTGTTTTTAAATTGGCAAAATCTGTATATATGTATGCTATGGAGTGCAATGTTTTGAAAATATGTACAATTGCAGAATGGCTGAGTCAAGCTAATCAACCATGCATTACCTCACATACTTGCCTTTTTTGTAGTGAAAACACTTGAAATATAATCTCTTAGCAATTTGGGGGTATAAAATAGATTGTTATTAGCTAGAATCAACCATATTTACAATAGATCTCTTGAACTGATTCCTCTTATATAACTGAAATGTAGTAACCATTGAACAGTATTTCCCTAACATCTCCTCCCAGCCCCTGGAAATCACCACTCTACTCTCTGCTTCTATGAGTTTAGCTATTTTAAATTCCACATATAAATGACATCATGTGGTATTTGTATTTTTGTGCCTGGCTTACTTCACTTAATATAATGCCACTCACATTCATCCATGTTGTGACAAATGGCGGGATTTTTTATTTTTGAAATAATATTTGATTTTGTATATATACCACACTTCCTTTATCCATTCATCTATTATTGATGGACACAGGTTGATTGCATATCTTGGCTATTTCACATTCTTTAAACCTAAGAAAGAAAAAAATCATGTAAAATGCATAGTAAAATTATAAATTGAGTAATCATAAGGCATTGAATGTATAAGTGCTTTTCCTACAACAATTAATATAATTACATTGAATAATTAAATAAAAAGAAAAGGCCAACTGTATTTACCATATGTGAGCAGAAAAATATATTAATTTGCTTGATTTTAGTAACCATGTATATGTATATCAATACATGTTGTACACTTTAAATATACACGGTACATATTCATATAAAAGATTGTACATCTCTAACAGTATAAGTGTTTATGAATTTTGGGAATGACTTACTACATAATACAGACTTTGTGTTATCCTCAAAAGGGGCTCTTTCTAGATATAGGCTGTCATCCTTCCAAGTAGTGGTCTTGAGGCACAGTCAGTACATGTCCCTGCCAGCCAAAAGACACATACTGAGGACTACTGAGAAGCTGGTCTTTCAAAAAATGTGCATAAATTAAAACAAAAAAGGCACATGCTTTGAATTTCAGGTGTTGATTTACAATCAAACTATTTTCTCACATGGACAACTCTAAGAAATACGTTCCAAGATGAATAGTGGCTATGATTTGTAGCATATCTATGGTCAATGATTCTACAGCTCATTACTGAAAAGGCAAGCCAGAAGCTATTCAAATAGACAAGGACCAGAAGGATACATTTAAAAAGAAAGGAAACAGCATCATTTCTAGGGAAGATTGCAAATCAACCTGTAGAATTAGATTTTTTTCTTCTGTGTTAGTGTCTTTATTTATGGCTTGTTTGTGAAATATGCCGCAAAACAATAATGTGCCATATACTTTTATGAGCAATTTTAATTTTGCACATTTATTTTACAGATTTAATGCATGAGACAATAAAAATATAATGATATTCACCAAGGCACTATTTATGAGTTATCAAAATATAACTTAATTGTCTAACAACAGTTGCATGGGTTAATTAAAATATGGTATATATTTAAAATTAAATCATATGTAGCTTTTCTTGAAAAAAACTAATTACCTGGGTAAATGATTATGCTATAATATGCTTTATTTAGCATTTATTTTCTGCTACACTCTTCTGCTTCACTCTTTATTTTCACATTCTAGTGAAAATAATCGGTAAATTGTTATACAAACGTTTCTTTCTATTGCTATAGATGCTTCAGGTTCTGTTCATCCTGAAAAACTTATTTCTAGTTTTATCTGGTTTTTATTTACTCAGTTAAAAATACTTTCAGACCTAGATTATGCCAAATTCTCAAACTAAATGTTGCCATAGTATAATGATATATCCTTTATCATGTTTACTGTTTTTGCAAATGCATATGTATCTGTTGCTTTATTAATGTCCATATTTTCCAAGAAATAAGTGTTTTCATTTACTCACCATTGAATTCCTATCATATAGCACCATTTTCAGTTTACAATGTTTGTGGAGGCTCAGAGTTTAAAGAAAGAGCTTGCTGTTTAACCATCAATAGTGAAATTAGTTAAATGCCTTTAGCTGTTTGTGCCTTCGCTATTCACCTCAGATTTTAAACAGAGATTGTACTTATGAGCAGTTACAGTCAATGATTGTTAATTATTTAGGGGAAAAATAACTTTATTATTTAGGGAAAAAATTACTAATTTTTTTTCCTAAACTCCCTCTTGGATAATCCAACATGAGATTCCATCTGCCAATGTAGTCTAAAGCTCTCACTTACCAGTCAATCCTGTTTCCTCTTATCATTCTTTTCATAGTTGTCTTAACTGCATTACTGTCTGAATATGTTGGCTTCCCAATCTTGCTTATCTCCTCAGTCTTTTGTTTTGTTTTAATATTTCAGTAAAAAAACAGCAATAAACATTTGGTTTCTATCTTCTCAGTGTTTGTCTCTAAGGTGTCCCTACTAACATAATATGAGCTTAATAAATATTATTAAGTAAATGGACAAAACCATAAGGAAAAGGATGGAAGAATGCATTACTTACTGGAAAATGAGAAAACAAAGGATGCCTTGTGATGTGATGTCAATTTTGTGGCAAGGAAATATAATATCAAGATTAAGAATACTTGAGTTCAAATCCTGACCTAACACTTCTTGATTGTTATCAAATCTATGAGTAATTACTCAACTGCCCCATGATTTAGATGTCTTCTGTAAAATGAATGTTTATTATACTACTAACAAATTAATAGAACTGTTAAGACACTTGACAAATATAAAATATATAATAGTTATGCTTATAATTGATTGGTTCATAGTAAGCAAATAAGCAAAATAGATATAATATGAACTATATATATATATACACACACATATATATAACATTGTAGAAATCAGTAGTATTTCAAAAGTTATAGGGTTAGATTAATTTAGTATTTTAATAATTTATTTTTTCTTAATTTTTCTCCTTATATATTTTTGCTATATTATTAATTTCATATGATATTCAAATATCTAATTTTTTTAGTCTGGTGGTCTCACTTTGCTGCCCAAGCTAGAGTGCAGTGGTACAATCATGACTCACCACAGCATCAACCTTCTACCTCAGCCTCCTAAGTTGCTGGAACTACAGTGTCATGTCACCATGCCTGGCTAATTCTGTTTTAAATTTTTCAGAAACAAGGTCTCACTATACTTCCTAGGCTGGTCTTGAACTCCTGGGATCAAGTGATCCTCCTGCCTTGTTCTCTCAAAACACTGGGATTATAGGCATAAGCCACCATACCAGGCCAAAAAATTTTATTTAAGAAAATATTATTTCAGCCGGGCTCGGTGGCTCAGCCTGTAATCCAGCGCCTTTGGGAGGCTGAGGTGAGTGGATTGCCTGAGCCCGCGGGTTCGAGACCCACCTGGGCAGCGAGACCTCATCTCTACAATAAATAAAAAAATCAGCCGGGCGTGGTAGCGCGCGCCTGTAGTTCCAGCTACTCGGAAGACTGAGGCGGAAGGATCGCCGGAGCCCAGAAGGTCGAGGCTGCGGTGGCCAGGAGCGGCCACTGCACTCCGGTCTGGACGACAGAGTGAGACTCCAACTCAAAAAAATATATATTATTTCCAAACTATAAGTTCCTTATATGAGCAAGCACCCTGCCCTGCATTCTTATTTTTTGATATTTTTTGCATATGGAAGAGCATCTTTCAAGCACCCTGTCCTGCATTCTTATTTTTTGATATTTTTTTGCATATGGAAGAGCATCTTTCTTGGTTATCATTTAGTTAATAGAGGAAAATTAAATTGTACTAGCTTACCAACCTGGAATAACTTACTTGAAATCACATGCTATCTTATAGAAACTGAGTAACTACAAACAGAAATCAGTAAGTCATAAACTAAGGGTTATTTCTCTGACTCTCAAGCATCTCTATTTCTATCTCTATCTCTCTGTCCCCCACCAGAGGGTTTTTCTTTATTTTTATCATGTATGTGGTAGAAAATAGACTCTCTAGCTATATACAAACTCTTATTGCAAAAGCTCAACAGAAATCCAAAATGGTAACTTAGTCTTGATTCCAGTTTCTTAAGAATTAAATTGCCCCAGTTTCAGTGACATGACTATGAGTATATAGCTAATTGACTAGTTCTAGGCTTATGGGGTTACATAACCTACTGCTCCTTTAGCAGGATCCTTGAAAGATGTCTCTGAGAATGGGCTATGGACAGGTTTTCTCAGAGGAACTATATAGAGAAAAATAAAGCAGGAAAAACAATTGCCAATTTGAGCACACTACCAAGTAAATCATTTTTTAAGAAGTTCTGAGATCAAATTTGCATGTAATGCTTTCACAAATTTGGACAACTTTTCAAAACTTAGATCCATCATGAAGCATCAGTGCTGTAGAGACAACATCCTTCTTCTTTAAACTTTGTTCATATTGTAGAAAGTACTCCTAGGTTTAACTTCAACTTTATTCATGAAGGCAACATGGAAAGAGCTAGGATATGGTGTCCACCAGAACATTTTTTCTAATGTGACTGTATTTCATAAGTGATAGTGTAATAATATATTCATGATTTAACTCTATACTTTTTTAAAACTTGTAAATAAGGGCATAAAACTATTCTCATGTTTATATTTTTTAGCAAAATTATTTTATTTGCAATATCTAAAGTTCTACTTGTGAGTCTTCAGCCAGAATTAAGGGTTCTAGGTAAAATTAGAAGTAATAGGTTTTTGAAAAAATGTTGGACTCTTGTGGACAACAAAATAATTAGTATAGAATCACATGAGGCATAACAAAAAATAAAAATAATAATAATCCCTCCCTAAAAATAATTATTGTGATTTCAGATGAAGATGAGTTGGAATCCCAGTTCTTCACTTTTCAGCTATAGGTATCTACCTGGAAAGATTTTTCATTATTTTGAAGTTTCCTTTCACCTGTAGAAATTATAACAACACCTTATACTAATACTATCTTATCAGTACCACTGTTAGGTTAAGTCGCATAGCATTTGTGCAAATATCTGACATATAAATGCTATTCTTTGTTTTCTTAGGTAGTCTAAAACCAGATTTATTACATAATAGATTATTTCCCAGTCTCCATTAAGGTTTCACACAAAATGAGGGCATTTGGATAAATACATACATGTAAACTCAGTGTCATCTGAAATAAAATGCCATGCCTGGAAAAAATACAAAGGTAAAATTTGACTTAAACTTCTCTACTTTCTCCTTCATTTACCCTTTAAATTCTCAGTTAAACTTCCTGACAAAAAGTGAATATATCCAGAATTGAGATTAAAACATTGATAATTTTGTTCCATGTTTTATAAAATAAAATTGTGGCTAGAGCAACATGCCAGAGACAGATGATAAGTAAAAAGCTGTCAATAGTGTACTTCATATAAAGGTAACCAGGCAAGCAAAGAGAGAAAGGTATCTTTTATTTAAGGGTGTGCCCCATTATTTAAGAATGTTGTGGGTCTTCTAAAATGTAGAAAAACAGGCCATCACCCTAGAATCCTTCAGGTCAGGAAATGACTCAAAATTTCACCCTTCACACTATCTTGTTGTAGAATGGATACTATAGGATTTAACAAAAGATTTAAGACCAACTATGAAGATGTAAATACATTATGGATCCTCTGGCAGATTTGGTGCATTGGTCTTTTGATGTATCTGGCTAGAATGCATTCTCCATCATTCAATCAGATAATAATCTGTAGGTTGCAGGGAAGTTATCTTGGAGATGTGATAGAAGACCAATAATCAGTTGACCTTAAATAAGAGAGATTATCCTGGATAATCTGCATGGTCCTGAGTCAATCAATTGGAAGGCCATAAGTGCCAAGCTGAGGCTTCACTGATGAAGAAGAAACTCTGCCTGTAGTAGGGAGTTTCAACTCATCTCTGTGAATTCCAACCTGCTCTTCCTAATGACTTGCCCTATGGATTTCAGACTTGGTCAGCCAGCTCCTACAATAACATAAGCCATAAGTATGTTCATATATATATATGAACATTTTTCTTCTTTTCTGACTGATTCCTGATTGATACACTCAATTGATTCCTGATAACATTCACCAAAGTTACTTGCAAATTAGCGTAGTCAATCACAGTTCACAATGTTGTTTTGAGTATTAAAGGACAGCCATGTATGTATAATGCTTAGCATGTTATCTATTATGCATAAAGTAGAGGTTATTCTAAATGCCTTTACTATCACCCTCCTGAAGACATAAAAGCCAAAATCACACTAAAATTGCAGCAGACTCTGGAAAGTTATTTGCCTATTATTTTCTTTTTCCCTATAAACTTAAATATATGATTTGCATCCAGTCTCAAGGAAAAAGTCACGCAACTACAATTAATATTAATTAACACAATCTGATATGTGTTATGTAGTGTTTTTCTTTAGTAGAATTTTACTGCAGTATTATATTTTTTGAAAAGCATAGGTTCCTCTCCACAACTTAGTGAAGTCTGGGGAACTTGCTTGAACTCATACAGCTTCATTTTCTCTGTGAAAAGGGGATCACAATTATTGCATCACAGGGTTTTTGCGGGAAGTATTTGAAATGCCTATTACATAGTACATACAGTCAACGCTGCTGTTGTTATTAATCAGTCATCTCAAATTTTGAATTAGTTATCAGGATCTCTTGAAGCCACATTTTCAAACTTTTCTGACCCTTAGTTGGCACTCTGAAAGTACAGATTGTACGGTAGACTGGTTTTCCACCATTCTGTTTTCCTATTATTGAATTTTTTAAAATAGCAGAGATAACCATTACAAATGTATTCCTTAGATCCACTATTTGTGCCCCAAGTAGTTGTGACTCTAAGAACTATGCAGAAAGCTGCAGCAATTCACATGATGTTGACTGCCTACTTGGCTTCATCCACATACTATGAGTAGTTCTCAAAGCAACTGCCATATGAGCAGCCAACAGATATGTGAAAAAATGTTCAGCCTCACTAATCATCAAAGAAATGCAAATCAAAACCACACTGAGATATCACCTAACTCCAATCAGGATGGTCATCATTAATAACTAAAAAAAACAGCAGATGCTGATGAGGTTGCAGAGAAAAGGGATCATTTCTACACTGTTGGTGGGAGTGTAATTAGTACAACCTCTGTGGAAAACAGTGTGGCAATTCCTAAAATTAGAGCTAAAAATTGACCTTCCATAGGACTCAGTAAACTCTCTTCAGGGAATATATTCGGAGGAACTCAAATCATTCTATCAAAAAGATACATGCATATGCATGTTTATTGCAGCACTAGTCATGATAACAAAAACATGGACCAACCATGCTGCCCATTGAAAATAGACTGGATAAAAAATGATGTGGTACACATACATGACGGAGTTATTACACAGCCATAAAGTAGTACAAAATTATGAACTCTGAAGCAAATTGGATGGATTTGTAGTCTATCATACTCAGTGATTTATTACAGAAACAAAGAACTGAGTATCACATGTTCTCACTCAGAAGTCGACCCTGAATATTAATCATAATTCTATAAGAAAGGGATTGGCAGTAGTGGGTCACTGCCAGCAGGTGGGGGGGGCACATAACATCAATAAGTGTACCTGATCTCAAACCAGGTGAAGCCCAAATTTTACTTGTACGATGACCACCTACCTACCTACTCCTCACTTATACCCCACATTTTCAAAATAAAAAAAATTACCTTGGAAGCTTTTGTATTCTAAATTTATGAGAGATAATTATTTGTCATTTTATCTTTGTTACTATCTTTATCTAGTTGGGTATCAGAACAATGTTGCCTTCATAAATAGTTTGAGAGGTATTCTTTCCTCTTTTCTGATATAGAATGTGAAAATTTGGTGTTAATTCTTTAAAAAATAGATAAGAAATTCCAATAAAACATCTGGGCCTAGTAATTTATTTTTTGGGGGGATGGTTAAATTATGAATTCACTTTCCTTGACACTGCATCGTTATTTATTTTTACAAACAACCAACCTTTTTTAAAATTTTTGTTTTTATTTTAAAGATGTGGGGTACAATTCAAGGTTAGGTACATAATTGGTCATCATGCAGGTAAAGTCTAGGTACTCTTATTGATCTTAGATGGCCCCCCTCCCTCACCTGGCAGTGTCCAACTACTGTCAATCCCTTTCTTAAAGTATTGTGATAAATGTTCAGGGTTATGAGTGAGTACATGTAATATTCAGATCTTTGTTTCTGTGATAGATCACTGAGGTTATAGACTAAATCCATCCAAGTTGCTGTGAAGTTCATAATTTTGTTTTTCTTTATGAATGTGTCGTATTCCACTGTGTATATGTACCACATTTTCTTTATCCAGTACACTTTCAAAGGGTAGCCTAGTTGGTTCCATGCTTTTGCTATTGTGGATAATGCTGCAACAAACATGTATATGCAGATATCTTGCCAACTGTAAATCTGACAAAGGTCTAACATCCAGGATCTACAAGGAACTCAAATGTGCTAAAAGGAAAAAACAAAAACAAAAACAAAAAAACCCTATTAAAAAGTGGGTCAAAAATATGAATAGACACTTTTCAGAAGAAGACATATGAGCATCCAGCAGATATATGAAATAGGCTCAACCTCACTAATCATCAAATAAATGCAAATTAAAACCACACTGAGATACCACCTAACTCCAGTCAGGATGGCCATCATCAATAATTCAAAAAACAACAGAGGTTGGAGAGGATGCGGAGAAAAAGAAACACTTCCACATTGTTGGTGGGAGCATAAACTAGTACAACCTCTGTAGAAAATAGTGTGGTGATTTATAAACGATCTAAAAGTCAACCTTCCATACAACCCAGCAATCCCCCTTCTGGGAATATACCTGGAGGAACACAAGTCACTCTATGAGTGATTTTTTTGAAAAGAAACTAGCTTTTAAATTTTATTTTCTCTATTGTATTTCTATTTTCAATTTTATTGATTTTTCTCTGATATTTTTATTAATACCTTCTTTCTGTTTGCTTTGAGACTTTTTGTTCTTTATTTTCTAAGTTATTGAGATAGAATCTTAGACAATTTATTTGATCATTTCATTTTTCTAATGTATGTGGTTAGTGCTATAAATTTTCTTCTTCTCATAGCTTTAGCAATGTCCTAGATATTTTTATCATTGTATTTTCTTTATGGTTCAATTCAGTGCATGTTTTAATTTCTTTTAAAATGTCTGTCTTCTTTGACCCCAAACCATTAAAAGCGTGTTTAGTTTTCAAGTGTTTGGAGACTTTCCTATCATGTATTATTGATTTTCAGTTGAATTTCATTGTAGTTCATGAACACATTCCAATTATTTCAGTGTTTGAAAAATTATTTTAATGACTCTGACTGTGGTTCATTTTAATATATGTTCCCTGGGTGATTGAAAATAATCTGTACTCTATTTTTGTTAGATGGAGTTCCCAGCAAATATTGATTAGAACCTGTCAGTTTCTAATATTGGGTTCCCTATACTTGCTTATCTTGTGTCTAATTGTTCTATTAATTAAGACAGATATGTTGACGTCTTCAATAGAATTTGTCTATTTTTCCTTTTGGTTCTATCAGTATTTGCTTCACATACGTTGACGCTCTGTTGTGGATTTAGGAATGCTGAATAATCTTTGTGTATCAACCATTTTTATCATCATGCCATGTTCTTCTTCATCCCTGATAATTTCTTTTCTATAAAGTCTACTTCTTCTGACATGAATATAGCTACTGCAGACAATGTGGTAAAAAGATTCTCATTACTATCACAGGAAGATAGGAGACTGGTGTCTCCACTGACACCAGAGTGGCAGGGGCCTTGTTATCTATCACAAGATATATGTTTTAAGTCCCAGGTTCCTACTTGACCTTTAAATTTATTTATTTATTATTTTATTTTAATTATCAAATAATAATAGTTTACATTTATATGCTTATGGGGTAAAATGAGATGTTTTGATATACGCTTGCATTGTAGAATGAATAAATCCAGCTAACTAATAAATCTATCACCTCACAGACTTATTGTGTATGATGAAAGCATTTAAACTCTACTCTTTTTGTAATTTTGAAATATGCAATGGTATTATTTATTATAATCACAATTAGGTGTAATATATCACTAATGCTTATTCCTCCTATCTAACTGAAATTTCGATCAACATTTCACTGTTCCTCATCTACCTTCTATCTCCAGCCTCTGACAACTACTATTCTATTTTCTAATTCTATCAGTTTAACTTTTTTAGATTCCACATGTAAGTGAGATCATGTGTTATTTGTCTTTCTTTGCCTGGCTTAGCATTTAGCATCAGATCCTGCATGTTCATCTACATTGTCACAAAAGGCAGAATCTCCTGCTTTTTTAAAGCCAAGTAGTATTTTTTTTATGTATGTCTACCACATTTTTTATTTATTCATCTCAGGATGGACACTCAGGTTGCTTCATAACTTGTCTGTTATAAATAATGCTGCAATAAACATGGGAATGCAGACATCTTTTCAACATACTGATTTTAATTCTTTGGAATATACACCTAGAGCAAGGGTTACTGAATCACAAGGTAATTCTATTTTTAGTTTTCTAAGAAACATCAATACTGTTTTCTGTAATGGTTATACTAATTGGCATTCCCATTGACAGTGCACAAGGGTTCTCTTTTATCCACAATCCCACCAAAACTTATTTTTCATCTTTTTGAAATAGTCATACCACTCAGGCAAAGTGTTGGTATCAACTTACAGCCTTGTGAGAAAGTAAGCCTTGGTTCCTATCTGACCTTGTCTAGCAAGAACAGGAGTTGAGCTATGCGTTCTTTAGTGTTTAACTAAAGAAAACAGTTATTACCTAAAGGTTTTCTGGCTTGTTAGGCTGCTCCTTTATTGGTCTTTGGCTAGAGAGAGCAGGCTTTTATTGTAGCTTTTTGCTTGTACCAATGACATTTCTGAGTTCCAGGTTTTTCCAGTACTAAATTTGAGATATTTGAAGAAAAAGAAAAAATAAAGCAAAAACAAAAGCAAACAACAGAAACAACCCAAACAAAAAAGAAAATTCAGCCATATTGTTTCTAAGACCATGTTGTACTCATCTGGTCTGACTCCTATTCATTCTTCAGAATATTTTTATTCATGTTTTATATAATATGCTCAGGGTTTTTAGATGCAATTAGCAAAAGAAATAGGGAAAAAATACTTTTACACTGTCTTTTTGGAAGCAGAAGTTCCTGAGGGAACTTTGAATCATACTTATGACCAAGATTCACCACAGGCCACTTAATTAGACTTTCTGAAGACGATAATGTGTATTTTTAAAAGTCTCATGTATATACTCAGTTAATTAAGGAGTTATTTTGCAGTTTTTATTTTCAAGCTTAGATTTTGAGAGCCTTAGGCTGAAGATTAAATTCATACCTTGCAAATTGCAGCATCTAGGATCCTGATGTATCATTTGATTTGAAAATTTCTATACACAAAATATACTTTCCTTCATGAAAAGTTTGTTATGATTTCTCTGCTTTGCAATCTGTTTTCAGAAAGATGCTACATTTTCACTATTCTTCCACTTACCTTGTAAAATCAGTTACTTTATAATTCAGTTGTACATGAATTATTTACATTGTGTGTGTGTGTATGAGAAAGGAGGAGAAAGAAAGCCAGATATGAAAACAGAGAGACAGAAAAAGATAAAGATTTAATTGCATATGATATCAAACAAATTCTATCAATGGACATACTGGTTTATAGACAGTTTGAAATTCATATTCACATAGAAAAAGAAAATTAACTTGTTCATATAAAATAAATACAATTACAGACTTTATGAGATTCACCTTCCATTTATATGATGCTGTTATCTGCATCATTAATGTATGTCAGATTAATTTTTTCTCAAATCCTCTGATATTGCAACAACAATTTTTTTATGTTCTCTGTTACCCATGCACTATGGTAACCTGCTTTTGGTTTTGAAAGAAATCAGCAGAATTATTTTTGCAATATTGTTTTTATGTGGTACTGTAACACACTGCCATTATTTTAACAATATTATTATAAGATGAAAGCCATATATTAAATAAATATTAATAAAAAACATTAATTACTATTTGCAAATATGTATGTACATATGCTTATAAAAATGCCTAAAAAAATAAGCCTTAGCTCAGAAGTGCAAGGCTGCAGTGAGCTATGACTGTACCACTACACTGGAGCCAGAAAAACAAAGTGAAATCCTGTCTCTAAGAAAGAGAAAAAAAAAATAAAATAACAAAACTTAGTAATTACTAAAGATTGGAAGATTTTTAAGAACACTAGAGCCGAATATCAATTTTTTAAAACAGAGCACATATTTCTCTTCTAGTGAGTATTCTAAAAGGAAAAACAAGAGATCATTATAAAATAATAAAAATAAAAACTAACTTATCAGGTTGACAAAAAATAAAGATTGTTTAAGGTTTGCTATGCAAACTGCTAGGGGAGGGAGGGGCATACCTCATCAATAAGTGTAACTGTATGATCAATATTTATATACCTAACCCTGAAATGTACCCCACATCTTTATCATAAAAATTTTTTTAAAAAAAAGATTTGCTATGCAACTAAGAAGTAATTACATAGAATAAAATAGCACAGCCTCCAGTTCTGTAGTATCATTTTTATTGAAAAATCTCAAATGCATAAAACTCAATTAAATCTTCAAAAAAAGATTGCTATGCAAATGCTAACTAAAAAATAATAGAAGCATAAATATTAATGTCAAATTTATCTGCTAGAGGAAATTACATGGAAGTATTTAAAATGTATTTGAAAAATAATGGACAGAAATAATTAAATTGTTATTAACATGGTATAGTAGGCTAAAAAAATACACCTCAAAGACAATTTTGTATGTGCAAGAAGTGGGATATTAAATTATTGGAGAAAAATAATGCATGATTCACTATATTATATGGGATATACAGCTAACATTGTGAGGAAATTGTACAGCCTTAATTACATAATTTACAAAACAAACTCCAGACAAAAGCACAATGAAAAAATAAAACAATGAGTTTTAAAGGTAAGTATTGGCAAAAAATTTGAGTCTTGTAAAGTTTTTTTTAAAGAATAATTGAGAATATAATCACTAAGACTTTGAATTGAAAAGTATATTAAAATACAATAGTATATATTTGACTCAGCTTTGCTACCAAGGATGTGTATTTGCTTCCAAAAGGGAAAGGATACCAGTTACAAAAGCTGAATATAGTGTGGGCCAAAACTCTACGTAAGACTTTGAGTCGATAGACACTATTACTTGGGAGGAAGAGACTAGAGCTCTGCCAAGAGAAAAGACGTAAAAGGAAATGGGTGATAACAAAGGAGGATAGAAATGAAAGTATCTGGCAGTATCAAATATCCAAATATCCTTTTCTGTTTTTCTCCTCTTGCATCATTGATTGTACATTTAGTTTTTCCAGTTTTAAATTTTCCTCTTTTTTTTCCTTCCCCTCTGGCAAATTACCTAGCGTGGCTAATAAGTGCATAATTTTTGCCCTTTGGGGAATAGAGAAGAACTGACAAGCACCACTTTCTATTACTGTATTTCTGTTTACTGCACAAGCCTGTGACAGTATCTTACTGTTTCATGAAGTAACAGTTTTACTTCTGAAAGAAAGATGCAAAGAAGAAAGGATCGTGCCCTCTTTCTGTCTCTATGAGCAGACTTTTATGAGATGAGTCTGACAGTTATGAACCTATTGTCTGTCAGCTTCGAATTCATCTTTCTATACGGGGCTCTGCTGACTTCCTCTTAGGGTATGGAATGGGGGCGGGGATGGAGAATGCAAGACTGGAGGAAACAGCAGGGATTTCCTACTTCCTGTTGGCTTCTTACACTCTTCTATTTTCTATCAGCTTTGCCCCAGTTCCCTTTCTCCACCCACTGAGCGATGATTTGTTTCAGTAGCAGCAAGTGCACTCATTTTGTAGTTTTTCCTACCCCTTGCAAATCCACACTCGCTTTGGCGCTTAATGACAACAGCATCAGACAGTAGCTGCCCATCCCTCAAAGATCTGACCGCAGACTCACAGGACCCCTCCTCCAAACTTTGAGTTTATTATAATAATTTCAAATTCCATTTAACAATCCAGTTCTATGAGTGGTGACTGTGAGGACTGTCTTCCTGATACTTTCATGTTCCCTTTTTGTCCTTAACAATTGTTTATATAGTTAACACTTATTGATAATTAAGTCTCTCTGTTAAAGCAATTAACATGATTTCTATTTCCTAACTGGATCCTTGCTGAAACAGAATTGTTCACATTTACCCTTTGAGGCCTTTTTGTGGGTTACAATCACACAGGAATAATTCATTTTCTTTTGCGATTCATTCATAAATTCAGTCAGTGTTTACTGAGAAAACATCATGAATGTTTAACACTCTTACTGAGGGTGTTGTCTAGGTATTAGGATGAAGCAATGTATACAATCTTTACCCTCATATAGCCTAAAATGTAATAAAGGAAATAAGCAAGTACACAAACAATTAAAACACAGTGTCTTGCTACGTTATAGGTAAAGGTGTGTGGTTTATAAGAGCATCAAATCTAGTCCTCAGATTTCAGAGAACGTCTCCTGAAAGAAATGTCAGAAAAAAGCACAAGGAGGAGATACTCTCAAATAAAAGGCAGCATGAATAATAATATACATGCAGCTCAAAAATATGAATTAACAAGAGGAATCTAGAAAGGAAGAAATAATTTAATTTCTCTCAGCATTTTGGCCAGTATTTGTTGTTTTAATAATGGTGCTAAAATTCCAAAAGTACATACATCTGACTTTACACCAAAATTATGACTTGACAAATCGAAAAGCAACAGCATCTCCTGTACTCTGAGACCTAAATTTACAATTTATCCCTGAAGCTCTGTTTATATATGTATGCTTATTGACAAATATATATATATACCTCCAAATCAGCATGACTTATGTAGTCATCTTTTCAGAAATTCAGGAGTCATATCAAGACTGAGTAGACTACATCAATGGTTTTTTTTTTTCCCAGATGAACTTTCCCATATGCTTTAACTTTGACAATCATCATGGGACAGGAATTTCCATGTTTTATATAATTTAATCTTTACAACTATACTCAGTGATTCATAATTTTATTCCATTTTAGAACCAATAAAAGTGAAGTTCGCACGACAAGATACGCATCCAAATGGTGAAACGACATAGTTCTTCCACTATAAGAAAATTTCTTTTTTTTTTTATCCTTCTTTCCTCTCAACCTCCTTTTCTCCTTCTTTCCTTCATTTCTCATTTATTTTTATTTAATGGTGATTACATGAAATTTGTTTTTGTAAAAATTGAATTATAATTTACACACGGTAAAAATTATCCCTTATGCCCAGAACAATTTACTCATATTTTCAATGAGTTTTGACAAATGCATACAGACACGTAACCACCACCACAATAAGGATACAGAAGAGTACTGTCACCCCCCCAAACATCCCTTTTTTGTCTCCTTATAGTTAATCCCGCATCACCCACCCTTAACTGCACACTGCTCCCCCTCCCCAGTAGTAGAAGACTTCCAATAATAATGTCTAAACTCTGCCCTCTCTCAGGGCTAGAAGATACTACTCAGTTTTTTCCCCCATCCCCAGTGGGACCTTTCCTGTGACCTAGAGTGACAGGATTTTATGTCTTTCCTCAGTGGTTTATAGCTTCTATTCCATGGGGAAACGTAATCCCTGGGAAGCTATGCACTTTTCGGAGCACTAGCTAGTCGCTCCTTCAAGCCTAAACCACAAGCAAGGCCTTCCCCTCTTCAGCCTGCCCACAGTCATTCTCAAAAGGTCTAAAAAATTTACTGGTGGGTACAAACTATCCATGTGTCTGCAGTTCCCAGGAGTCTTACACTCTCTTACAGTAGTTCACACTTTCCCTTTAGCTATTTGTTATACATTTTAGCTAAATTATTCTTTTTGGCTAATATGGTGGCCATGTCTTTCTCTGGGGCTCTATTTCAGGTCAGATAAAGCTCACTTCCTGTCTCTACTTAAAGATGCTGTCTTTCCTTAGATTTCAAAATAATTGGATGCTCTGTGACATCAACTCTCTGTTGATTTAAATAAATTATAACATTGTAAATAATCCATCTTTTTCTTGTTGGTAGGAACAGATTATTAGGACAGGAGTCTCTTTCTCATTTTCTTCATCTTAGGAAGAAGATGGAAGTGTTTTTCATTTTTAATACTGAAAACTAAGGCAAACACCAAAATTATGTCATACATTTTGAGATAAGTAATATCTTTGTAATCAACTATATAGTCAGTTTTTTATGATCTGAGAATATCAATATTGGATAGCTATCAATTAGTGAGTCTTAATCTTATAAGAGTGTACAAATTTTAAGATGGCAACAATTCTGAAGTTCAACTGTATGTCTTGATTTCTTGTTCATTTTATTTGCAAAGAAGATTATCTGTTTTGATTTTAGTTGTTTATTACAGAATCTGTGCTGTGCAGTGTTAAACATCAAGGTTATCGTAAATCTAAATATTGTATTAACTGGTGATTTGTAATACATTGATATTAAATGCATTGTATTATTTTTAATATTGTATTGTTATAATCATTGCAATATTGTGTTATTATATACAATATATTATATCCTTATAAATAATTGCATCAGTGATTCACTTGTAACACAATGATATGGATATATTTCAATGTTTTACTCTAAATCAACTGACTATATTTTGAAAATCAAGTTGGCCATGATTTTTGACATGGAAAATCATTCTGTTTTAGGTTTGTCTTCACTGATTGATGACTTTGCCAGCCTGTCCAATAGTGCCTTTGTGAATAAACAAAATATAATCTTACAATAGTTCCACAGAATCTAAAGTTTTGGAATGCTTCTTGGGAACAGCCACCAAACAGTTCCCTTGGCAGATCCAATGACGAGAAAAATAATAACTGAAGACATTGCTGATAATGTGACATTATGCTACATTTAAATCACAAATGCTAAACTTAATTTTTTTAAATTGTGACTGAATTATTCTTCAGTTTAAATGCTTTAGAGTTATAGAGATCTCACTGATTTATTGAAGTTACAGAAAGGAAAAAAATGTGTTATAGCAAGATCAAACATTTGAATAACTAAGTCACTACACATGTATTACAATATATGTCATCATATACTTGTCTCACATAACTTTTCTTATTTTTTTTTGTCATTTTCCCTATTTTTTCAGCTATCTGGTAGGCCAGCTATGGTTGGTTAATGATAATATTTAGTATACAGTGCACATAATTATGAGGAAGGGGGCCCCCCCAAACCGATAATTTATTTGCTAAAAATTATGCATTTGTTCTTACATGTTTAAACTTCAGTCACCTTCAAAGTATTCTTTGTTTGATGCAATACACCTATCAAGATACTTTATCCACTGCTCATAATATTTTTTGAACTCATCAGCTATGACATCTTTTAGTGCTTCTGCCGATTTTTGTTTCACCTCTTTCACATCAGCAAAAAGTTTCCCTTTGAGAACTTTTTTCATCCAGGGAAACAAACAAACAAAAAATCACTCGAGGTGAGAGGAGGTGAATAGGAAGGGTGGGAAATGGGGGTCATACCATTTTTGGTCAAAAACAGCTGAACACTCAGTGCAGTGTAAGCAGGTGTACACGTAAAACACCTATAATGAAATGGACAAGCATGTTGAAAGAATCTCAAAAAAAAAAAAAAAAATTACCAAAGCCGAATGCACCTACTCACAACAATGCTAACTGGGACACTGATGTCTATGGCTTCCTAGAAGATTCACCCAGTAAGGGAGATCTGTACTATGGGAGACCTGCCCTCCAAAAAAATTCAGAGTTTTGCAGTCCCCCTTCATATATCAAGCATGAAACCACGGAATTTTCAAATTAACTTAAAATTACTAGCTCTACAATTTTCATTTTCTCAGTATTCTTTCTCGTTTGTCCTGTTTTTTTTTTTTAAATACTGTTTCCTTCAAAATGAAAGAAGTGTTCTTCAGTAGTAATTTGGGCTGCAAACTGTTGCATAATTCTAAAGCAACTTTAGAGCTAAAATTTAATTAGATTACTCAGAATACATAATTTCTTATATATTTTTATTCAGACTTGGGAAAGCATATGTATTTTAGTGTAGATGAATTAGTAAAAATATGAGGAGGGAGAAGGGGGAGAACAAGAAAGAAAAAAACAAGGAGAAAAAGAAGGAGATGAAGAAGAGGGGAGGAAAAATAAGATCTTTCTGGCTTGAACAAAACCTTACAAGGATCAAGTTTAAAAGAAACTAAATGAAACTAATTGTAACTTTTTAGATTTTACAGTCATTGGCTGAAAATTGATAATGGACTCTGTTGAGTTATTGCATGCACTAGTTTTTAAAGAGCTCTGGCTCTGTGTCAGGTATACATGACTTAACATGAAGTTCTTCTATTTTCTTGGGTAAGTTATTTAACTGCCCTTGGTTTCATCAGGACACTAGAAAAAGCTATGGACAATACTGGAATGAAATAAAAGTTTTAGATATAGTGAATAATCATTCCAAAAATCCTTAGAAAAAAATCATATCCCTTAGATAATAATTATATTAAGACTGGTCTGTTATTGTCTTTTAAAATATTAAATGTTACAAATATGTTTGAGTTCCACTATACATATTATAATAAATGTGCAGGAAAGTATGGACACTTGAATACTTAAATATTAGTAACTTACAACCATTAAATTAAATTAGTTTAAATTTTAGTTGGCTATTTTGCAAACGCAGAAGTATATAATAAAGAATCCTAAACCAGATTTAACAATAAAATTGTATTTGAAGTACACCACAATCTCTTTATTTTTTTTTTGCAAGGACCCCAAACCGTCTTTATTACACATTTTTATCAGGCATCCCCTGACGTACAGCATCATCTCTGAGAAGCAGTAAAGGATTACAGGGGCAAGCTGGACCATGGATGAAATAAAGCAAAGAAATTCTGGGACCAGAAGATAAAATCAACTGATGGTGTACCAAGAAATTTGCACTACATCTAACAAGATCAATGGAGCAGTCAAGTTTATAGTCATGTCTGTACACATCAAATTCTGCTGTACTTAACAGTTAGAAAATGTTATGCTATATGGACGAAGAATGGTTAGTAACAAATCTAGCAACTTTGCGTGATACTCAAGAAAACTCGATATCCATATGATAAAATCCTAAGAGAGTTTTGCCTATTACGGCTATCAAAATAAATGGCAAAAATTCTGTTAAATTTTTTCACTGAGAGGCTATGCCAACAAGAAATCCAGATAGTTATGAAACAGAATAGGATATGGATTCAATTAACTTGGATTTCATGACTGAATCTGAACATTTACCATGTTTATTTTGTCCTGAACATGAATGTTTCCTTTTCAAAGATTTACTTAATTGAACCTAGAGTTCAGAGATGACACTCATAATGTTTTTGTACTTCCTGTATGATGTGATCACAGACATTGCATTGCATCCTTTTGGCTTGTGGTTCTAATTTCATTATTTTTTTTTGTAGGTCAATAACGATTGCTTGATTAAAATGAATGTTTTCATAGGATTCAGTGTGTTATAAAAAATAGTATGCTACCAATTTATTCTTCTTAGTAAAATGCTGGAAAATATAGTTATTAGTCTCCCATTTCTATTCATCAATTTCTCCTTTATTTTTTGAGTTGGAGTCTCACTCTGTCACCCAGACTGGAGTGCAGTGGCCGCTCCCGGCCACCGCAGCCTCGACCTGCTGGGCTCCGGTGATGCTTCCACCTCAGCCTTCCAAGTAGCTGGAACTACAGGTGCGCGCTACCACGCCCAGCTAATTTTTTGATTTATTGTAGAGATAAGGTCTCGCCTGCCCAGGCAGGTCTCGAACCCACGGGCTCGGGTAATCCACTCACCTCAGTCTCCCAAAGGCGTGGGATTACAGGCTGAGCCACCGAGCCCGGCTAATTTCTCCTCTTATGGTATAATGTATTGTGATTATATTACTAATCATTGTAAGTGTAATTTAAGTGTAAATATTCCCATTAAAAGTAGAATGATTAAGCACAAAGACAACTTCAAAAATTTGTTTGAGATAATAAGTTAAAGTCATTTATCACACTCAACTACTTAAACGTAGCTTACCCATAATACCAATTATTGTCTAAAATTTATTTAATAAACATTTTCTCATATGTGTTTAATCAATAACAAAAAACTTTTTTCTTACTATTCTTCTCTCCATTTTGTTTATTAGACACATTGGTATACTCTAATAAGAGAATAACTGTAGCTTAACTTTTATAAAGTAGTTAAAAACAGTTAAGCACTGCTTAAGTTATAAGTCATCTTTATTTACAGAAGTGCTAACTGTCTTATAAACAATATTTTAACTTTCATGACAAAATAGGAGGAAAACTATTATCACATATTAAATTTAAAACTTGCTGATGCTACAAAAAAAACACATGAAATTCAGCCAGTGCTTAATAATACTAACTGACTTTATTCAGTAAAATTTGTATATGAAACAGTATGGTAATGAACATTGAATATTTAATTTACAGTGATTTTTCTTTATATTATAAATATTTAAGAGATATTTTTGAAGGAATCACATGGAAAAAATCTCAAGAACTTTGTTTACTGTGTTTAATAAGAATAGAAATTGTAACAGGAGAAAGATGCTCTATGATTCTGGAGAGAGCTAAGTTCAAATCACATTATTAGTTTTATTAGTTTTCGAGAAACAATTATTATAAGATCATTTGAGGTTTACAACAAATAATGAATCCAAAATTGTCCCACACTAAGATGATATGCAGTACATATCAGATGAAGCTTTTGTTTTGTTGGGAAAATGTTAATTTGAGACTAGAATTCCTCTTTTTTAAGAACTCCTGCTACTACAAATTTTTATGATGTAATATATACTTTATAAGACAATATATAAAATAGCATGATGTTTAGCAGAATGGATTAATAAGTCTAATTGCCAGGACTTGAATCCTGACTTTGCTAACAACAAGGGCAAATTATGAAATTTTTCAGCATTCAATATCCTTAAATAACAACATAGGAACACATGCTCAAAGGAGAGGTTAGAGTTGGTTATTTTAATATAAATAAAATAGTACCTGGTACAAAATAAGCACTAAAGAATTGACTGTCACTATTATTTGAGAATTGTTGTAAACTGTTGTAAATTTTCACACAAGGTGTTAGTCCTGTTATGTGTGTGTGTGATCTTTAAAGATATTAAGGACACAAAGGTTCTTTAATTTTGTTAGTGAAAAAAATCCATTAATTCAATTACCCATCTAATTACCGAGATAACAGTTTATCCTTAAATAATGAGATGTGTACTTGCCAATGCATTTTATAAGCATTCATAATATTAAAAGTATAGGGACAATTTCAGTCTAATTAGTGTGGACTTAATCTATAAGAACAATAAAAAAGTTAAATAATGTATTAGTCTAACTATTTAATGAAAAGTATTTCAAATATTTAGTAGTGTAATTAATCTTTGGTATTACACATTATATACATACAAATACAAAGATTCTGAAAATTCACATAATTTTGTTAATTTGGGCTTTATCACTTACTATATATAATATACCTATATACAAATACATATATATACTTATATATAGATATATAGATATACATATACATGTATACTTATATATAGATACATATACATATAGATACATATACATATCTATATATACATATATGTATATGTATATATAGATATATATATTTTTTAACCAAGACAAAAAATTATCTTCCTGGGGGCAAGCATTAGTGAACTTTTCAAATTTTTCAATTACCAAATAAAGTGAACATTTCAAAATAACACAGATAATTTTTATAACTAAAACTTTATTTCAAGTCTCATTTGATTATTTGTAGATACTTTACCATTCAAATTTCTAGATGATAAAACACTATTCAAATAGAGAAACAGATATAAAACGTTCCATTCGCATTTGTCATTGATCTGACCTGAGTTGGCATTGTAATTCAGGTAGACATAAGATTGTCTTTCTCCTCTATCAGTAAAAAGATAAAGATTATTATTATATTTTAGTAATTTTAGACAACATTTCACATGTTAGAGCTACATTCTCACTATTCCACCCTTTCACACCTGCTTAACTGTTATGTCTGTTTGAAGACTCTGAAGATGCTGATCCATTTGAGTCAGGTGCAAAAAAAATATAATCAGAAAATTATACCCACATGCTCTCTAACTCAGTAAGATCCTATGGAGATAATAGCAAGTTTTATTGGAAGAAAATAATCTGCTATAAGCCCTCAGCAAACGTTTAATAGCTTGCTAATATAAGTAATCAAATTTGAAATAATGTACATAACTTAATATCAAATAAACTGAAAACAATTTTACCATTCAACAGGGCATTGTTATAAACATAAATTACTGTGCTTTAGTAGCTATTGTACCCTTGGGAACTACATGGATACGGAAGTAGACTAGAAACTAATTACATATATTAATGCTCACTTAAAATTTGCTCATCTAAATTTCTTTTTCAACTGGGAGAATAAAAACAACTTAAAAATCTGAAAACAACTTAAAATGATTAAATTACAGGAATTATTTTAATTGACCAAATACAATTTTATTATTAAAATTGCATATATATAATACATTTTTTTGCACTAACACAACGAAGACCTATATGGATAACAGATTGTTATCCATTGTTATCCATTTAGATGACTAAATACATTTGACAATTTTTATACATGATTTTTTTAAAGACTAAAAATTTGAACCCTAAAATGTATTCTAAAAAAAAAATCCAGAATACTTTAAAAATGGCTTTATATAGTTTGTCATTGTAACACCATTGCTGTTTTTTGAGGAACTGAACAGTCAAATTGTCTAAAAATGAGGAATTGGTTTAATATGATTTATCCACACATGCAACAATATACAATATATTCAAAAATATTTTAAAATAATATTTTACAATATAAATAATTTTGAGTATTTTTCTATCACATTAAAAAGATGTATATTTGTGTAAACATTCTGATCCCAATTTCATAAAACATAAAGAGTAGGTTCCATGAGAGTAACTACTGTGTGTGCTTTTCACTTTACACACGTTTCTCCAAGCACCTTGAATAGATGCTAAGACACTATTTCTGAATGAATGAATAAGTAATACCAAAACCAATATGTAATATGTAGTGGTAGAAAAATCTATTAAGCATTTTGTTAAAAATGTGAATACACTCTGCATAATAAAATTAAGCAAAATCATATTTTTCTTTTCAAGACCATACTAAAGATAAAAGATAAGCTCATTTGTGATAGTCACTATTAGTGGTAAAACAATTTCTTTTAAAGGCACTAAAATAAAGAAAGATGTTTGTTACTGTACAATTTTACTTTTCTGTGAGATAATTTATACAAACAAATTGGCTGCTTATACATAGAACTGCAGCATACACTTCTTTGCAATGAAGAAAATCCTGGCCATCAGTAAATTATTTTAATGTTATAAATGATTATATCACTATAGAAATATAGACAATATGTGCCTAAACTGTTTAGTTTTGGTTGTGTTTCATACTTTAGCATTAGTTCCGTGATACCTGGAAATAGATGTATCTGGTAAAGGGTTGGAATACTCATTTACAAGTATTTGACTAGTAAAGAAAATAGAAGAATAATTCATTTCTTCATTCAAAATAAAGGGTAGAAAACTAAGATTTTTTTAAGGCATTAATGACAGAATACCTTTATTATTCAACATTTTTATTTATTTTGAACAATATTTCTTGACATAGGTGTTAGCTGCATTTTCCACAATGCTGAAATACCAGAGAGCCCAATACATTAATCTCTTTGTTTTGCTACTGATGATTTCTGAACCAATTGAAAAAAGAGAAGTCACTCAAGTGGAATAAAAAGTTAAGTTTACCACCGACTCTAAAATAACAACACACTAAACTAACAACAACAACAACAAACTAGGGGGAGGGGGACAGAGTTAGGTAAGCGGGAAAAACTGTTGTCCAAAAATAGACACCTACCATAACAGGTCCTGATCGAAAACGACAGACCTTGCGCAAAAGCTAACCTTGATTGCTGGACTTGAAGCAAGTGAAGAGCAGAGCACAAAGATCCCAGAGGGACAGGTTGAGAGAAGGGGCAGAACTACATAATCACCAAATAAATAGATGACATCTTCTCCCATTATTAGGAATAATGAGAGTATAATAAGAGAGAAATCAAGCAAGTTACAATGTCCCTCATTGAACAGAGAGGATAAATTGTTTGCTTAATATGTATCTCAATCGTTTTCCATGTGAAGAAAATACAACCATTAATGGTGGACTGAGTTTTATTCTTTTTATGCCATTACTAACTTAATTTTGCTTTGGCTTTTTAAAGATAATGTTTTAAAGAATAGAGCTGAAATGATTGTGAGAAAAAGTTGAGTTTAGTTTTGCACATAGTGCTTTCTTTTTTAAGAAGACACTTGGAGTAAACATGTTATATAAACCAGATGGAAAGATAATATAGATTTGAATTTACACCCCCCCAAAAATTGCCAAAAAGGTGATATTAATCCCCAAAGTGAATTTTCTGCCCCAGTAAATTTAATTACAACACAGTTCTGGGTCACAGCATGTGATTTGATTTTTATTCTGATTATTTTAAATGCTATTCTGCTAATAGTCTTTCTAGCTTCACTTGGTATCTTGTTTATACTCTGACTACAGTGTGGGAGGCAATTGGAGAGGAGACAAAGTATGCAGAAACTCTTCCAAAGGTCGAAACATCGCTTTTATTTGTTAAATATACTCATTTATAACATGTGTACAAAACACATTACTAGTTTGACTGCTAATTGCAATCCTTTTGGGATGATATTAAGGAACCAATGATGAAATAAATTAAATTATCTTCTCTTTTCCTGTTAGTGCTATTTTTTAAATCTTAATATGTAGTCAACTATAGAAAGACATTCTGCGACAATACACTAATCTCTAATTTGTTGCTTACCAAACGTTTACTGAGTTCTTTCTATGTTCCAAGCTTTGTGTTATAATAAAACATAATTTTAAGCTCATAGGATATATATTTTTTCTACTTGATCTGCAGTTATTGTAGTATAAAATATTAATAAAATACTGACACAAAGGGAATTGTGTTCCTTTTGTTCACACATCTTATTTTTACACACATGTACACACAGATGCATTCACACTTATGCATGGGCATACCTTTGATAAGCTGTTGATATTCCATTCAATCTCTAAATATGTGGAATAACATTTTGTAGCAAATTCATTAGAAATTCTATTAGTCACAATGAAAATAATATTACTAACTTTATGCAGCTATTTAGATGCATCTATTCTTGTTAAAAATAAATCATTCTCTGGTTTAAAAACCTTTGACTAGCATCCTATAATGTGGCTTCTTACAATTTTCCAATTGAATACCAATTAAATTATAATTAAACTTTAAAAATTACTATTAAAAAGTAAGATTAAAGGCAGCTTATTATGATAATCTCAAAATTTTAATGCCCTTAAAACTGTTGTGGCTGAGCTTACAAAAGTATATTAAAAGTTTATCACATGGTACACTATGCTCTTCATCACCAAATACCTTCTTCTGAAAAATAAAAGGGGAAAGTCTTATCATATTGTCTTCCCCCTAGACTCTAGGAAATATTGCAACTCTCTTTTTACAGAAAAATAGATTCCTTTTGAAGTACCCATATTACTGTTTTATTACTGTACACATTCTTCTTTATGTTCAGAGATAGAATCAAATAAGATAATTGAAGAAGAGCCCAACCTTCAGGGCTTCCTTCATCTCCTGTCCAACACAAACTTTTTCTCTTAAAGTTTCCTTGAAACTACTCTTTAGAATTTCCATCTCAACTATTACTAATGGTGGTGGTGGTGGTGGTGGCGGAGATGGTGGTGGTGGTGGTGGTGTGTGTCTTATGGGACATAGTTATTATTTATTAGTGTGAATGTTTATGTTCTGTGTATCCATGTTTTGATTGCTTAGCCCTCTTATAAATCGGGGAGATACATCTTACCACTAGGCAATCCACTCTACCCGAAAAGCAGAAATAAAGTTGGCTGCTTTCTCTTTTTCAGCCTGGGATAAAACACAGAAGTTTATATTCTACTCTAATTTTATTTGATTTTTGTCCCCAGAGATTGAACTCAGCTGGGTACATCAAGTTGGTGTGATTTTCAGGATCTAGATGTAAATTAATATAGAGACATCTTTCTTTCACATATCCATCCACATTTACAATCTTTCTGTAAAATAATTTTGTCTTTGTTCCTTATACAGATAAATACAATTCACTTAATTTTGTATTTAGATTGTGACCTCACTACCTTTGTATATAGTTCACCATTACAGGAAATACTGATGGATGTAATAGTAGCATTCATGCCTTTTAAAAGTTAACAGAGAAAGAGAGACTGAAAATGAAATATTATTGCCCAGAAAGTGTGGCTTCCCTGCTATTTGTGAAAGCAGTCAGGAAGAGTACTGGAGCAGAAAATCTTGGGAATTACAGGTTCTAATGAGTTCCATTATTTAGAGAGTAAAAAAGTTAGAAATGGAGACAGAAAGAGAAGAAGTTCTGGGTTAGAAATCAGAATCGGTCTGAGAACTATAAACTCTAATCTATTTTCTAGCTGTTAATCTAAGGAAAAGCCTTCAACTAATGCTAACTAAAACTTAAACACATGTACGATAAGAGGAACCAAAGGAAATACACAAAACGGAACATCTAAATAGTTCATTAGAAACCAACTATAGAACAAATAACATTATCAAAATCATGAACAAAATGTAAATCAAAGAAAAAATCTGCATGCTAAAGGCTCAAAGGTAAAAACATCCCCTAAAATTAATTATTACAAGATGCAGATTAAAATTCTAACAAAATTAGCACTATTAACAATAGCAAAATCCTGGAACCGGCCTAAGTGCCCATCAAAAATTGACATGTCCCATACATACTATGGAACACCAAACAGCCATAAAAAGAATGAAATAATGTCCTTTACAGCAACATGGATGGAGATGGAGTTCATCATCACTTGTATGTGAGAGCTAAATGACCACAAAGATGGAAATAATAGATACTAAGGACACCAATAAAGGAGGAGGAAGGAAGGGGAATTAGAGTTCAGAAATTACCTATTGGGTACAATGATCACTATCTGGGGAATAGGCCACCTGAGAACCAATTCCTTCCACTGTATAGTATACCTATGTAACAAACATGCATGTGTTCCCCTTGAATCTAAAATAAAAATGGAAAAAAAAATGTTATAGCAAAATTACATTTTTTTAGTGACAGGAAGCATGAGAGTTAATTAGTTGAAATATTTTTTAAAGACAACAAAAGTAAATTAAGATGCAAGTGGATGGGATTTTAAAAAGTGCATTAGAGGAAATAGCAAACAAAAAATTAAAGATGAAGATAAAAATGAAAATTAATCAGAGAACAAAGAAAAAAAAAATACAAACAAGCTAATAGAGTTGAAAAGCCTGTGCACAAGGATTAAAATGACTTCAATATTTCTGTGGATTTTCTATTATATTAAAGTTAAGACTTCTGCCTTGTTTCCAATCTGAAGAGGGTTGCTTCATTCTTCCTATAAAAATAACCCTGAGTCTTGCTGATCAAGCCTATGTCTGATTTTGAAGTGGTTATTACACAAACAGACACACAAACAATGAATACTAGCGCTATCCTTGTATAAAGTTGTAATTCGTGTTGGCTAGTTTTTCTAACAAAATACAGATAGTTATGATACTGATATGGTGACCACTGACTCCTGAACATCTCTGAGTCAGCTAAAGGACCAGATCCAGTCATACCAAAAGCCTTCATGTTGTGGATTCTGGATGCAGATCCAAAGAGATGTTTTTTGACAACATCAAAAAGATTAAAACTTTAAGTTATTAGTCTTTTCCAAGAGTAAGGAAGAAGGCTATTAACTGAAATATATATATATATTTTAAATTTGCATTAAATACTAGAGAAACTGAGAAGCCAAGAAATTAGAGGCAAGGCAAGGCTAAAATAAAATAAAGGCCAAGAAGATGAAAAATACAAGAGATTACTTATGATTCACCTTTTGTTTCCCTTGTCCTTCTTTAAAAGGCTATACATAATCAGATGATATACCAGCCATGTGCAAAAATGCTCTCTTGTATGCTTTAATTGCTAATCCTAAGAATATTATCAATTCATTATGTGTATATATATATATATATATATATATATATATATATATATATATATATACATATATAATAACAATCTTTTCTGCTTCTGGGTTTTTCTCTTTCTCTAAAAGAGTCTTTTATTTTGCATGCACTGGAATTTATTTATTTATTTATTTATTTACTGCTTTTTTATTGTACATCTTTGCTGTATACCTTTTTTTTTGGTATTTTAAGCAACATTGTAATGCACAGCTAAGTCTGCGCACACATTCTTAAATGCTTAAAAGTGCATACAAGGATGAGAAAAACAGACACTGGGCACTGTTAAAATAGGGAGTGAGGGGTAATAAGGTATACAGAACCATCAGAAGCCCCAGACCTCTCCTTCTTACAATATATATACTCATGAAACAAATCTGGAAGATTTGTTACAAACTCATTGCTGTTCTTTTTTTTTTTTTTTGAGTTGATGTCTCACTCTGCCACCCAGACTGGAGTGCAGTGGCATTCTCCTGGCCACCACAGCCTTGACCTGCTGTGCTTCAGCAATTCTTCTGCCTCAACCTTCCAAGTAGCTGCAACTACAGGCACACGCTACCACGCACAGCTAATTTTTGATTTATTGTAGAGACGAGGTCTTGCCAAGTTGCCCGGGTGGGTCTGGAAACCATGGGCTCAGCCAATCCACTTGCCTTGCAGCCTCCCAGAGTGCTGGAATTACAGACTGAACCACCAAGCCTAACCAGGTGTTCTTTATCATGAAGATTAATGTATTAGTCTTCTTTTGTCACTTTACATACTTTCTAGGTGAATATATACAAATTCATGACTTTAAATATCTATACACTAATTATTACTTATTTTACTTATGTAGAAATTTTTCTCCTAAATTACAGTCTTGCTACTTAATATCTCCGACTAAATGTTCCACAAACAATTGAAACATAATCTGTCAAAACTTAAGCTATTTCCTCATAAAATTAATTTGCCGGAGACCAGCTCCAGCCGGGTTCAGGGTACCCCAAAGATGGAGATGGCGTCGGCGATTGGGGGGAAGAAGAAAGAGAGAGAGAGAGAGAGAGAGAGAGAGAGAGAGAGAGAAAGAGAGAGAGAGAGAAAGAGACTGAACTCCAGTCTAGTGTAGAAGCCGTTTAATGGGAATTACAACTGGTCTTTTATACACAGTTGGGTGTGTGAGGGGCGTTCCCCACCCACCAGATGTTCTTTCAGATATAATCCCATAGACTAATCGATGAAACCTTAATCCATTTATTCAACTTCAATAAATCCTAAGATCATGACCCAGAAGCCTGTGACCAATACTAAGCTCTTAGATGTGACCCGAGTTTGAATTATAAGTTGTATGAAAGCCAAAACTGCAGTTTGTGGAAGAATGGGAGCAATGAGCTTCTAAAGTTAGCTTGTGTTCATCCCAGTCTCAGAGTTTTTATGTTTTGAGTTCACAGGAGCTTAATCTGGTTAGTGCTGAGTAGAAAGGGGGAGGAAATGGGGTCAATAGCTCCTGAACGCATCCTAGTGGTCTCGGGGTCAACGGCCCTTCCTGATCCCTAACGCTCAGTGGGCCTCCATGGCCGACTCCCAACATTAATTGATCTCCTATTCTACTTAGATTGGCTATTTTAAAAGATATAAGTGAATATAGTTAATGAGCAGCCATTTTTACATTGCTTAGCTTTGTCATGTTTTTCTAGCAGTCCACTTTAATTTTCTCTCTAATCACTAACCAAGGACAGAGGTAGCTACTGATAACTCCCTCCCTAGCTTGTTTTGTAAACAAGTTAAGCTAATCAGTCCTTCTTGACCTTGATGACACAGACCCATCACCATGGCAACAATCATGTGACTAACCCACCCATCTTCTTGCTGTCCACCAATTGAATTCAGTAACTGTTTCTTGAAGCAGACAACCACCCAATCACCTTAATGATCTGCCCCCATTAAAGACAAGTTTAAAAGGCATTGAACTTCAAACAGCAGTCTCTATTATTTTCCTAAAAACTGGTCAGACCCTGTGCTCATTGAGCTATGTCCAGGCCATGTTTCCTAGCTTTGGATCTTTACCTTACTTTGGAGAGGTGAATCTCCTTTCTCTCTCTAGCCAGTTGCCATTGTTTTGGTAAGCACTGGCCAGGCCATATGTTCTTTGAGCTATGGCCACCATATTTCCCAGCTTTGGCCCCCTCACCTCCTTGGGGAGGTGAATTGCCTCTCTCTCTCTCTCTCTCTCTCTCTCTCTCTCTCTCTCATTTACTTTCTAAATACACTGCATTTTTCATTCTAACTTTTGTGCAATTCTTTGCATCTTTTGTGTAGCACCGGACCACAGACAAGACAGACCCTCCTGTAGCTCTGACCTAACACTACTGAAACTGCAATCTAAAAACATTCTGATATTAGAAATGTTGCAATAAAATGGATCTCTTATTTTCTCATAATATCCATCCAGTTCGTCCTACGATTATGTAATGATTGCCTAAGTGTACATTCTGTATGTTTTTCAAAATCTAAGTGCAAATTCTACTCCTTTGGCCTGGATCTTAGCAGTATTTTTTAAAAACTATTTCCTTTCGGTCTCTTCTGTTGTACATCCTAGTTCACAAGTCAATTTTTGCATAGCTTATAGCAAAATCATGATTTAAATGGATCACTTGATTCCCTACTACCTATAACAAAATAAAGTCAATTCTTATTTATGAGACAATAACTTTATGACCTTGATAAATTCTATGTTTTTATGATTAACTAACCATTCTGAACTCTATATTGGGAAGTGACTCTATGCGCGCGCACGTGTGTGTGTGTGTGTGTGTGTGTGTGTGTATTTCTGCCTCTATATTTGTGCCTACTATTTCTTTCTCTGGAAATGCTAACTTGGCTTTTCATCCTGGTCAATTTCTTCCTTTATTCTAGAATAAGTTGAACGAGGATTTGGAAGAGTCTCAGAGAGTGAACAGTTACTTGACGTAATATTTTTAAAAGTTTAACAGTTTGAGGTTTATTTAAATAGGATTTTCTGGAAAGTTTCTGGAAGAAATAATGTTGTTCTTTACATTTTTAGCTTTCAGGGCAAAAACTTTCTAATATAGTAAAGTACTATTAATATAGAAAGTAAGCTGTGTGATTGTAAATGGTTTCTGTTCTCTCTATTTATATGTATACATGAGTCCGGGTATTTAGTGTTACAGTTATTATTGTTGCTGTGTTCTTAATTTTGCATCCAGACCAATTTAACCTGAATTATACACAAATCATAGGACTTAATATAATACATTTATGCATAGCCAATATATTTGTATACTGCCTATTTCTTTTACAACCAAACTAATCTTGGAAACTTAAGTTATTTTGAATTTTATATGCATATGAAAACATGTTTAATTTTTATTTATTTATTTTAAAGATTTTTGTGAGGTACAATTCAGGATTAGGTATATAAGTGTCATCGTACAGGTAAAGTTTGGGCCTCCTTTGGTACTTACTTTACCTGGTTTGACATCAGTTATTCTTATTGATGTTATAACCCCACCCCACCCATCCTGGCATTGTCCCATCATGCCAATCCTTTTCTTATGGTATTATGATAAATGTTCAGGGTCCACTTATGAGTGAGAACATATGATACTCTGTTCTTTGTTTCTGTGATAGATCACTGAGTATAATAGACTCTAAATCCATCCAAGTTGCTGCAAAATCCATATGTTTGTCCTTCTTTATGGCTGTGTAATATTCCATCTTGTATATGTACCACATTTTTTTTTAATCCAGTCCAGTTTTGATGGGCAGCATGGTTGGTTCCATGTTTTTGCTATTGTGAATAAGCATATTTGAGTTTTTTAAAAACTGCGTGGATGCTTTTTCCCAAGCGTTCAATTAATGAAGTGCTCTGTGAAAATGAAAATACTTAATTTGTTAAGCAAATTTCGAAAACCCTCATTTGTTCAAAATTCGGTAACCAAAATTGAATGAAAGAACAAAATATTTTAAATTTTAAATCTATTCTTTTCTATTACATCAACCCATTATTCTGATTTATGTTTCTTCATAGAATTTAATCACAATCTTAATAAGGCTACTTCTCAACTCATTTTTAAATGTCTCTGTTTTTCTACTAATTTTTTTTAACTTTTAATTTTTGCATTTTAAAGATGTGGGGTACAATTCAGGGTTAGTTATATAAGTGTTCATTACGTAGGTACCTTGTTGATAAGGTGTGCCCCTCCTTCCCCAGGCAGATTCCCACTACTGTCAGTCCTGTCTCCCTGCTGCTCCGCACCCCCCCCACCGCCTCTGAACTTGTTTAAATCAGAAACCTTATCCAGATTCTAGAATAGTGCCTCAGACAAAGTAAGTGCTTGGTAGATATTTGTTGGATAAATAAATGAAAGAATAACATTTTCCACTTGATTGTTAATTATTTGAGCACAAGAGAAATATTTTAGCTATTCATTAGTCTCCTTATAATAGCAATTCTTGCCATGTCATAGGCCCTCAAATATTGTGTGATATGTAACTGAATGGATGGAGTTTGTTAGGACTTGAAACTTTAATATATCAAGTAGGTAACTAGAGAATTGTTTGAAACTCAGGAAAACTGTTTGATGAAGTAAGATGCAATAAATGAGAAATATATGCCAAGGAAAAATAAGATGTGCATAAAACAAACATGATAAAGTAAACATGATAAGTTCCAAAAATTAAGAATCCAGTGATTTGCGTTCCATCAATATTTTCATTCTTGTTAAACACAGTTAGCTTTCAAGAAGAAAACACCTAGTTGCTTCCTTCACGTGCCTAGAGATGAAACATTCAATTGGACAAGCTAAAAATAAAATTTTTAAAAAGTCAAAACAACAGACACATACACACACACACACACACACACATACAGTCTAAATTTATCAATATTCCTTTTATGATATGTCATTAATACCATGTTTATTTTCTCCATCTGAACTGACAGACCAGAGTACTTCAACTCTGTTGATTGTCACCCATTTCTTTTGTTTCTTTATACAAATACTTGATATCTAGCAGAGTTAGCTTATGTCTATCCTTAGATTTATGAGTGTCATCAGTTTTGTGTGTATACTTGAGTACTAACTACCACCAATTCTTCCTTAGTTCAGTTTTTTTTTTTTTATACCCTACATGAGGCTTGCCTAACCTAGAAGAGAGATATGAGAGAGAATTTTGTGATCTCAAAGTCAGGAGGACCCCTGGGGGACCAAGATAGAAGAATAAAGAAACCCAACTGCATCGTCATCTAGAAAATGGAGTACCATCATTTACTATTAAAGAAGTTACAGAAAATTCTTCATTCTGAGGATTCTGGTTGGCTATTTCTCTGATTGCTGTCAGTTGAGGTATTTTAACAGCTTTTCACATGTCCCTCTAGGAGTCCTTGTACTTTTCTTATTGTGGTAAAACACACACATTTACACAAAATAAATTACAATTTTAATCATTTTTTGGTGTACAGTTCTGGTGCATCAAATAAATGTTCACACTGTTCTGCAATAAACTTCATCATCTAGTTCCAGAACTTTTTTTATATCCCCAAATTAAATCACTCTTTCTACTAAATACATTCTATTCTTATTTTGCCAAATCTCTGGCAACCGTCATTCTACTTTCTGTTTCTACAAATTTGACTATTACAGGTACCTTATCTAAGTGAAATCATAAAGTATTTTCCTTTAGGGAAGGATTGCTGGAGTCTAACCGGTCAACGCTGGGGTAGCCATGAGCGTGCCACTGCACTCCAGCTTGGGTGATGGAGTGAAACTCCAACTTAAAAAAAAAAAATTACCTTCATGTGACTGGCTTGTTTCACTTAGCATAAAGTCTTCAGGGCTATCTATGTTGTAGTCTGTCTCATAATTTTGTTCAGTGGCAATATACTTTAAAAATATTTTAATATAAGAAATGTTATTTATGTGACTGTATATTTTAATCAATTATGGTAGCCTTTAGATAGCATTTGGAACAACCAAAGCAGATAGTCAATATCAAAAGGTAACTACTAAGCACTGCAAACATATCTACCAAAAATATTTGAGTGGTAAAAATAATGTTATTCAGGTTATGTTATTTGCTAGAATACATACACCACTACCTTAATAAGCAGCCTAACAGCCCTTGGTGCATTCTCTAGGTCTAGAGTTCCAGACAACTTTTCTTCTCCTTTCTACTAAATTCATAACCTTTCTTTTTTTGTAATCTAACATTCTCCTCTTATGTGTACCTTAGAATGAACCTTTTATTTTGCAAAGGACTTTCTATAATGCCTAAAGAAATAAGTAATTCACTGAAATTATAAGAACAAGTTATGGGAGTATTTGTTCTGCTATTCTGACAGAATTTGGTACAAAACTTCCTTTTGCTGTTATATGTCAACTAGTAATGAGATTGAAGGGAGTATGTAAAGCCTCCAAAAATATCTATTAACCAGATGTATCCTACAATTACTATAAAAGCTTGACATTTACTAACCAAATTAACTTTGATGTGTTCATAGCAATGTATATGCTCCCATATATGTCAGAACCATAACCATTGCCAATCTATCAAGCCTCCTTATGGAGACATGCTATTGGACAACAGATGGTAATTTGAAGAAAAATAAGCTAAACATGGAGTTACTTGTTCATTATATAGACTAGGAATAACTTCTTCTGATAACTCCTTTTATGATCCTGATATGAAGTTCACAAGATGGCATGGGGGAAGAAGAAATGACTTTGGATTTAGAAGACTAAATAATTAATAGTTATGGAGAACCAAGTTAATATGTGACCTTAATTATTTAGAAATTTTAGCATTAATTGATACATTGTTAAGTAATACCATTTTGTTTGAAGGCAAATGTTCTAAGTATCTATTCATAAGGATTGTATTATAATTTGCTGCATGTTTTTGGCACGTATACATTTCAGAATTTTTTATTATAAAGATGTGGGGTACAATTCAGGGTTAGGTATACAAATACTGATTATGCAGGTACCCTTGTTGATGAGGTATGTCCCTCCCTCCCCTAGCAGTTTCCCTCAACTGCCAATCCTACCCCACCTCCCCCGACAGTTTCCCACTAGGGATTCCAGTTTGCCAATCCCTTTCTTATAGTATAATAATAATTGTTCAAGGTTCACTTATGAGTGAAAACATATGGTACTCTGTTCTTTGTTTCTGTAATCGATTACTGAGTATGTTTGATTCTAAATCCATATGTTTGTTGCAGCTCTATTCACAATAGCAAAAGCATGGAACCAACCATGTTGCCCATCGAAGCTGGACTGGATAAAAAAAAATGTGGTATATATACACAATGGAATATTATGCAGCCATAAAGAAGGAAGGGCAAACATATGGATCTCACAGCATTTCAGATTTTTTTTTTTTTTTTGAGTTGGAGTCTTACTCTGTTACCCAGACTGGAGTACAATGGCCGCTCCCGGCCACCGCAGCCTCGACCTGCTGGGCTCCGGCGATCCTTCTGCCTCAGCCTTCTGAGTAGCTTGAATTACAGGCATGTGCTACCACACCCGGCTGATTTTTTTTATTTATTGTAGAGATGAGGTCTCGCTGCGCAGGCAGGTCTCGAACCCACGGGCTCAGCATTCCACTCACCTCAGCCTCCCAAAGGCGTGGGATTACAGGCTGAGCCACCGAGCCCAGCTGCATTTCAGATTTAAAATGTTGCTGTGATGGTTAATTTTATGAGTCAACTTGATAGACCCATAAAATTTGTCCATTTGTATGGTTAAATACCTGTCTTGACATTGCTGTGAATGCATTTTTAGATGTGTTTAATATTGAAATCAATAGACTTTGATTAAATAGATTACCCTCCAAATCTGCATAAGCTATATCTAATCAGCTAAAGGTCTCAAGAGCAAAGACTGAGAATTCACAAAGAAGGAATTCTTCTCTAGACTGCAACAAGGAAAGCCTACCTGAGTTTCCAATTTGCTGCCCTGTGGAATTTGAACTCAAGACAACAACGTCAATTTATGTGAATTTTCATTCTGTTGGCCTGACTGGCAAAGTTCACACTTGCTATCCCTAACAATCATGTGAGCCAATTATCTAAAATAAATAACCGTTTTCTCTCTCTCTTTCTCTCCTCCTCTCTCCTGAGTGTGTATGTGTGTATATGCACGATTTTTAGGGAATCTGAAGAAGGGAGTTTACAGTTGCTTTCTATTTATTAAAATTATTAGAAGTTTTAATAATAAATGAATGTTGAATTAAATAAAATGCTTTATATGAGCCAGGCTCAGTGGCTCAGCCTGTAATCCCGCGCCTTTGGGAGGCTGAGGTGAGTGGATTGCCTGAGCCCGCGGGTTCGAGACCCACCTGGGCAAGTGAGACCTCATCTCTACAATAAATCAAAAAAATTAGCTGGGCATGGTAACATGCGCCTGTAGTTCCAGTTACTTGGAAGGCTGAGGCAGAAGGATCGCAAGAGCCCAGCAGGTCGAGGCTGCGGTGGCCGGGAGCGGCCACTGCACTCCAGTCTGGCCGACAGTGAAACTCCAACTCAAAAATAAAATAAAATAAAATAAAATGTTTTATATGAATCTGTTAATATTAGTGTTCCTCTTTCACTCATTTTGTGTTATTAATTATGATCATATTATAATATAATATATTATAAATATTAATAGATATTTAAACATTGAACTGACATTTACTATTTATAAAATGCCTGTTACCTTGTCTTCAGGGGAGACATGAGCATATAATCAATAAATTTGTTTGAGCAGCTAGTACTTTTTGAAACAATTATTTCATTACCATACATGCATATATATGCTATAAAAATATGGCATATATTATTATAGTCTAGTGTATATAATTGATAGAATTAGGCACCACAGAAATTCTTCCTGGTAGAGTCAGAAGCAGGCTTCTTATTGTCATGGAGAACTGGAGATGCACCTTCCAGTTCTATTCTTCAGAATACTTGCTCACATATAAAGATTCTCAACTTTCTTTAGAGGTGTGTGTGGGTTCTTCTGCCCCCTTCCATCTCACTATATGGTGATAATTCTTTCTTTTGCTCTAGTTTTTTTCCTAGTCCCCTTCATCAATCTTTCATTTTCTGTTTTCCTTTGTATTATTTTCTCTTTATCTCTAAAATGTTTATATATTTTTAAAATAACTTCTATTCACTTAATGCAAAATGATGATAGCTCTGGACCTTCTCAGGGTGAGGTACACCAGCTTCCAAAAAGAAAGGCATTGCCTTTTACTTAAGTGTAAAAGCATGAATCCTAGGATGATCTCTGAATAATGCTTCAATGGAGAAAATGAAAGTCTATTTACAATCCGAATAATCAAAATGTGTACCTTGTCTTCCTTGTCCTCTTAATGTCTGAAGGTAGCTTGCTAATAGTTAAACTAAAACTTGGAAGACAGAGAGAGTGAGGAAAATATTTTTATTACTATTATCAGGAACCACTCTTTTCAGAGTGAATGAGTTCCTGGCATCTCATGTCTGACATGTGACCCAGTTGAGTACTTTTGACTTGATTGCTCTGTGAAATAAATATAAATACTTGTTTTCAAAATACAGCTAAAAATTGGGGCAGACTTCTGAACAAAGAGCCCGATAAAATGTTTTCTGTTCTTGGTTAAGTACAAGTAAACCAATCCTCAGTCAAATCTTTATACATAAAAAAGAAAGTTCTTCAATTAATTCATCTTTAATAAGCTAAAATATTATTAGCTAAGACATTATTGAAGAACTGCAAGTATTTCTCCAGTGCATCATTTGAATTAAAAATTTCAAGCAGGCAGGGTGAAAAATACTTGGTGGATTTTGCAACAGCCTTCGCTCTTGGGACACTTACCTACTTCTACTTATCATTTTAGATAGCACATGACTATTCCCCGAGAAGTCTTCCATGATCTCTTACTCTTATTGCTATTCAAGTACTAAAGATAGAGCAAGTTAAATAAGTTGTCTTTATGGTCTTCCATTATCCTAGGAAGTCCTGGAGGCAGAAAGTATATTTTATCAATCATTGCAGTAACATTGCCAAGCCAAGCAAAATGCCTAGCCCAGAGTAATTGTTCAAGGTTTGTTGAGTAAATGAAAACTCTGATAATATTCTATAAATATTCTTAGTTGGATTAATATGGCCATTATTACTGTCATTTCTTATGCATCTTGACCTCATGATCACTAGACTCCAATTTGATATGTTGCTGTAAAAAAGAAAAAAGAAATAATACATATGCCCAAAGGTTATTTTAAAAACTGATGTAGAGAAATAATTAGTATGCTTAATCTGTAACCTTCCTTAGAGAATGTGCACAGAACTATCCCTTTAACAAACTGTAGTTTGCTTCATTTATTTATTTTCTTCTCAAATGTTCTCTGCTGTTATGTTTATACTCAAGTAAATGCCAGTAGGGAAATATATAATATAATACTGGTTAGCATGATTGATTGATTATGGATATTCCACTGATTTTGAATTCGTGATCAGATTAAGTATTAGTAAACCAACTTTAAGTAAAAAAAAATTTCTTTAAAATTTACTTTAATTTTATATACTACCTTATTATCCATACTCACAAGAAGGATGCTTCTTGAATCCTTTACTATCAGATTGGTCATAGTAAGATGTTCCAATAAAATGAAAAAAAATGTTCTAACCAATAATCTTTGGACTTCCTGATTAATTGTGAATATTATAAACCATGTTAATGAAACACAACTTGATTTATGAAAATCAAAGGCTTATGCTAAATTTGAATATATTGTTTTATATGTTGATAAAAGCAGACTAAATATTTTACTTGTTATCAACTAAAATATAGTTTCACATAGGCTTTTTTCTAATATTGAGTTTTCACAAAAAAGGACATCATTCTTAAATATCATAAAGATCTCTATCATTGATAGTTTATTATTTGTGACTACAGATTTTTATTTTGCTACATTATTTGCCAGTGGATAATTTTTAAAAAGAAGTGTTCCAAAAGTATTTATTTGTAGGTTTTTCTATATGATAGTTATGTGGTTATTCACTACACATAGAGTTGTATCAGGTAGTTGAACATTAGATAGTTCTAACCCTTCAATAACAATCAAAGGGTTATAGAAACACAGCTGTGCAATGCAGTTGTCAGGTGGACAAACTGTCTTTAAGTAAATAGAATTTAATTTGTATGTGACACTTTCTAGCTGTGCGAACTTGGGAAATTTTGTAACTATGCAAACCCTTAGTTGCCTCAAATATACAGTGTATACAATAAATATAACATTCTAACAGAGTCATTATGAATTTAAATGAAATAATATTATTTTTATATTATTTTATTTTGTATTTTAAAGAAATGGGGTACAATTCAGGGTAAGGTATACAAGTGTTGAGGTTATGCAGGTACCCTTGTTAATGAGGTATGCTCCCCTGGCCCCGCAGATTCCAACTATTGCCAATCCTGCTCCCACCCAGTGAAATAATATTATTAAAGCTCTTAAATTTTGCCTATTATTATCATGATGTAGAAAAGTTATCATAAACTTATGAATATCTTGGAAAATTATTATCTTTGATCCTTATCCTAAGCAACTTTCAAATAAAGTTTTTGAATTTTCAAGGAACTACCTTATTTAATAAATCAGTTTTCAATTTATTATTTTATCTTTCTATTTGACATTATCAATATTCTAACCTTTAAATCATAGTTAGGGGTTTCATTCTCGTATTGAAAGTACCCAGGTCCGGAAGAGTGACTTCACAAGATGGCAGAAGAGGAGGTCCCAGTTCTCATCTTTCCATAGAAACATCAATGTAAAAACAACCCCTGGATAAAAATTCTTTTATGGACCAAAATCCACCTGAGAGCTTATTGTATCTTGGTAGAACACAGGAACAAGTAAAGATGCATTGTGAAATCTAAGAAAAATAGTTTTGCTTTATCCACATCAACCTCCCACAAGGTGCTAAACAGCTTAGCAATAGTCCACATATTCTCCCATGGGGGAAAGAGAGAGTGAAGTGAGCACGCAACTTTCTCAGTTTCTCAGGGTGTTACCCAAGAGACTTGTTTCTTTTGCATTTCACCCAGAAATAAGAATGGCTAGGTGACTTAAGAGTATCTAAAAATGAACAGAATGATAAAGAGCTCTTAATAGCTTGTGCACAGAACATTACAGTTGACTCTTGGCCCCTTCGTTGTAACACACCAGTCCATAACCACTGACAGGCAGTGTGCCCAACACAGACCTCCACAGTTGGGTACACATGGGGACCCCAACAACATGCCCACCTAAGAAACCTTCTAGCTGGCTTACCTGCAGCTTCTGCTTGCCAGTATGCCTTGCAAACCCCACAAAACAGTCTGCTCAGAATATCTGGCTGGACTGACTAATAGAGGACATTGCCTGCCAAAACCAGTCTGTTTTTGAAAGAGTTTGCTTTTTCAAATGCAAAAACAGCAATACAAGGCTATTAAAATCACAGAGAATCAAAGAAACAAGATTTCGCCAAAGGCACAGAATAAACAGAAACCAAACCTAAAGAAAAGAAGATCTACTAAATCTTTGATCATTACCAAAAAATCATATGGAAGAAGTTCAGTGAGCTACAAGAGAACACAGACAACTAAACAAAATCAGAAAAGCTTCATGAACAAAATGAGAAGTTCAACAAAGAGATAGAAACCATTAAAAATAACCAAACATGCCGGGCTTGGTGGCTCAGCCTGTAATCCCAGCTCTTTGGGAGACCAAGGTGAGTGGATTGCCTGAGCCCAAGGGTTCGAGACCTGCCTAGGCAACTTGGTGAGACCTCATCTCTACAATAAATCAAAAAAATTAGGCGTGGTTGTGCGCGCCTGTAGTTCCAGCCACTTGGAAGGCTGAGGCGGAAGGATAGCCGGAGCCCAGCAGGTCGAGGCTGCGGTGGCTGGGAGCGGCCACTGCACTCTAGTCTGGGCGACAGAGTGAGCCTCTAACTCAAAAAAAAAAAAAAAAAATTCTATACAGAGTTTCAACCATGATTCAATGAAGAATATGAAAGTAACAATAAACTAAAGCGTAGATTATTTGAAATATCCAGAGGAGCAAAAGAAAAAAGATAAAAGCTGGCAGATCTGATGGCACTTCATCAAGTAAGCCAGAATATGCATAATAGAAGTTTCAGAAGGAGAAGAGAAAAAGAAAAGATTAATAAAACGTTTTTAAAAGAAAGACTAACTGGAAACTTCCAAAATCTGGGAAGAAAAATAGATAAATCAAAATACCTTAAATAAGTTGAACCTAAAGAGGTATACTCTGAGACACTATAATTAAATTTTCAAAAGTCAAAGACAATAAGGTAACATCAAAGCAACAAGAGAAAAGTTACTCATACCATTTTCCCAAATAATTGATAATTACTCATTGAATCAGTAATAAAAACCTTCCAACAATAAAATAGTCCAGAAACACATTGCTTCATAGGTTAACTATACCAAACTTTTAAAAAAGCATGAATACCAATCCTCATTAAATATTTCCAAAAAAAAAAAAAAAATAGAGAAAACAGTTCGAAACTGATTTGATGAGGCCAGCATTGCTCTTATATCAAACCATAAACACCACAAAAAAGGAATACTACAGGCCAGGTTTCTAATTACTATAGATGCAAACATCATCAACAAAATGTTAGAATACTAAATTCAACAGCATATTAAAAGATCAGAGTATACTCATGACCAAGTGGAATCTATCACTGGGATGCAAGGATATTCATAATATGCAAATCATTCAATGTGATACAAGACATAGACAAATTAAAAATAAAAATTTCATGATTAACTCAACATATGCAGAGAAAGCATTTGAAAACTCCTACAAGTCTTTTATTATGAAAAACAATCAACAAATCAGGTCTAGAAGAAACAACACAAAAAAGGCAATATATGGAAAGTCCACAGCTAATATATTCAGTAACGAAAAGCCGAAAACTTTCCCTCAGAAAATCTAAAACATGACTCTTGTCATGTCTATTTTACATAATACTTGATGTCTTCCAGAACAAGTAGGCAAGAAAAATAAATAAAAGTCATGCAGGCCAGGTGAGGTTGCTCAGCCTGTAAACCCAGCACTTTGGGAGGCCGAGGCGAGAGGGTAACCTGAACCTGGAGGTTCAAGACCAGCCAGGGCAACTTGGTGAGACCTCATCTCTACAATAAATCACAATTAGCTGGGCATGGTGGTTTGCGTCTGTAGTTCCAGCTACTTGGAAGGCTGAGGCAGCTACTTGGAAGGATAACCTAAGCCCAGCAGATCAAGGCTTCATGGCCATGAGCATGCCACCACACTTCAGTATGGGGGACAAGAGTGAGATTCAAACTCAAAAAAAAAAAAAAAAGTGCAAACCTGAAAGGGAGAAGTTAAAATATATCTGATCATAGATGACATAATCTTACGTATAGAAAACGCTAAAGACTACACAAATACACGCACAAACACACACACGCTCTCAATGTGAGAAATAATTTAAAAATTCAGAAAGTTGTAGTTTTAAAAGTCAACATACAAAAATAAGTTGTGTTTTTATACTCTGATAGCAAACTATGAAGAAGTAAAATTAAGAAGGCAATCCTATTTAAAACAGCAACAAAAATGAATAAAATATTTAAAATATACTTAGCCAAGACTACAAAATACTTATACAAAGAAAACTATAAAACACTGATGAGTAATATTAAAGCAGAAAAATATATATAGAAATACATCTCTATATGTATTTCTGATTATGAATAAAAATAATTAATATTAATAAGATATTCATACTAACCAAAGTAATCTGTAGATTCAATTCATTTTCTGTTGAAATTCAGTGGCATTTTCTATAAAAATAGAAAAACCAATCCTAAAATGTATTTGATACCATAAAAAAAGTAAATACCCTAAACAATTTTGGGGGATTAAAAAAAGGCATTATACTTTCTGTTTTCCAATTACATTGCCATACTATGGTAATCAAAAAATTATGATACTGGCATAAAAACAGACACATATGCCATTGAAATAGAATGATGAGCCCAGAAATAAATCCATGTATACACAGTGAACTAATTTTCAATGAGGGCGTCAAGAAAACAGTGGGGGTGGGTAGTCTCTTCAATAAATAGTGCTGGGAAAATGGGATATCCAAATATTAAAAAATGAAATTAGACTGTTAACTTACACCACATAAAAATCAACTCAAAATGGATTAAAGACTTAAACAAAAACCTGACACCATAACATTCCTGGAAGAAACTGTAAGGAAAAAACTTCTTGACATTTTTGTTGTAAATAATTTTCTAAATTTGATATCAAGTACACAGCAAAAAAACCTAAAAAATAAGCAAATGGCATTATATTAAACTAAAAATCTTCTACACAGCAACAGAAACAATAAAATAATCAGACTTATGAAATAAAAGAAAATATTTGCAAACCATATATTTACTAAAGTGTTAATACTCAAAATATATAAGGAATTCTTACAACTCAACAACAAAAATAAAATAGTAACAGTTTAAAAATGTGCAAAGGACCTGAATAGGCATTACTCAAAAGAAGACATACAGAGACCGACAAGTACAAGAAAAGGTAGTCGATATCATTAATCATTAGGGAAATATATATAAATAACTTGCACTTTTCTTCACTTCACTTTTTTGGGGAAGGTTAAAATCAACAAAACAAAAAATATCAAGTTGGCAAAAATTTGGAGAAAAGAAAATTCCTGTAGACTGTTGATAGGAATGTAAATTGGTGTAGACAATGTGAAAATATGTATAGAAGTTCTTACAAATATAAAATTAAATTGCCACATGATTCAGCAATTCCACTTCTAGATATAAATCCAAAGGAATTTAAATCAGTAGATGAATTAATAAACTCTGGTACATCTAGACACTGGAGTATTTTTTTCAGTGCTATGGACAAAAGAGTTATGAAGCCAGGAAAAAGTATAAAAGAAGTTTTAAATATATATTAGATAAATTTAAAAAGCCAATCTGAGAATACTAACTACTGTACAATTCACATGGGATGGTATTCTGGAAGAGATAAAACATGGAGACATTAAAAAGGATTATTCGTTGCCATGGGTTTGGTTAGGAGGGAGAGATTAATAGGTAAAGTATAAAAACATTTTAGGACAGTGAAACACTTCTGTACAAATTTAAAATAAGGGATACATGTTATTATAAATTTGTCCAAACCCATAAAACATACTACAGCTAGAAGAAAACCTAGTAAAATGTCTTCCAAATATTGGCGTAGGCAAAGAATTTATGACGATGTCCCAAAAGCAAATGTAACAAAAATAAAAATAAACAAATGGGACTTAATTAAAATAAAAAGCTTCTGCCCAGCACAAGAAATAAGCAAAAGAGTAAACAGACAACCTACAGAATGGGAGAAAATGTTTGCAAATTATGCCTCCAACAAAGAACTAATATCCACAATCTACAAGAAATTCAAACAATTCAACAACAAAACTAAAACAGGGTAAAAATGTGTACAGACATTTCTCAAAAGAAGGAATATAAGCAAACATGTGAAAAATGCTCAATATCACTAATTATCAGAGAAATACCAATTAATACCACACTGAGATATCACCTTGCACCAGTCAGAATGGCTATCATCAAAAGGTAAAACAAAACAAAATAACAACAACAGATGTTGGTGTGGATGAAGAGAAAAGGAAATGCTTGTATACTGCTGAAATGTAGTTTGGTTCGCTGAAATGTAGTTTGGTTCAACCCCTATGAAAAACAGTATTAAGATATCTAAAAGAACTAAAAATATAGCTAACAATTGACCCAGCAGTCCCATTACTGGTTATCTACCCAAAGGAAAAGAAATCATTAACTAAAAAGACACAATTACTGGTACGCTCATCACAGCACTATTCACAATACAAACAGCCTGAGTGTTCAACAACAATAGATTAGATTTTTAAAATGTGGTCTATATACACCATGGAATACAACTCGGCCATAAAAAAGAATAAAATCATGTCCTTTGTAGCAACATGAATGGAGTTGGAGGTTATTTTCCAAACTGAACTAACTCACAAGCAGAAAATAAAATATTGCATATTCTCACTTTAAATGGAAGCTAAAATATAGGTACACATGGACATAAGGATGGAAATAATAGACATTAGGGACTACAAAAGGGGGCGAGAGCAGGAGGAGGTGAGGGTTGAAAGATTATGTATTGAATATAATGTTTAATATTTGGATGATGGGTACACTAGAAACCAAATTCCCACTATTATTTAATATATCCATGTAACAAACATGTACAGGTACCCCCTAAATTGAAAGTTTAAAAAAAAATCAAAAGAATGTACATTAGCAAGAGTGAACCTGAATGTAAACTATGAACTTCCGGTCATGATGTTTCAAAGTAGATTCATCAATTGTAACAAATGTACCACTCTGTTTAGTGGATGTTAATTATAGGGGAGGGTATGTAAGTATGGGAATAGAGGAAATATAGGTTACCTCTGTATCTTCCTCTCAATTTTGCTGTGAACAAAAAACTGCACGTGCACGCACACACACACGCACAAAAGTCCTACCATTTGTGATAACATGAAAGATATTATGTTATGTAAAATAAAACAGACATATAAAGACAAATATAGCATGATCCCACTTATGTAAGAAATCTAGAATAATTGCTCTCTCAGAAAGTAGTATGATGATGACTAGGGGTGGGAAGAAGGGAAATGAGAAGTTATTAGTCAAAGAATATACAGTTTCAGCTATACAAGATAAATAAGAGGTCTACAGTATGGTGTCAAGAGTTAGAAATATTGTATTATACACTTAAAAATCGCTAAGAAGGTAGATCTTCTCATGAAAAAAATAAATATTAAAAATAAGGAGAAGAGGAGAAAACTTTTGGAGATAATTGTTATGTTATTGGTATATATTGTGGTGTTGGTTTCATGGGTATATATTTATCTCCAAACACTTCAAGTTGCATATATTAAATATGTACAGCTTTGTGTATGTCAATTATACTAAAAATAGGTGTCCAGGTCCAAATCATGGCTCTTCCATTTGCTATATGTCAGACTTGAGTCAAATTACACAACCTCAGTGTTCTACAGTTTCCTTGCTTATGAAATAAAGTTGATACTTTATAGAGTGTTTGCAGAATGAAACTATACAAAACACTGAGCACAGTTCTTAGCATAAATTATTTACTCAAAGCATGACAGCTGAAAGACACTGAATTCCAAACATCTTTATTTTAGTCTGATTTTTATGGATAAACTTCTTATAGATTCCTAGGAATAATTGTTAGAAAGTATTGAATATTTACAATGGCATTGGTTCTTGTAAAGTTAATATTTTCCATCCATTGAAAATTTTAAATAGATAAATTTTCATGTACTGAGTATGCCTTGGGGAACTGGGCAGATTTTTCAATGTTTTAGAATATAAAATATGGTTCTAAAATAGTGTGGTTATTAATGATTTATTTGGAATAGAGCAGCCTTAATTTTAAACATATGATTTAGCAGTAATATCTTGCCAAATAACATGAAAAAAACAAAGAAATATATTTCAAGAAAATAGAGAAATGAATAAATCAGTTTTGCAAAACTGATTTATTCAGTAACTGGAATTGATTCTGTTGCCCATAAAATTTTTTCAAACATGAGTTGCTCCTGACAGTTACTACACTTGGGATTGCTAGACCCTGGCTTAGAATTTTAGGTTTCATCCTTTTACCTGTTTGCTGCCAGCCATTCAGTTGTCAGATAGGATGGATGTCTTAACTCTTTTTATCTTGGATAGCCTTCCTTTGAACTATATCAGAAGCAGTTTTAAAAGACCATTATAATTTTCTGACACTAATTGAAGAGCTGAGCCGACAAGCGAGTCTTATAAGTGTGGTGTGGTGTGTGTGTGTGTGTGTGTGTGTGTGTGTGTGTGTGTGCGAATGTGCACACCTTTGTGCACATCTGAATGAGTTGTCTAGGGGAAGAAAGAGACTATCAAGGTGTTTTAGAACACCTAGAAGGAATGGTCGATAACTTCGTGTACAGTTTCCAGGGGAAAATATATCTTCAGATAAATTATCGGGACTAGTATGTAACTGAAGTTTCTGTTAAATGGAAGGGTGTCCCAGGATATTACAATGTAGCAATAAGCTGATTCAGTTAGAGAAAGGAGGAAATTAAAGTTAACCTAAGCAACTACTGTGTTATTGGTAGACACAAAATAATTATTAGGGAAAGACTGATTTTTGTAGACACATTGTTTTTCCCTCTCCCCTATAATAAGTTTGTTTACTGGTTATGTAGATAATTTATGCTTATTTTATGATACTAGGAATTTTAATGCATATTTTTCACAATTCTACCATCTAGAGATAAGCACTATTAATATTTTGATACCCATCAACTAATTTCATATATACATTTCCAGTTGAAATATAAAAGCAAAACAATAGTAATATCTTTTTCATAAATAAGAAGGCCCAAATATATAGAGGTGCTACATTATTGTACTTAGAACTTATCTACTCCACATCAAATATTATTTCTGAGTATAAACAACATATTTTAATATAAATTATGAATAACTTTAATATGGAACTGTCTTACATTTGCAAAATTCCCAAGGCAGTTAAAGAGTTCTCATATACCCAAAACCTAGTTTTGCACCCTAATTATTAACATTTTATATTATAGTACATCTGTCATAACTGATGTACCAATATTGTTACATTATTATGAACTTAAGTCTACACTATCGTCCTTTTTTCTGTTTTAGGATCTCATACAGGATACCACATTACATTTAGTCATCATTCTTAATAGGTTTCTTTTGAATGGGACAGTTAATCAAATTTTGTTTTTGTTTTTGTTGTGTTGACACTTTTGAGGACTACTTGTCGGGTATTTTGTATGATGTCCCTCTACTGAAATATGCCTGATGTTTTCCTCATTATTATATTGGGGCTATGGGTTTGGGGAAAGAAAATCACAGAGGTAAAGTAACATTTTATCACAAGAAATCAAAAGTATATACTATGAATATATCTCATCACAGTTGATGTAGACCTTGATCACCTGACTGAGGTAGTATTTGTCAGGTTTCTCCACTGTAAAGTTACTCTCCACCTCCCTCACACCCTACATTTCACACTCTATATTTTAGAAGAGAGACACTACTTAAAGTCCATGCTAAGGAGTAGGGAATTATGCACCACCTCCTTAAGAGAAGGTATATATGTAAATCCTTTAGAATTCTTCTACAATGAAAATTATTCCATGATTTGTTTATATCAGCATATACTCACAAATAATTATTTTCTATAAGCATACCTTGTTTTATTGTGCTCCACTTTATTGCACTTTGCAAATATTCTGTTTTTTACAAATTGAAGGTTTGTAATAACCCTGCATAGGGCAAGTTTTTCAGTGTCATTTTTTTTTTAAAGCATGTACTCACTTTTTGCCCCTGTGCCACATTTTGGCAATTCTTGCAATATATCAAAATTTTTCATTGTCATTATATATCTGTTAGGGTGAGGTGTGATCAAAGATCTTTAATGTTACTATTCAAAATATTTTGGGGCTCCACAAATTCCCCATAGAAGCTATGAAATTCATCAACATTTGTTGTTTGAGTTCTGACTGCAGGACTAACCAGTCAAAATAGTCTCTCTCCCTCTCTTTCGTCTCCCTACTCCCTGACACACAACAATATTGAAATTAGCCCACTTAAGAACATTGTAATGGCCTCTAAGTGTTCAAGTGAAAAGAAGAGTCATATCTCCCATCTTAAATCAAAAGCTAGAAATGATTAGTCTTACACAGGAAAGCATATTAAACATCAAAATGGGTCAAAAGCTAAGTCTACTGGACCAGTTAGCCAAGTGGTGAATGTGAGGAAAAGTTCTTGAAGAAAATTAAAAGTGCTACTCCAATGAACACACAAATGATAAGAAAGTTAAACATCCCTATTGTTAATTTGGAGAAAAGTTTCACAACATTCCCATAAGCCATAGCCTAATCCAGAGCAAGGTCCTTACTTTCTTCAATTCTATGAAGTATGAGAAAGGTGAGGAACTTTCAGAAGAAAAGTTTGAAATTATCAGAGATTGGCTCATGAATTTTAAGGAAAGAATCAATCTCCATAATATAAAAGTGAAAGGTAAAGCAGCAAGTAGTGATGTAAACTCTGCAGAAAATTATCTAGAAGATTTGGCCATGATAATTGAAGAAGGTGACAAACTAGACAATAGATTCTCAATGTAGACAAAACAGTTGTCCATTAGAAGAAGATGCCATCTAGGACTCTGACAGCTTAAAGAAGTCAATGCCTTACTCCAAACCCTCAAAGGAACAGCTGAGGCTCATATTAGAGATTAATGCAACTGCTGACTTTAAGTTGAATCCAATGCTCATTTATCTTTCCTAATGTCCTAGGTCCCTTAAGAATCATGCAAAATGTATTCCGCTTCTGCTCTATACATGGAACAACAACGGCTGGATGACAAAATATCTGGTTACAGTATTATTTACTGAATAATTTAAACCCACTGTTGAATACTTCTGCTGAGGGAAAAAGAATCTGTTCAAATTATTGCTGCTCATTGATAATGCATCTGGTCACTTAAGAGCTCTTATGACTAATGTTTTCACATAGCATCCATTCTTCAAGGAGTAATTTCAACTTACATGTCTTGTTATTTCAGAAATATGTTTTGTAAGGCTACAGTTACCATGGATAGTGATTATTCTGATAGAGTTAGGAAAAGTACATGGAAATCCTTGAAAGCATTCACCATTCTAGATGCAATGAAAAACATTTGTGATTCATGGGAGGGCATCAAAATTTCAAAATGGACAGGAGTTTGGAAGAAGTTGATTTCAACCCTCCTGGATGATTTTTTAGGGTTTCAAGACTTCAGTGAAAGAAGTAATTGCAAATGTGATGGAAATAGTGGGAAATTCAAATCAGAAGTGGAGCCTGAAGATGAGACTGAATTGCAGTAATACTAGAATAAAACCGATAAATGAAAAGTTGCTTCTTGTGGATGAGTGCAGAAAGTGGTTACTGGAGAGTAAGTCTACTAATAAAGATACTGTGAACAATGTTAAAATGACAACCAAGGATTTAGAATATTACTCATACATAAACTTAGTTGATAAATCAGTAGCAGGTGTTGAGAAGGTTGACTAATTTTGAAAGAAATTCTATAACGGATAATACTATCAAATGGTATCATACGCTACAGATAAATTTTCATGAAAGGAAGAGTCAATTGATGCAGCCAACTTTATCGTCTTATTTTAAGTATTGGCCACAGCCTCCTCCATCTTCAGCAACAACCACCCTGATCATTTAGCAGCCATCAACATTGAGGTAACACTCTCCACCAGCAAAAAGAGTATGTCTTGACGATGGGTCACATGACTGTCAGCAATTTTTAGCAATAGTTTTTTTAAAGTATGTATATTATGTTTTAGGCATAGTGCTATTACACACTTGCTAAACCACAATATAGTGTCAATATAACTTTTAAATGCACTTGGAAACCAAATAATTGGTTTGACTCTTTTTATTACAATATTCAGTTTCTTGTAGTGGTCTGGAACTAAGCCCACAACATTGCTAAGGTATGCCTGTATTAAAATTTTTAACTTTCATCCTACTAGAAACAACTTTGTCAACAGAAAGTATACCTTTTTTTCGGTTCCTTTTACCTTTAGTCTTACAGAATTAATTCTTTTCCAAAGTTACTTAATTAAACAATTTTTCTCCCCACCACATTCAGTGAGGTTGTTTCATTCATTTATACCACATCTGAAATGTCTTGGTACCGTCTACATTGCCTTTTGAAATTCCTCAAACTCCTAAGTACTTTTTCTTAATTTGAATACATTAAAGTGTTTTCTTTGTGCTGTGAAGTCCTATGAAATTTGACAAATACTTAGTGTCATGCATCTGCAATTAAATTATTAAACATAATAGTTCACCACTCTAAAAATTTATCTGTGCTCCTTCACCTCATCCACCTTTCCTACTTTTCATGTGACCCTACTTTTAAATTTTTTTCCTATTGCTATATTTTGCCATCACTATAGTTTTGTCTCTTCCAAAATACTATACAATTAAAACACAATGAAATGAATAAAGCTAGCATAAAAATCAGAGTGCAGGTCTTTGGAATATTATGCAGCCATAAAGGAGGACAAACATATGAACTTTGACGTAACTTGGATGGATTTAGAGTCGATCATACTCAGTGATCTATCACAGAAACAAAGAACAGTGTACCATATGTTCTTACTCATAAGCGGACCTTAAACAATTATCATAATACTATAAGAAAGGGATTGATAGTAGTGGGAAACTGCCAAGATGGCAGAGGTGGGATTGGCAGTTGGGGGAAAACTGCCAGGGCAGGGAAGGGCACACCTCATCAACAGGGGTACCTGCATAATGAACATTTGTGTACCCAATCCTGAATCGTATCCCACATCTTTAAAATTAAAAAAAAAAAATTCAAATAAGTTTGGCTAATATTTAGGAAAGTAATTGATGAATACTATCATAAGCCAACATTTAGCTTTCTAAAAATATTGCAAAATGTCGTCCAAAGCTGCTATATAATTTCCCATCACTGCCAACAATAGCTGAGCATTTGTAATGATTTGCATCGTTACTAGTAGCTGATATTGCCATTTTTTTAAATTTCAGCCCTTCTTATATATGTGCAGTTGTATCTTTTTGTTTTCATTTGCAATTATCTAATAAAAATACAGTGAAATATATGTTGATATGTTATTTTTTATCTGCATATCACCTTTGGTGTAGTATGTGTTCAGATCCCTTACATATTTTCTAATGAAATTTTTTGCTCTTATTGAGTTTTAATATTTTTTGAATATTTTAGACACAAGCTTTTTTATCAGTATGTCTTTGACCTGTCTTGAGTCTTTTAACACAGTATTTTGCACAACATGTGTTTTCAATTTTAATTATGTTTAGATTATCAATTTTTTCTTTCAATGATTATACTTTTGGAATTGTATTTAAAAACTTACCTCCAAATTCATGGTCATCTAAATTTTCTTCTATATTTACTATTTAGAAAGTTTTACATTTGTGTTTAGTATGTTCCCTTACAAGTTAATTTTGATGAAATGTGTAATAAAATTTCATAAATCACAAGACTGCTACTGATGAACTCCTTCCTTTTTGTTTGTCTGAAAGTTTTTGATCTGCTTCACTTTAAAAGGATAATTTCACTAGTTATAGAATTTTTGGTGCCTTTTTTGTAACACTTTAAATATTTCATTACACTCTTGCTGGCATCATTTGTGCTGAGAGGTTTGATTATACTTATTCCTCTCTAGGTAAGATATTCTTCTCTCGGGCTACTTTAAAGATTTTCTTTTTGTCTGCTTCCATTTCCTGGAATAGATTGTCAAGAATTAGGATCACTTGTATGTTAAATATATGGTAGACTTCACAAATGACCACATGGATCAAGTGTTTTCTGGAGGTTTAGACTTAAATGTCCCTTCTTTCCCTATCTTCCTAAGATAGGATTTTTTTTTTCTTTTTTAAAAAAAAATAAAGGTGTGGGGTATAAATCAGGTTTAGGTGTACAAATGTTGATTATGCAGACATCCTTGTTGATAAGGATGCCAATCCCATCCCCTACCCAATAACCGTTTCCCACTACTGTCAATCCCTTTCTTATAATATTATAATTGTTCAAGTTCTGCTTATGAGTGAGAACATATGGTACACTGTTCTTTGTTTTTGTGATAGATCACTGAGTATGATCGACTCTAAATCCATCCAAGTTGCTGTGAAGTACAGATGTTTAACGTCCTTTATGGCTGCATAATATTCCACTGTGTATATTTACCACTTTTTTTTTATCCAGCCCAGTTTTGATGGGCAGGATGGTTGGTTCCATGTTTTTGCTATTGTGAATGCAGCTGCAGCAAACATACATGTGCAGGTGTCTTTTTTGTAGAATGATTTGAGTTCCTCCAGGTATATTCCCAATAGGGGAATTGCTGGGTTATATGGAAGGTCAATTTCTAGTTCTTTCAGAAATAGCCACACTGTCTTCAAACAAAGAGGTTGCACTAGTTTGCATTCCTACCAGCAGTGTAGAAGCGTTCCTTTTTTCTGCATTCTCTCCAGCATCTGCTGTTGTTTGTTTTACTAATGATGGCCATTCTTATTAAGGTTAGGTGGTATCTCCATGTGGTTTTGATTTGCATTTTTCTGATGATGAGTGAGGCTGAGCACTTTTTCATGTGCCTGTTGGTTGCCTGTTTATCTTCTTTGAGAAGTGTCTATTCATGTCTTTTGTCCACTTTTTAAAGGGGCTGTTTGTTTTTTTTCCTTTTGGCACATTTGAGTTCCTTGTAGATCCTAGATGTTAGGCCTTTGTCAGACATGCCGTTGACAAATATTGTTTCCTATTATGTGGGCTGTCTCCCTGCTCTCAACAGCTTCTTTTGCTCTGCTTTCTTGACAGTTTATTTTGCTTTGCAGAAGCTCATCAGTTTGATGAGGTCGCACTTATCTATCTTATTTCTTATGGTTGGGCACTTAGGGTTCTAATCAGAAATTGGTTGCCAGTTCCAGTTTCCATAAGGTGTGTCCTGTGTTTGCTAAGATTCTTATAGTTTGAGGTTTTACATTTAGGTCTTTGATCCATTTAGAGTTAATTTTTGTGTATGGTGATAGATAGGGGTCCTGTTTCAATCTTCTGCCTGTGATCAGCCAGTTTTCCCAGCACCATTAACTGAATAAGCTTTCCTTTCCCCGGTGGTTTTTGTTGGGGCTTTATCAAAGATGACTTGGTTGAGAAATTGAGGCTTTGCCTCCTGCATCTCTATCTTCTTCCATTGGTCTATATGTCTGTTCTTGTTCCAATATCAGACTGTTTTGATTACTGTAACCTTATAGAAAAGTTTGAAGTCTGGAAGTGTGATACCTATTGCTTTGTTTCTTTTGCTAAGAATTATTTTGGCTATTCATAGTCATTTATGTTTCTATATGAATTTCTGTATTGTCATTTCCTGGTCTGAGAAGAATGATGTTGGCAACTTAATGGGTATTGTGCTGAATCTGTAGATTGTCTTTGGTAAGATGGACATTTTAACAATGTTCATTCTTTCTAACCATGAGCATGGAATATTTTTCCATTTGTTTGTGTCTTCTTGGATTTTGTGGAGCAGTGTTTTGTAGTTCTCATTGTAAAGGTCTTTTGCTTCTCTGGTTGGGAAGATTCCAAGGTATTTCATTTATGTGTGGCTACTGTGAATGGGATTGTGCTTTTAATTTGGGTCTCTGCCTGCTTATTGCTGGTGTATAGGAAGGCAACTGTCTTTTGCACGTTTATTTTGTACCCTGAGACTTTGCCAAAGTCCTTTATCAGTGCAAGCAGGTTTTTGACAGATTCTCTTGGATTTTCAAGGTAAACTTTTTCTGCATCTAATGATATAATTATGTGGTTCTTGTTTTACATCTGTTGATGTATTTGATTACATTTATGGTCTTTGAATATTTAACTAGCCCTGCATCCTGGGGATGAAGCCTACTTGCTTATGTGACGTCAGAAAGTCCTTGTATGATGTCAGAAAGTCCTCCATTTCATTTAGGTTTCTAGTTTGTTTCTATATAGGTGCCCATAATAATCTCTGATAATATTTTGTATTTCTTTGGGGTCATTTGTGATTTGATCTTTCGTATTACTGATTGTATTTATTTGGGCTTTTTCTCTCTTACCATTCTGACTAGGGGTCCATCAATCTTGCTAATTCTTTCAAAAACCATCTTTTTATTTTGTTGATGTTTTCTGTGATATTTTTGTTTTCTATGGCTCGTACTTGAGCTCTTATTTTGGTGATTTGGATTCTTATGCTAAAGTTTTAATTTTGGTGGCCTTCTCTTTTCAGCTCCCTTAGGTGATTTGTTAGACTCTCAACTTGTGATCTTTCCATTTTCTTGATGTATGCTCTTAGATAAATAAATTCCCCTCTTAGAACTGATTTCAAGGCAACCTGGAGGATTTGGTAAGATGTTTCTTCATTTTCATTTGTTTCCAGCAATTTTTAGCTTTTGTTTGATTTCAGTGTTGACCCAGTAGTGATGCAGCATCATGTTGCTTAGTGTCATATGTTTGAGGGCCTTGGGGAAATGTTGTTGGTGTTGATATTTATTTTAATTCCACTGCAGTCTGAGAATGTGCATGGCAAGATTTCAACCTTATGGAATTTGTTTATGCTTGATTTATGACCAAGGATGTGATCGATATTGGAGTATGTTCCATGTGGTGATGACTAGAATGTATATTCTGTGGTTGTTGGGTGAAATAATCTGTAGGTTTCTATTAAGTCCATTTGGTCAAGTGTCAAGTTTAGGTTCTAGATCTCCATGTTGATTTTGCCTCGATGATCTATCTGGGACTGTTAGTGGGGTATTCCAGTCCCCTGCTATAATAGTGTTAGAGTCAATATTTTTTTTAGTCTAGTTAGTAGTTGCTTTATAAATACTGGTGCTCCTGTGTTTGATGTGTATATATATATATATTTAGGATGGATATTTTTTGTTAATAGATTGAACCTTTTATTATTATGTAGTGTCCTTTTGCATCTTTTTAAATTTTTGATAGCTTATAGGTTGTTTTGTCTGATATTAATTTTGTGACTACTGCCTTGTTTTGTGACTTACTTGCCTGGAAACTTGTTTTCCATCCTTTAACTTTGAGTGTTTTCACCCCTTGTGTTCAGATGAGTTTTTTGGATGCAAGAAATAAATGGGTTGTGGTTTCTTCTCCAATTTGCTATTCTGTGTCTTTTCAGTGGTGCATTTAGTCCATTCACATTCAGGCTGATTATTAAAATGCGACTGTTTATCCATGTCATGAGGTTCTTAAAAAGTTTTTACTGTATTTTATTTTGGTTTGGGGTTTGATGTATGTATTTTCAAGTTTCTTGTTGTGCTTTATTTTCTGTTGATTCTGTGCTCTGCTGTTCTCTTGGGAACTGTGATCATTCTTTCTTTTTTTTTTTTCCTTTCTTCTGTGCTTAATACTTTTTTAAGTGTCTCCTGTAGAGCTGGTCTGGAAGTTGTATAATCTCTTAGGCATTCAATATCTGGAAAGAATTTTAATTCTCCATCACTGATGAAGCTGAGTTTGGCTAGATAGGAAATTCTTGCTTGAAATTGTTTATCTTTGAGGATTTTGAATATCAGGCTCTAGTCCCTTCTTGCTTGTAGTGTTTCTACCAATAGGTCTGCTGCTATTCTCACTGGTTTTCCCTGGTAGGTAGTCTGACCTATCCCTCTTGCTGTCTTTAGGATTTTTTTCTACTGTGCCTACTTTGTGTAGGCAAATTACTATGTGTCTAGGAGTTGGGCTTCTCATTTGATGTCTTGTGGGGTTCTGTATACCTCCTGTGCTTGACTGGTCACATCTCTGGTGAGATGGGGAAAGTTCTTGGATTACCTCCTGGAATACTTGCTGCAAGTTGTTCTCCATTTCCATTTCTTCCTCTGGGATACCAATCAGGCATAGATTTGGCCTCTTGATATAACTGCACATCTCTTGTAGGCTTTTTTCTTGCTTTCTGAGTTTTCTTTCTATGTTTTTTACAGATTGCTTAATTCCATCTAATCTTCTCATTCTGAAATTCTTTCTTCAGTTAGATTAATTCTGCTTTCCATGCTTGTCATCTTATTATTTATTTCCTGGATGAAATTTTTTATTGCCAAAGTCTCTGTTACAAGTTCTTTCAGTGTTGTATGTTGCCTTTCTTGGGTTTTATTCACTCTTTCCATCCATTCCCTAATCCCTGTCATATTCTTGGACCAATCATTGGTGACTTCCATTGTTTTGGCATCAAGGTCTGATTTTTCAGGAGTTTTCTCTTTGTTACACTTGAAATTGCTTGTGGTCTTTCCTTGGTCTTTTCTCATTTGTGACAGATTTCTTGTTTTTCTCTTTAGTTCTGTTATTCAGTGTCTGTAGGAGAGACTTTCCTTTCTGATGTTTGCTCTGTCCTCTATTCTTCCTTGATCTGTTCTCTGGATTTGTTCTATTTTTAAATAGGATGGTGGATGGGAAGCTTTGCTGTCTCTTGTAGTTTTAGAAAGTCAAATAAAGTAGGGTATGGGGCACTAGGATTCAGAAACTACTTGCAAATTACAATGTTCATTTATTGTGTTATGTGTTCCCAGAGAACCACTCCCCAACACCACTCTATATGATGATGCAAAGCAGAAACCAATGCAAAAAACAATTGAACACACACACACACACACACACACACACACACACACACACTCACTCCCCAACACAAACTGAAATAACAGCAAAGTGAAACAAAATAAGCAACAGTAACAACAACAACAACAACAAAAAAACAAAAAACAAGAACACTGAACACACACATATGCCTAGCATAAACTGAATGGAGAAGAGAAACAGACTGGAAAAAAAAAGAAAGGACTTTAGATAGAACCCTCACACATATATTGACACACATCTTAAACTATAAAAAAATGAAAATTAAAAAAAGCAGAAGAGTAAAAACAAACCAACAACAACTGCAAAATTGAAAGATGAGCACTCAATCATTCACATACACACATAAACAGAAAACAATAAATTAAGAAAGAATCTGAAAAAGAGAAGAAAAAAATTGGGGGACGCAGATCAAATCCTCATATACACATTCATGCACAAAGAAAAAATATTTAAAAAACAGAGAACAAACAGGCAAAAATTTTTTAAAAATTAAAAAAAATATAAAAACCCTGCCCTCTTGAAGTAGGCTCTGTAATTATTTCTCTAATCAGGTGGGGAGGTGTGGTATTGTCTCTTCCTCAGGTATGTATTCCCAGGGGGTGCCCCAGTCAGGTCTATCCTAGAATGGAGTTGTTTTACTATGACTGATGTCCAAACTCTGCCTGGGTTTGTCCATCTCAGTCATGGCCCAGTTGTGTGGGCTTGACGCTTAGAGGATTACTGGGGATGAGTTGGTTTGGGTCAGTCCCAGACTCACTACCGGTCTCTTTCAAGTCTTTCCTCATCCTTTTCTGGCCACACCCTTTGTCCTCCCTGGATCAGGGTAGTGGAGTCAGCACTCATCATGTCCCTCCAAAGTTTGTGCTTTGAGGATAGTCCCTCTGGGTCACAATCAATCTCTGAGTAGTTGATCTGCCAGTCACAGAGATTGGGTCTGTTGCTCCGTGGTGAGCAAGTCAGAGCACTTCCCTGCCCTGCCTTCAAGATGGTGGTGAGATGACTCTCTTTTTTTTTCTATGGGACTCTGTTTCTGGACTCCTTCCACAGCCCCACTGCCAGTGTCATGCCATTCACTTAAGTTGTAAGGCAAAGCCTGGAGCCAGCAATCTCTCCTGCTGCATTGATGAGGCAGAGCCTGGGGTAGTAGTCTCTCCCTTTCCCTTCTTCACAGGAAAACTTTTGTCCATTAAAAAAAATTGGCACTCAGCTTCTGTGACCTGTGAAGAGCCAGGGACCAAGCAGAGAAGCTGTAGCACCAGTTTTTGCACCAGGGCCCTGGCCACTTGCTCATGAGTCCCCACTTAGTTCTCCCAGCATTTTCTTCTAAGGAAGGGTTTTGTTTTTGTTGATTAAAAAAAAATGGTTCTAGTCGTCTGTGTCCCGGGAATCACTAGGGTTCAAGCTTAGCACTTGCGGCACCAGCCACTGCACTAAGAGAGCCCTGGCTGCTAGCTTCCAAGCCCTCACTCAGTCAGCAGTCATATGCCCACACACTTATCAGCATGTACACAAAATTTTCCATACACTCACTCACTCAGACGAGGACTCACATAGCCTGACTGACTTGGTCGCTATCTTCCCGACCTCCCACCAGGTAGAAGGTTTAAATGTTGAATTTAAATCTTTTCCACATGAATTTATATATGTATTCAATGTTATAAATTTTTTCAACACTAGTTTCCCAACATTCAACAAACTTTGATAAGTAGCATTGTTTTTATTTTCATTTAGTTTTCAATATTTTAAAATTTTTGTTGAAATGTATTATTTGACTCATATGCTATTTAAACGTGTCTTGATTAATTTTTAAATATTTGGTAAATTTTATAACTATCTTTCTGTTATTGATTTCTATTTTAATTCCACTGGAGCCTTAAAATAGAGTTTGTATAATTTTTATTATTTTAACTTTGTTAAAAGTTGTTGTATTGTCTAGAAGGTTTTCCACTTTTGTGAATGTTCCAGATGAGCAAACAGAATTCATACTCTGCTATTGTGGATAGAGTATTCTAAAACTGTCAATCAGATCAAATTGATTGATAATACTGACCAAGTCCTATTCGTGCTTAAATTTTGCATGAACTATCTATAAATTACTGAGAAGAGTTGCTGCAATCTTTGATCAAAATATTGCATTTGTCTCTTCTTATAGTTCTGTTAGTTTGTGATGCACTTATTTTGATGATCTCTTTTTAGTGCATATATGATTAAGATGGTCAAATATTTTTTGGAGCATTGACTACTTCATTATTATGCAATGTCACTATTTCTCTTAATTATTATTGTTCTGCTTAGTCTGAAATTTACATAGCTACCTTGGCCTTTTTAAAATTAGTGTTATTATAGTTATATTTTTTCATATCTTTACTAATTAACTATCTTAGTCTTTATATATATATATTTTTTGAGTTGGAGTCTCACTCTGTCACCCAGACTGGAGTGCAGTGGCCACTCCCAGCCACCGCAGCCTCGATCTGCTGGGCTCTGGCGATCCTTCCGCCTCAGCCTTCCAAGTAGTCAGAATTACAGGCATGGGCTACCACGCCCAGCTGATTTTTTGATTTATTGTAGAGATGAGGTCTCGCTGCCCAGGTGGGTCTCAAACCCAGGGGCTCAGGCAATCCACTCACCTCAGCCTCCCAAAGGCACAGGATTACAGGCTGAGCCACTGAGCCCGGCTTTAGTCTTTATATTTAAGGTTAATTTTCTATAGAAGGCATAGGGTTAAATCTTTTTTAATCCGATTTGAATATCTTTCTCTTTTAATTGGCATATTTAAACTATTCACATTCAGTGTGATTGTTGATAATGTTGAATTAATATCTGCCATATTTGTAACTATTTTCAATTTATTTGTTCCTTGTCTCTTTTTCTGCATTCCTTGGATTGAACTAGGCATTTTCTCTGATTCTATTTCACTCACGCTAATACTATACTAATTTTACTTAAAAAAATTAATGATTGCTCTAGATTCTGCAATATACTTTTATGACTAATCTGAATCCACCTTCAAATAACACAATACAATCCCACACATAGTGAAAGTATTTTATAGTATTCTCACTTTTTCTCTTTCATGTTATGACATTGTTATAATTTGTATTGTTTATCCACATGTTATTCTCACCTCATACGTTGTAACTATTATTACTTAAACAAAATTCTACTTTAGGTCAAGTAAAATAAGAAAAAATAAAATATATTTATTTATTTACTAGTATCCTTTTATTTTTCTTAATTTTTCATTCTTATTTTTTGACTCCAAGTTTCTGACATGTAATTTTCCTTCTATATTTCTTTCTTACTTATTTTTTGTGGCTTTTCAGTTTTGTAAATTTATATTGAGATATTTTCAAGATCCCTGATTCTTTTCTTAGTTGTGTTCAATCTACTGATGAACCTATCAAAAAACATTCTTCAATTCTTTTATAGAAATTTTTATTTCTAAACTTCCATTTTGATTCTTTCCTAGAGTTTGTATCTCTCTGCTTGCATTTACCCACTTGCTTTACATACTGTCTATTTTTACCATTAGATTTATTAGTATGCAATCATTCCCTGATCATTCAAAATGTGCTACATCTAATTCTGTTTCTGATGCTTTGTTTATCCTCTCAGCCTGAGGTTTTACCTTAAGACACCTTGTAATGTTGCTTAACATTAAACATAATGCATTGGATAGTAGGAAGCAAATATATCTTCAGGGTGAGGTTCTATGTTAATTTGTCTAAAAATTGAGCTGAGCTACATTTGCTATAGCTGTATATGCAACTTCTTCTAGTGTCTTTGTGTTTTTACTTCCTAGTCATTTGGGGGCTTCTTTGGGCTACCTTAAAGAGCTTGCCTCAGATAGTTTACATGCCCTGCAGCTCTCTCAGGATTAATCCACTGTTTTTATGTGAGATCCTTTTATGATTAGATATAGAATAAAATAATTTTGCAATATTACAAATGAATCAAAGTCACTTATTGCATCTGTTTCCCTGAAAAGTGGGATTCACGAATATTTCTAGCTTGTGGTTTTCCCTTAGGTGATACAGCAAAGCTAGATTTGAAGAAATGTCCCTCCCTCAGGTGATAGTCTTTTCCTCTGGAGAGCCACCCTCTGTTATGGGGAGCTCTGGGCATATTTCCAAGTGATTATTCATCTACTCCATCTGCCAGGCACTGGAAAGAATATTTCTTGACTTCACTATTGGTATCTGGTGGAGTAACTAGAAGCAAGATCCAGGAGAATGTGGAAACCTCCCTGAACTGCAACCCCAAGGACCTTGTCATACTTAAGTTAGTCCACATTTAGCATCCAGCAATTCATCAAAATTATCAAGTATGTGTTGTTTCAGTTTTCACTCCAGCTGAGTCTGCTCCAGATAATGCATTACTTGCTGTGACTTTCTGTATTTACCTCTCTCTCCAGATTTCAAGATAGTGGTTTGCCCTGGGGCCTCAGTTCTCTGATGGGTCCAAAAAGGAAAAGTTATTGATTTTCAGTGTGTTTATTATTCTCCAGTGATAATTTTTAAGTTGTTTAGATTAAAGCTGAAAATTAAAGTCTAAATATTCTGTTTAAAATGCAATTTTAATGATATATAATACAGGTATAGTGTAATATAAATTTCCAATCCATAGTAATGGACTTTGTTTGTTTTTATATGTGTGTTGCTCTTATTCATAGCTCTGTCATAAGTCTTTAGGCACACTGTGATAATTTTCCTAGGATAAATCCTTAGAAGTAAAATTATTGTGTCAAAAAGATTGCAGTTTTAAAATTTTTGATATATAGGGTCAAATTGCTTCCATAGTGTTTATCTATGCTTTCTACTCTACTATTGGATCTTAAAAAGATAGCCTGCTTCCCTGAAAAATATGGAATGTTATATAATCTTTATTTTTATCTGTCTCTGTTACTAGGTGAAAATTTTTATATCTGTGATTTTATTTTTATAACTTTAAATACTGGTTTGATATTTATCGATTACTGACATTTTTTTTCTTTTCTTTGTATTTTCTGTTTATGCCCTATATTGCATATATCCATTTTATTATCTCTTCAGGTACTTGTGAGAAAAATAAAATAAATTGTGTGTGTGTGTATGTGTGTGTGTGTGTGTGTGTGTGTGTATAAGGAAGGAGGGAGAAACAAAAAGGAGACAGGGGATGGGAGAAGGAGAGGAAGTGGGATGGGGGAAAGAGGAAAAGAGAGATTAGAACTTGTTTGAACAATCTTTCTTTTCTAACTAGCCCTGCATCCGAAACTTCTCACAAAAATCTAAGTCTCATGCATTTGATGGTGCTATCTAGTGAAAAGTGATCAGAGAGCTAGCCTACAAAAAGGCAACAAATGCCCCAATAACCTTTACCCAGCTCATATCTTAGAAATTCTCTAATCTTAGACTGAAATACAAAACCCTGGGTTCAGTGAAACACCAGAGACAAAAATATCAGACTTCTCCCACAGACAAAGTGCTAAAGATGTTAAACATCTCAGGGACGCCATTCTTAGTTTCAATTTTAGGGATCATGTTTTTTTAATGGTCAATTTTGATGATTCCAAGCAAAGTCTACTCAAAACATATAGCTGAAGTATCTAAAATACAGTGGTCGGGTTTTACTTAGTCAGAGGCTCAACTGTCCCTAGTATAGCCTAGGCTAAGAGTGGATGGGTCAAGTGTCCACTACATTTAACTCAGCAAGTAAGACACCTATGTCTTCACTAGATTAAGATTAGAATCATAAAAACACAGAGCAGTGTATCACCTCAAAGGAAAGTTTTAGTAGCTGCACCTAAAACAAAACATTGAGAAAAACAGGAAATTAAAACATCTCATTCAGATCCTCTTCAAGCCTTGCTGAGATGGATTTCCTGTCAGTAATTGACAAATGTCAGGGCCAAAGAGGTTGATAGGATTTGGACTGAAATTGTCCCATTACCTTTAGAGCCAGATTTCAGGAAGTTGTTTTCAAGACACACCGGTTCTTAATATAAAACTTACCAAGAAAAAGTATTGTAGACTTTCTTTCAGGGGATCTTGGAGGAGTATAAATCAGATAATAATTTCTTTGCTCTCAGAATAAAGTCTGTGCACTTAATTATTTTTTATTTTATTTTTATAATTTGTAATAGGAGGTATGTGGGGATTTCAGGGAAGATGGTGGCATAACCAGTCAGACTGCATGAAAGCCCTGTGTGTGTGAGTGATTGTAGGGACAATTCTGTGTGTGTTTTTGTGTGTAAGTGGGAGTGTGAGAGACTGAATGGGGACTCAAGAAAAGTGCCCAGGACCCTTCTGGTGAAGGTGCTGGTGCCACGGCTGCTCTGGTTGGACCCTAGAACTTCCAGGAGTGCAGAAGATGAGCGCCATTTTCTAAAATCAGCAGAGTGTTTTCTGGGAAGAACTATCATAGTGATTGCTGACCCCAACACCACAGTGCTGGGCTGAGTTGGAAGCAAGGGTCTTGAAGGAGGGAGTGCAACGAGGGAGCCTGAGGTAGAGACCTGGGGAAACAGTGGGGAGAAGCCACCCTGAGCCTGGACTGTGCTCCAGAGCCTTGCCACTGGGTTCTGAGATCTGGAGACTGTGGAAACTGCTGGAGAGGAAGCTATTGACCATGTCTATGACAGGAACAGCAGCTGCAGAGAAACTGAGCAGACTCTGTAATGCCTAGGTAGAGAAGTGCTCCAGGGTGGCCTCTGCAGAACAGCAGAACTGCATCTTGAGATCAGGTGCTCTCTTTGTGTTGTCTTGGGGCTGATCTTTGCCACCTGAAATAACATTGCCCCCAGTGAACAACCACTGGAGGGAAATGGCAGATGCGGTACCCCAGGTGATCTATCCTCCACCCTTAGCCAACTACTGGGAGATAGATGCAGATAGGAGAACTGACCAAGAAGGAGGTTGGTGAGTGCCTAATTGACTCCCCGCCATCTCTAGCAACAAGTGAAAGAGATTGGAAGGACAGAGCAGAGACAGGAGTCCTCATTCCCTTGCCATGACCTGGATCCCCTGAGAGCTGTGACAAAGCTGGGAGAGGAAGGAAGGGAGTGAGATCCTGAGAGATGTCATGTCAAGTTATTTCAGCCCCTTCCTTCACACAGGCATATGATGGCTACCAATTGCAGGCAGCAAGGGGTGAAGATTCTAACATCTTAAGTTCAAACAGTGAATAGGGAACCTGCATTAATAACCCTGTAGTCACAGAACCCATCACAAGAGGGAGCCTCCCCTCTCAAAGAGACATACTAAAGCTGAGAACTCTTTATCAACATCTGTTTTTGTTTTTTGTTTTTTGTTTTTTGCAGGGGAGACTGAGTATTGGTTTGTATATTTGATTATCTCATTTGGTTGCTTTGTTTGTTAGTTGATTTTCTCTTTTCTATCCTTCTTCTATTTCTCTTTCTTTATTCTTTCTCTTTTTTATGTTCATTTATTTTTTTCTATTTTTCTTTCCTCTTTTCATCTCCTTTTCCTCCTTTCTATTTTTTTTTTCTCTTCCCTCTTATACCTTGTCTTGGAGTCAGGGGCTATGCAAGTGTACCTGCTGTAAGGTCACATTATGCAGGGATAGAGAGTAAGTCCCGATTGGTCCATTCATGAGAAGGCAAGCATTATGACATGCCAACAGGTTCAGAATCCTTGCAGCCCCTCCAACCCCTCGTAAGTGCTCAAAATGGTAAAGAGACAGCACAATACCCCACTCCCAGCCCTACTTCACAGTTGAACAAAACCAGAGCCCCGGCTTAAGGAAGTACAATAGGTAAAGTAAATATCAGAAGTGACTGCTTCTTCATTTTCCACTGAGCAACAGAATTAAAGAGATTGATAAAGGAATTGCTATAAATTAAGAAAAACCAACAAAAAAACTGCCAGTAACCATCCAAGTCCCAGCAAAGAGTCAGTGCTAGAAGGAACAGCTACTGGGGCACAAACAATGTCTATCTCCCAGAACAACAGTACCCAGAGGGTACTTATGGAGATCAGAGAATCATTGGATAAAATGAATAAAAATCAAGAAATGCAAGGGCTAAAACTAAATGAAATTGAAATGGAACTAGACAGGCTCAAGAAAGTGTACTTAAAAATAATAGACTTTCTTTAGCTAGTTTGCACCAAACTTTAGCATGGTAGAAAAATTGAAACTCCATATAAAGTTTACCATTAAATAAAATCTTTTCCATTGGGTTATATTAATCCTCGGCTCTTCAGATCCAGCTAAATGGACATATACTCAAAATACATTTCTTACTTAAGTCCTGAAAAAGAATGTTTTCATAGCATAAGAAACATGGAAAGAAACACTCTTAAAAACAAATTAAGTTATGAATCTAGTCAGATACAATAAAATTGGAAGGCCAGTTATAAGGAATAAGATCAGTTTTAACTCACATACCATATTATCTATGTTCACATAAATGTTTGCTAAGTATTTGGTGTGCCTATGCAAAAATATCCTTCTGTCATTATTCAATTTTTTTCTGCAGAAATAATAATCCTGGCAGAAAAATGTGGTATACTTAACAGATTAGACAGATCAGTAGCAGAAGAATACAAGAAATAAACAGGGTTGAAGAAAGCAACCTATATAATATAATATTGTCCCTTGAGATTAGTGACAGTGAAAAGTGATTATAACTTCTAGGCCTAACGTTCAAGGGGAGGGATTAGTTATTGAAATTCAAAAAGCATGTCTATATGAATGGGGCAAACTGAGAACTATGGATCTTTGTACAGGGGGCTGCCAACATACACAGAGATGGCACTGAGGACACAGGGGAGTAAACAACCTATTCTCACTTTTCTTCTTTCCTCTGATGGTCTGTCAATATCTCCCCTTGTCTGTGTCTGACTGAAAGCTAAAAATCAAGAGAATTGGTTAAATCGATGCAAGGATCTTAGATTCTCTAGGCATAAAGCAGAGTGAGAAAAGCTACAGATGGCAAAAAGTAATTCCTTCCACTTAAAAAGGCAAGCTAATGTATGGGACACCAGGTCTAGACTGCAAGCCAACATAATAAGTATAAGAATTAATCAGAATAGTTTTGTAGAGAAGCCGAATGTTATCTAAGAATGCGTGGAACAAAGTCCAAAATACAAAACTAGGGAGACACTATAGTAAATGTAATCATCAAAAAGTGATTTTAGAAAGGCACATTCTAACAATGAGACACTGTGGACGATTAAAACCATCTCACAGAAGTAAGAGGAAAATCTAATGTTGGCAGTCTCTTGTGATCTCTTCCTAGATGGTTCAGCACACATAACCGTTTTTGAGGCATGAGGGAAACAGTTGGCATAAGGAACTGTCTAAAAATTAATTTACATTGCCTGTCTGGTGCAGTAAAATGAATTCACTTATATACTACCGGGAGCAATGAAAACTGTTAGTACCCTCTGGGAAACAATATATAGCAAGAGCTGTAAAATGTTCCTTCTCTTTGACTGAAAATAACAAGTTTTACTGTATGTTTCATCATATTTGTTTTTTAATAAAAATGCATTTAGTTAAGTAATGCTGCTGAAAATATCTAAGTGTGAACTTTAGAAAGAAGATATTTAATATCTTCCTGCTGGAGCTTAGTTGGATTGAGATTACATTGGCCATGGTAGTAAAACAGGGCTGAGGGAGGAAAACGAACCATCTGTCACATATACCAGATTATGCTTGAGAAAAAAAAAATACATAATGCCAGAAGTGAAAACTAGATGATAACAACTAAAAAATTTTATTACATAAATAAGACTGAAATTAAGAGATGTGTAGGAAGCTGAGATCCCAAGTCAAAAGGGTGAAATAGATAAAACATACAGAGGGGTGGAACTTTTAAAATGGAATCTATTTATAAAAAATGTGTATTTATTCTTGCGTGCTTAAACTTCCGTCACCTTCAAAGCACTCTCTATTTGATGCAATACATCAAGACGCTTTTTACACTGTTCAAAACTGTTTTTGAACTCATCAATTTTGATGCCTTTTAGTGCTTCTGCCATTTTTTGTTTCACCTCTTCCATACTGGCAAACGTTTCCATTTGAGGACTTGCCCAGGACAAGAATGGATGAATAGAGAGGTTGGGGCATGGGGATTATGCTGTTTTTGACCAAAAATTGCTAAACAGTGCAGTGTGGGCAGTTGTTCATGTAAATCTCTCATCATGAAATGGACAAACATGTTGAAAGAATCTCCCCCCCAAAATTCACTAAAGCCAAACACAACCTCTCACAACAACATTAGCTGGTACACTGACGTCAATGAGTTCCTAGAACACTTACCTCCCAAGGGCAGCTTTTACTTCATAGGACTCATCTTCCAAAAATAATTCCAATATTTTTGGGGGTCCCCTTATACATAAAGAGCAACATAGTAAATGGACAAAAGGGAAATATATTGGAAAAATAATCAAAGCAACAACTGTTGTTGATAGCTGATATATGACATGATGCAAGACATAGCTGATATATGACATAGCTGATATATGACATGATGCAAGAAATGAAGCGGGGAGTGGAAATATGTGAAAGATGGATTGACAATTGGCAAGAGTCATAGACCAGACCCTTCTGCTGACTCTGTCAACAAACACAGGAATACTTATAGCACTAAATCAACTTCATAAGAGGTCTGAACAGTAAATGTGGGCCTAGCATCTGGGGGACTTAGAGAAATGCTCTTGTTACAGAGTACGGTGAGTTCTAATTATTGAAGCCTGCTAAGCCAAAATTCATAGATAGAAGGGTAGGAAAGATAAACTCTACCCTAAGCTGGTTAATTTTGTAATAAGTGACTTTAAATAAAATATATGGCATTCCATTAAAGTCAAGGCACCTAAATGTGTACACATTGAGAAAACTCTAGTCAGCAGCAAACATAAAACTGATGTGGCTACTTTTCTCCCAAAATGCAAGTGAGAGATCAAGCCAGGTGGTATGCATTCTCTTTGTTAGCCAGGTAGCAGAGTGTAATGGAAAGCATAAGGACTTTGGAGATCAAAAAAAGATCTGGGCCAGGCTCGGTGGCTCAGCCTGTAATCCCACGCTTAGGGAGGCTGGAGGTGAGTGAATTGCCTGAGCCCGCGGGTTTGAGACCCACCTAGGCAACTTGGCGAGACCTCATCTCTACAATAAATAAATAAAAAATTAGCAGGGTGTGGTAGCACGTGCCTGTAATTCCATCTACTTGAAAGGCTGAAGTGGAAGAATCACCGGAGCCCAGCAGGTCGAGGCTGCGGTGGCCGGGAGCCGACATTGCACTCCAGTCTGGGCAACTGAGAGAGACTCCAACTCAAAAAAAAAAAAAATCTGATATCAATTCTCAGCTGTGTGGTCTTAAGCAAGTTATTTAATTTCTCTGAGCCTGACCTTTAACAGCAATAATAATAATAAAAGCAACTGTGAGTGAGAAGTTAATAATATTATGCATATAAAAATACTTTATGGGCTTCATGTATACCACCAAGCTGACTTGATTATACATAATTGTGATACAAGTACCAATCCTAAATGAATTCCTGCTAGAAGTTAGTTATGATCTATTTAATTTTACTTTTATTTACAAACTAAGTTCTCCTTTCATGAGAAAATCTACTCCTGGATTCAGAGCCAAGGAAACCTATACGTTTTGTGGCTGTTTACACTTACCTAGAGATAAGAGCATTGCCAATTTTATTAATCTCCTGGCAGCTACCAAATTCTAATAAGAAGTGAGACTGGATGAACACGAGGACACCTAATCATAAGTCCTTAAGTCAATTAAGAGAAGAGAATAATATGTACTTTATAATTTTTGCTCAAAGCTTCATTATAATACATACAAAAAGGAAGATATACATGGAATTGCCCCCTAAAACACCTGAGGTTCATACTAAAAGCATAGGGATAACACTTTCAAAACTTTATATTAGCTGAGAAAAGGCCAAATTGTAGATTTAACTGCTTCTAACTTCTATTATAAGAAAAAAAATGTTTTTTCACACTAGTGAAAAAACTTGTGAAATCCAAGTGACATCTAAAGTTTTTAATTAATAGAAATATACCAGTACTGGTTTCTTAGCTGTGACATAGATGGTTACACACAATATTAAAATTAAGGGGAAGTAGATAAAGGGTATATAACAAATCTGCATTATCTTTACAATTCCTATATGCTTGAAAATTATTATAAAATAAAAAAGTTTATTTTGAAAATGTAATTTTACCTTTCCACTCAGTATTTTTTATGACAACTCAGAATTCAAATGTCACACTACTAGAAGCTGAGGCTGTCACCAAATGATTATCAGAATTTCAGACAAAAATGATCTATTTATACAATTTTAAGTCAGGAGTATATTAGGAAGCAATACATCACAGAAAGTTTGCCACAAAGGAAATTACGAGTAAATCCTAAAGGTTGTACTCTGAAAAAACTAGAAAGCTGAGTAATAGCTTCTTAAATTTTCAGAAAGTTTCTGGTGTGACAAAAGATTATTTCACAAGGATATTTCTCTATTAATATATCTCCCTTCGTATTCACTCTACAATACACTATCATGCAACAGAATCAACTTTAAAATCTGAATCAAGAGAAATAAGCAAAATAATGCCAGTAGATATTATATTAATCTTATTATAGGATAATATTGTACTTAGTTCTCTTCTGGGTTAATGTGTGAGAACTCACAACAGAAAACGTAAAGGAAAACATATCTGTCAAAATCATACAACAGAAGAAGACAAACATCATTGACAAAACTATCTAAGATAATGATACTAGGTTTAAACAGTTTAAGAGTTAAAACACAAGTTTTCTAGGACAACTTTCTGTATAAATTGTCATGTTTGTCCTAAAGAGATACTTTCCAAAATCTTACCCAATTACATAACATTTTGTAGTTTAAGCTGTTGAGGATGAAAGAGATTAACCTAAATTAGGATTTCCCACAACATAATTCTTCACAAATGAAGAGTTTAATTTTAATGAACCATGAATCTTGTTTGATAGAGATTTTCTCTGTTCACTAAATGTTTAGTGGTGAGTATTTAAATAACTAAGTAATACTATCTTGTTCATCATGGTGCTTTAAAAGTTTGGAGAATAACTATGTCTTGTACTTTTTCTAATAATACTAAGAATTTTACAATGGAAGCAGCCTCAGCTTTTCTTTTCTCTTTTTAAAATTTATTTATTTATTATAAAGATGTTGGGTACAATTCAGGGTTAGGTATACAAACATTGATCATGCAGATACCCTTGTTGATGAGGTATACACCGCCCCTCCCTCCCCTAGCAGTTTCCCTCAACTGCCAGGCCCACCACCCCTCTCCCCTGACAGTTTTCCACTACTGCCAGTCACTTTCTTTCTTTCTTTTTTTTTTTTAGGTATTTGTTCTTTTATTGAAATTTGTTAAATTGTAGTCTATATATGGAATTAAGCCAAAGGCTTAAATAAAAAAACTAAGTAATACTCATAAGAAATAAAAGGCAAGGATTTTCCAAAGTTAGAGGAAAATTTAATAGAAAATAGTAATGTGTAAGTATATTTCCATTGATTCTATTTTTTCAGTGTAACCAGAAGTAGTTTAAAAAAGCAAATTTAATTTAGTTTATCTAAATTATCACTAACAAATGGCTCGTAAACATTAAGAAGTCCAGTATCACACATATTTAAGAAAAACACAGATTAAAACAACACTGAAATAATTCTAATTCATCAGATTGGCAAAGATTTAAGAAGTTGTGGTAAACATACTATGTGGACAAGGGTATGGGTAAAGAGCAACTCTTACATTCATTGCTGGTGCAAATGTAAGTTATTAAACTTCTGCATTGATGATTTAGAAATATTAATTAAATTGCAGACGACTCAGAAATTCCACTTCTAGGAATTTATCCTAATTATATATTCACACACTGAGAAATGACGTATATACAAGATTATTCATAATATCATTTTGTTTTTTTAATCAATATTTTTTATTATGTTTTTGTGGGGTACAGTTAAGGGTTAGGTATACAAATATATTTCATTCAGGCACCCTGTTGATAAAAAGTGTTTCACCATCCCCAGACAGATATTTGCTACTGTTAATCCCATTTCCCTCCCCCCCCCATAGTTTCCCACTACTGTCAGTCATTTTCTTATAGTATTACATTGGATGTTAAAGGTCCATTATATGAGTGAGAACATGTGATACTCGGATCTTTGTTTCTGTGAGAGGTCACTCAGTATTATAGACTCTAGTTCCATCCAGGTTGCTGCAAAATTCATGATTTTGTTCCTTTTTATGGCTGCGTAGTATTCCATCATGTATATGTACCACATTTTTTAATCCAGTCCTCTTTTGATGGGCAGCATGGTTGCTTCCAGGTTCTTGCTATTGTGAACAATGCTGCAATAAACATACGTGTGTAGGTATCTTTTTTATAGAGTGATTTGAGTTCTTCAGGAAATATTCCCAGTAGGGGAATTGCGGGGTCATATGGGAGGTTGATATTTAGAGCTTTTAGGAATCACCACACTGCTTTCCACAGAAGTTGCACTAGTTTACACTCCCACCAACAGTGTAGAAGTGTTCCCTTTTCGCCACACCCTCTCCAGCAGCTGTTATTTTTTTGAGTTGTTGATAATTGCCATTCTGACTGGAGTTAGGTGGTATATCAGTGTGGTTTTGATTTGCATCTCCCTGATGATTAGTAAGGTTGAACATTTGTTCATGTGTCTTTTGGCTGCTCGGATGTCTTCCTTTGTGAAGTGTCTGTTCATATCTTTTGCCCATTTTATAATGGGGTTGTTTGTTTTATTCTTTTCAGCACATTTGAGTTCCCAAGATGTTAAGCCTTTGTCAGACCTGGTGTTGGCAAATACTTTTACCCAGTCTATAGGCTGTCTCCCTCCTCTCTTGATGGTTTCTTTGGCTTTGCAGAAGCTTATCAGTTGAATAAGGTCCCACTTGTCTATCTTCTCTCTTATGACCTGTGGGTTTCGGGTTTTGTTCAGGAATTGGATACCAGTTCCGATTTCCATGAGGGTATATCCTTCATTTTCTAAGGTTCTTATGGTTTGAGGTTTTACATTTAGGTCTCTGATCCATTTGGAGTTAACCTTTGTGCATGGGGATAGATAGGGGTCCTGTTTCAATCTTCTGCATGTGGTCAGCCAGTTTTCCCAGCACAATTTACTGAATAGGTTCTCCTCTCTCCAGTGGTAGGTGGTGGAGGCTTTGTCAAAGATGAGTTTGGTTGAGAAATTGAGGTTTTGCTTCTGGAATCTCAATTCTATTCCATTGATCTACATGCCTGTTCCTATACCAATACCAAGCTGTTTTGATGATTGTAGCTTTATAGTAAAGTTTGAAGTCTGGTAATGTGATACCATCTGCTTTGTTTTTTTTTTTGCTGAGGATTGTTCTGGTTATTCTTGGACGTTTGTGTGTCCATATGAATTCCTGTGCTGTTTTTTCTAGGTCTGAGAAGAATGCTGCTGGTAATTTGATGGGTATTGCATTGAATATGTAGATTACCTTAGGTAAGATGGACATCTTCACAATGTTGATTCTTCCAATCCATGAGCATGTGAGATTTTTCCACTTGTTTGTGTCATCTTTGATTTCTTTGGGCAGTGTTTTGTAGTTTTCGTTGTAAAGGTCTTTCACATATCTGGTTAGGAAGATGCCGAGGTATTTCATTTTTTTTTGTGGCTATTGTAAATGGAATTGTGTTTTTTATTTGGGTTTCTGTTTGTTTATTATTGGTGTAAAGAAATGTGATTGTCTTTTGCACATTTATTTTGTATCCTGAGACTTTACCAAAGGCCTTTATTAGTGTACGGAGGTTTTTGACAGATTCTCTTGGGTTTTCAAGATACACACTCATATCATCTGCAAAGAAAGATAACTTGACTTCCTTTTTTCCTATTTGGATACCCCTGATTGCCTTCTCTTCTCTGATTGCTCGAGCCAGGACTTCCAATACTATGTTGAACAGGAGGGGTGAGAGTGGGCATCCTTGTCTTGTTCCAGTTTTCAGAGGAAATGGTTCCAATTTTTGTCCGTTTAGGAGTATGCTGGCTGTGGGTTTCTCGTAGATGGCTTTTACTGTTTCAAGGGTTTTTATCAAGAAGGGGTGCTGGATTTTATCAAAAGCTTTTTCTGCATCTAATGATATAATCCTGTGGTTTTTGTTTTGACATCTGTTGATGTATTTAATTACATTTATGGTTTTCCGAATGTTGAACCAGTCTTGCATCCCAGGAATGAAGCCTACTTGGTCATGATGGATGATTTTTGAGATGTATTGTTGAATCCGGTTTCCTAGGATCTTGTTGAGAATTTTAGCGTCTATGTTCATCATAGATATTGACCTGTAGTTCTCTTTCTTTGTTGGATCTTTACCTGGCTTCGGCATCAATGTGATGTTGGCTTCATAAAATGGTTTGGGGAGAGTTCTATTTTTTTCAATAGCCTGGAATACCTTCAGTAGGATTGGTATCAGCTCCTCCTTAAATGTCTTGTAGAATTCTGCTGGAAAGCCATCGGGACCAGGGCTTTTTTTTGTAGGTCATTTTCTTATTACGTAGTCGATTTCCTTGATTGTTATTGGTCTATTTAGGGTCTCAATTTATTCTTGTTCCAACCTAGGTAGGTTGTGTGATGTCAGAAAGTCCTCCATTTCCTTAAGGTTGTCAAGTTTGATTCCATACAAGTGTACGTAGTAGTCTCCAATGATCTTTTGTATTTCTTCAGGGTCAGATGTGACTTCATCTTTTGTGTTTCTGATTGTGCTTATTTGGGTTTTTTCTTATTTTTTTCTTGGTCAGTCTAGCTAGGGGACCATTGATCTTGTTTATCCTTTTGAAGAACAAGCTTTTTATTTCATTGATTTTTTTGTATTATCTTTTTGTCATCTATGTCCTGGATTTGGGCTTTTATTTTGGTGATCTGGATTCTTCTGCTGAAGTTAGGGTTTTGGTGGTCTTCCTTTACCAGCTTCCTTAGGTGGCTTGTTAGGCTGTTAATTTGTGTCCCTTCCATTTTCTTCATGTGTGTTTGTAGGGATATAAATTCTCCTCTTACTACAGCTTTTAAGGCATCCCAGAGATTTTGGTAAGATGTTTCTTCATTTTCATTTGTTTCCAGGTATCTTTTAATTTTAGTTTTGATTTCATCATTGACCCAGGAGTTGTTTAGCATCATGCTGTTTAGTGTCCATATCTTTGTGGACTTTGGGAGGACTTTGTTGGTGTCAATGTTTATTTTTACTCCACTGTGGACCGCTTTCTTATAGCATTATAATTGTTCAAGGTCACCTTATGAGTGAGAACATATGGAACTCAGTTCTTTGTATCTGTGATAAATCACTGAGTATGATAGACTCCAGATCCATCCAATTTGTTGCAAAGTCCGTATATTTGTCCTTATTTATGGCTGCACAACATTCCATTATATGTACATTTTTTTAATTCAGTCCAGCTTTGATGGGCAACACAGTTGGTTCCATGTTTTTGCTATTGTGAATAGAGCTGCAATGGGCTTTCAGGAAAGGGAAACAAGTTTGCAATTGTTAAGTATATATTGCATGCCTTTTGCACTATCAAATCACCCCCACCTTTTTTTTAGTGGATCATGTAAACTATCCAAGAAGCTAAGCAACTGGAAAGACACAAAAGTTACTACATGATTAATATGTAATTCAAAAAAGTTTGTCTGACCCCAGAGACAGTCTCATAAATGCCAAAATTGTCATCATTTCGGGTGTTTGTAATTGTATGCATTTAGTCAAGCATTTTTGTATTCTTTTCTGTAGAAACTTTACTAGAAATATGTAAACACATTAGGAGGTATTCCAAGATGAGCAATGTAAAGATTCAAAGGACAGACATAACAGTAGTCATTAAGAGAAATAAGTCAGAGGAACTAGGAAGCAATAAATAAATATTTGCAATGGCAAGTAACATGATACATGAATTACTTGGTAGAGGATATTAACATCATAAATGAGAAATGTTCATGACTAACTTTTGGAGAAAATCATTTAAGATCATGCCAGAGTTCAGCTCCACAGAGAGAGTCAGGGCCTGAATGGGGAGAATCGGGAACAGTGAAGAAGAAAAGACAAAGATGACAGGAATCCTCTTCCTGGGGAGAGCCCAAGACTCTGCCAATTTTTATTCAATTCTTACAAGCTTATATAGTTTTTTTACTGACCCCCCTACCCACAAAATATATCCCATGTTATACATTAAATGTTTACATCGTGTTTTTTCTTTTGTTTATGGGGAAGTTGACCTTTACAAGTTTCATTTTGTTCCTTCCTGCTACCGGTGGTGTAACGAAATACCAGGTGCCAATTTATCAGTCACATCCTGTGACCTCTGGGCTAACTGAATCTCTTCCCTTTGCTGTTCTATTTCTTTTCCTTTACTAATCTATTTTCTTAATTCTACCCTAATATATACTTTTAGCGGCAGTATATTGACTTGTTTTTTCTTTTAAATAACCACCCTTATCTTACCCACTATGAATTCTTAATACTATTAATTTAAAAATTTAACTTTCTTAATTCTAATTGCCTTATCTATATTACTTGCTCTTTTCTTATCACCTATTTTACATTTTATATTTCTAAACAAAACATGTCTAAATCTACACTTATATATAAAATTAATCTTACTTCTAATCCTAAATATATTTAATTTTAAACCTACAAGTGTATATAATTTTAAATTTTACCTTAAAACTTAATTATTTCCTAATCCTTATATTTAACTATTACCTACATCTATAATAAACATTTATCTTTTAATTATAACTGCTATTTATTTAATTCTAATCCTTACTTTAATTTTAACCCTCTTTCTAATTAAACTATAATATTTCTTAAATAAAAAGGCATGTCTGTGACTTGTTTTTCCCAAAAACACCTGTTTTTGGAGATACTCTGTCTCAGTTTCTCACTTCCTCATCAATCACAACTGTCAATGTTGTTATTTATAAAGGGTATGAAGAAGTACTTGTTTTTCATTTTTTAGCTAAAAGTTGCAAAATTTAGATTCCCTTGTCCCTTCAGGGGGGAAATTTTTGCTGTTGAGCCCTTTTTACATTTCTATACATAGGTTTACTGCTAATTCCACATCCTTGCACATTCTAGCTAATTGTTTTATTTATCAAGGGAAGTGTTTTTCAAGCCTAAGCACGCATTCCTTTAAGGTCAAAAGGAGTCCTTCAATAGGATCCATGGGGCTCTGCCTCCATCATGGCCGCTTCCCACTGGGGCTCTGCTCCCAGTCAGTGTTTTTCCCATTTTCGGGTAACCTTCATTTTGCCTCTTTAGGGGTTGCGGCTTCTGGCAAGATCACATGCACTTTCATATATTTTGAAATTGCATATTTTTTATTTATTGATTATCACTTAATGATAGTAAATTCATTCACAATAAAATGTTTGGAAAACATAAAAAATACTCGATAGTAAAATTAAAATACAGATACTTTGACCTTTCAGCAATAACTACCACTAGTGTTGTGATATATAGCCTCCAACTTAGTTATATGCACATAAACTTATAGACACATGGATATGTCCATATTAGGATTATAACTTTAATAAGGACAATTTCTATGGCATTATGATTTTACCATATAATCATTAAGAATATCTTGATATTTCAAGATTTTTAATTTCTGCTTTTTTGGAAATAAGTGAGATTACTTTTGTAACTTTAACATTGAATCTAGTTCTTTTTAATATTTGAGAAAACGAATTTCAAATTTATAGAAAAATTCTAAGAATGACATGAGGAACACTCATATATACCCCGGATTCATATTCTCTCTCTTTCTCGCTCTCTCTCTCACACACACATACACACACAAAACCATTTATATTTACACATGTATATGTATATTTATATATGTGTGCATATGTCTGTATGAGTTTCTTTGCTGACAATGAATACATTAGGTTAAGAACATTATTTTTCTCTTACAATCATTCATACACACAAATACTGACATTATTTAACACCAATATAATACTGATAGCTAAATTACAGTCCATATTGAAATTCTTCTGCTTATACCAATAATATTGTTTATTGCTTTTGGTTTATTTTGATCTATGTTTCAATTAAGGAGTATGCATTGCATTTAGTTGTCATGGCTCTTTAGTCTTCTTTAATGAATTTAAGAAAGAAGAAGAAACAACAATGATAGCAAAATGCAGTTCCCCTTCCTTCTGTATCTTTTGTGCCACTGAAATATTTTATGTGTATTACATAGTGATGCTTTTCCCTTTCTATGCAACATATCAGAGAATAATGAAAGCAAACTATGGGTCAAACTCTGTTTCATCTGCTATGTAAGTATGATCACTGTGTTAAGGAGTTATCCACCAGATTTCTGCACAGTAAAAGAATCTTTTCTATTTGTGATTAACAACCATTCTTTGGGATAATTTTTATAAACTGTTGGAATAGCCTATTCACTAACTCTCTGTCCCCCAATAGTTCTATCATTGATTATTCTTGCATCTATCAATTGTTATTATGCTGATTTTCAAATGTTGATTACCCTGAATTTTACCCCACATATTTGAAATAAATAATTTAAAAATAAATAAATAAATATAATGTTGACTGGCCAATGAATACTATGTTTTTAGTTAGATAGGAAAAATAAGGTTAAATGTGATATTAAACAGTAGAACTATATGTGTGTGTATATATGTGTGTATATGTGTGTGTGTGTGTGTGTGTGTGTGTGTGTGTGTGTGTGTGTGTGTATTTTTTTTTCTTTTGTTTTTTTGAGACAGGGTCTCATTCTGTCACCCAAGCTGGAGTGCAGTGGTATGATTATGACTCACTGCAGTCTTCAACTCCTAGGATCAAGCAACCATATCATCTCAGCCTCCCTAGTATCTGGGACAAAAGGAATGTACCACTATACCTGGTTATTTTTATTTTTATTTTTTGTAGACAGGATTTGTTATGTTGACCAAGCAGGTCTTGTACTCCTGGTCTCAAGCAATGCTCCCACTTCAGCCCCTCAAAGTGCTAAAATTATAGGTGTAGGTCACCATGCCCCACCTCACAGAAGGATGACATAGTCAACAGTAAAGTATTGTATATTCCATAAAGAGAAGATTATGAATGCTCTCGCCACAAAGAAATGTTTGCTATTTGAGATGACAGATATGCCAATTACCCTGATTTGCTCATTACACAGTATATATCAAAACACCACAAAGTATGTCCCAAATATGTACAGTTATACTCTCTTGATTAAAAATAAAATTAAACTAAAAAAATTTTAAAGTCACTTTTAAAAGTTAAATCTTCTAACTAAATCTTCCATGATTTAGTTGTCATTTTGTATAAATTGCTTTTGTCCTTTTCCATTTAATTGTTGTTTATTTAACAAATATTTTAAAATAAAATTATGGCATTATTCATTTTTATGTTAAAATTGTCCCAGATTTGACAGCGAGAGGTCCCCAAGCTGCTACTGTGTTCTTTTAACATGCTTCCATCAATTCTTTGAATTGCTTTGGTTTGTTTTAATCTGTTTTGAGGGTTTTTGCTGTTATAGTTTATTTTTTATTTTTATTTACTTTTTATTCTGATGGAAACAACGTCCTTGAATTCTGGCACACACACACACACACACACACACACGCACGTGCACACACACACTCACACACACAAATATTTCAGGCTTCCCTTACAATCCCTGAATAATTCATGTTTCATGTTCCCAAAGAATTCTGACTCCTTTCTGTGGGAAATGTTGCTTTAAAACTAAGATCTAAGGGTTAGGTGTGTTACTTGTTATTGGATGCATTATTTCTAGTCCATTTCAATAGACAGAAACCGTAATATGTTTGCATTGATATCTCTAATTCAATCCAACACCACAGGGTTCTTCTTCTCATTTCTGTATTTTCAAATTGATTGTCCTTTCTCTAACAATGAGAAACTTTGTCTCCAACAACATCAATGTGTTCATATATTTGCTCAATACTAAAATACACAAGAAAAGAGTTTTGGAACTATTAGACAAATAGTATACGACCAACAACAATCTCTCTAATGAAATTTCAAGACATCTTTATATTTTTCACGTTAAAATATGGCAGTGTTAAAATGTATTAATATGGTTCAAAACAGTACAAAAATAGATTTTAAAATGTCCTTTCCTCTTTTCTACTGATGTTGCTTAATGATCACCTAACAGATCCATCAATTTTTGTTTTTTCCTTATTATGTATATTTTTATTTAAAAAATGAATATATAATCATTTTTACATGCTATATATGCTTATATTACATGTACCCCCCATTTAACAATACATTACTAGTTCATAGAGGTGTAGCTCATATATTTTTACATTTGCATTATGGATATAGTAGAGTATTTAACCAATTACCTATGTATGGACATTAAAATTGTATCCAATATTTTGCATTTATATATAACAAACATGGGTTTTTAAAGTCCATTAGTATTGGGAAAGAATATTGATGTTAGAGATACAATGTTGATATGTAGATATATATTTATTTTCATATACAACAATTTATTTAGTTTCATATACTGATTCTTTTTAAAAGAGCATTTATTTAAAACTAAGATAAATATTTTGTTACATGTAGCCATTGGATATACCTTTTTTTTTTTTAATCAGGATTTATTGAGAGGACAAAAAAGCTCCCACAGTGAGAAGGGATCTGAAAGGGTTGCCCTCCATTGTGTTTTTCAATTCTTTTCATTAATAATTATTTTTCTATACATCTTGATTCAATATTATCTGGCATATGATATGATTTTGTGATTGTTTCCTCTGATTTTTAAATTTTAAATCATTTTAACCTAATGACACTTTTAAAAATGCAATGCCTTTTACCTAGAATTTTATGTGAATTCTCTATTCTCAAGGTCTTCATTTTTCTATTTCCCTTAAGTTAACAGGTGTTTTAAAATATTTTCATTTTGCCTTGGCACATATGATGTTTTCAGGGCCCATGCATACTCATATGTGGGAATGTATTTTTTCACTGTTATATATCATAGACATTTATGTTGAGAGTAAAATGTGTGATACGTACAATTTCTCTTCCAAATGACAATAGAGTTTCATGCCCTTTCAGTTTGTTATTACAGAAGATATTCTGAAATTATCACTACTTTTGTTCCTCAGTTAGAAGACTATATTTGCTTAAATTTGTTTGTATTTTTTATAAAGTTGAGAATTGATTTTCCTATTTTTGAAGTAGAAAGACAAAACTAGATGGATTTAATTGAGGATCTTTTTCTTCTAATTCTTTTTTGGAAATTGTGACTCATTTTAATATTTTAAAAAAGTTTTCCATGGTACAAATGATTGTCTTTCTATTTTAATTAATATTTTTATTTACATTACATTTTTATTATCATGCTTATCAGACAGTATAATGAATTTATTTTCTGTGCTTTTCTATTCCTTAGACTAATAGCCTTATGTTTTATCATTTTCTTTTGCATTTTGTTATGTTTTCTCCTCTTTTTTCTAAATAGGTTCAACACTTTTACCTAATGCACTTGATTTTTTATAATGTGGATTAGATTATGTTATTTTACTCCTTTTTTGGCTTGCAAGGCCCTTAACTCATTCATTTATCTTTGAATCAAACGTTCTTTTTTATTTTAATTTTCAGTGTCTCCCTTATATATTATAATCCTTCTTTCTAAAAAAAAGTATTTGTTGCAGGGTAAAGAAAATTTCAAATTATTTAGCATTTATATTGTCTCATATTTCCCTCAGGATTGTGAGATTCTTTTGATTTATCCAACTGCTCTTATCTGTTCTCTATTCTGCGAGTCTCCTTGCATCACATATTCCCCCATTTGCTGTGTTGTTGTATATATCCTTGAAAGGGGCAAACTTTGTAAGGAATTGTTTTTTGCTATTATTCTCTATGAAGTCCTACTTTTTTCCTGACTGAACAATAATGCAATTCTTTGAAGAAATAATGTTAAAATGTTCATACTATCAAAAGTAATCTGCAGATTCAATGCAATGCCGGTCAAAATCCCAAAGGCATTTTTTACAAAAATAAAAAAAAAAAAGCAATCCTAACATTCGTATAGTACTACAAAGACCCTAAATGTAATGCTGAGAAAAAAGAAAAAATGTTGGAGGTATCACACTTCCTGTCTTCAAAATATATTACAAATATAGAGTAATCAAAGCAGTATGTTACTGGCATACAAATCTATGGAACAAAATAGAGAACCCAGAAATCAACTGACAGGTGAATTTATCTTCAGTAAGGATGCCAAGTACATACAATGGGAAAAGAAGAGTCTGTTCAACAAATGATGTTAGGAAAACTGGATATTCACATACCAGAGAATAAAGTAGACTCTTATCACATCCTGTTTACAAAGATCGACCCAAAATGGATTAAAGACTTAAAGGTAAAAACTGAAACCATAAACTTTTAGAATAAAACAAACAAATAGCTTTATGACATTGGTCTGGTTGATGATTTTTTAGATATCAGATCAAAACCATAGACAACAGCAATGACAACAACAACAATATGTATTAAATATGTAAACTAATATATGTAAATTAATATATATTAATATATAAATATGTAAACTAATATATATTAAGTATGTAAACTAATATATAGTTTATATAAATATATAAACCAAAAATAGCTGCATAGCAATTAACAGAGAAAAAAAAAACCTATGAATTGAGAGGAAATATTTACAAACCATATACATATGAAAACAGGTGAATATACAAAATATGTAAGGTGCGGGGGGCCAGCCCTCAAAAAGAGATTTAGAGGGTCCCTGGAAGGTGGGGCAGTGTCGGCGAATATTCTGGAGAAATAAGGAGAAAGAAAGAGACTGGATTCTGTCTAGAGCAGAAGCCAATTCTGTAATAGGGATAGACATTAAAAGAAAGAAAGATGGAGGGATAGATATAAAGAGGAAGAAAGAGAAAGAAAGAAAGTGGACAACTATTCAGTGAAATGAGCAGAAGCTGTTTATTGGGACCAACCGTGAGTCTTTTATCCCAAAGTTTCACATGTTAAATCACAAGACTTTCAAGTGAACACAAGGCCAGGTAGGTGAGGCACATCCCCCCCCACCCACCAGGTGTTTTCCCAAGCATGAGGAAGGACAATCCCAAAATTATCTCACTGTTCCTTATGCTTGGTTTATGTTCCTCAAAAGCAATACAATTTTAACATCATAAAATCCTAATAATCAATAACTTCTAAAACTTATGCATACCCAACACCTAATGATTAACTTAAATCCTAATACCTTTCTATTCTGTGCTAACTTTACCTGTACTATAAAAAACTCTTAATTATAGCTCAAACCAGTTCCTAAAGAATGTGGCCCAGTCCAAAGATAACACTGGGCCATTTCCAGGAACAATTGATTATGATCTCTTAACAAAATGGCTATTCTAAAATCCTATGTATCTATCTTAATTTCTATAAAAGTTTCTAATTCCTAATCCTGATATATAAGGCTGATCATCAGCAATAAAGCTTCCAAAATAAACCCAAATACAAACTGTAATTGTACTAAAGCCAAAACTGCAATTAGTAGAAAGTGGGGACAATGAAATTTCTAAAATTAGCTAAATTCTTATAAAACCTCAAAGTATCATGTATGATCATGCTTGTACTAACATAATTCCCTGACGTAGAGTAACCTATTCTATAATACTTTCTATGAATAAAATAAGTTCAGCTTCTATTATAAGTAGAAAAAACTTACACTAATTGTAACTAAAGAACTGGTTTAAAAGAATGCAGCCCAGCCCAAAGTGGATGCTGGGCCCTTAGGAATGTGGCCCAGTCCAAAGTTCATGCTGGGCCATTTCTGGTAATCCTAGATAATCATCTATACCATCTAAAGCTGGAAACAGCTCTCTAAATGTATATACTAATTCTACAGATATACTTTTAAATCTTATAAAGAGCCGGGCTCAGTGGCTCAGCCTGTAATCCCGCGCCTTTGGGAGGCTGAGGTGAGTGGATTGCCTGAGCCCGCGGGTTTGAGATCCGCCTGGGCAGCGAGACCTCATCTCTACAATAAATCAAAAAATCAGCCGGGCATGGTAGTGCATGCCTGTAATTTCGGCTACTCGGAAGGCTGAGGTGGAAGGATCGCCGGAGCCCAGTGAGTCAAGGCTGCGATGGCTGGGGGCGGCCACGGCACTCCAGTCTGGGTGACCAAGTGAGACTCCAACTCAAAAAAAAAAAAAAAAATCTTATAAAGAAGTTTGTGTCATGTATAAGAGGCTCCCCAATGTGACCTGAATTTGAATTATATCTAATACCTAAGCTGAAACCACAGTTTTATGGGAAACAGGAACAATGGGTTTCTAGAGTGAGCCATGCCTGTCACAGTCACAGAGCCTACAGCTTAGATCAGCAGAGTTCCTTTAGGTACTTGCACCGCATGGTAAAAGGAGGAGGAAAATGGGGTCAACGGCTCCCGAACACATCCTAGCAGTCTCGGGGTCCACGGCCCTCCCTGATCCCTAACGCTCAGTGGGCCTCTGTGGTCGGCTCTCAACAGTAAGGAACTGGTTAAACTCAATATCCTCCTAAAGAAAATGCTATTTAAACAACAGGCAAAATTTATCAATAGACATTTCTCCACATGAGATAAACAAATGGCCAAAAGGTATATGGCAAGGTACTCAACACCACTAATTATCAGGGAATGAAAATCCAAACCACAATGACTTATCACCTTAAAACTGTTAGAACAGCTAGAAACAATAATAATGCAATAGTTAAATGAAATAATATTGTTGAACTGTCCATACTTTCAAAAGTAATCTACAAATTTAATGGAATGCCTATCAAAATCCTAAAGACTCTCTTTATAGAAATATATAAAAGCTCAAAAAATCAAAAAGGCAAAAGAAAACATGTTGGTGGAGGAAAGGAAACTCTTACAACACTGTTGGTGGAATATAAATTGGTGTATCCATTATGGAAAACAGTACAGAGATTTCTCAATAACTAAAAGTAGTGCTTTCGTATGATGCTACAATCCCACTGCTGGGTGTATATCAAAGGAAACGAAATCAGTATGCTAAAGATATATCTTACTCCTGTGTTTCTTGTACCATTGTTCACAATAGTCAAGATTATGAAAACAACCTAAATGGCTGTCCACAGATGAACCGATAAAGAGAATGTTGTATGTATACACAATAGAATATTATTCTGTCTTAGGAAATTTTGATCTCCACAACAACATGGATGAACTAGAGAACATAATGTTAAGTAAAATAAGCCAAATAATAAAAGATGAATGCTAGGGACAAAAGTTTTCTTGAGAAAAGCATCAGGGAAACACTATCACCTCAGGCTGTCCCTCACCATTGGCAGGAGAGACTGCTGACTCCAGGCTTTGTCTCACCACTTCAGCACCTGGCAGGGTACTGGCAGCAAGGGTGGTAGAGGGAGTCCAGAGGCAAAGTGCCATAGAAGAGGGCAAGAGAGGCACCCCGCCACCATCTTGAAGGTGAGGCAGAAAAGTGCTTCAACTTGCTCACCACAGAGCAACAGACCTGATCTCTGTGACTAGCGGATCAACTACTCAGGGAATGATTGTAACCTGAAGGGAATATCCTGAAAGCACAAACTTCAGAGGGACCTGATGAGTGCTGACTTCCAGTCACCCCACCCCCCCTACCCTGATCCAGCCAGGACAAAGGGTATTGCCAGAAAAGGATGAGGAAGGACTCCAAAGAGATCAGTGGTGAGTTCAGGGCTGATCCAAACCCCCTTCTTCCCAGCAGTCCTCTGAACGTCAGACCCACATAGCTGAGCCACAACTAAGAAGGACAAACCTAGGCTGTGCCTGGACATCAGTTGTAATAGGAGAACTTCATTCCAGGATAGGCCTGACTGGGGCACCTCCCACAAGTACATACCTGGGGAAGACACAATCCCACACCTCCCCACCAGAGGAGATCTCCTTGACCATATGAGAGTGGGAGGGAAGGACTGCAGCCACACCCACCTCCACTGCCTCTCCTCCTTCCCTGCTCTGCACACTGAGAAGAGAGTGAAAGAGGTGGCTCTGCAGGAGAGACCTGATTAGAGGAACAATTACAGAACCCACCACAAGAGGGCAGTTTTCTTTTTCCTTTTTTTTTAATTTTTAATTTTTAAAAAAATTCTTGGACTGTTTATTTGTTATTTCATCTATTTTATAAATATTTTTCCTTTTTACATGAATGTGTATATGAGAGTTTGATCTGACTCTCCCCCAATTTTTTTTCTTTTTTCTGTTACTTTCTTCTTTTATTTGTCATTTTCTGTTTATGTGTATATGTGAATGATTGAGAGTTCATCTTTCAATTTTGTTGTTGTTGTTGTTGGTTTTTTTTTTTTTTGCTATTTTGTCCTTCTGGGTTTTTTTTTTAATATATTTTAAGGTGTGTGTCAATATATGTGTGAGATTCTGATTTAAATTCTTTTTATGTGTGTAAGTGTGTGGCCTTTCTGGTTTTCTTCTCTATTCACTTTGTGCTAGACATGTGTACATGTGTCTAGTTTTCTTGGCAATTTTTTTGGTTGTTGTTGTTTCTTTTGTTACACTTTGTTGGTATTCCAGTTTGTTTGGGAGGGTGTGTGTATGTCTGTGTTCAATTGGTTTTTGCATTGGTTTCTGCTTTGCACCATTATATAGAGTGGTGGTGGGAACTGGGTCTCGGAAACACATACCACAATAAGTGAACATTGCAATTTGCAAGTAGTTTCTGAGTCCTAGCACCCCATTCCCTACTTTATTTGACTTTCAAAATCTACAAGAGACAGCAAAGCTTCCCACCCATCAACCTATTTCAAAAAAGAACAAAGAGAATGGATCAGGGAAGAATAGAGGACTGAGTAAATGTCAGAAGGGAAAGCCTCTCCCACTGACACTAAATAACACAATTTAAGAAAAAAACAAGAGATCTGTCACAAGTGAGAAAAAACCAAAGGAAGATCTCAGTCAATATCAAGTGTAACGAAGAGAAAACTCCTGAAAAATCAGACCTTGGTGCCCAACAATGGAAGTCACCAGTGACTGACCCCAGAATACAACAGGAGTTAGAGAATGGATGGAAAGAGTGAATAAGACTCAAGAAAGACAAGATGCAAAAATGAAAGAGATTGTAACATAGATTTTAGAAATAAAAAATTTCATCCACAAAATAAATACAAGATGACAAGTATGGATAGCAGAATTAATCTAGCTGACAAAAGAATCTCAGAACTTGAAGACCAGAACATGGAATTAACCCACTCTGTAAAAAACATAGAATGAAAACTCAGAAAGCAAGGACAACATGTACAAGAGATGTGCGATTACATCAAGAGGACAAATCTATGACTGATTGGTATCCCAGAAGAAGAAAGAGAAATGGAGAATAATTTGGAGAAGATATTCCAGGAGGTAATCCAAGAAAACTTTCCTCATCTCACCAGAGATGTGACCAGCCAAGCACAAGCAATACACAGAACCCCCACAAGACATCACATGAGAAGACCAACCCTATGACAATAGTAATAGTAACACAAAGTAAACACATTAGAAAAAATCCTAAAGGCAGCAAGAGGGAAAGGTCAGACTATCTACCAGGGAAAACCAATAAGAATAGCAACAGACCTATTGCCAGCAAGAAGGGACTGGAGTCCTATATTCAAAGTCCTCAAAGATAAACAATTTCGACCAAGAATTTCCTACCCAGCCCAACTCAACTTCATCAGTGATGGAGAATTAAAATTCTTCCCTGACGTTCAATCCCTAAGAGATTATGCAGCTTCCAGACCAGCTTTGCAGGAGACACTTAAAAGGTATTAAGCACAGAAAAAAGAAAAATAAAAGAATGACCACACACTTCCCAAGAGAACAGCAGAGCACAGAATCAACAGAGAATACAGTGCAACAACAAACTTGAAAACACATACATACATCAACCCCAAAGTCAAAAGAAAACAAGCAAACAAAGAAAAAAATTTATAAGAATCTCCTGACAGGGATAAGCAATCACATTTCAATAATCAACCTGAATGTGAACAGGCTAAATACACCACTGAAAAGACACAGAATGGCAAACTGGATAACAAACCATGACCCAATTATTTCCTGCATCCAGGAGAATCATCTCACTACAAGGGATGCACAAAGACTTGAAGTTAAAGGATGGAAAATGAGTTTCCAGGTAAATGGATCACAAAAGAAGGCAGGAGTTGTGATCTTAATATCAGACAAAACAACCTTTAAGCCATCAAAAATTTAAAAAGAAGAAAAAGTACACTACATAATAATAAAAGGTTCAATCAATCAACAAGAAATATCCATCCTAAACATATATATATTCACCCAATACAGGAGCACCAGCATTTATAAAGCAACTACTAAGTAAACTAGAAAAATATATTTACCCTAATACTATTATAACAGGAGATTGAATACCCCACTAACAGCCGTACACAGATCATCAAGGCAAAATATCAACAAGATCTAGAATCTAAACATGACACTTGACCAAATGGACTTAATAGATACCAACAGATTATTCCACCCAATAAAAACAGAATATATGCTCTACTCATCACCACATGGAATGTACTTCTAGATTGATCACATCGTTGGCCATAAATCAAGCATAAACAAATTCCATAAGGTTGAAATCTTGCCATGCACATTCTTAGACCACAGTGGAATAAAAGTAAATATCAACACAAACAACATTTCCCCAAAGACCACAAATACATTGATACTTACAGCATGATGCTGAACAACTGGGTCAAGACTGAAATCAAAGAAGAAATTAAAAGAATCCTGGAAACAAATGAAAACGAAGAAACATCTTACCAAAACCTCTGGGATGCCATGAAGGAGAATTTATATTTCTACAAGCACACATCAAAATAACAGAAAAATCACAAGTGGAGAGCCTAACAAATCACCTAAGGTAGCTGGAAAGTGAAGACCACCAAAACCCCAACTTTAGCAGAAGAATCCAAATCACCAAAATAAGAAGCCAAATGCAGGACATAGAAGACGAAAATATCATAGAAAACATCAACAAAACAAAAAGCTGGTTCTTTGAAAGTCTTAACAAGACTGATGGACCCTGGCCAGAATGACCAAGAAAAAGAGAGCAAAAGTCCAAATAAACACAATCAGAAATACAAATAAACAAATTCCAACTGACCCTGAAGAAATACAAAAGATTGTCAGAAATTACTATGTACACTTATATGGAAACAAACTTGATAACCTAAATGAAATGGAGGACTTTTGGAAATCACACAACCTCCCCATGCTGAAACAAAAAGACTTTGAAACAATAAATAGACAAATAACAACCCAGAAAATTGGCTCTGTCATACAAAAACTAGCTACAAAAAAAAAAAAAAAAAAAAAACCCTGAACTGGATGACTTTTCAGTAGAATTCTATAAAACAAGGAGAAGCTGATATCAATCCTATTGAAAATATATCAGGCAATTGAGAAGGTTGGAATTCTCCACAAATCGTTTTACGAAGATAACAACACATTGATACCCAAACCGGGTAAAGATCCAACTAAAAAGAGAACTACAGAGCAGTATCTCTTATGAACACAGATGCAAGAATCCTCAGTAAAATTCTAGCAAGTCGGATCCAAAAACATATCTCAAAAATCATCCACCATGACCAAGTAAGCTTCATCATCAGGATGCAGGGCTGATTCAACATTAGCAAGACCATAAATGTAATTAAATACATCAACAGATTATCAAAATAAGAACCACATGATTATATCACTAGATGCAGAAAATGCTTTTGATAAAATCCAGCATCCCTTCTTGATAAAAACCCTCAAACACCTAGATATAGTAGAAACATACCTCAAAATAGTAAGTGCCATTTACAATAAACCCACAGCTAACATATTACTAAATGAAAAGAAACTGGAAACATTTCCCCTAAAAACTGGAACAAGACAAGTCTTCCCACTCACCCCTCTTGTTCAACATTGTGTTGGAACTCCTAGCTAGGGCAATTAGACAAGAGAAGGAAATCAGGGGCATCTAAATAGGAAAAGAGGTAGTCTTTTTTTTTTTTTTTTTTTTTTTGAGTTGGAGTCTCACTCTGTCGCCCAGACTGGAGTGCAGTGGCCACACCCAGTCACCACAGCCTCGACCTGCTCTGGCAATCCTTCCACTTTAGCCTTTCAAGTAGCTGGAATTACAGTCACGTGCTACCACACCCTGCTAATTTTTTTTTATTCATTGTAGAAATGAGGTCTCGCCAAGTTTCCCAGGTGGAACTCGAACCCACGGGTTCAGGCAATCCACTCACCTCAGCCTCCCAAAGGCACGGGATTACAGGCTGAGCCACCGAGGAAGTCAAGTTATTCCTCTTTGCTGATGATATGATCCTATACCTTGAAATTCCAAGAGAATCTGTCAAAAACCTTCTTGAACTGATAAAGGTCTTTGGCAAAGTCTCAGGGTACAAAATAAATGTACAAATGACAGTTGCATTCCTATACACCAACAACAAGCAGGCAGAGATCCAAATTAAAGGCACAATCCCATTCACAATAGCCACACACACACACACACAAATGAAATACCTCGGCATCTTCCTAACCAGAAAAATGAAAGACTTTTACAATGAGAATTACAAAACACTGCTCAAAATAATCCAAGAAGACACAGACAAATGGAAAAATATCCCATGCTCATGGTTAGGAAGAATCAACATTGTTAAAATGTCCATCTTACCACTGGCAATCTACAGACTCAATGAAATACCCATTAAGTTATCAACATCATTCTTCTAAGAACTGGAAATGATAATACAGAAATTCATATGGAAACATAAATTGCCATGAATAACCAGAATAACCCTTAGCAAAAGAAACAAAGCAGGAGGTATCACACTTCCAGACTTCAAACTTTACTATAAGGCTACAATAACCAAAACAGCCTGGTATTGGAACAAGAACAGGCATATGGACCTATGTAACAGGATAGAGATTCCGGAAGCAAAGTCTCAATTTCTCAACCAACTCATCTTTGACAAAGCCTCCAATAACTACCACTGGGAAGAGGAGAACCTATTCAGTAAATGGTGCCGGGAAAACTGACTGATCACATGCAGAAGATTTAAATAGGACCCCTATCTCTCATCATACACAAAATTAACTCCGAATAAATCAAAGACCTAAATGTAAAACCTCAAACTATAAGAATCTTAGAAAATGTAGGAGATACCCTTATGGAAATTGGAACTGCCAACCAATTGCTATTCAGAACCCTATATGCCCATAACTTAAGAAATAAGATAGACACGTGGGACCTTATCAAACTAACAAGCTTCTGCAAAGCAAAAGAAAACATCAAGAGAGCAGGGAGACAGCCCATAGGATAGGGAAAAGTATTTGCCAACTGTATATCGGACAACGACCCAACTTCTGGCATCTACAAGGAACTCAAATGCACCAAAAGGAAAAAAAAAAGCAGCTCCATTAAAAAGTGGACAAAAGACATGAATAGACACTTCTCAAAAGATATACAGGCAGCCAACAGACACATGAAAAAGTGCTCAGGCTCACTCATCATCAGAGAAATGCAAATCAAAACCACATTGAGATTCCACCTAACCCCAGTAAGAATGGCCATCAATAATAAAACAAACAACAGCAGATGCTGGAGACAATGCAGAGAAAAGGAACGCTTCTACACTGCTGGTGGGAATGCAAAGTAGTGCAACCTCTTTGGAAGACAGTATGGCAATTTCTGAAAGAACTAAAAATTGACCTTCCCTATGACTCAGCCAATTCCCCTATTGAGAAGATACCTGGAGGAACTCAAATCTTTCTACAAAAAAGATACCTGCACACGTATGTTTGCTGCAGCTATATTCTCAATAGCAAAAACATGGAACCAACCATGTTGCCCTTCGAAGCTGGACTGGATTTTTTAAAATGTGGTACATATTCACAGTGGAATATTATGCAGTCATAAAGAAGGGCAAACGTATGGACTTCACAGCAACTTGGGTGGATTTAGAGTTGATCATACTCAGTGATCTATCACAGAAACAAAGAACAGAGTACCTTATGTTTTCACTCATAAGCGTACCTTGAACAATTATCATAATACTATAACAAAGGGATTGGCAGTAGTGGGAAACTGTCGGGAGTAGGGGTGGGATTGGTAGTTGAGGGAAACTGCTAGGAGAGGGAGGGACATACCTCATCAACAAGGGTTCCTGCATAATTAACGTTTGTATACCTAACCCTGAACTGTATCCCTACATCTTTATAATAAAAAAAATTTAAAAACATAAGTACTATATTCTCACTTATATGTAGAATCTCAAATAGTCATATTCATGGAATTAAAAAGTAAAATGGTATTTGCCAAGGGTTGAGAAAGAGGAAAAGGAGAATATATTGATGAATGGGTACAAAGTTTTAGTTACACAAAATCAACAGTTCTGGAGACCTAATGTATAGCAATGTTAATATAGCTAACAATACTGTATTGTATACTTCAAATTTGTTAACAGTGTAAATCTGAAGTGTTTTCACCACCAAAAGAAAGAAAATGATAACCTTGTTAGATGATATATATGTTCATTAGCCTGATTATGGTGACTATTTCAGTGTATACATATAGTATAACATTGTCATCAGATAATCATATGTAATTTTATTTGTCAATTATACCTAAATAAAGAACAACAACAACCAAAAACCTTGTCTAAAAATCTGGTATACTTCTTAATGGCCTTTACATCTCTGTGAAGTTAAAGTGATAATTATTCTATTTTTTTCATTAAACTAACCATAATAATTTTATTAGCTGTCTAGATATAGGGTAGTTTGAAGTTCATGTTTGAATATTTCCATTTCAAGTTTCTAACTGACACCTCCAAATTGTGATTGTTTATTCTTCTTCACTATCTCTTTTATGTTAGGAAAGAGTATGTTAAGAAACATTATTGCTGTATAAGTACTTAGTAGATTTTTTTGTTTTCTTTTTATTCCTGTAAGTTATTGTTCAGATTATATCTTCCAAAACGCAAGAAACTGCTAATAGCACCTACTTCTTTATGCCCTTTTGTTTTCAACATTATCGTAAAATGTTAGCATTTAAATTATTATAAGTTATTGTATGATATTAGCATATAACCCTTTAGTAATTTTGTAGACAATGATGGATTCTTTTTCTTTTATGTTTTTTTCCCATTGTCTAAAAACAATTTAGTTGCTAGTTAAGAGACACTGATTTAGAATCTGCTGTATAGATTCTATTTACATTCAGATATATAGAGATCTATTTTAATTTGTCTTTGAAATATAGGACTGAAGCCTCCTGTTACCAAATTATAGGGTTAAAGTGTTCACAGAGAGGTCAGCTAAGTCATCTCTAATTCTGAGCCTTTCAAAGTACCATTAATATTGAGTCTTCTCATTCAGAGAAGCAGATTCTACTCTTATCCTTAAAATAATTCTTTCCAGGATCTTGTAACTATTATAGGATAGACTGTCTTTCTGATTTATAATCTAATTAGAGCCCTTTCCTCTTATGTCTAAGAAAAAGAAACCTGTTCCTCAGCTATTGTGCAGGGCCATTTCACACGCTCAAGTCTTTTAGTAAATCCCAAATCAATCTTTCTATCCTAGGTCAAAGGAGCACAGTTTCATTTGCTTTATCTCATAGGGGCTGTTGCCCAAACTTTTCATCAAATCTAATTGCTTTCATCTGAAATAACTTCATTTTATACTTTATTGCAATGACCCAAACAATGCCCACAGTTTTAAAAATAAGGTTAGAGTGCTATGTGTATCTCCTTAGAGAAGTACTTTCCAGTCTTCTCTTATCACTATTGTGTGTTACACAAAGAATGACTCAAATAACTAGAATGATTCTAATTTCACAAAAACATAAGGTATATTATATATACATATACATACTATATATATTGTTGACTGTTTGAATATGTTGTTTTCATTTCTTGAATACAGATTTGGGATCATTGTGCTTATTTAACATCTCTATGATTTTTAATTAAAAGTGAAATATCATTAGTATTTTTCAAATCGTATCAGTCAAAAAATTAAAATAGACTAAATATTGAATTCAGGACTCTGCATAGTATATATTAAATTCATAACAAATAATTGTTCTGCAAAAAAATATTTTATATTTTATAGGGAAACATTTTTAATATAAATATTTTTATATTTTCTAGGGAGAATAATGTTCTCACAAGTCAATAGAATATGAATAATAGATGTTTTAGGTCATTTTTATTCCATATTTTAATTTATCATCTGAAGTAGATCATCTTGAATTCCCCAACACCCTAATTTTCCTTGCTCACTGCCGCTGCTACCCACAATACTATATCTAAGTCCTAAATATACTAAACTCAAAATTACTAAAATTGCTAGAATTATTAAGAGTTGGGCTGGGTGTAGTGACTCATGCCTATAATCCTAGCACTTTGGGAGGACAAGATGAGAGGATTGCCTGAGCCCATGGTTTCAAGACCAACCTGGGCACTTGACAAAACCTCTTCTCTATAATAAATCAAAAAAAGTTAGGGGAGTATGGTGGTGAGTACCTGTAGTTACAGCAACTTGAAAGGCTGAAGTGGAAGCATCATCTGAGCCCAGCAGGTCGAGGATGCGGTGCCTGTGAGCGTGCCACAGCACTCCAGCCTGGGTGACAGACTAAGACTCCAACTCAAAAAACAACAACAAAAAATTATGACTAAGAATTGGGTACAAGGTTACTGCTGTCTTTCTTTACTAGAATCTGGTTTTTAATTACTTGCTTTGATAGCATTAGAAAAATGGACATTGCTGTTTACAACTCTCTTTAGGCAAACTTTATTTTATATTTTAAAGATATGGGGTACAATCAGGCTTAGGTATACAAATGGTCACTGTGTAGGTAAATTTTGGGCATCACTTTGGTCCTCACTTCACCTGGTTTGAGATCAGTTACCCTTATTGGTAAGGTGTGCCTCTCTCCCTCCCCTAGCAGTTTCCTACTACTGGAAATACCTTTCTTAGTATGATGATAATTGCTCAGAGTCTGCTTATGAGTGAGAACATGTGGTACTCAGTGATAGATCACTCTTATAGACTCAAAGTCCATCCGAATAGCTGCAAAGTTCATAATTTTGTCCTTCTTTATGACTGCGTAATATTCCATCATGTATATGTACCACATTTTTTAAATCCAGTCCTCTTTTATTGGATAGCACGGTTAGTTCCATGTTTTGGGTATTATGAAAAATGGTGAAATAAACATGTGTGTGCAGGTATCTTTTTCATAGAGTGATTTGAGTTCCTCCGGGTATATTCCCAGAAGAAGGATTGCTGGCTCATATGGAAGGTCGATTTTTAGATCTTTTAGGAATCACCACACTGTTTTCCCCAGAGGTTTTGCTAGTCTCCACTCCTACCAAACAGTGTAGAAGTGTTCCCTTTTCCCCACACCCTCTCCAGCATCTGTTGTTTTTTGAGCTATTGATGATGGCCATCCTGACTGGAGTTAAGTGGTATCTCCATATGGTTTTAATTTGCATTTCTTTGATGATTAGTGAGGCTGGGCATTTTTTCATGTATCAGTTGGCTGCTCATATGTCTTCTTTTGGGAAGTGTCTATTCATACCTTTTGTCCACTTTTTCATAGGGCTGTTTGTTTTTTTCTTTCCAACATGTTTGAGTTATTTCTAAACCCTGGATGTTAGGCCTTGGTCAGACATACAGTTGGCAAATATTTTTTACCAGTCTGTGGGTCTGTGGCTATCTCTGTGCTCTCTTGATGGTTTCTTTTGCTTTGCAGAAGCTTTTCAGTTTGGTGAGGTCCCACCTGTCTATCTTATCTCTTATGGCATGAGCATTAGGGGTTTTGATCTGTTATTGGTTGCCACTTCTAATTTCCATAACAGTGTCTCCTGCATTTTCTAAGGTTCTCATAGTTTGAGGTTTTACATTTAGGTCTTTGAGAGATGATTTCTGTGTATGGCGATATGTAGGAGTCTTGTTTTAATCTGCATGTGGTCAGCCAGTTTTCCCAGCACCATTTACTGAATAAGTTCACCTCTCCCTAGTGGTTGTTAGTGGAGGCTTTGTTGAAGATGAGTTGGTTGAGAAATTGAGGTTTTGCTTCCAGAATCTCTCTCCTGCTCCATTAGTCTATATACCTGTTCTTGTAAAACCTCTTTTGCACCGATAAAGGACTTTGGCTAAGTTTCAGGGTATAAAATAATCATGAAAAAGATAGTTGCATTCCTATACACCAACAATAATCAAACAGAAATCCAAATAAAAAGCACAATCCCATTCACAATAGTCACAAAAAAAGAGAAAGAAATACCTTTGCATCTTCCTAACCAGAGAAGTGAAAGACCTTTACAATGAAAACTACAAAACACTGCTCAAAGAAATCAAAGATGACACAAACAAATGGAAAAATATCCCATGCTCATGGGTTGGAAGAATCAATATTGTTAAGATGCCCATCCTACACAAAGCAATCTACAGACTTAAAGCAATACATATTAAATTACCGGCATCATTCTTCTCAGACCTGGAAACAACAATACAGAAATTCATATGGAATCATAAACTACCACAAAGAGCCAAAATAATCCTCAGCAACAGAAACAAACAGGAGGTATCACACTTCCATACTTTAAATTTTATTATAAGTCTACAATAATCAAAACAGCCTGGTATTGTTACATGAACAAACTTTTTTTTTTTTTTTTTTAGTAAACTTTCTGCAGCAACTCCCATCAAAAAGTAGAGGCTTCTGAGTTTGACTACATTTACCCTTACCAGTGATTTTTACATTTGTATGTGTTTTCATGTTACTAATTAGCATCATTTTGTGTCACCTTGAAGATTTCCCTGAAGGATTTCCTGTAAGTCAGGTCTACTGTTGATGAGCTCTCTTCACTTTTGTTTGTTTGGAAAAGAGTTTTTCTCTCCTTCATGTCTAAAGGGCAGAATATGTCATCCAACTATCTTCTGGCCTGCAAGAGTTTGGCTGATAGCCCACTGATAGCCTTCTGGAGGTTATCTCATATATGACATTTATTTTCCCTTACTGTATTTAAAATGTATCTATCTTTGATTTTTACCTTAAATCTAGATGGCCTGGTGATTTGCTCTTGTTGATGAAATGTAGCAGAAGTGATGGTGTATGATAGTATAAAGCCAAGGTCTTGAGGATCGTTGCACACTTCTGCTTACTTTGTGGAACATTACAATCACTGTGTGAATATACCCAAGCTAACTATGGAGGAGAAAAGATTTCATAAACCAGAGCCACATCAGCCTAGTTGCCAGACAATACCACAAACAGAAAAGGCAGCCCTTACCTAGTCCATGGCTTACTACAATCCACAAGGAATACAATAGAGACCAGAAGAAGCTCCTAACTGAAACACTTTCTTGATTAATCTTCTTTCTCCTTTTTCAACCCCCTCACAAATTCTCTTCCCTACATACCCTTTTGTATCACTTTTCCAAGACTTTATTTCTCCTCATTTTGATATAGAAACTTTCCAGTTCTTAATTGTAAAGAAAATAATTTTAACATGGATGCAGCAAAATAAGTTATAAAGCATTAATGTATCATTCTCCCTATTTTACTATCCCTTTCTTTCAAGTAGACAACCATAGCATAGACTTCATTTTTGGAGGGAGATCATAGCAAGGTTTAAAATCATAATAGGTTTAAAATCATAATAGTAACTAATCTTGAAAACTAGTTTATTTAATGTAATCTAATTCCTTGATATTATAAAGTGAAACAAAACCATCATTTTCATCATTCAATGCTACAATAATTACTTTGTCCCAATATTCTAAAGAAAGTAGTGGTAATTAGTAATTTTGTATGGTTCAACATAATAGGTAAGTGCCCTAGTTCTTCTTCCTCAACTATAAACACAGTGTAAATAGATTTCTTGCAAGAATTAAATGGAATAATGTGTTTAAATATTTAGAACTTGTATTAGGCAAGGTTATCCAGAGAAACAACACCAGTAAGATGATGAAGACGATAATGATGATAGATGATAGATAGATGAGAGAGAGAGAGAGAGAGAGAGAGAGAGAGAGAGAGAGAGAGAGAGAGAGAAAGAGAGAGAAAGAGAGAGAGAGAGAGAGAGAGAGAGAGAGAGAGAGATGAGAGGAGATTTATTAGGGGAATTAACTCACACAATTATGGAGGCTGAGAAGTCTCATGACAGGCCTTCTAAAAACTGGAGTCTCTGGTATGCCAGAATAGTGTGACAGGCCAAATCCAAAAGCCCTAGAATCAAAGAAGTTAATGCTATAACTCTTGGTCTGAGGTCAAGGCCTTAAATACCAAGAGAAAGGGTGTGGGGGTAGTTGTATAAGTCTGGAGTAAAAAGGTCAGAGAGCCCAGAATTCTGATCTTTGTGGGCAGCAGAAGAGTGTCCTAGCTCCAGGGAGAGGGAGAACAAATAACTTACCTTTTTTCTCCCTATCCAGGATCCCAGTCAATTAGATGGCGGCTACCTACATTGAGGACAGAACTTTCCCCAGTCAGTTCATTGACTTTCACACCAATCTCTTCTGGATACACTTTCACAGACATACTAAAAAATAAAGCTTTACCGGTTCCTTAGGTATTTCTTAATCCAGTCAAGTTAACACCTGAAATTAACCATCTCTATAGTAACAACGTCTTTTAAGCTGATCATAATTTAACTTTGAAAGCTTATAAAATTATTGCTTCCATCTCCAATTTTTATCTCAAAAGTCAGGCGCCTTCACAAAGCATTATTCTACTAAGAGACAGTATTTTAAAATTGTTATTTTAATAACATTCCTAATATTTATGGGGTCCATTTTATAAAACTATGGGTTATTAAGAAAACTAATCAATACGATAATTGAGTATTGACCAGAAGATGATAAAATATTTTTAAAATTTAATAATTGCTGTAAAATTATTATGTTTTCATTATATAAGCACCAAACACTAAAAGTATGGATAACAACCAACGATATTTGTTATTCAAATATTGCAATTGCAACAGCAAAGTTTAAATAGGAGGAATTTGAGATAAAATGACTTTATTAATGTTAAATTGACTTCTAGATTATAAGAAAAATGCCCTGAGGGTAAAATTTTTTAATAGCAGCTAATTTAACTTAAATTAAACCAAGTATAGGGCAATAAAACATATTGAATTAATCAAGTCAAGGTCATGAATCTTTTATTTAAAGCCATTTTTCAACTAAAGTAAAAGTTTTAAAGTAATCTTTCTTTGCAGTCCTTAATAACAATAGATTTTTTATTTCTCATAAAGGCTGTGGAGTCATTTCTTCACACTCTGACTTTATTACTTGCTTTATTGCAGAACTCTGAAAAATGATGGTAAAATTTTTCATTGATTCTGCAGGATTTTTCGATTTGCATATTTTTATGTTACATAGGCAATAAGTACGTTTAAAAGCAATCCATTATGTATAATCACTTATTTTCTATCAGTATGTATGTCAGTTTGGTTAGATTAACTTATTATTTTTTAAAACACAGCTATCAAATTTTTACTTTGAAATAATGTCTGTTGCTGGTTCTCTTTTTCATAAGTTAAACTGCTTTCAAAATGAATTTATGCTTTCCTAGTAATAAAAAGTATGTTACCTTTTATCCCAAGGTGACTTAGAGGATAAAAATACAGATAACATTATTAGACTTATAAGAACCTATGAGCACTTTTATAAGCACCACTGTGTAGAAGTACTCCTCCTTACCTTGGTCCATAAAGCGAATCTTTATCTTGTGTGTATGAATTTTTATTTCTTGGTTTTAATCTAACAAAACAAATTACCATCATTTAAAAAATAAAGCTAGAGAGTTTCCTTTTTTAGTCTTCTCTTTAAACATCTGTAAATTGAAGTGCTGGGCTAAATGAAATCCTGAAAAGCTCTATAATCTTGTATATTTTTAGAAATAATACCTCTGAGGCTTCTGCTGAGATTGGTCTGATGTTAGTATATTACAGAGAATATATGGGAGAACTCAAAGTCAATTACCATGAGTAAATTTATTCAGAAATTCTTCACTGACCAGGTTTCATACTGGCATTTGGCTTTCAACATGACAATCAGACCTACTATTGTTATTCTCTACAGATAATGCCCAATAATTTGCCTTCCATCTACCACTCACCTTCGTACCATATAAATGGATAGCTATCTTCTTTCATCACGTTGTTTGTTCTGTTCCCTTGTGATGTTCCCTTACATTTCTACGTAGGTAAATGTAGTTTACTAAGGATACTTTCTTGTAGGAAAAATGTCTGGATAGGAGTAAATGCTTTAGATTTTTTATCATTATGCTTTACTACTTTTTTTTTTTTTTTTTTTTGATTTGGAGTTTCACTCGGTCGCCCAGACTGGAGTGCAGTGGCCACTCCCGGCCACCGCAGCCTCGACCTGCTGGGCTCCTGCGATCCTTCTTCCTCAGCCTTCCGAGTAGCCGGAATTACAGGCATGCGCTACCACGCCCGGCTGATTTTTTGATTTATTGTAGAGATGAGGTCACGCCAAGTTGCCCAGGCGGGTCTCGAACCCGCGGGCTCGGGCAATTCACTCACCTCAGCCTCCCAAAGGTGCGGGATTACAGGCTGAGCCACCGAGCCCGGCTGCTTTACTACTTTAATCTCTGTCTATCTGTGATTAATGATCTCTGTTCTCTGATACCTTTGGCTTATTTATATATCACTTATTTTTTGCACAGCAGAGTTCTTTACCTTTTAAAACCCAGTATAAAAGTATCATACTCACTATACTAGTAAACAGGAAGCCAATACATTTCCTCTTGTGCTTAAACTATTTTGAATTAGTTTTCTTCCATTACAACAGAAAAAGACTGAAAAGTATGAAAATAATCCATGCATTTAATAGGCTAAATTGTTGAACAATAATAAAGAATACTAAAAAGTGAGAATTTCTCCATCTTCAAGTTTGAGTATGCTACATTATAAATAGCAAAGCTCATGGAGAAATCATTGTCTCTTGTGTCTTTAGCTACTCCCAATGTGCCTACCGAGATTAGGTTTTTAGGAGATTTTGTAGAAAAAAGTCAATATATTTGTAATATTTGCTTCTTTCAATAAGATTCTACTAGAAAAAAATCAAGCTTTTTATTCAAATTGCTTGTGAAAAAGATGGCAAGAAAGAAAATACAGTTTTGTTTGAAAAGTGCTGTCTGCTTAGAGTCAGCTATCCAAATGATTGAATCAAATAATAGTGTATCTCATTCAGCTGGAAAAGTCAAACACCTATCCTCAAATTAACATTAGGACATGAAAGGGTAAGAAATTGGAGACAATACTGAGAATAAAATATTACAACCCAGGAACAGCCACAGTGCAGACAAATGCTCTAGGCTCTGTCTAAACAATTTTCTTCATGTACTAACAGAAATAATATTTATATCCCTAAAATGTAGTGTGAGATTGGAATCAGATTAGTTGGATCTCTTGAATAGCCTATCATTTCTAAGGTAAATGACTAAAGGAAGTGATTTACTGAGGGTTGAGGAATAAGCACCCCCTCAGAAGTACTGCCAAAACAGAAAGTTCTAAGGCAAAATCTAGATTTGGATCATAACTAAATTGCCTCTTTATATCTGGTTACTAGATTTTGGCATTAGAAAAATGCAAATTGCCTCCTTTTCAAGTTTTAAAACATATTTTCAAAGGAAAGTCCTAACAAGCAATAGTCTGTGTCCTTGCAACCATGCTGAATAAAAATGGTAGACTGAAGTGTAGTCAGAACAAGAGAGTATTTCTTTCTGGAAGCCAACAAAGAACAAGGGATAGGAGAGATACTGCCTGATAACTGAACTTGGGTCAGGCAAAGTGACTAACAGTTACCCAAATACAAATTCGCTGTAATGGAGATGACCAAGAAAATGCATATCATGCAGACATTCTAGACTCAGAATTAGATGCAGGGAGTAAGTTATCTCCCTCTATGGAAGAAATAGATCATAGTTCTAAAGAGTGGATTCATTATGTTAGGGAAGATGATATTTAAATAATATACATAGAATAAAAGTCTCATTCTAGGCACTATTTTATATTCTTTTTTTCTTGTTTACATTTTAAATTATCTTGCAACACTTCTACCTTTTTCTGGCTAACAGTATACTTTTTTGAAGCAGGAAGTGTCCCTCTTCCAACTCATGGAATTTTCAATCACATGAATTTAATCCTTTATCATGAGTAGACTGATAAGGAGTTTTCATGATAAAATTAGAGTCAATTAAATCTCCAAAATGCACCAAACATCATTGTATCAAGTTGCTAATAAAGATTCTCCCTGGCATCGAAAGAAGAGAGGGCAGAACTCTAATTATAATTTTGGATGATATATATATATTTGTTGTAGATATTCTTATTTGATGAGACATTATTTTCCTTATTTCCTTTAGTTCTCTGTTCTTTTTTTTTTTAGCTCCTTGACACACCAAGGACTCAAATTCAGTGCTAGTTTTCCTAGGGTTAGAGGTTACAGATCAGAGATCAGAATCTAAGTTGTCTAGAACATCAGTAAGTTGAGAGAGGTAAGGAATTTGAAAAGAAGGGAACACTAAGGGATGAGATCAAAATTTAAGTGTTAAGTGACTTTACAAAACCAAGATGTGTCTGGAAAGCTAAGAACTGAGCAGAAATGTATGCATATGCACTAGGAAGGAAGAGTTTGAGATCTAAAATTCCACCAAGTTACTGGAACAAAGTAAAAATATTGGGCTTTATCTACTTGAAAGTCCATTAAGATCATGGTTTGGGAGTTAGAACCACATGCATATACTTAGGAATGCAGCCTAAGACTGAGAAAAAAAACTGAAATAGTTTCTACAAAATCAAACCTATTCCTAGTACAAATATTTTAACAGTTTATGTAATTCTCCAGTAATTTACTCACTGTTGGAGCAAAGATCAACACTCTTCAGAGAAATAAAATGGCATCTACTTTGACCAGCATTCAATGAGAAACTGTCAGACATTTGAAAAAGTAAGAAAATTCCATTTTAATCCCCCAAAAAAGTCAATAGATATGGTAGCACAGATGACCTAGACTTTGGATTTAGCAAAACAGTTCTAAAATAGCTATTATGAACATGCAAACTAATGTAAAGAAGAATATAAATATGATGAGAATAGAAACTTTCAAGAGAAAAACTTTAGTTCTAAGACTGAAAAATGTAATAGATGAAACAATTGAACTGGCTTAGCAGTAGTATCAGGTATTACAAAAGAGAGAATAAGTAAATCTGAAAATAAGTTAATAGTAATTTTTTAAAGTGAAGGACTGAGAAAATAATGAATTTTTAAAAATAACAACAATAAAATATCAATGTCCTTTGGAAGAAAGAATAAAGAAAGGAAAGGACAGAAAATGTGTGTCTATGTATAATATTTTTAAATTTTTGCAATTTGATTAAAAAAACTCACATGTTCATGGTACTTTATAAATCCTGAACAGGATGAATACGAAAAGCACATCTAGGTACCCTTTTTTCAGAAACAATATTAGCCACAAAAGTAAGGAGATGACATTTGAAGACACTGAGAGGAAAAAAAAATAAAACTGCAACCTTGAAATTTTATATTCAGCAAAAGTCCTTCAAAAATAATGATAATATGGATGCATTTTAATACAGATTGAATATCTCTTATCTGAAAACCTGAAATTCCAAATGCTCCACAATATGAAATTTTTTGAGTGCCAACATGATGCTCAAAAGAAATGCTCATTGGAGCATTTCAGATTTTAGATTTCTGGTTTAGGAATGCTGAACCAATAAATATAATGCAATTATTTCAGAATCTAAAAAATCCAAATCTGAAACACTTATGGTCCCAAGCATTTCAGATAAGAAATATATTCAACATGTATTTTTAAAAAGCTGAGAGTATTTATCACCAGCAGATTTACCTGACATGTTAAATAAAGATCTTTAAAAAGAGAAAGTTATGTAAGTTGAAAATATGGTTTTACAGGACAGAATAAAGAGTATTGGAAATATGAGTAAATATAAAATTACAATATTAGTTCATCCTTTGAAATTGTGTAAAAAGTGCATTGAAGGTGGTAAATGTAGGCATTACTGTTATAAGGTTTGTTTTTACATTGCATCCAAAGTGGTATAAAGTTAAGTCCAAATAGACTGTGAAAAATTTAGGCATACATTTTAATCCCCCGAGCAATAACTGAATAATGAAACAATTATAGCCAAAAATAAAATACAGAAATAAAATGTAAGGAAAATAAATATGTGATTAAATAAAAACACTGGAAATAAGGAAAAGAGAGAAAAAGAAAAAAGGGCAAGAGAAAATAAAACTCAAGAGGGTAGACTTAAAACTAATCAAATAAACAATTAAATGTAAGAGGGTCTAAAAGTCTAATTAAAAGGAAATCTTGTCAGGCTGCATTACAAAGAAGAACCAAATATATGGTGTCTATAAGTCATGTACTTCAATCATATAAAGTTAAGCAAATATAAAAGACATGGAAGTGGAATTATTATATTAATATCAGACAAAAATGACTTCAAGAAAAAGAATATTACCAAAATGAAGGAATGTTTTATAATGGCAAAAACAAAATTTCAGCAAAATATATAAACAACTTAAAATGTATTGCACTTAATTAAAATTGCATTAACCAAAAGTATACAAATGTAAAGGAAAGAATAAACAATCTATAGTTAGAGATTTTCACACTTATCTCTCAATAATTGGCAAAACATAGGCAAAACACTATTAAAAAGATATAATAATGGAATAACTGTTATTCAACTAGACTTAATCTGCATTTGTAGAACTCTACACTAATATCAGCACAATAACATTCCTTTCATGTAAATATGATGCATTCCCCAAGATTGACCATAATCTGGGCTATCAAGCACATTCTATAATAAATTTTAAGCATTTCATTATGCAGAGTACATTCTTTCTACACAATGAAATTAAATTGGAAAATAGGTCAGGCACAGTGGTTCACACTTATAATCCCAGCGTTTTGGGAGGTCAAGATAGGAGGATCTCTTGAGCCCAGGAGTTCAAGATTATAGTGGGTTATGATTACACCACTGTACTCTATCCTGGGTGACAGAAAGAGACACTGGCTTTAACAAAAGCAGTAAGAGTCTAGGCCTGTAATCTCATCATTTTAGGAGACCAAGGTAGGTGGATTGGTTGATCCCAAGAGTTGGGGACCAGCCTGGTCAACATACCAAAATCTCCTACTAAAAAAAAAAAATGGGAAAAAAAGAAAAGTAGTCACAGCTACTCAGGATACTGAGGTAGAAGGATTGCCTGAGCCCAGGAGATCGAGGCTACAGTGAGTTGTGAATGTCCCTATTGTGCGACTGCACTCCAACCTGGGCAACAAAGTAAGACCCTGACTTAAAAATAAATAGATGATGGTAGATGATAGATAGATGATAGATAGATAGATAGATAGATAGATAGATAGATGGTTGATGGAGAAAACGATATATAATAAATAACAGTAACAATATAGCAAATATGCATTTTAAAAATTAAGCAGTGAACGTATAAACCTATCATTGCAATCAACTGCTTTAACTGGATGAAGGAGAAAATTGCATAATCTCAATAGGTACAGAAAAATAATTTCACAGAATTAATACCCTTCATAATTAACACACAAAATGAGGTAATAATAACACATTCTCAAAAGTTAGGGATGGAATGGAACTTCCTCAATGTAATAAAGGCATATATTAAAAACCTACAGCTACCATTATACTTAGTGAATTATTAAATAAGCCTGTGTAAGATCACAAAAAACAAATATATTTATTATTTTCTTTATTTTCAGACTACTGGAGATTTAAGTTAGTGCAATAAGAAAAATTATGTGTATATTAAAAAGGAAAAAGGAAAGAAGTCTTTGTTTATATTTTGCATATAGAAAATACTAAGAAATAGTAAAAGCAAGTCTTAGAAAAATAATAAATGCTTAGAATATCATTGCAGAATTAAAAAATGAACATAAATAAGTCAATACTATTTTGAATATTAGCAAAAACATTTGGAAAATAAATTTTAATTTTTTTACCAACTCTCAGTTTCCAATCCAACACATAAATAACTTAGAAGCCATCACTTTTATCCTCACAAAAAGAAAAAAGATGAACATAGTGAAAGTCAATGACACTTCTTGGATGGATGCATCAAAGAATTAAGGTTTTAAGGAAAACTGTCGCTCCCTGTACTGAAAAGAAAACCAGGTAAATACAGATAATTATAGCTTTCCGGGAACAGAAGCCCAGAGATAAAGCCTATATCCTACAAGATCTGGCATGTTCAGGGTGGTATGGCCACAGACCAGTATATGTAGGAACATATAGCTATAGCTGACAAATTGCTGGTGGCTTAGTGTGAACTAAATGGAGAGTGCAAAACAAGACAATATTGTGCAATTTTTATTTGTCAATTAATTAAATAAATTAAAAAGAGACATTCAACAAAATATGTGAAATACTTAAAATATGATAAAATGAGATTAAATGGTTAATAATCAAAATTTAAGGTGTCAAGTGGTATTAATCATCAAAGAAATGTAAATAAAAACCAAGCTGGCATATTACTTTGCATTTACTGGACTGACTAAAGTTTCAAAATTTAGTAATTTCAAATATTGATGGAGATATCAGCATCTAGCTCTCATAAAATTGCAAGGTGATGAAATATTTGGAATGTTTTGCATATATATATGTATATGCACACATATGTATGTATTTAGAAATATGACCCACCAATTTTATCTTTGGATATTATCCAAGAGAAATGAAAACATGCATACACAAAAATATTTCCACGGGAATGTTCTTAGAAGCTGAAAACAATCTAAATGTCCATAAAGAGGTAAGTGGCATATTTTTATAACAAAATAAGTATAAACAGAGTATTGATACATGCAATGATATGGAAAATTTTAGAATAAAAAAGTATGCCGAGAGAAAGAAGTCAGATAAAAAAAATGAATGCATGATGTATGAGTCCAGTTTTAAGAAGTTCAAGAACAGGCAAAACTAATCATGGGTAATAAAAGTCAGAACAGTAATTGCTTCTTCTATAGGGGAGTTGCTTTTAAAGAGGCATGAAAAATACTTCTGAGGTGAAGGAAACTTTACAACTTAATTGTAGTGATGTTTATATGAATATATTCATTTTACAAAAATCATAGAACTCTATATTTTTACTGTGGGTAAATTATACCTCTCTAAAATTATTATGAAAAAGAATTACAGAACAAAAACTAATTAGACAGAGTTCTCTGTTAATTAAATTCATTTTATATTAATTATTTAGTCCAGGCTTCCTAATACTATTTATGAAATCTTTGGAACTTTATTTTATTCATCTTATGTTACTTGTTTGTGTCTAAATAAATTGCATATTTTGAGCCAGAAAAAATTAAAAATTATTTTATACAGAATAGAGTTTAAGTTTAGTTCTGAAATATATCAGTCTAAGGCTATGTTTACCCAACAAACTTTATTTGTTTGTTAATAAATAATTTTCGAAACCATGTAATGTAATGGTGACCATAGTAGGTGAAATGTTAGTATCAATGCTATTCTGGCTATTATGAACGATCAGGATACATATTCCACAGGAAATTGCAAATAACACAAAATTAATCATGACAATCATCATAAGGCCTGAGAAGTATCCATTTACTTTATCAATGCGAAGGTTGTTGGAGCTCCTGTAAAAATACTATGAGTGGATTATTAGAAACAAAAATCAATTAGAGAATAAGTTGAATATGAGGTAGACATACCTAGTACAGACTTATTTTAAACATTTTGACTCCTGTGGGTAAGGAAGTGATAGGAAAACAATTGGAAATAAATCTAGAGTCAATTAAAGTTAGTTTTTTTTTTAAATTAAGAGTTAAGCATATTCAGAAATTGAAAATAAATATTACTACAGAATAAATACAAAATATGGAGACTAAGGGAAATTTTAAAAAGAGGAAGGCATCTAGAGGGTAGAAAACTGTGAGATCATAACCACATTTAGAACAACTATCTTTATTTAAAAGGATGGATGCCGCATCCATCACTTCTTACGTGAATGAAGTAGCATGTATTCTTTTTTTTGTGATAATAAAGAAGTGCCTTTTTTATAGACATCTGTTATGAATTACTAGAGAGTTGTTGACTGAACAAACTAAACGCTGAATAGTCATTAGGGAATAGTGAGATTACAAAATGTACAATAATATCAATCTCTTTTTGGTGTATTTTTTTTATTGTCATGGCTCAATAGCCATCCATAGTGGTATTAAAGATAAATAGTGGATCAGCCCAGAGTTTAGGTTTCACCAAGCAGGAATAAGAATAGGATATAAATTATTAAGATTATACCAAGGAGACAAAACCTAGGGGTGACTGAAAATTTAGAAGAATACAATTTCACTAAGAAGATAGATGAAACATGAAAAAGAAACAAGAGCAACAACAACAAATTAGTCTGTTTTATCTTCTAGTGAGTAAATCCAAAATTGTGAGGTTCTTTTTGTTTTGTTTTGTTTGTTTTTCTAAGAGTCTTTCTGTGTCAGTAAATTGACATAGTAAAATTGAAAAATGAACAGTCCCTGGATCTGACCATTCTTTTTATAAAGCAGATGATAGTTTTCCAAGGGACAAATGTTAAGATAGAAATAATGGTAATGTTTGATTTTTTTTTTTTTTGGTTTAGCCTGCATTTATGTCGCTGTTATCCACAGTAGCATCAATCATATCATTATAGCAAGTATGAATTTTGTGAATCAGTTCTCTGTCATATAGTAATGTCTAACTGTAGGAGAAAAAAATACTTTTTAATCCCCATGGATTTGGTATAATTGATTTACAGAAAACTTTCAGAACAAAAATTTCAATTTTCCAAAAGTGACATTATTAGAGACATATGTTTACTATAGGCACTGAGCTATAAGCACTCTCACCAGAACAAGCTATACCAAGAGTTCTAAGTGTAGGATGAGCAGGTGGCCCAAACCAATGAGTGATGAAAGTCCCGGAAGCCAAGTGAAAGAAGAAAACATATTTTTATTTTAAACAGTTAAGCCTTTTTCTTCAATGTCTTTACATTGATTTGATACAATAGTAAGTGATTTATCTTCACTTCTTTTCTAATTTAATTTCCTTTTCTACTTCTCTGATCTGGATTATACAATACATACCATGATGAACATTTGACTCCATTAATCACCCAAGCAGAAACATTGAGTGTTTGTCTTGCCATTTTGAATAATTCAAACCCCCAAAGAGAATTTTCTTCTAATACTATTCTGACTGGAAGTGACAGAGCTATGTGTTTTTATCCATGGGTATACAATAGCTTATTTGCAAAGTGACATGAAAGACCAAACCAGGGAACATTTATATTGAGTGCCTGCAGGTGTAGCAATAGATGTCTCAAAAATTGTGAAGGGTACCTGATCTCAAACCAGGCTAAGTGGGGACCAAAGTCAGGTCCAAACTTTACTTGTATCCAATGACAATTTGGATACCTAATCCTGAATTGGTACCCCACATCTTTTAAATAAATATATATATATTTTTTTAATTGTAAAGTGTGTATTTAACTTGCAGCATTGATGATTTAAAAAGAAAATATTGAATAGAAATATATCATAAACCACTAAAATATCTATTTTAAAATTAATTTCATTTTTCTATAGCATTTCTGTGGGGAAAGAGATATCACAAACATTCTGAAGTTGTTCATAGAATTAAATTGCAAGTGTAATATCACATATGGAATTTCACAATGAGAATGATGCAATTAATAATCTCTATAATAATATTTCTATAAGAAATAGTATTTCTACAACAATAACAGAATTAACCTCTCCAGTTTTGAAATAAATTCAGATATCTTAGTAAATAATATTAAAATACAATTTACTAAAGGCAGTTATACAAAGAAGCAATAAAATATGGTCATAACATGTAGCTTTCAAATGGTCTGTAATGACCCAATAATATAATGTGCTGTGTGTATGTACATATGCATGTTTATATATATGCGTCTGTGTATTAATTTCATATATCCAATTAAACTTTTACTTTACAATTCTATGTAATAATTCTATCAAATAACCTATGTCTTGAACAATATCTTCTTTCACAAATTCATGGCTTTGCTTATGCTGTCAACTTTAGCAATCTATTTCCTCTCTACAATTTAAGCCATTCTTTAGATAAGTCAAATGCCACTTTCTTTTTGATCTTTCCCCATGAGTCAATTTCTTATTTCTCTGTTTCTTATGTTTTCTCTTTTACAGCATTATTTACACTGTGTTAAAATTATTTGCACGTTGGTCTCCTTTATCAGAATATGAACTTTCCAAGGTTTTGCAGTTTCTCTCATATGTGTTCATTTCCATAAGACTAAGATTTAATAAATATTTTCTGAATGAAAAAGTTAGAAGAGGCTGGACAAGGTGGATTATGCCTATAATTCCAGCACTTTGGGAGGTTGAGATAAGAGAATTTCTGAGCTTACGCGTTCCAGACCAGCCTGGGCAGCTTGACGAGACCTCATCTCTACAATACATCAAGAAAAATTAGGCAAGCGTGCCTACAGTTCCATTGCACTCCAGTCTGGGCGACAGAGTAAGACTCCGATTCAAAAAAAAAAAAAGTTAGAGGAAAGATCAAATTGCTTTTTGATTAAGTAAGAGTGTTTATTAATCTGGAACCGAACTCTCAGCGTGCCTTGATAATTTCTTCAAACTATTTGAACATATTTATCAGCAACCTGAGAATGTCACAATTTTAGTCTTTTAAAATGCTCCAAGTTATTTATCAGATTTTATAACTCCTAAAGTAAAAATATTTTCCTGGGCTTCACAAATTTAAGCACTCTTACTATCCGATTACTATTTACATTTATTACTGAAGAAAGTACTTCTTTCTAGTTTTTTCTAGGGTTGGTTGATAATGTAAGCCATATCACAGTCAAGCATACTTCATCTGACCTTTGTTTATTGGTTGCTGAGAAGATGGTTGCCTAAGCTGAGACTCAACCACCAGGATTTGTTGGGTCACCTTTCATTAATGAAAGATGTGGACGATAATTGCTTCTAGTAATCACTATACTATAATTAAATGACTTACGACTTGATGGAGAAAAGTTTATGAAAATAAAGATATAACTTAGATGGCTGTATTAAATGAGACTTTATTTTAGATTTTCAAACTAAACATACAACTGACAATTCTATTTCTAGTGCCAGTTCCCATTTAACAATCTCTTTTTTTCTGAAATCATAGTATGTAACATATAAATTTATATTAAAATCTATTAAATTAATTTGAATTACAGAATTCATTGTGCTTATACAATAATTTGAGATAGCTTAAACATTTTATGGTTTGATTCTAAAACATAATTCAAGTAAATTAATCACACTTATAACAACTTAATCTTTTAAATCACTATTTTAAGATATAGCTATTCAAATTTATAGGTTCTCATATTCCAAACTATTCCTATATGTCACCATTACCTTATAGGGTAGGTAAAATTCTTCCTCTACACTCTTTGGGTTTCTGGCTGGGACTAACATAAGAAAGATTAAAAGAAATAAAGCATACAAATTTTATTTAGTATTTTTTTTTACGTGTATATAAGAGCATTCACAAGAAAAATGACCCAAAGAAGTAACTAAGCCTAAGTAGTTATATATGAGGTGGAATAAAGATTAGCAACTGCACAAAACTAACCTAAATACATGAATGACTAAAAGAAGATAAAGTTATTTCAACAAGGTCTGTTTACCTCAACTTTCTTCTCTGGTGATAAGAATGTTTTCTGTTCTCCTGGGTCAGGGAGAGCTTCTTTTATTTAAGAGATTTGTCTCCTGCTTTCAAGAAGAGAAATGGAGGTCATAATGCTCTTCTTACATCTACTATTTTTCAAGTGCCTTTAGTTTAAAAATAATCAATGTCAAATTGGCATATTTTGGGGTGGAATGCCCTGAGCTGCAGTCTACCCAAGTGCTTTATGAGCAGCAGGATACTATGTACATTAACTCAGGAGGAGATGAAAGCTGAGATCCATTGGCAGCACCTTTTAGTTGTGTGACCTCTCTTCTTGTGAAAATAGGTGTACTCATGTATATTCATAGTATTCCCAGCACAAAAGAGGTGCTCTTTAATGTTATTTCCTCCTCTCCCTTCTATGTGTGATTTCTGTTATTCTGTATATATGAAATGTGTTATAATGAATATGTTAACTCAACCTTTTAAAATCAGTGTTTCTCATCCTTTTATGCCAATGACACATTTCAAAATATCAAAAATGCTGGCAGCAGAAAAAGGATTTGAAAGCAAAGATGATAATTGACTAAAGTTTGGAACTCACTTTTTTTCTTGGTAATATTATCCAATTCCATGGTTGCCACTTCTACAGAGATGAAATATCTACATGTATCTAGAAATTGGCCCCGAACTGATTTAGCGTCACCAATTAACACTACATTGTCAAAACAGATCTGCCAATTCCCCTTGGGAATGACTGCTCAGCTAACAAAAAAATCATCAAAGAGAAAGAAAGGTAGTATCTCTTAAAATATGTCTCACTTATGTAAATTTGGAAATTTGGACATGATCCTAGCATACACATATTTTCTGTTTCCTCAACACTGCAATAAATGTGTGATTGGTTATTTTGAAATTTCAGATTATAAGAAAAAATTTCTGGTTGAATGTAAATTTATATATATATTAAATTATATGTGAAAAATTTAGAAATTCTAGAATTTCTAAGATATAGACTCTTACTTGAAACATTTATTTGATTTTATATGGTCATCTTTTTTTTAATGATTTATACTGGAGACTCCAAAATCTCTATCTTTAAAAAATCTTTCTCTGTAGATGCTAATTTTCCAATGTCTTCTCGATATTTACATGTAGGCCTTTCGAGGTCAATATTCACAAAACAGAGTTTTTATATTTTTTGTAAAGATTTAATCTTTTGTTCCTGTAGACAGAAAATAGTATTACATTATGTTTAGTCCTATCCAACCAAGAAACTCCCTTATCCTTTATCTAAAATCTCACATCAGATTTTTGTTCAAAGATGAAATTGTTCTTGAGGTAATTCCTTCTCTATTTTCATTTCTACTGTTCTAATTCAAACCTTCATCAGATTTCAGTTGAAAACTTGCAATCATCTTTCTAAATGGATTTCTAGTGTCCATTTCTTTTTTCATCATTTATCTAGTATTCCATTTTTTTAAAAATTAAATCAGCATAATTGTGAAATTTTCATGTTTCAAGAACTTTGATAACTTCCAATAGGCCATAGAATAAAGTTCAAGCATTTTAGTATTTAATTTCTTAGGCTATATGAATGAAGCTAAGTCATCTTTCTAAGTATGTCCTACCCTGTGACACATTCCAGATTCACAATACTACAATACTATTTACTCTATTAAAAGATGCTATACACTTATTGATTTTATCTTTGATTATGTTTATCCCTTTTTTTCACCAGAAAGACACAGTGTTGATAAACTGCATAATATCCAAGGGCATTATTCACATGTTTCATGTTATGATGCTTCCATGGAGCAGATAGACTAGGATGTTATCCTTGGAAGTTGTATAACATGGCAACAGACATACATTCAAAACTCATTTATCTAAGAACCAGTTTATTATTTCCACTTATTCGTTTATTCAGCAAATCATAATTCACTGTGTGGCATATGTTAACCAGAGATTTTAGGATGACAAATATGAATGTTTTAAAGAAACAGTCACCGTGTGTGTACATTCCTCACCATCCTAGGCTAGAGAAGGGCAAAGTTCATATCTTGCTCAATCAGTTGTAATGTGTGAATCTAAGAACAAGGATTCAAGTGATATATTCTGCAATAAAAGTAAAATCAGAACAATTTGACTATGCAGCCAAATCATAAAATTAATCCATATATGCAACAATAATATGAAACTTAGGGAAACCAAGTAATTGATGAAAGGAAACATGTTCTAAAAGGAGACATGAAGACTAGCCAGAGACTGTCTTCTGCTTAGAAGACAATTTCATCAGTTGTATGCAATAATCCAGTGATGAACAAAGCAATATTAACTCTACTGCTAAATCACAATTAACCAAACTGCTCCTCCTATCAAAATAAATAAGCAAATTATATTTAACACTTATTAATAGCAAATGTTTGTATTAACTGTTACTCTCACCTATTACCTTTTTAAAAAATAAAATGTCTTATTTCACATTTTTTTACATATTATACTTTTTAATTTGTAATCTCTTGTGACATTTTGTATCATAATTATATATCAATTTCACTACCATCTTTAAGTTTATTTTAATTTTTAATTTAAATTTGTATTACCTACACATTTAACACAGATTAATAAGATGTGATATGGAAAATTCAAAAATATTTAGTAGGTTGAGAGTCAAGAAAAACTAAGCAGATTTGAAAGTCATCTTTGTGATAAAACTTAAAATATTTGGAAATTGTAGGATAGTGTGGATTTTTAAAAGGTGGAAATGGGAAAGAATCATTTCAAACAACAGGACGATTAGGAAAGAAATTCCCAAGTAGCCTTGAATGCAAACAAGGAAAATGAGAGTGCAATGGAAGAAAAGTTTGAAAAGCATGGTGCCATACAGTTATTGGAATGCCACATTATACAGTTCAATTCTTGAGAGTCAAGTAATTTGCATTTATATTTGGGATCAATTTTAAAGGTATGACTATATTTATCTCTTATTAGTGTGTTAATTATGCCTTCATTTAATAATATCTTGCTTTCTGTAGGCATTACAATATGTATCCCTGCCATATGAGAGTTCTAGGCTTGAGTTAGTGCTTTTATCACTTCCCAGACAAAACAAGTAACTTATGACAATGTAAGCTCTATACTAATTCCACATTTTGTTTTGTGATTCTATATTGTCTATCTCCTTTAAGAGCAAAAAATATTATGAAGTACATAATTTTTATAACCTACTTCAATATATAACTTTCCAAACGCTCTGTATTTTTCTTAAACAGAATTTGAATTGCTGAATAGTTTGGCATAAAAATATGAACTACTAATATACCTGTTTTCTACAATAAACATTTTTGTTTCCACAGAAAAGTAACATTTCAATGACCATTCTTTTTTTTTTAATCAATATTTTTCATTATGGTTTTGTGGTGTACAGTTAAGGGTTAGGTGTACAATTACGTTTCATTCAGGCACCCTGTTGATAAGAAGTGTTTCCTCATCCCCAGACAGATATTTGCTACCGTTAATCCCACCCCCCCCATAGTTTCCCAGTACCGTCACTCATTTTCTTATAGTATTAGGATGTTCAAGGTATAGTATTAGGATGTTCTTATAGTATTGGATGTTCAAGGTCCATTATATGAGTGAGAACATGTGATACTTGGATCTTTGTTTCTGTGAGAGGTCACTCAGTATTCTAGACTCTAGCTCCATCTAGGTTGCTGCGAAATTCATGATTTTGTTCTTTTTTATGGCTGCGTAGTATTCCATCGTGTATATGTACCACATTTTTTTAATCCAGTCCTCTTTTGATGGGCAGCATGGTTGTTTCTAGGTTCTTGCTATTGTGAACAATACTGCAATAAACAAACGTGTGCAGGTATCTTTTTTATAGAGTGATTTGAGTTCTTCAGGGTATATTCCCAGTAGGGGGATTGCGGGTCATATGGGAAGTTGATATTTAGAGCTTTCTTTTCTTTTTTTTTTTTTTTTGAGTTAGAGTTTCACTCTGTCGCCCAGACTGGAGTGCAGTGGCTGTTCCCGGCCACCGCAGCCTCAACCCACTGGGCTCTGGTTATACTTCCACCTCAGCCTTCCGAGTAGCCGGAATTACAGGCGTGTGCTACCATGCCCAGCTGATTTTTGATTTATTGTAGAGATGAGGTCTTGCTGCCCAGGCAACGAACCCATAGTCTCGAACCCGAGGGCTCAGGCAATCCACTCACCTCAGCCTCCCAAAGGCATGGGATTACAGGCTGAGCCACCAAGCCTGGCTATTTAGAGTTTTCAAATACATGAAGAAATGTTCAACCTCACTAATCATCAGGGAGATGCAAATCAAAACCACATTGAGATACCACCTAACTCCAGTCATAATGGCAATTATCAACAACTCAAAAAAAAGATAACAGCTGCTGGAGAGGGTGTGGTGAAAAGGGAACACTTCTACACTGTTGGTGGGAGTGTAAACTAGTGCAACCTCTGTGGAAAGCAGTGTGGCGACTCCTAAAAGCTCTAAATATGACCATTCTTTTAATGAATCTTGATTGCTTTCTAGGAATAAATTCAAAAAATGCATTTTCTTAATGAAAATGCATAAACTTTTAAAATGCTTTTGAAACATATTCCCTAATTGCTCTCCAGAAATGCTTTACTAGTTTATACCACACCCTTTGGTAAGAGACTGAATGTCATTCTTTATTCTTTCAGTGTTGTATACTGCCATTTTTGTATTCACGTTTACATTGAAGTTCTTTATTTAATAGCAAACTGTATACATTTTAATATATTTCTCATATATTTTATTGTTTATTGGTAGTATCTTAACCATTCTATCTAATTTTATTTTTCTATTGAAATACTCATTACTTTATTTCAAGTAATATGCAGTAATGTAGATTTGTTGCAAGAGAAATGTACAAGGGTACTAAAAATACTTTCATATGAACACTAAAAAGAGGAGTTAATATTTCAAAACTAAAACAGAAACAATAAGTACCTAGTGTGGCCTATGCCCTTTTGGTGAAACTTAGTTTTGTTAAAATATTCACATTTCACTCTGTGTGCTGAGATCACAGATTTGAATCAGAATGAATACTAGATGTGAGGAAAAAATGTAATCTTTTTGTGGAAAAATGTCAGCACATTTTTCATCACTAGTAAAGTACAGAACAAACCTGTTCTATGTTTTTTAGTTCAAGTAGCTTTTTGAAGTTGTATTTATTATTGTCTGGAAAACATTTTTCTGCTTTCCTACCCTCCCTACTGAATCTTACTTAATATGATATCTGACTCACCAGTTCTTGAGTATGGTTTTTAAGTTTTCATGGTATTAAGCTTAGGCACCACACCTTCTGGCTTATCTTACTTTGGGGATAATGCTCCTGATCTTCACTGCTTTCACCCCTAAGTCTATAACAGATACCATGCGATTGGGTATATTAATCCTTGGTCAGGAGTTAGTAGTTATCCCTAGCTGACTATTGGTCTCATAGAATGCTCAGACTTCTGGATGTGTCTCCTTTATTATTATTATTTTTGAATAAAACTTCTCAGCAGTTCTTCCTATAAAGTCACCACCTAGTACCTCACTGGTAGTACCTTTTTCCATCAACTTCCCAAGCTACTCCAGCTAGCCTTTCTACAAACTCTGGTTTCAGTTTTTGTTTCCCTAAGATGAAGACAATCTTTTAGGAAAACCGACTTCCATCAGACTCAGCTGTACATATCCCTGTTCTCATGTGATTAGTGTAAAAAATAATATATTCTAGGCTCTAAAATGTGGGATAGATAGCATCCCTCTATTCTATTATCACAACTCATCAAAATGACAAGTCATTAATCTGCAGTCTTTGCTCTCATCTTTTTCTTTCTTAGAAATGTAAAACAATGTATTTCTTACCTGATACCACTGCCATTACCATCTAATACCACTACCTCCTCCTATTCTTCCTCCTCCTTTTCTTTTTTCTCATCTTCCTCTTTCTCTTCCTCCTCTTTTTCTTCCTCCTTTTCCTTCTCCTCCTCCTTTGTCATTTTTTCTCCTCCTCCTCTCTTCATTCTTCTCTTAAACTACTTTAAATAAACTCGATGGTCTGGTTGATAAGCCTAGCCATTACTAATCTACATATAATTAAACATGTCTAAACCTACTAAAGTTACATAGCTCTCCCTTCTTACATTTTTTTCTTATATTATTCATGTCTAATCAATTATTCAGGAGATGATAATCCAAGATAATCAAGGCAAAGAAAATGTGCTGCAAAACTCAAAATATAAAAATCACACTAATAATTCAATGTTTATACCCATTAGACATTTATGCTTCACAGAAAAAAACAAATAATATCATTCATCTCACATACAACAATTAATGCCCATTCTTAATTATTAATTATTAAGGAGAAAGCATTATAAAGTAGCCCCAGGATTCAATACAGATCTTAGAAGCTCTTAGTTAATACTATCAAGTGTATACCCACAGAAGTTCATTTGTTAATGAAACACTGCTAAGTTTTACACTGAATTCAAAATAATTTACATGTGTTAATATTTCTTATTGTACATATGTAAGGATGATCTTAATAATATTTAATAAATGTTTGTTCAACAATGTGTATAGTTTTTATAAATGCACACTCATTAACAGCCATTGTAACCCTTCAGATAGTGAGAGAATTGCCTCTAGTCAACTAGAGAAAAAGAAAAGATAATATGCTCCTGCTTTAGGAGTCTCAATAAAAGATATGATGACTTACTTAGTCTTGCCATTGGAGGTGAGTCGTCAGGGATTACTTTGTTTTAAGAAAGAAGACTAAATGGATAGGAAGAAAAGATATTTGTTCAGTGTCCTAAAGTTAGGAAAATTAGTCCCCAATCTCAAAAGAATTGCCTCTTCACAAACTCTGAATCATTAGGGCCTATGGATGGAAGTAGTTTCTTTATGTTCCCCGCTAACTGAATCAGTCATCCTTTTCCCCTAGGCTTGACAATTTTGCTTTTCCCAGGGTTGAGTTCTTCCACATCTCCCTGTGACTATCAACTCACTTCCATACAAAATGACAGTTTAACTCAAAAAAGAATGCCTTTTTAAGGCCTATTTTTAAATTATTTAGAAAAATTCTGCTTTTAATTTATTTGTTTTCTGCTAAAAATTGTCTTTTTAATAGTTCTGAAGGACAATAATTTACTATTAGAGACAATAGTTTACTCTTAGACAAGAGTTTACCCTTAGCACTGTGAAATTTTGGCATCAATATGGTGATGGTAGGGTGCAGGAAATTAGGGTAAGAAAAACAACTCTAAGTAGCAAGAAGATGCTTTCATATTTTTGTGGACAGTTTATGGATGGTGGGGTGATATTACTAAATAATGTATAAATTCAACTGATTCATAATCAGTGATTTAATTTTGATTTTAACTATCCCCTAATTATTTTGTTATTTTGTTTATCTCTAATCACATGACTATATTTAAAAAGAAAGAAATTTTAGTTTGGAGAGTGCATAAAATGATACTATGATTGATATTAACAAAGATAGGGCCCAGCCTTGAGTAAACTTAGAAAGGTATTCCCTGAACACAATGCAACACAGTATTTATTTCATAAGAAACACTGCTGGTTTTACCAAGAAGCTGTTAGCAAATAGTGGCTTATGGTAATGTCAATTAACTATAAAACAATAAACTTCAAAATCCAAGGGGAATTTTGGCAACTTTAGCTTTGATATGAAATATGTCACTTCTCTGTGAAAAAGTAAAAAGAGGAAGATAATAACTAGATTTTAAACAGCTCCAGTGTTACAAGCACTTTACATTTACCACCTTGTTGAATTCTCACAACTATAATATTCATACTCCATTTTAAATATAAATAAACATAAAAGTCGCCCTTACAGTGACCTGCCTACTTTGCAGGATGCTGAGAGTCACAATCTGCCTGTCCCCCTTACTTTAAAAAAAAAAGTAGACTAACTGGAAAAAATACATAAATAAATTAATGCTAAAAAATTAATAATTCACCCCAAATCTTTTAAACAATATAAAACAGAAGTAAAATTTGAATTCATAGTAACCACGCCCATAGCTTTGTAGCCACTACAATGGAAGTTAATTTATAAAGGCTCTTAGGGGCTCTAGGGTGGCTGAAATAGCAATTTTCTCCCTTAATCAGCAAACTGATATGGAAGTCTTACCACTGCTGGGCTGCTGCAAGGAATTTAGGGAGATACAAAACGGACAGCATATTAACTCTGTCTATCAGCAGTTAAAAATCTAGTGATAAAATAAGTAGACAACATTATATAACATATAGGCTTATTTCAAAAGTGTTAGAAAATTATACTGTAACAATTTTGATAGCAGAGATAATAACAAAATACTCCTGGAAAAACAGAAGTGCTTGATTCTAGAGAGAATTCTGAAGAAAGAGGAAAAAACGTGCGTGTTTTAATAAGCAAATAAATGCACAAAATATCGCTAAGGTCTCAATATTTAGCATGGGAAGAAGACTCTTTTAAGTGCAGGAAGTATGTGAGTAATTAATAGAAAGGGCAGTAACATCTAAAGTAAGTAACCCATTATAGGTATACATAATTAGTTTCCGGCAACAGGCTGCAGAATTAAAAATACAAAAACTAAATAGTATTCAGATTAAATGGGGCCTTGAATATTTTATGAGGTGAATATTATTTTCTTACCATTGTAAAGCTATGAAAATATTCTTAAAAATGAATAAACATTTTTTAAAACTGAACTTTAAAAATATTTTTGTTGTTTATTTAGCATTTACTTGAAGAGAGTTAGGATATGACAGAGAAAAGGCAAGATTTTAAGAAAGCCATTACAATAATCAAAGAGAGGAGATTGGGTCTTAAATTAGGAGTATGTCAGTGGAAATGGAAAGGAGAGGACACACATGAAAGTTGTTAAGGTGAGGAAATTAGTCCCTTTCATTAATATTTCCCTGTACTGCAGACTTTACTTTAATAATCAGCTGGAAGATACTTTCAATATGGCTTCTCAATGATCCCCATCCATTTAAGATTTTAATCAGGCAGTTACTGTCTGGTAATAAAATGCCATTTAATGTTATAATGATGGGCTTTCAAAAAGTTCTCATCAATGATTGAGCTGATGCTCAGTAATGAACTGATCTGTATTTAACACACTGTGCTTAGTTTAATGAACTTAAATTTAATTTTTGCCAGAGCTGAGAGTTTTAAATCAAAGCCATGCCATTGTGTTCTGGCTAGAAAAGTTTTCACCACTCTTCCATAAATGCATATTGCAGAGATATTCTTAGGTAGGCATTTGGAGAATATGTCTTATTTTTTCCTACACTTAATAGTTTCCTGTTTAATCATTGTTTAAATAATCATCTCTTTACCAAACCAGTTAAAAAAATGTCACTTGACAGCACAAAACTAACTGGAAGAGATAAAACATTTTGTCTTTTGAAATCTTTAGATTCATGAAGGATGATTTCTTAAATATAATATGAAACACTGGAATTTAAAAAAATATTTTTTTCTCTAAATTATTAAATATAACAATATCTTGTTGATAATATTCAGTGGAAAAGAAACTTACATAACTCAAATAGCTAAGGAGTATTTGAAATGTTATGCATTGCACTTGCCAGGCCTCTCTCTTTCTCTCTCCCATCATCATCATCATCATCTACTTGTCTCTGGATATACTTATCTATATACGTGTTTTCAAGCTTATAATTTCAAGATGTTTCTTTTCACCTCTTTACTCATTTCTAAATCATGCCTCTTAGGAAGCAAGTAATAAAGAGAAGAAATAACTACTTAAAGAGTTCTATTATTTGTGCATATTTTCTTTCTGTTATAGGATTTAATAAGTACTGCAGTACCATGAATGAATCTCTTTTGGTGGAAAGGGAGTAATTTATTGCCATTACAACTGTTCTTATTCTTGTGTGTTTTGTTGTTGTTCATATGAATATATAATCGTAGCTATATTGTTAATCGTAAATATAATTTTAATGTTATATTTTTCTTTATTTTATCTTATATATATTATGTTCAAATTTGTATTTTATGACTATATAATATTCCATTTTAAGTATTTCCTTATTATACTTAGATTCTACCATCTTCCAATATGGCACAATATATAATTATAGTGAAACATGGCAACAAAATAACCTGCAATAAACATCTTTTCACATGGAGACATTTTTTTTTTCCTTTGAACCATTTAAAAATACTCTTAACATAAAAATAAGTGACATGATACTTAACATACCAGTCTAATATTTTTGATAACATGAGGAACTAAATTTGAACCAATTTTTTTGCCATTTAGACATAGATTTAGATGCATATTTTATAAGTTGTTTTCTAAATAATTTTAGAAACACAAACTTTTTTAAAGTAAAAAATTTTCACTCAGACCTTGTAGCAATTCTTATGAATATTGCTCTATCTCAATGCATGAGCTAATGCTAGCCAATCTTTTGGATTAAATATTCTAGAACCACAAAGACAATTTCTTCTGACCCAAACACTTAAACACATCTTATCTGTCCAAGAAAATGAAGCTTTTAACAAGAACTTTAATATAAAAATTTGTTCTCATTTCTTTAGTCACTTGAAAAGAAACACTCTGTAATAACTAAGAGATTTAACTATGAAAAATGGCTTCTGTGAAAAAGTAGCCACTACTTTTCATGAAGATAATGGGACATTTTAAAAGCAGTCCAAAATACAGGCTATAGAATGAAGGGTCTCGGTGGAAAAATTATGATCTTCAGGTAAATTAAATATTTCCTAAATATAATTTAGCTCTCTCCCTACTAATAAAAGTAGAAACTTCTTTAAAGCATAGACATAAATTTCATCAATATTAAAGAGGGCCTTTGTGGGCCACTGAACCAAAAATTATTTGGGGTTAAAGAAATTATAACTCTGTCAACAGAATTCACAATGATGAGGTGCAAATAGCTGAAATATTTTGTGTTATTTAATCCATGTAGCCAGGTCTCAGATCACCCATACCTCAAAGACAATACTTCACAAAAATGAACAATTTTATCTTTCTACCTTTGTAAATTTACTGAATAATTGTCAGCATTTTCCTTCATTTTATGCTTGAGAAATTCATCCACATTCCAAGTTTCTGCATAGACTTTTCAAGTTTGATTTCTATTTTCAAGCTATTAAGCATGAACTTTTAACAGCCATTAAGATTACAGCTAGTGTTGCCTCCCACACAGCTGGCTGAGATTTACCAGCTGATGTAAGACTTGGTTGTTTGGCATGAGTGGTGAAAGCTATCTTCTATTAGTTCAGAATTAAAACTTTACTTTAAAAGATCATGTAAGGCAGCTAATCAAGCTTCAGTACATGTCAGTAATGAACTTAAATCCCAGTGCTTCCTTAAAGAAATGGCAGATTTATAGTAGCACACATTTGGCATTATCTAGGCTCCCTTTGACTTTAAAATGAACTGTAGAACATTCGTTTCTACTTTTTTTCCAGTCAGAATCCCAGTCTCTTACCACAAGTTGAGCAGGTAGTTTATCATTCCTCAGTAGAAAGACGTTGCAATTCACCTAGGACAAGGTAACCCTGGACCCTTACCATGTTGTTATGAGTGAGAATGAAGAAAAAGATGCTTCGATGCTTGGATTTTCACTTTGAATGTTGAAAGACTCTTTGAAATATCACACACATTTTCTTTCTGCATCAAAAATCTTTCACACACACATTTTCTTTCTGCATCAAAAAGTCGTCTGACTCACACTTCCAAACTATGAGTTTTCTGGGTCAATTTTTAATAAAGAAAGAGGAATGGTATCAGGTTCAGCAGTAACGAGAACAAAAAAGAATTGTCATCCTGTAGCTTGAATGCCAAACTTTTCACTTTTTAATATAATTTTGTTCTTACTTGTCTTTCTCTCTATCTTTCCCACTTTTAAAAAAAATAAATTCTAAATGCCAAGGCTCTGAATCCTTGACACCTGGATTTAAACTCTGACTGCACTGCTCTTCAGTTAACTGCACAATCCCTCTGCTCCTCAGTTTTTCCATCTGAAAATGTCCATAAAGAAAACACACTCACTTCACACAGTTGTTGTGAGAATTAAATGAGTTAATATATATAAATAACTTAAAATAGTGTCTAGCACATAATATGTTCAGTAAATTTTGCTATTATTGCTACATAGCATTTTCAGTAAATTTCCATTTGTGACTTTTATTTAGCACCAGACAGCGTATCAAAAATCAACCTGTGGAAGAATTTCTAAAATAGAAGAATTTTTAATACCTTAAACACTGGTCATAGAGGTCGCTTCAGAAAAAAAAAAAAATTATAAGGAAAGGATGTTCCCTGTTAAGGTACAAATCCGTTGCAGAATTGAGCTGGAAAAAAAAATTCAAAAATAACATTTTCATAGCCAAGGAAGAAGTAACTAGGTAAATCACTATTTTTTTTAATCTCCCAGAAAACCTTAGCTGTACAGATATCGCATTATCAGAATGTATCTACTTAATGAAAAGCATCAAGCACCTTAATTTTCAGATTGCTTTTGGACAATCTGAAAATCTAATTGAAGCATGATATGTGCAGGGGTTTTTAACTGATATTCTGCTTTCCTGTTGTGCCAAAATCCTCTCAAATGTAAACCACAATATTTTATCAATGTACAAAACACTGGAGAGGATAAATGTAATAACATTGTGTTTGTGTGTGTGATGGAAATATCAGTTACTGAGCAGAGCAGGATATAATTCGCTGGTAGTAAGAGTTGTGGGTTTGCTGAAACAGCAAACCTATTACAAAAATGTGTTTTTTTAAGAGCAAGCAGGAACACTGCCTTGTGAATACATACCTACAGTTAACATTTCTACTCAAATGGAATGTGGTGCTAAAAGGCCACAGGGTGAGTAGTAAGTAAATGCAAATGCTTTTAAAGACCACGTGAAACACTGTTTTACTGTGTTGTTATCTTCTGGCAATTATGCTGACTTCTTTAGTATAACTTTGTGTGTGTGTGTGTGTGTGTGTGTGTGTGTGTGTGTGTGTGTGTGTGTGTGTGTTTAACGTCTTCACGTATGGGCACTAATTTCCACTGTCCTTAGTTTGCCAACAAAAAAGGAAGAATCCCTGCTACAGCAGGAAACAACAGCAGGCGTGTTTGCTTTCACACACTCACTAAACCTTGAGTCATAAGATTTGTCTTCCATCTGTAAAACAATCACCTTTGTGTCCTCAGACTTGGCACTAAATCTCTCTAAACTGGGGCATGATGATCAGTAAGGTAGCTATAATAGCAAGTTCTTTTGGAATAAAATAAATGAGATATTGCATGTAAAAGAGTTTTGTAAGTAACACAATTTGAAAAGAAAAGCTTCCAAAGATCCTAAGCAGAACTCATTAGGAATGGAATATAAATCAGAATATTATGGAAGAATAAAGAGATTTATAGTCTAAGGAGCTTGAATGCAAAGGGCAGGCATCAGGACCTAGGCAATTGCTATGTTCAAAGCAAACAGGAACTAGATTTGGAGACCAAGTATATTGGGTTGTATAAGTCTGGGTCTTATCAAAACTGACTGCCAACTACTCTGGTCATGGGTTATTGCAGAAGTTATAGAAAATACAGAAAAAAAAAAATGTGCACGCTGCCTAAAATACAATGGTCCTTTGTTCTCTCTGGGGAGGTACAAACAATTACATGGAACCAGATGCTTGGCCAACCACTAATTTAAACCAGATTTTCCTAAATCTGAATAAACTGAAATAACCAGAATATGTCACAGATGCATTGTTTAAATTAGTGATCATCAATTTTTTGGCATCAGGGACTAGTTTTGTGGAAGATAATTTTTTCATGGACCAGGGGCTGGGTGGGATTCGGGATAATATAAGGGCATTGCATTTATTGTGCACTATATTTTTATTATTATTGCACTGTGAAATATAATTAAATACAACACACCATAATGCAGAATCAGTGGGAACCCTGAGTTAGTTTTCCTGCCATTAAATGATCCCATTTAGGGGTGATGGGAGACAGTGACACGCACAGTGTGTTGCTTATGTCCAGTCTACTTTGTGATATCATTTGAGTTTCTATCATTGCAGAAAATTCTGCTTCACAAAGATAGGATGTTGGAAATGGAAACAGGTTTTTCAGTGCTTTTGTGGCAATCTCAGGATATGCTACCTTTACTTTAATCCAAAATGTATGGAAATCTGGAGTTGTCTCAAACATACTCTTTAGGCCACCATCATTTGTGATATCAAGTAATTGATCCTTTTCTAGCATGGACAAAGTCAATTTACTTGGCTTATTCACAAATGGGATGCAGATTCATTTCTTCCCAGTCTGAGGTCTTTTGTGGCTGGGATATAATGCTCAAATTCTTCTGAAAGCTGAGATAGGTGATCTTGCACCAGCTGGGAGAAAGAAGGCCCTGACTCTGTCTCTTTCAAAATCTCTGCTAATATTTAAAGCATATTCTGCAAATCCCAGTGTTCACTCGCCACCTCCATAATTCTAGTTTGACTTTGAATGTAATCACATTACCTGTTGACTTGAACACAGTTGTCATTTTTCCCTGAAGTGACAGATAGAGCTTATTGAGCAGATCGAATATGTCACACAGGTAAACAAGTTTTGTGACTCATTCTATATCATTGAAATGTGTTGCCAGTGGTGACTGTTTTTCTGAAAGAAATCTCCAGAGTAGCTCCTGTAATTCAATAACTCTGTCAGTAATGTCCCTTTAGAAAGCCAACTCATTTCTGTGAATAAGAGAAGACATGTGCTCTGTGTCCATCTCCTCACAGAGCTGTGCAAGCAGATGTAAGTTAAGGGTATGTACTTTAATGTGGTTGATAATTTTAATCACATCCTGCAAACACTGTTAAGTTCATGTGACATTTATGGGTTGGCCAACATTACTCCATTGATGACATAGTGCATAGACTCACATCCAGAAGTGACTTCTTTGACTGGAGTGGTTAAACCAGAAAGCCATCCAGTCATGGCAGCCTCTCCGCCCACGCATATACCAACAAAAAATGGCCAATTCAGTTTCCTGATATGTAATCAATCAAAGACTTAAATAGATCCACAGCTGTGGTACTGGTTGGCAACAAAAATGCAAAAACATATCCTCATGCACATCCCAAAAAATATATTGCACAAAAACAAGCATTGTTGCCTTGTTGTCAATATCAGATGTGTCTACCTGAATTGTGTACCATGACTTATTAATTCTCTATAACAATTGCTACTCAATATCCTCTGTTATTTCATCAATTCATCTAGTTATGGTGCTAGCTGAAAAAGGAACACATGCCACCTTTTGAACTACAGTCTCTCTCCAGAAACTTCATGACATGTCATTAGCAGCAGGCAGGATCAACTCTTCACCAATAGTAAAGGGCTTCTTAGCTTCAGCAATGCTGTTAGCAGCTAAGAATTATGCTCTCAGTGCAGACACATTTGATGAAGTGATAGCTTTCAATAATTGCCTCTTTTCTTCATGTTCATGTTTTCTTTTTCCTTCAAAAATTTCCAGAAGCTTGTCTTTTAGTGCAGTATGCTTTGTCTCCATGTGGCAAAGCAGTTTTGAAAGTTTCGTGACTTCATTGGATAGCCAGTAACCACATATTATACAAAGCGGACTTGAAGAATGTAAATCACCTCTTGCTATTAACCTGTAATTTAAGTAGGATTCTTGGTATTTTCTTTTAAATGCAATTTTCCTTTTGTTGGCAGTCTTAGAACCTTCTACTGCCTCATCACTGTCTTTCACTCTTTTCAAAGAATCTCCCCAGTGACATTTGTTTTTTTTCATTTCGGCTATGGTTAGTTTACAGACTTATCAACATTGTGACTGAGACAAGTGTGCACTGCAGAAAAGAGGTGCCAAAAGAAGTGGTAAATAAAGTAATGGGCAGGCCACATGAGGGCTAAAATAAGTGTTGAATTCTGACTTAAAGCCTACCACAAGATGCAGCTGTACGATTGAAGTACATCAACTCACTTGCCACTCACTGATAGGGTTCTGATATGAGTCTGTAAGCAACTGATTTATTATGGTCTCTGTGCAGTCAAAATAACCTCACTGCTCATGTTAATCTCTATTTGCAACCACTCCCCAGCACTAACATCATCACCTCTGCCCCACCTCAGATCATTAGGCATTAGATTCTCAATAGGAGCTTACAGCCTAGATCCCTCACATGGCAGTTCACAATAGGACTCCTGCTCCTATGAGAATCTAATGCCACTTCTGATCGGACAGGAGATGGAGCTTACTTAGGTGGTTATGCGAGTGATAGGGAACAGCTGTAAATACAGATGAAGCTTCACTCACTTTCCACTGCTCATCTACTGCTGTATGGCCCAGTTCCTAACAGGTCACCATCAGGTACTAGTCCATGACCTCAGGATTGGGGACCCCTGGCTTAAATGATCTTCGAGAGCATTTATGGCATTGATCAACTCCAGCTATTTTTTTATTTAATGTTTTTCCTCTCCCTAAAGTTATACATAAGTATATATACAAACAGCCATGAGGGGAAAAAGTACATTGTTTCATTTCTACTTCCCTGATGAAAATGTTAGCACTTTAACAACAACAGCAAAAATCATATATAAGGGAAGAATTTTGAGAGTCACAGAAGAAAAAAAAAATACAACAAAAATATTTTTTTTCAATTCTTTCCCTTCATTATTCTGAAACACTCCCAATAGAAATGAAAGATTGAGAAATCTAGTCTGTATCATTTTTATGAATGACATGTTGTTTATTTACCTGTTCTTGATCATCATATGCTCTTTATATTTCTAAATTTTTTTTCAGTCAAGTGCTGTGGCTCATGCCTATAATCCTAGCACTTTGGGAGTCAAGGTGAGAGAATTGCCTAAGCCCACGAGCTCAAGATCAGCCTGGGCAACTCGGCGAGACCTCCAAAAAAATCAAAAAAATCAGCTGGGCGTGATGATGCATGCCTGTAGTCCCAGCTACTTGAAAGGCTGAAGTGGAAAGATCATCAGCCCAGCAGTTCGAGGCCGCAGTGGCTGTGAACATGCCACTGAACTCCAGCCTGGGTAACAAAATGAGACTCCTACTAAAATATATATATATATATTTTAAATGATTTCAAAAGGTATATATTGAGGGTAAAATTGTTTATACCTACTACTGCAACTAATTTGTTTAATTCACATTTCACAAAAATGTAAATTAAATACCTAGTAAAAATAAAGATCTAAATAGTTTCTGCAAGAATAATAATATGTACTAATGGTACATTTCATTATCACTTGAAAATTCACAATCCTGTTGTCCAAGACTCAAATACTAATGTAAATAATATATTCAGAATGACTAATTTATTAGACTGATTGCAAAATATTAATTAGCTAATTCAAAATGTATTTATTTTAAGCACTTTGATAATGGCAGAGTAAAGACCTCCAAGAATTCACTCCTCCATAAAAGCAATAACACTGGGAGGAAAAAAGTAAAAAAGTGAATTTTCTGAACTCTGGAAATTAACAAAACACTTGCAACAATCCAAGGTATGTTTATTTCGAAAAAGTATCTGAATCTCAGTAAGAATGATAAGCTTTGTGGTATTTTTACTTGTCCTATTCTCATCTTTCTCTCTCTAGCTCCACAGTAGTCTTGAAAACAAAAAGTAACTGTGCAAAGTAGCAGCAAAGCACTCACAGGAGGAGGCAGATAGTCTTGGAATGCCCAATAAAGTTCAATCTTCATGAAATTGTTATTATTTGACCTCTTCATTAGCTTCCTGGAAAAGCCTCATTTACAGGGCTTATCTTTATTTTATACAACTCAGAGTTTGCTCAGTGGGAAAAGCCCAATTCCTAGTAGTGGTCAAAAAAACCATCAACAACTATTGTTCAACATCAAAGTTTTCTGCAGTGTTGACACCAGTTAGCTTGAATAAGAAGCTGGTCAAAAATTTAGAAGAAAACCTGGAAAATGAGATGATCAAATGGTCACAGGAGGTTTTGAAAAACTGACATATTTTGGAGTATCTGGAAGGCCATACACGTGTACAGTGTTGTATGCATACCCAGGAAAGATGGTACTATTTTCTTTCCTATGGTTGATCTTCAGTTTCAGAAGACCAAATAAGTGAAAGCTAAGGCAGAGTTGTAAATTGCTAGAGTCCCAAAGACATTTCAATATACACAAACAAGTTCTTGTCAGTGGGTGTGATAATTATTGGTTGAGTCATTTGAGGAAATCTCTGCCTATTACCTGACTAATAAACTGAGAAATAACTTCAGTTTCACATATAACAAAAATATAAATGTTCATCACTAGTCCGGGAAAATCACAAAACAAACAACAGCAACAAGAACAACAACAAAGGTAACAATAACAAATCCCAATGATATGGGGTTCTAATTTGCAAAGTTACCACATTATATATTTTTAAATACCAGTTAAAAATATACAAGCCATGCAAACAATAGTTAATATGATCCATAACAGGAAAAACAAAAAACAATCAATAAAACCCGTGCCTGGAGAAGTGCAAATTTTGGACATTAAGATCTGGTTTACAGACTTTAAATCAGTTATTTTAAATATATTGAAATGACTAAACGAACCAAATATAAATAACTAAAGTATAAGAATAATGTCTTCTAAAGTAGAAAAATATCACCAAAATATGTAAATATAGTCATGAAACAAATGGAAATTCTAAGCTGAAAAGTACAAAAAATAAGATAAAGTTCACCAGTAGGGGGTTTAGCAGTATACTTGAATAGACAGAAAAAAGAACCAGCAAACTTGAATACAGGTGCTTTGAGATTATCCAGCATGAGGCACAATTAAAAGAAAAGATAGAGAGAGAAAGAGAGAGAATATGATTGAAAGAAAAAAGTTAGCATTTAGCAAATCTTCAAAGACCTATAGAACACCACCAAACATGTATATAAAAATAATAGAAAGATCAGAAAGGAGAGAAGTAAAGGGAAAAAAAGAATATTAGAAGAAAAAAGCTAATAATATAATTTAAGTTTAATTAAAAAATAATCTGCATATCCAACAAGTTCAATAAATGTAACTAGGATAAATTTAAAGAGGTCCACACTTAAATATATGTGCAACAGTCTATTTATGGAAATACAGACAAAGAGAGAATATTGAAAGCCACAAGAGCAAATTGACTCATATCAGGTATCTTAATTATTATTAAAAACTGACATATTAACAGAAACCATGAAGGCTTCTCTCTCACCACTGGTATTCAATATAGTACTGAAAGTACTTTATTAGGAATGAAAAAAATATATAAAAAGCACCCAAATCTGAAAAGAAAAAGTCAGACTGTCTGTTTGCAAATGACATGTTTCTGTGTATAGAAAACTTTAGATACTTCACCAAAAAAACCTGTTAAAACAAATTCAGTGAGGTTGTGAGATATAAAATCCACAAATAAAAAATCAACTTTACTTCTAAACACTAACAATGAACTACCCAAAACAGAGAAGAAGAAAACAATGCATGAAAAAACAACAAAAAAACCTTAGAAACAAATTTAACCAAGGCGATAAAAGGCCTATATACTGAAAACTAAAATATGCTAATTTTAAAAATGAAAGATACAGATAAATGGAAGGATATCCTGTGTTTATAAATTGAATAATTAATATTGTGAAAATATCCATACTGCTCAAAGTGATCTATAGATTTAATGGAGTCTCTATCAAAATCAAAATGACATATTTAATGGAAATAGACAATACAATCCTATAAGTCCTATGAAACCACAAAAGACACTGCTGAATAACCAAAGCAATCTTAAACAAAAAACAAAGCCAGAGACATCATACCACTGTATTTCCTTCAACATGTACTGCAAAGCTATAGTAATCAAAACAGTTTAATATCGGCATAAGATCAGGTACAGAATAGACAGCCCAGAAATAAACTATTATAAATACCATCAACAAATTTTTAAGAAGATCATCAAGAATATACAATTGGGAAATTTCAGACTTTTCTTTTCTTTTCTTTTCTTTTTTTTTTTTTGAGTTGGAGTCTCACTGTCGCCCAGACTGGAATGCAGTGGCTGCTCCCGGCCACCACAGCCTCAACCTGCTGGGCTCCGGCAATCCTTCCGCCTCAGTCTTCCAAGTAGCTGGAACTACAGGTGCATGCTACCATGCCCGGCTAATTTTTTTTGACTTATTGTAGAGATGAGGTCTCGCCTGCCCAGGCGGGTCTCGAACCCGTGGGCTCAGGCAATCCACTCACCTCAGTCTCCCAAAGGCACGGGATTATAGGCTGAGCCACCGAGCCCATCCAGACTTTTCAATAAATGGTGCTGGAAAACTGAAAATCCATATGCAAAAATAAAATAAATTAAAATTGAACTCTCTCTTACACCATACACAAAATCAACTCAGAGTGTATTAAAGACTTAAACATAAGACCTGAAACCTGAAAACTCCTAGAAGAAAACATAAGGGAAAAATCTTCTTAACATTGACCTTGGCAATTTTTTTGGCTACTACAGCAAAAGATCAGGCAATAAAAGAAAAAAATAAACAAGTGGGAATACATTAAACTAAAACATTTATGTGCAGCAAAGGAATCAATCAACAACATGAAAATGCTGTCTACAGAATGGGAGAAAATATTTGTAAACCATGTTTCCAATAAGGGGCTAGCATTCAAAATATATAAGGAACTCATACAACTAAATAGCAAGAAAACAAATAACCTGATTAAAAAATGAAAAAAAAAAGACCTGAACAGATATTTCTTAAAAGAAGACATGCAAATGGTCAGCATATATATAATAAAATGCTCAACATTACTAATCATCATGAAAATGCAAATGGGAAAATATGCAATGAAATATGACATCATACTTACTAGGTTGACTATAATCAAAAGGATAAGAAATAGGTATTGATAAGGATGTAGAGAAAAGGGAATTCTTGTACACTGTTGGTGAGAATGTAAATTGGTACAGCCATTATTACAAAAAAAAAAAAGCATAGAAGTTCCTCAAAAAGTTAAAAATAGAAGCAGCATATGATCTAGTAATTTCACTTATGGGTATATATAAAAAATATTTAAAATCAGAATCTTGAAGAGATTTCTGTACTTCCATGTTTATTGCAGCATTATTCATACTAGCCAAGATATGAAAACAATGTAAGTGCCCATCACCCAATTAATGAATGAATAAATAAAAAGTGACATATCATACATGTATATGTGCATACATACAATGAAATACATAATTTTTCAGACTTAAAAAGAAGAAAATCTTGCCATTTGCAACAACATAAATGAACCTTGAGAACATTATAATGAAAATATGCCAAAAATAAGAAGACAAATACTGCAAGATTTCATATGCAGCATCTGAAAACAAAAAAACTAAACTCATTGTAACAAAGTAGAATAGTGGTTACCAGAAGTTGGGCAGTGGGGAAAAGGGAGTTACTGATCAAAGGTTATAAGCATTCAATTGCAAGATGAATCAGTACTAGAGACTTTTAAACAGCATGGTGATTATAGTTCACAGTAATGTACTGTCTACCTGAAATTTCCTGAGAGTAAACTTTAAATAGTCTCAACACACACACACACACACACACACACACACACACACACACACACACACACACAAATATCCTCCAGCACATTGTCCAATTGTCTGCTCATTTTAAGCAAAACAGTTGCCAAAAAACTTTAATAATGTATTTGAAGAAATTTAAACACAAAAAGGCTTTCACAGTTACCATGTAAAATTATTAGTAATTTGTCAATACTTTGAGTCATTGCTGCTAAATATGGTTCACATTGGACACGATTTAAGAGAATAACTGGAAGTTGACTCATTACCCATTCAAAAAGTAAATTTTTGACATCTATAAATTGATTAAAAGTTTCCAATTATATTAATAGAAGTATAAGTGGGGAGATGAGGGACAAAGAGAAAAAAGTTACTGTTTTATTTTGTTTTGTTTTAATTGTTAGATTGTTTTGTGTAACAGTTGTTTGCTACATAGCAAATTAGCACAAATCTCTAACTTGAAACAATTAAACATTATGTTAATAGTTTAACAACCGTTAGGTTCCAGAGTCATTTCCATATTTTCTGGTTGAGGGGGAGAGGGAGGTGAACTTTGATGCTAGAGATTTTTTTTTTGAGGAAATGGAAGATGAATTTCTGATCTACTTGCAAAATATTTGCCAAAACAAAACCCGGCCCCGTGGGAAAAGTACCTTGAGAAAACTAATTTGTCTGATTCAAGCTTGACGATCTTTGTTCCTGCAGAAGTAAACCAGAGGATTGTGTGAGGGGAATAAATCTGACAGATGAACTAATCATTGAATCTGACACATTTACAGTAACATCTCTCATGGTTTTAGAAGCCTCTGTTCCTGCTAAGACTACTCTAGTTCTCAAAATCTGCATTGTGATGGTGATGGTTGTGTGATATTGCTCTTTTCCAAATATTTCTCTTAACTGAATAGGAGGAATTCATGTCAACTCAGGAATTCACATCTAAAAACTGCCTTGGAATGAAGTTTTTTCTTATTTTGTTTTTTCAGTCTTGAGGGATATCTCCACCTAAGTCCCTATTACTTTTCTAAAATCAGGTCTTGCATGTGCCCCTGAGCTTCAGAATGCTCGGTGCCTGTAAGAGCTTCAATTTCATAAGAATCTGGATGTAACACAGGACCTACTACTGATTTTCTTATTTGCAATAGACCTTCTTGCTTTTTTACTGGGTACAAAGTCACTGAAAACATCTCATCTTTGTTCCACTTTTTCTTTTTGGAAAGAACCTATATTTCTGAGGCAGGACTGACTGGTGGGGTCTTGCTCCTATCTATGACTTTCAGTGGTTTCAGGTTATTCACTGACCTAGATGGAGTGACTCGTCTCTCTGACTTTTACATCCTACTGCCCCTTTTGTCCATTAAGATGCTCTCCTTCTCTGAGAAACCTAACACTTTCTCAGCCATTGGGACTATATGTCTTTTCTGGCTCTTCCTTGCAGCCTGAAGCTTAGGGTGCACCCACTGGCACATACCTATGTTTCTTGCTTTCCTGTTAGTATTCACCAACAAGAATTGCCAGCACCCAAGTTGGCTCACTCTGGGGATAAAACTCCCATCCTTGAAGTCAAGCATTTTGAGACTAAAAGTAATTTAATGGACAGGACTGGGACTGAGGCTGAGGCTGGGACTCTGTCAAAATGGAGATTTATGCCATTATGAAGCTGATTTTTAAAGCATGACTGACCTATATCTCGGTAAATCCGCATGCTAGTGGAGTATGGCATTCCCTGTTCACTGAAGCTCCTAGACCGTACAGATGTCATTGTTGTAATTTCCCAGGTTACTCAATCTCAGCAAGTCTTCTGACAGTTATTAAGGAGAAGTGGGGTATTTACCCTTGAATTATTTCAAGGATACTTTGACCACCGTAGGAACAACTGAAGTCACCTACATCAACTCCTTCCTGAAATGCAAGCTGCACTTGGAAGAGACGTCCTCCTTCTTCTCTGATGAAGTTAAAATGGGAAAGACTGAGCACTCATGCCTGATGTGGTTGTCAGAGAAAAGGTCAGACAGTAAAGGCTATTTTAATTTTTATTTTAAAGATGGGGGTACAATTCAAGGTTATGTATACAAATGGTTATTGTACAGGTGAACTTTGGGCCTCACTTTGGTCCCCACTTCACCTGGCTTGAGAACCAGTATGATTATTGATTAGGTGTGCCTCTCTCCCTGGTAGTTTCCCTACTGCCAATCCCTTTCTTACTAGCATTATGATAATTGTTCAGGGTCCACCTATGAGTGAGAACATGTGATACTCAATTCTTTGTTTCTGTGATTAATGACTGAATATTATAGACTCTAAGTTCATCCAAGTTGCTGCAAAGTTTATAATTTTATCCTTCTTTATGGCTGCATAATATTCCATCATTTTTATGTACCACATTTTTTTAATAACAGCCCTCTTTCAATGGACAGCACAATTGGTTCCATGTTTTTTCTATTGTGAATAATGCTGCAATAAACATGCATGTGCAGGTATCTTTTTCACAGAGTGATTTGAGTTCCTCTGGGTATATTCCCAAAAGGGAAATTGCAGGCTAACATGGAAGGTCAATTTTTAGAACTTTTAGGAATTGCCAAACTGTTTTCCACAAAGTATTAGTTTATACTCCCACCAACCAACAGTGTAGAAGTTTCCCTTTTCCCCACATCCTCTCCAGCATCTATTGCTTTTTGAGTTATTGATGATGGCCATCCTGACTGGACTTAGGTAATATCCCAGTGTGGTTATAATTTGCACTTATTTGATGATTTGTGAGCTGAGTCTTTTTTAATGTATCGCTTGACTGCTCATATGTCTTCTTTTGAGAAGTGTCTATTCATATCATTTGCCCTCTTTTTAATAGGGCAGTTTTTTGTTTGTTTGTTTGGCACATTAGAGTTCCGTGTAGATCCTAGATGTTAGGCCTTTGTCGGATATACAGTTGGCAAATATTTTTTTCGCATTCTGTGGGCTGTCTCCTCTCTCTTGATCGCTTCTTTTGCTTTTGCAAAAGCTTTTCAGTTTGATGAGGTCCCACTTGTCTATCTTATCTCTATGGCATGAGAATTTGGGTTTTGATCAGGAATTGGTTGCCAGTTCCAATTTCCATAAGGGTGTCTCTTGCATTTTCTAAGGTTACTATAGTTGGAGGTTTTACATTTAGGTTTTACATTTGATCCATTTAGAGTTTATTTTTGTGTGTGGTAATATGTAGGGGTCTTGTTTGAATCATCTGCAGGTGATCAGGCAGTATTCCCAGCACCCTTTACTGAATAAGTTCTTGTCTCCCCAGTGGTTGCCAGTGGAGGCTTTGTCTTACATGAGAAATTGAAGGTTTGCTTCTAGAATCTCTATCCTCTTCCATTGATCTATACTTCTGTTCTTGTACAAATACCAGGTTGTTTTCATTATTATAGCCTTACAGTGAAGTTTAAAGTCTGGAAGTGTGATACCTCCCACTTTGTTTCTTTTGAAGAGGATTGTTTTGTCTATTCGTGGTTATTTATGTTTACATACAAATTTCTGTATTATCGTATCCAGGTCTGGTAATTTAAATGGTATTGCATTATATGTGTAGATTGCCTTGGATAGGATGGACATCTTAACAATATTGATTCTTCCAATCCATGAGCATGGAATATATTTTCATCTGTTTGTTTCATCTTTGATTTCTTTGAGCAGTTTGTTTCATCTTTGATTTCTTTGAGCAGTGCTTTGTAGTTTTCATTGTAAAAGTCTTTCACTTCTCTGCTTAGGAAAATGCCGTGGTATCTCTCTCTCTGTGTGTGTGTGTGTGTGTGTGTGTGTGTGTGTGTGGCTATTTTGAATGGGATTTTGCTTTTTATTTGTTTCTCTGCCTGTTTGTTATTAGTGTGTAAGACTGTGACTGTCTTTTGCACATTGATTTTGTACCATGAGATTGTGCCAAAGTCCTCTATCAGTGCAAGAATCACATCATTAGCAACTAGGGATAACCTGACTTCTTCTTTTCCAATTTAGATGCCTCTGATTTCCTTGTCTTGTCTGATGGCTCTAGCTAGGACTTCCAACACTATGTTGAATAGGAAGGGTGAAAGTGGGCAGCCACGTTTTGTTCTGGTTTTCAGGGGAAATTCTTCCAATTTTTATCCATTTAGCAATATGTTGGCTGTAGGTTTATTTTAGATGGCTCTTACTATTTTGAGATATGTTTCCTCTATGCCTTGGTGTTCAAGGGTTTTTATTAAGAGATGCTGGATTTTATCTAAAGCTTTTTCAGTGTCTAATAAAATAATCATGTGATTTTTAGGATTTACATCTGTTGATGTATTTAATTTATGTATTATATTTATGGTTTGTAGATGTTGAGCCAGTCCTCCATCCTGGGGATGAAGCCTACTTGGTCATGGTGGATGATTTTTGAGATGTGTTGTTGGATCCGATTTGCTAGAATCTTGTTGAGTATTTTTGCATCTACGTTCATCAGGGATAATGGAGTGTACCTCTCTTTCTTTGTTGACTCTTTACCAGGTTTGGATATCAGTGTGCTGTTAGCATCACACAGTGATTTGGGGAGAGTTCTGTCTTTCTCGGTTGCTTGAAATACTTTCAATAGGATTGGTATCAGCTCCTCCTGTGCATAGTAATCTCTGATAGTTTTTTGTATTTCTGCAGTGTCCATTGTGATTTGATCTTTTGCATTTCTGATTGTTTTTATTTGGACTTTTTTTCTATTTTTTCTTGGCCAATCTGGCTAGGAGTCCAACAGTCTTTTTATTTTTTCAAAGAACCAGCTTCCTCTTTCTTTCTTTCTTTTTTCTATGACATTTTTGTCTTCTATGTCCTGTATAGTGCTTTTACTTTGGTGATCTGGATTCTTCTGTTGAAGTTACTGTTTTGGTGGTGTTGTCTCTCCAGCTCCCTTAGGTGATTTATTAGCCTCTTAACTTGTGATTTTTCCATTTTCTTGACGTGTATTTGTAAAGAAATGAATTCCCCCTCAGTACTGTTTTCATGGCATCCCAGAGAGGTTTTGGTTTGATGTGTCTTTATTTTCATTTGTTTCTCTCCTCTTTTATATTCATTCTCTCTGTTTATATTTTGAACTCTCGGTTTGTGGTTTGAAACCAGTTGTTCTGGGGGCTTTTCACTGTTTTAGTTCCAAAGTCTGTATTCTAAGGTGCTGTCTTCCCAGAGGTCTGTATGGGGCCTGTGTTATTCCTTTGATTCTTCTTTATTTGTGATGATTTTCCTCCCCCTTCTTTAATTCTATTGGTCAGTGGTGGGGGATATCTTTCACTTCTGCTTGCTCAATTCCCTATTATTTCTTATGTAGATCCTCTTGTTTTATTTAATTTTGAAGCCAGACTGGGAATGGGGGCTGTGCTTTTTACAGTTTTGAGATTTGATTAAGGTGTGATTGGGGAGTTGTGATTCAGAAGCTATCTGCAGATCATAGTGTTTGCTGACAGGTGTGAGCCCCTGGAACTCACTTACCACCACCTTGCAATCTGTCCATGCAGTGGGGGTATATGTATATACCCCTGAAAGCAGAATGAGATAAGAAAAGGAAAAGAATGGAAAAAGGAAAAAGGGAAACAAAAGGAAGATAAAGAGAGAGGAGAAGGTGAGGAAAAACAGACAGGCAGGCACACCAACTAACAAATAAACAAATAAAAAAGGTTAAAAAACATACAAACACACAAACAAAAAAATCTGATGATACACCCACGCTCAAAAATACCCATATGCAAAGAGAAAAACTAAAAATCATCAAAAAAATAAAAAAATTAAAATAAAACAAAAATAAAATATTTACTGAAACATAAATTAAGACACAGAGGGAGGGCAACCCCTTCAGGTCCCTTCCCACTGTGGGAGCTTCTCTGTCTTCTCTATAAATCCTCCTTTCTAAAAAGCAAACGAGAGAGAGAGAGAGAGAGAGAGAGAGAGAGAGGAGAGAGGAGGGAGAGAGGAGAGAGAGAGGAGAGAGAGAGGGGGAGAGGGAGAGAGAGGGGGAGAGAGAGAGAGAGAGAGAGATTGAGAGAGAGAGAGAGAGAGAGAGAGAGAGAGAGAGAGAGAGAGAGAGAGAGAGAGAGAGAGAGAGAGAGAGAGAGAGAGAGGAGCTCCCTCTGTGGCCGTTTCTGGAACTGCAGGTCCCATTCCCAAGCACCGCTGCTGGCCGCCTCCGCAGTAGGGAGCAAGATTCGGTCTCCAGTCTCTCCCCTCTCCTCTCAGTTCAGGATGAATGAGCTGCGTGGGTTAGACATCTCACAGACATCTGGGGTTAGCACGGTTTGCATGGGTCAGACACCTCACAGACTTCTGGGGGAGGAGGGTGAATCATATCCTGACTCACCCAATTCATTCACTGCTGCTGTTGCTGCCTCCAAGTCCCCCACTCAGATCAGATGTGTCTGTGCCTGGTCCAGCGTGGGAGTGGGGCGTCCATCTCTTTGTGTCTGCCCCTGAAGTAGCCTCTCTGGATCAGTGATGGTGGATTCCAGAAGGGTGTGGAGATCGCCTTTGGGTCCAAGGTTAAACGGTGAATGGAGACAGGGGGCCAACCTAGCTCTCTGCATCCATCCAGGATGGAGAATATGGCAGTGGTCAGTATTTCCTCAATGGCAGTGGGGTTCAGCTCCAGGTTTCTTCACCTTGCCGTCTCCCTGGTTCCTTCTGTCAATGCCCAGTCCACTGCTGCCGTTGGTGGCATGGGCCAGGTGCCAGGTGCTGAGGAGCAGCTGACCTCCACTGCCTCCTCCCGAGAGATCCCTGAGAATGGCTGATGATCCTGCACACCAGGGACTCCAATCTCAGGGCAGTGGTGAGTTGCAGCCACCTCTGGGAGGGAGCCCCAGGGGTTTGAGCCTGAGTCTCCCCTCAGTCATACTTTCACTCATCCAGCTGATGTCACCCACTCATGCAGACGGTCTTTACGATACACAGCCTTGCAGAGATGCTCACAATCTCACTGGCTCTGTTGCCATCTTGCCTCTCTCTCCCACTTTTTTTGCTTGATGGGGTAAATCTCTTTGGGTTTTTAATAGAATAGCTCATTGGAGAGCATTGCAACCTCTAAAATTTTGCTGATTATAATTTTTAGTATCATATGTCATCTTCAGGAATATTAATTGCTACTAACTGTCATGGGATTGAAGTGGTAAAAAGTTTTGTCCATTCTGTTCCACTAAATGATTCAAGTTAGATTTTGACCAAGTATTATAGCCTCCTGTTGTGTCATCTGGTTCCTAACAGGCCATGGACCAGTTCCAGTCCCTGGACTGGGGGTTGGGGATTCCTGTTTTAAAGGGTGGTTTTAAAAGGGCGTAGCGTCCATCTTGCTAGTTGAGACAATCACCTTTTCAGCAGAGGCTTTTTATTTATTTATTTATTTTTTTGAGTTGGGGTCTTACTGTGTCACCAGGCTGAAGTGCAGTGGCATGCTCACCGCCATTCCAGCATCAACCTGCTGAGCTCAGGCGATCCCTCTGCCTCAGCCTTCCAATTAGCTGGAACCACAGGTGTGTGCTACCATGCCCGGCTAATTATTATCATTATTATTATTTATTGTAGAGATGAGGTCTTGTTAAGTTTCCCAGGCTGTTCTCAAACCCGTGGGCTAAGGCAATCCCCTCACCTCGGCTTCCCAAAGTTCTGGAATTACAGGCTTGAGCCACTGCACCTGACCAGCAGAGGCTATTATTAATGGACATCTGTACAGTGAAATCTGAGACTGGTGGTGATAGCGGACGAGGGTGAGTGCTGGAGGATGACAGGATTTCTGACTTGTGGAGTTTCTGCTGAGAAGTCTGCTGCAATTCTGATGGGTCTTCCTCAGTATGTGATCTATCCCTTCTCTCCAACTGCCATTAGTGTTTTTTCTTTCATGTTCACCTTTTGAAGATAGATTATTATGTGTCTTGGGGAAGGTCTTCTTGTGCAATACATCATAGGAGTTCTCTGGATCTTTTGCGTCTGCATGACTGCCATCTGGTGAGACAGAAGAAGGTCTCTTAAATCACTTCTTGGAAGGCTTGCTATAGGGTCTTCTCAGTTTCTCCCTGTCTCTCAGGGATGCTAATCAGCCATATATTTGTTTTCTTTACATAATCCCCACACATAGTTTGCTCTTCTTTTGCTAAGTATTTTCTCCTTGTTTTTGTCAAACTGTGTTAGTTCAATGGTTTCATCTTAACAGTCTAAGATTCTTTCTTCTGCCTGATCAATTCTTGTCATTGTGTTTTGAAATTCCAAGAAAAAAAATTCTTCATTTCTAGGAGTTAAATTTGGACCTCTCTTATATTGGCCAGTTCAGCTTTTCACTTCCTGCACTTGTTTTGTTGCCTCAATGATCTGTGTGTTCATCTTCTCATGGCTTTCCATGATGGTCTTTGCCATACAAAGTCTGAGTTCTATGTCTGTCATCAAGACCAGGTCAATCTGGATGAATCCCATTGTTTGGTATCTGGAAAGTTCTTTTGTGGGTGGTGACACATAAAGGCTTTGGGGATTGCCTTTTTTTTTTCCTGGTTCTTTCTCATCTGTGTGGGTAGACTCTTCTCTTTTTTATTTTTTATTTTGTTGTTTTTTTAAGTAGGTAATGTTACTGCTGTTGCCTTTCCTCCCTCCTCTGGCCTGTGGTGGGCAGAGGGCATCAGTGGCAAGAAAGGTGGTGTTCAGGCAGGAGACTCTCTGGTGCAGTCTGGTAGAAAAGATATGTGGTGATTGGTAGGGGTTCTGTTTTATTCTTGTGCATGAGGTCAGTCAGTTTTCCCAGCACTATGTACTGAATAGGTTCTCCTCTCACCAGTAGTTGGTGGTGGAGGCTTTATGGAAGATGTGTTCATTGACAAATTGCTTGCAGACTCTCTATCCTGTTCCACTCTATCCTGTTCCATTGGTCTACATGTCTGTCCTTGTACCAATACCAGACTGTTTTGAATATTGTAGCTTTATAGTAGAGTTTAAAGTCTGGAAGTGTGATAACTCCTGCTTTGTTTGTTTTGCTAAGGATTGTTTTAGCTATTCATGTTCATTTATGTTTTCATATGAATTTCTGTGTTGTCATTTACAGGTCTGAGAAAAATGATGCTAGTAATTTAGTGGGTTTTTTGTTAAATCTGTAGATTGCCTTTGGTCAGATGGATATTTAATAATGTTAATTCTTTCAGTCCGTGAGCATGGATTATATTCCATTTGTTTGTTTTATCTTTGATTTCCTTGAGCAGTGTTTTGTAGTTTTCATTGTAAAGATATTTAACTTCTCTGGCTAGGAAGATGCCACGGTATTTCTTTTGTGTGTGTGTGGCTATTCTGAAGGAGATTGTGCTTTTTATTTGGTTTTCTGTTTATTCTTGGTGTATAAGACTGCAACGTCTTTTACACATTTATTTTATACCCCGAGACTTTACCAAAAACAAAAACCAGCCGGGCTCGGTGGTTCAGCCTGTAATCCCGTGCCTTTGGGAGGCTGAGGTGAGTGGATTGCCTGAGCCCGCGGGTTCAAGACCCGCCTGGGCAGGCAAGACCTCATCTCTACAATAAATCAAAAAAATTAGCCGGGTGTGGTAGCGCGCGCCTGTAGTTCCTGCTACTCGGAAGGCTGAGGCGGAAGGATCGCCGGAGCCCAGCAGGTCAAGGCTGCGGTGGCCGGGAGCAGCCACTGCACTCCAGTCTGGGTGACAGAGTGAGACTCCAACTCAAAAAAAAACAAAAAACAAAAAACAAAACTCTAAATGGATCAAAGACCTAAACGTAAAACCTCAAACCATAACAATCCTAGAAGAAAACATAGGAAATACTTTTACAAAAATTGGACTAGGCAACCAATTCCTGATCAACTCTCCAAAAGTGAATGCCATAAAAGATAAGAAAGACAAGTGAGATCTCATCAAACTGAAAAGCTTCTGCCAAGCAAAAGAAACCATCAAGAGACAGGAGACAGTCTAGAGAATGGAAAAAATATTTGCCAACTGTATATCTGACAAAGGCCTGCCATCCAGGATCTACAAGGAACTCAGATGTGCTGAAAGGAAAGAAGGAAAAAAAAAAAAAACTATTGCAAAGTGAGCAAAAGCTATGAAAAGACACTTCTCAGAAGAAAACAGTCATCAATAAACACATGAAAAAAATGCTCAGCCGCACTAATCATCAAAGAAATGCAAATTAAAACCACACTGAGAGACCAGCTAACTCCACTCAGGATGGCCATTAAAACTCAAAAAACAACAGATGCTGGAAAGGATGCGGGAAAAAGGAACACTTCTACACTGTTGGTGGGAGTGTAAACTAGTACAACTTCTGTGAAAAACAGTATGACAATTCCTAAAAGTTCTAAAAATTTACTTTCTATATGACCCACAATTCCCCTTCTGGTAATGTATCCAGAGGAACCCAAATAACTCTATGAAAAAGATAACTGCACACACATGTTTACTGCAGCATTACTCATAATAACAAAAACATGAAACCAGTCACATTGTCCATTGTCTGAATAAAGAAAATGTGGTATATATACATGATGGAATATTACACAGTCATAAAGAAAAACAAATTTATGGACTTCACAGTAACTTGGATGAATTTAGAGTCCATAATATTCAGTGATCTATCACAGAAACAAAAATCTGAGTACTACATGTACTCACTCATAAACGAATCGTAAACATTTACCATAATACTATAAAAAAGGGATTGGCAGCAGTGAGACACTGCTAATAACATCAATAAGTGTACCCAAACTTTACTGGCACAATGACGACTTATGTCCTAACCCTGAATTGTACCCTTTGCAATTCTTTATCTTTAAAGATACAGTATCCAATCGGAACCTTTCAAAGACCCATCATTGTTTTTGTTTTTGTTTGTTTGTTTTATCAACTCTAGCAAAAAGAAAAGACTTGAGTCTGAGCCACCTCATATGAGGCAGGAACCAGCATAAATGTTGACAAAGTCTTCTCCTATGAGTATCCTGAATTTTCTACATATTACAATCCATAGCTGACACGTCACTGTGTTTGAGATTTACTCTGAAGCCTTCTGCCACATGAATAATCTGTGAGATTTGAATCTCATTCTAATATCTGTTTTGTCTAACCTGTTTCTGTAGATGGAAGTGCTTTTGTTTTTCCGAGAATTCAGCACAAAGATGTCTCTCTGCACCAATACAATACATCAAAAAATTGGGAAGTAAATCAAGAGAATAAAAGTGAATCTCTACTGTGAACTGAACCTAAGGGTCCCTTACTTCACTGTTATCCAGATGTTTCACAGATATTACTAAAATGTTATTTCTCTGTTGGTAGTGGATAAACAGAAAGAGAAAATCCACTACACACAAGAGGAGATGTAGAAGGAATCAAGGATCCATGTAGTTGAGCTTGTGTCTGGTCATGAGCGGTAATTTTTCTTAGAAATAAAAGTTATAGTTCTTCAGTATCTAAAGGGAAGTGCTGCCCCAGACAATGGAAGATTGAGGAAGCATACACCAGCTCAGAGTTCTGGTCTCACATCACAGAGATTTGGAGCAGTCACAAAACTTGAGAATTAGAGATAGGACACACAGAGAGTTGAATCCTTCTCCCTATCACTTTGCCTATGATTTTCTTCCATTGACAATCCTCCCTCTGGCCTCTAATTTGCTCCGTCTTTCTTTTTTCAAAGTCCAATTTTTTTATTACTTCACAGAAGTAATTTTAATGTAATTTTCTGTTTGTTTCACTCCAGTACGGAAATAACAGGATACCTACTCTACCTATCCACCAATTCTGCCATCCTTAAAAATATGAATTTATTGCAGGAATTTTTGCTAAAACTATTATTTACACATTAACTCTTATTCTAATTTAACTGTATACCATTTCCTTTTGACCTGCTTCTAATGGTAGGAATAAAGACAATGATAGTGGTAAAAACTATGATGTAGGGTCAGCAACCAAAATATCATTGTTGATTTTTTTGAGTCAGATATCTTTTTTCGGTGCAGGCCAAAATGGAATGTAGTATACTTAACATGTTAAAAAAGGATTCTACTTTCTAGATGACAGTAACACCTCCCTAATTCTTCATTGTGACAACAGAGCCTCAAGAAATTGTCAACTGTTCTCTGGGGAAGCAAAATCACATTGTTTTAGGTTTGAGGTAATGAAAAAATTTTGGAAATAGGTAGTGTAGAAGATTGCACAACACTGTGAATATAATTAATGCCACTGGGGAAAAATGGTTAAAATTAAAATGTTATGCTGAATATATATATATATATATATATATGTATATATATACATAGCAAAAGTTAATGACAAAGATGTGGTTAAAATTTTTAAAATATTAAAGTGTTTCAGAACCACTCACTTAGATATAGACATCCCCTTCAGTTTCTCTAAAAAAATCCAATTTTCATTAAAAAGAAAAAATAACTGTTGCTTTTAAAAAATACCTTAAGAGTGACAATGAGAGTAAGAAGTGAATAGTATATTTCTTCACAAACATTTTAAAGAGTGCCTCTTTATCATTGTTTTCTCTTGAATTGTTTAGCTCTCTTCTGCCTCTGAGAGCTGTTACCTGCCCCTGCTTTCATGCAGTACTTCACCCTGCTGGCTCCTTTTTCTTCTGTCTTCCAGACCCTCAGTCTCCCTCCAACACTTTAGACTCTTCTCACTGTATCATACAGAACAATTTAGCTTTCCCTGTTTCCCACTTGGGCGTGGACACAGTCACATTATTGGAAGGTGAAGATGTCCTCTATTCAACATAGTTGAACCTGTTAGTGAGCATTTGGAGTTGTATATCACAAAACAAAAATAACAAAAATCAAACAAACAACCAATGAAACAAAAAAAGGCAAAATAACAAAATATTATTTCAATCACAATAAAAGTTATTCCATCACTGCAGAATTTCCTGATTGTTTTTTACCCCGTTATTTTCTAACTTGTCATCAAAATCCCTGTGGGCCTTTTAATAATTTTAAAACATGAGCACTTGAGGTTTTCATCAGGAATTGATTGGCAGTTTAAATTTCCATAAGGATGTCTTCTGCATTTTCTAAGGTTCTTATAGTTTGAGGTATTACACTAAGGACTTTGATCCATTTAGAGTTGATTTTTGTGTATGGTGATAGGAAGGGATCTTGTTTTAATCTTGTGCATGTGGTCAGTCAGTTTTCCTAGCACATTTATTGAATAAGTTCTCTTCTCTCCAGTGGTGAATGGTGGAGTCTTTGTCAAAGATGAGTTGGTTGAGAAATTGAAGTTTTGCTTCTGGAATCTCTAACCTGTTCTGTTGGTCTATATGCCTGTTCTTTTACCAAGCTGTTTTGATTATTGCATCTTCATAATAAAGCTTAAAGTCTGGGAGGGTAATGCCTCCCACTTTGTTTTTGTTGTTGTTTGTTGTTGTTGTTTTGGTGTTTTGTTTTTGTGTGTTTTTGTTTTTGTTTTTTTGCTGAGGATTGTTTTGGCTATTCGTGTTTGTTTGTGATTCCATATGAATTCCTGTATTGTGGCTTCCAGGTCTGAGAAGAACGCTGCTGGTGATTTAATGGGTATTGGGTTAAATCTGTAGGTTGCCTTGGGTAGGATGGACATCTTAACAATGTTGATTCTTCTAGTCCATGAGCATAGAGTATTTTTCCATTTGCAATACTATAAGAAAGGGATTGGCAGTAGTGGGAAACTGCCGGGGGAGGGCAGGAGCAGGATTAGCAGCGGTGGGAAACTGTCATCTTTGTGTCATCTTTGATATCTTTGAGCAGTGCTTTGTAGTTTTTGTTGTAAAGGTCTTTGACTTCTCTGGTTAGGAGGATGTCAAAGTATTTCATTTTGTTGTGGCTATTATGAATGGAATTGTGCTTTTTATTTGGATTTCTGTTTGTTTATTGATGGTGTATAGGAATGTGACTGACTTTTGCACATTTATTTTATACCCCAGAGGAGATAAGATAGACAAGTGGGACCTCATCAAACTGATAAGCTTCTGCAAAGCCAAAGATATTATTGAGAGAGCAGGAAAACAGCCCACACTCTGGGAAAAAATATTTTCCACCTGTATCTGACAAAGGCCTAACATCTAGGATTTACAAGAAACTAAACATGCTGGAAAAAAAACAAAAACAAAAAACAGTCCCAATATAAAATGGGCAAAGGATATGAATAGACACTTCTCAAAAAAAGCAGTCAACAGATACATGAAAAAATGCTTGGCCTCACTAGTCATCAAAGAAATGCAAGTTAAAACCACACTGAAATATCACCTAACTCCAGTCAGGATGACCATCAACAATAACTCAAAAAACAACAGATGCTGAAAAGCATGTGGCAAAAAGGGACCATTTCTACACTGTTGATGAGAGTGTAAGCTGGTACAACTTTTGTGAAAAACAGTGTGGTGAGTCCTAAAAGATCTAAAAATTGACCTCCCATATAATCCCACAATCCTCCTACTGGGTATATACCCAGAAGAACTCAAATCACTCTATGAAAAGATACCTGCACATACATGTTTATTGCAGCATTGTTTACAATAGCAAAAATATGGAACCAACCGTGCTGCCCATGGAAAGAGGAATAGATTTTAAAAAGTGGTACATATATACAGTGGAATATTAAGCAGCCATAAAGAAGGACAAAATTATGAACTCCACTGCAACTTGGATGGACTAAGAGGCTATAATACTGAGTGATCTATCACAGAAACAAAGAACCGAGTATCACATATTCTTACTCATAAGCAGACCTTGAAAAACTATTGCAATACTGTAAGAAAGGGATTGGCAGTAGTGGGAAACTGCCAGGGGAGGGCAGGGGCAGGATTTGCAGCAGTGGGAAACTGCCAGGGGATAGGGGGCTCACCTCATCAACAAGGGTACCCGCATAATGAACGTTTGTATACCTAACCCTTTATTGTACCTAATATGCTTAAAATAAAAAAATAAAAATTAAAACAAAAAGATTATTCTGTTAATAATGCATATTAATACTCACATGTATATATTTGTGCTATATCCCATGTTAAACATGTAACAGTTATTCTAAAATGTTCTTTATAAACAATGTAATATGTGAAGTTATGCACTCTATTGTTTCTTTATTTTCACACATTCCACAGCTAATTTCTAATGGATTAATCTTGGCTCAGGATATCACATTCTTTCTTGTTCAAATGATCAGCCTTTATGAAATGTACACCTTTCTTTTCTTGTTTTTTTCTTGCATCAAGAGCTTCTCCGTTGTCTTCTTTCCCCCATAGAACTTACACTTCAAGTTGCATCTTTCCTTTTGTTCTCTAACCTTGGTAGAATCATTTGCTTTAAAAAGTTTATCCACAGATTCTAGACTCTGGTGATTTGGTATGACAATTTTAAACACCAGTGATTTATCTGTATGATAACCACTTAGGTACCTAACCTTGAATTGTACCCTCAATTATTTAATTAAATTTATTTAATTATTTAAAATAAAAAATAAAAGGAAAATAAATAAGTAAAAAAATAAAACACCAGCCAGGCTCAGTGGCTCAGCCTGTAATCCCGTGCCTTTGGGAGGCTGAGGTGAGTGGATTGCCTGAACCCACGGGTTCGAGACCCGCCTGGGCAACTTGGCGAGACGTCATCTCTACAATAAATCAAAAAATCAGCCAGGCGTGGTAGCACATGCCTGTAATCCCGGCTACTCGGAAGGCTGAGGCGGAAGGATCGCCGGTGCCCAGCAGGTCGAGGCTGCGGTGGCCGGGAGTGGCCACTGCACTCCAGTCTGGGCGACAGAGTGAGACTTCGACTCAAAAATAAATAAATAAATAAATAAATAAAACACCAGTGATTAAAATAGAGTTTTCATGTCTTAAGGCAATGAACATACATACAAACCTGGGATACTCAGGACAATAGTTGTAAAATCATAATAATGTAAATGCAAAACATAGATTTTTTTTTTTACATTGAAAATGGAAACACTTTATTGACAGTTTAGGACCGAAATAGACAGTTTCACAGAACAGAAATAAACAGTCAAGACAATGGAGTGTAAAATGGTAGCAGACACAGTAACACTCTTCACCCTCATCCTCTCCTTCAACACTATCTGCTCCAACCTCCTCACAATCCTTCTCAAAGGCAGCCATGTCTTCATGGGCCTCAGAAAACTCTCCTTCCTCCATCCCTTCAGCCATGTACTAGTGAACAAAGGCACGCTTGGCATACATCAGGTCAAACTTGTGGTCCAGGAGAGCCCAGGCCTCATCTACAGCTATGGTATTGCTCAGCATGCACACAGCTCTCTGTACCTTGGCCAGGTCTCCACCAGGCACCACGGTGGGAGGCTGGTAATTAATGCCAACCTTGAAGCCAGTGGGACACCAATCCACAAACTGGATGGTACGCTTAGTCTTGATGGTGGTAATGGCAGCATTGATGTCTTTGGGAACCACATCACCATGGTACAACAGGCAGCAAGCCATGTATTTACCATGGTGATGGTCACATGTTATCATCTGGTTGGTTAGCTCAAAGCAAGCATTGGTGATCTCTGCTACAGTAAGCTGATCCTGGTAGGCTTTCTCAGCAGAGATCACAGAGGCTTATGTGGCCAGAAGGAGGTGGATGCAGGAATAGAGCACCAGGTTGGTCTGGAATTCTGTCAGGTCAACATTCAGCACTCCATCAAATCTAGGGAAGCAGTGATGGAGGACACAATCTGACTAATATGGCGGTTAAGGTTAGTGTATGTTGGGTGCTCAATATCAAGGTTTCTATGACAGATGTCATAGATCACCTCATTTTCTACCATGAAGGCACAATCATAGTGCTCCAGGGTGGTGCGGGTGGTAAGGATGGAGTTGTAGGGCTCAACTACAGCTGTGGAAACCTGGGGGGCTGGGTAAATGGAGAACTCCAGTTTGGGTTTCTTGACATAATCCACAGAGAGACGTTGCATCACCAGGGAGGTAAATCCAGACCCAGTTCCCCAACCAAAGCTGTGGAAAACCAAGAAGCCCTGAAGACCTGTGCACTGGTCGACCAGCTTGCGAATTCGGTCCAAGACAAGGTCAGTGATCTCCTTGCCAATGGTGTAGTGCCCTCAGGCATAGTTGTTGGCAACATCTTTCTTGTCTGTGATGAGCTGCTCAGGGTGAAAGAACTGGGTAGGTGCCAGTGTAAACCTCATCAATGACCGTGGGTTCCACGTCTACAAACACTGCCCTGGGCACATGCTTGCCAACACCCGTCTCACTGAAGAAGGTGTTGAAGGAGTCATCTCCTCCTCCAATGGTCTTGTCACTTGGCAGGTGGCCATTGGGCTGGATGCCGTGTTCCAGGCAGTAGAGCTCCCAGCAGGCATTGCCAATCTGGACACGAGTCTGGCCAACATGGATGGAGATACACTCATGTATGACGGGGACTTGGAGGTCCTGGAAGAGGTGAAGGGACGGCGACAGGGATCTCCCAGTAACAGACTACTAAGGAGTCCAGGGGAGAAGCAGAAAAACAGATTTAACCAAAATTGTGGCATAATCGTTTTAGCATGATTGTTGAAAATGGGGTTTATTGTGAAAGCCTATTTCATGCCATCCATGGTAATAGGTAAAATTAAATTTCTGCAACTAATAAATCACTAAATAATGGTGCACATAGTATTTTAAGGAGTGGATGATGATAATTAATGGAAAAGCTAAAACTTTGGTTGCCTCTGGAAAGCTTAACTTGATTAATGAGTGGGGTGAGAAGCTATCTGTTATTTATCTTTTTATTGATTGTTTTTAGTTTTATAGAAGTGAAGTATTTGATTCCAAAACTGTTTATATCTTACTCTGGAAAAAAAGTGAAAAGTTAATTTTAAAAATAGTAAGTAACCTCCACAGTGTTTTTAATGAAAATTTTATTTTAAAAAATGTGTTAACTTAACTAATATAAAATTCAATTTTATACTGACTATCCAAATCCAACTTAAGAAGAGTAGATATTCTGACATGATCCCCTACTGTAAAACATGTAAATGCTGTATTATTTAGAGAGAACACATTCTTAAGGTATTGCTAAGCTCTCAAAAAATGAAGTTCTTAATGAACAATAGCAATCACGGCAACAAAAATCTCCAACAAAAAGAAAAAAAATGGCGCTATAAACTTACAACTGGAACTGGAAAGGAAAAGGATACATCAAAGCATAATGTTTGCCTAATCTTTAATTTTAGAACTTCTATATGTAACAGTTCCACTAAAGAGTAGGATTTTGACTTAGCAAATTGGGAGAGGTAATATGAGACTTCCGCATATTAAGTCAGGTATTCAAAATAATTTTATCTTCAATATTTAGGCAATATAGACAAAAGACTTGATGGACACTAGCCAGTCACTAGGAAGGAAATAATAAATGAATAATTTGTTTACTGTTTTTTTCAAATATTAATGCTCAACCCCATAGATGATTACAAAAATACTTGATAGTTCATTGTAGATGTAAATAATGAAAATAGATATAATAGCACAAGTATTTTATTTACATAGGTTAAATGTCTTTTGAGGTAATATAGTACCATTTACATCAGGAGTGAAAAAATATCTTGGGTTATCTTCAGGAGATCCTGATTCTTATAGTGAACAATTTACTTTTGTTTTGTCTGGGGATATGTTACACCCTATTAATACCAATAAATTCCCTTGACATTAGAGAGAGGGGCTGTTTTGGTTTGTTTGTTTATTTTGTTTTCCTTTCCTCTGTAGTAAAAGACCATCAAGATTAGGAGAGGTACCGTTTTATTACATTTCTATATCCTATGTATCCTTAGTTTCAATAAATATGATTTCTGTTTTTATTTCCACTGTATCAATATAAACTTTATATTTTGAAGAATATTTTATTTAAATGGATTCATTCTTAGTCAATGTTTTATTTTCTTTATCACCACTCACTTTCAAACCTATAACATTTCATTGAAATTGTAGGTATTTCGAGTGAGCTTTTCTCTATAATTCATTTTCATTTACTTTTCATTATTTTTTATCTCAGAGATTTGATATAAGTATTTGAGAAATAAATAAAAGAAATATATTTATAGCTACTACATTGCAGAAAATGTTCATGTTATATAGACTTCACAATAAACTCATTATATAAAAGGTATTATCCTCAATAAAAATTAGAAAATTCACACTTGCTTATATAGCACCAAACTAATATAAGAAGTTATTATTATTGTTATTATATTGCAGAGCTTATGGGACTCAACATATAGTTATACTCTTGGGTAATATTTAATACAGCAATGTGCTGTAGTAAGGATACACAGTCAAAAAGTGAGAGAAATACATCTGCAGTTTTCCTTATGTTTTCTCCCTTTCATGAACAGTCACAGACCACATACCCCAACCAGCAACAAAAATGCAGCAACATGTGAGTGAAGTTTCTGACCAGGGAACCCCACTAAAGACTCAGAGCCAGAAGCTTTCACTGGGAGCTGCTCATGAAGGTACTCTCTTCCTAGCATGTCCCAATGTTCCAGACTCCCAGAAAAACAGCAAATCTTCTTTTGTTTTTGTTTTCACAAACCACTGCACAAACGGCTGAGGCACAATGAGCCACTCTTGCCCATTAAAGTAAGTTGTGTATTAATATATGGAACTGTTAACTAGCCACATTCCCAGATGTCAGCTAAGGGTTAACTTTGCAAGTTGGCCTTTTTAAGCTTAGCAGTCTCAGGTTTACTGTGTTAACTTTATGCATAGACTTTGATTTCTATCTTGATCTCATTGACCAAGAATCCTTAGGATTCTCTGAGTGTTTTATGTGCTTAACATGTTCAGTGTGGTATCATGACATTATCTAGGTAATGTGGCTTCTAATCCTACCACCTTAGTTATAGTAGATAGCCATCTTCCATCAACATTTGATAAATGCTAAAAAATATATAAATACTTGCAAAGTAATGATGTAAAAAACACCCAAACCTAAAATTTTTTGCTTAGCTGAACTTCTTGAATGAGTGAAATAAGATTTTTTAGACTTAAGTATTTTACTACACAATAGATTGCACTTCAAGAACATGAAAAAAAATATGAAAAATAAAAGCAATTGGGTTAACTTATTTGAAGACATAGTAATTGGAATAAATAATTAGGATAAGATAAAATAATGACAAATTTTGAAATGAATAATTTACCTTACAAAAATAATGTAGAAACTGGAAATATTCTAGAGCCACTTCATTTTCAGAAATAAGAATAGAGACATTGATTTTATTTTTAAAGTTATTTAATTAAAAAGGTTTTATAGTTTTTGTTACATAGATAGATATAAATGTATCATCTCCAAACCAGAAGCACAAAATGGAGAATAAGGATAATTTCACCAAATCAAAAGATGTTATATAGCAAATAGAGAATGTGTAAACAAAGGGAGATAAGCTCTACAAATTAAATATTAAGTTAACTTAAAACATTGAGATATATAAATGCAACATGGAAAGCACATGTCACAAATTAAGTTAAACAGAAAATTATGTGACATAATTATAATATATTAAAATAAAAATGATAATATATTAGTATTTTGCACGTGGTAGACCTTTACAGTTGCTTTTAGATGCAAAATAAATTAAGTTAATAATAATTATAATGATAATTATTAGTGTTTATTGATTCATACAACTGCTCTCTATGGAAGGTAGCACTAAATAAGAGACTAAACTATTACTAAGGTCCAGTCTCTCTAGCCTTAGTCTTTGTTTTTGCATGTCTTTGTGTCTCTTTGCTTGTTGACTTTATAGTGGCCTAATCAAAGTTACTTCATATAATCATGAAAGACAGCAACTCCTCTTTTTGTTATTCTTAAATTTTGTGGAAAAAAAATTTATCTTTCATCAAAAGGCTATGTGCTTCCTCAACATCCTCAGTCTCCCAACAGTTGGTGGCACCATATTATTTCTGGCCAATGGCCTGTGAGGAGAAAAGAAGATTAAAGAAAAGAAGTTTAAAGCATATAGAAATCAGTGCACCCCACTTTAGCTTTCATTTCCCTGTTGTGGGAAGTAGAGTAACCTTATGATGAAAGAAGCAACCTAGATTGATGAGTAACCACATGGAAAACATGTTCTAAAGAATCTCTCACTTCTTTTTGAACATATAACCTGAGCAAAAAGTAAAATGTTGCTGTGTTACACTTCAAAGGATTTGTGTTTGTTGATTGTCAAGATATAGTCTAGCCTAATCTCTCCAAATGAAGAGTTTTTCCTGATGGTTCTAGGTAACAAGTGACATTGAAGACATATACTATTTTAGTTTGAATAATTTTTCCATCTAGAGCAAATTACTGTAGCTGGACTGATTTGATTTTCTGATGGGCCAGATATTAAAGAGCTGCCTACTCTTGTGAAGATTGAGGTAATCATCTAACAAAGTCTGAAATGGGGTCCCCCCAGGAAAAAGAAGTCTTGTTATTAGAAGAAAGAGACGATGTATTGACAATAACAGCAAGTGACTACTATTTGCATCCCCTAAATTCTTTTCCATAGTTATGGACTGAATTGTGTTCCCCAAAAATTATATTAAAATCCTAATCCCTGGTTCCTCAGACTGTGACTATATTTGGAGATAGGGCTTTTAAAGACATGATTAAGTTAAATGAGGCCATTAGGGTGCACACTAACCTATCACACAGGTGTTCTTATAAGAAGAGTAAATTTGAATGCACAAAGATACACATGGATTTGCTTATTCAGAATAAAGACCATGTGAAGACAGTGAGAAAGCAGCTATGTACAAGCCAAAAAAAGAGACTTCAGAAGAAACCAAACCTGTCAACACCTTGATCTTGAACTTCCAGTCTTCAGAACGGTGAGAAAATAAATTTGTTATTTACGACAGAGTATTTTGTTATGGCAGCCCTAAAAAACTAATACACTGACACAAAAATACCAAAATCTCTACTGGTTTCCAATATACTGTCAAAACACACTGCATTCTTCAAAGTAGGCAACTCACATATTATCCATTTATTTTACTAGTTCCAAATTCAGGAACTTTAGTTGATATTTCAAGTGCTACCCCCTTAGGGTCAAATAACCTATAGCTGACTTACAAAATTTACAGAGAAATTATAAGAATCATGAATCCTTATTGAGAAACATAATTGTTTTGAAAATCAGAAAGCAGAATACCTTTGGCACGTATAAATAAATAGGTTGACGTTCAATAGTTGTGGGAATATTTAACACATTTTCTTCTTTGAAGGATAAAATAGGCAGAAGACGTGCAGGTGATTACACACACACACACACACACACACACACACACACACACACAAAGACATATGTATTAAATTATAAACATTTCCAATACAATGTTACCCAGAAATTAATCAAACATTAAAACAGTATTTGCTAACCAATACTTCAAATGGGTAACAATGTGTCCAAATATTGATTTTCTTAGTCCTCTGGGAAGGCAGGTGAACAGCCTCATCTCGGTTAATCTTAATATGTCATATAATCATTACAGTCTACTCTGTATGCCACAATGTGAAAATTATTGGAAAATAATATATAGAAAACTTCAATAAGTTCCATAAGAGTAATTGTTCAGGCTGTATTGTCTAACTATAATAAAAACTGAAATGACCATATTTTCTTAACTCTGAATTTTACAAAATTTCACATTTTATATTTTCTGAAATTAAAGTGTATATTATCTTCACTTTTTAAATATTGGAGCTGCCACACAGAAGTGCAAGTTATAAAGTCAGATGCAATGGCTCACACCTGTAATCCCAGCACTTTGGGAGACAGAGGCAAGAGGATTGCATGAGCCCATCTATTTGAGACCAGTCTGGGCAATTTGGCGAAACCTAGTCTATACAGTAAATAAAAAAATGAGCCAGGTGTGATGGTGGGTGCCTGTAGTTACAGCTACTTCTAAGTCTGAGGTGGAGGGATTGCCTGAGCCCAGGAGGCTGAGGCCGCGGTAGCCATGACTGTGCCACTGCACTCTAGTCTTGGCTACAGAGTGAGACACGAACTTAAAAAAAAAAGGAAGAAGAAGAGCAAGTCATAATGTAGTGATCAATTTCTGTGCATCTGTGAATTAGACATAGTTTTAATATAACTCAACATAGTCATTTCTTTAATTTAGGTGTTCCTATTAGTAACATTATAAGATGTTAAAATATAACATTTTACATTTCTGTTTCAATTATGCTTCCAAAAACTGTAGCAGCTTCTCTGAATTTTAAAGTGAGGTGCATGGTTAATAAAGCAGGACTTGATAATGGAGGTACTGAAAACTAATTTGCTGAACTTTAAATAACCACCAATAGCTAGCTTATGAAAGAGACAGAGAAGCTGAAAGGAAAATTTTTAAAGAACTTTCAGGGTACATAAAGTTCTCATGGAATAAGAAGAAAGTTTTTCTTTTTTCTTAAACTCCGAGAAAAAAAAAGTGTTCATGGCCAGATTCAGTGGCTCAGCCTGTTAATCCCAGCACTTTAGGAGGCCAAGGTGAGTGGATTGCCTGAGCCCACGGATTCGAGATCCACCCAGGCAACTTGGTGAGACAGTGTCTCTACAATAAATCAAAAATTAGCTGGGTGTGGTAACTTGCACCTGTAGTTCCAGCTGGAAGGCTGAGGCAGAAGGATCGCTGGAGTCCAGTGGGTCGAGGCTGTGGTGGCAGCAAGCATGCCACTGCACTCCAGTCTGGGTAACAGTGAAACTCCAACTCGAAGAAAAAAAAAGTTTTCAAAGGAATCACTAGAATAACTTGATATGTTTACACTGAAGCTTGAAGAAGAGGTAGTGTTGTAATGAACTAAATTCCGATTTGATTTGAGAAATCTCAAGAGTTGGTGACTGCATTTGGTTGAATATTCTGATAATATGACAAAAAAAATGTTTATTCCTAAATTGAGGAAAGCTTAAGAGTCAAGAATCCATTGGTGCAGAGGATGCATGAGTGTTTTCCAACAGCCAAATACGAACCACATAAGAAAGAATGATCCAGTAGTTGCCTGTGATGGTGTCCAGTAGAACTTTTTGGAGGAGTGAGACTGCTTGGGCAGAAAGATGCCAGAGGTAGACTTCCAATGCCTAGATGCCAAGAAAACTGCTTAGGCAACCAATTGGAGGAGATGAATTTGCTTCAAAGTAAGTAGAAGAGAGAAGCTATTAAAAACCCATTATCCAACATAGATCAAATAAACTTTCAACACTTGCCAAACCCAGAAAAGTCAATGTTAGAACAACTCAACAGAAACAAGAAAGAAAGACCCTACTTATGGATACTGCTGCCTCTTTGTCCACTTTCAACCTAAAAAGAAAACAAGATAGCAGAGAATGGAGGACATGGAATAAAATCCTACAATATCTCTTTTCACTTCAAGAGGCCTGTTTTAAATAATTCTAAGGAAGGAGAGGAGAGAAACTTGAATTTTAAATTTGGACTATGTCATAGGAATGATTATTTATCTAAACTAAGACTTTTGTTAATAAAAGTGTTTTTTAATTGCTTAAAAGGACGTATAAAAGGCATGGGACTTGTCCTAAATTACCCATAAAAAGGAGGGTACAAATAGTCCCCAGACAATGATTTGAATAAGTCAAAAGAAGGCATAAGAGTAAATTTGATTTGATTGTACTTTTTGTGTCTGGCTTTTCCAATGTAGCTACATTTGTACTGTTAAATCAGCAATATATGCATATGAATTTAAACTCAAATTTGAATACCTGATTTTCATTTTAAAAATTTAATGCAGCACTGTTTTTTGAAAAAGTGTTTTGTATTTTTAAGCATTGCCTGTTCAATGCCATGGTTTAGAGAAGTTTTACATGTTAATGTGATAATATGAATATGTCTTATCATCAAAAGTAATTCAAAAGGCTCTTCAGTCACAGAATGTAAAGAACAGTTAGATTCAAACTTGAAGTATAAATCATATTTATTATCATCAATTCCCTCCAAAATAATCATAATTAAATTGATGGTTCATCTTACAACAATGAGCATTTAAGATAATTAAGGAAATACGCCAGCAAAAGTTGTTAAAAAATAACAAACTATACTACTTGTAAATTACTCTTTTATAAAACAGCAAATCAAAAGTAACTATACAGATTATTAGAAATTAGTAATAATACAGAACAATAATAGATATCAAACCTGAAGGGTTGTGGTTATAGGTAGTAATTTTATTAGTTAATAAGAAAGAAAAATAAAATAACAAATTTTAACATACAGTTTAAAGAATACGGAAGGAGAAATAAAACAAACAAAAAGCAGAAATTAAAGAAAAAAAGAACTGTCAATTAGATAAAATTAGCTAAGAGGTCTGTCTTTTAGGAACACAATAGCATAGGCAAGCCTCTAACCTGTTTAATCTATCAAAGATTATAAGAAAATAACATGAAAACTAAAAACTAGGTATCAGAGTGGTGGTATATCTAGAGACTTGGTGGCTACTTAAAAGTAAGAGAATATAAACAATTCCATGCTAATCCACATGAGCATATTTAAAGATTTTCTTTAGAAAATAATAATTGCCAAACCAGATTCACAAGTTGGAAACAAAACTGATTTTTTTAAAAAAGACTATGAGGTGTACAAAGGAAAAAGGTAGAGCATTCTTTTCTATTAAAAAAAAAAAACCTACAGAATAGGGAGTCGGGAGTCACAACCATCAATACAAGTGAAAATGTGCTTTTCAAAGAACAATGGAAGGGACTTGTTTAAGTGAAAAAATCTCGTATCTTGGTTCTCAACTAGGTTCATTTACACAAGTGAAATATTCAAATATGTTCAGTTCTCATTGGTCAAAATAGTTGATCCCTGGTTGAATGGTTTCCAAGCACCAAAACAGAAATTTCTGTCAGATTTTTTTTCCAAACAGCCCGTGGAAGCAGGGAGTTTTCAGCTGAAGTTTATCTTGGCAGCAACAACAAAAACTGGTTTGCTGTGATAGTAGAAAGAGAGGTTTTATGTCACATCTACCACATCTTTCTGAGAATCACTCCCTTGGCCAACTATGACTGCTTGGTTCTGTTTTAACTTTGAGCACCTCGATTAGCTAGAAGCAATTCATTTTGTCTTTCAGTAGGGGGCATACTTTAACATTTCCCCTTTTTGGTTGAAACCTGCTATAGGCAGCATTGATGACCAACTTGTTTTTGTCCCATATAGTTCTCAAGTTGATGTGACCACCTGTTCTGGGTTCATCTAGTGCTTTTGGGGGACTCATGTTTCTGAGAGTTGTATAATCAATTCGAACAATTTGAGCCAAGCAAAGTGAAAAGATGGAAAGGCACCTGTTAGTTCTTAATCAATGTATCTCACTGATATTTGGTAGTATCGGTTAAGTCTGTGGATGAGACTTCACATTATGTGGGGTATGTTTGCAATAGAAATGTGTTAATTTTCACACAGGAGATAACCACAGAGTGATCACCCTCTTTTGAGTGAAACAAAATGTCTCCAGGAAAACTTACTTGTTCATGAAAGAGGGAGAGCGGCTAGCTGAATATAATGTGGAATCATCAACAGGGTGGGAGGTCCAAGAATCATGAGTGATTCAGCCAGTGGTCTGCAACCATGGAGGAAACAGAGAAGCTCAAAAGACCAAAGCTGGTGCTGGGACACTGAGTCCCTGCAGTGTTTCAGGCAAAGAAGATGGTAGTGAAAAGGGAAAAGAGAAAGTGGAATGCAAGAAGGGGAACAAGGAGATACAGGACTCTCCATTTTAGGGTCTGAGAGTCTCTCAAATTTTCAGAGATGTTAATTAAGTCTTCAGATTAGACTCTTAAAAAATTTAGAGAGCTACCCAGTTGCATTTAGAGCTTTCAAAAATGCCAATTAAAGGAAAGTCTCTTATTAACTTTAAATATTTGGACTCCTCTTTTTTTTAATTGTACATGTAGATAGTTCAATTTAGATGCAAATCTTGGCTAAATTTTTATCTAGTCTTATTTTAAAATTTGCATTTGAAAAGCCACCAGAATATCTGATGTCAGTCAGAGTCTGAGCTGCTGAAATATCTGAAGGTGGCTGATCAGAGACCATTCCCTTGGAAACCTTGGAACGTAAATTACCCATAGTACTTATGTTGTGAAGGCATCCCTTCAAGTGCAACCAAACTGCAAGCCTCTTTGTAAAACTTAAGTGTAAGCATATTTATTTCACAAAGCGTGAGTATCCCACAAAGCCTGAGCATAACCTGCAGAGTGCTACTGTACCTCACAAAGTGCAAGGACACCCCATAAAAGGGTACCCCATGGAGCTGATTGGGCAAAAAATGAAGAAATAAAAGCATCCAAGATCTCATTCTGAAAATGAGATCTTGGATTTGAAAGACGTTACTCCATTCTTCCTTAACACAGCCAGGAACACAACTGGGATCAAGAGGTTCTCTCAGGTGCAATGCATTGGTCTAGATGGTATTTAAAAGAAGCTTGGGGACCATTTTGGAGACTACCTTTGTTGCCAGGAAATATTAACAGAAGACTTTAAAATCTGCAGAGGAAAAAAGAAAAGATTTATTTTCTACTAAAAACAAATACCATCAATAAAAATCTGCAGATTGGGAAGGTACAGCGTTCAGTACAAGTGAAAGCATGCTCTCTGAAGAACAAAGAGAGTCTAGCGTAAACAGGGAAAGTTCTTACTGTGGTTCTCAATCAGGTACATTTATGCAAATGACAGATTCAAATTTTTGATTCACTTTTGATTGGTCAAAATAGTTGAGCCCTGGTTGAGTGGTTGTCAAGCTCCAAACCAGAAATCTCTGTCAGATATTTTCTTCAAATGACTGGTGGGGGACATTACCTGCCACAGTTTATCTTTACAACAACAACAGGAACTCGTTTGAAATCACAATAGAGACATGCTGTGACACTTGGTCCTATGTTGCTTTTACACACAGTATATGATGGCTCCCTCTCCTGGCTATGGCTGCATACGTTCTGAATTAACTCAGCACCTCGGTTAGCGATGGGGAGTTTAGTTTTTCTGTCAAGCCAGGACATACTTTAATACAAGTAATCATGAAAATTTTTATTTATTTATTTTTGTCATATTTTAATTTTATTTCAATTGCTTTAGGGGCTACAAATGGTTTTGGTTACATGAATGCATTGTATAGTGGCAAAGAAATCTGGGCTTTAATTATACCCGCCAGCCCCACTTGTGCATATTGTACCCAACAGGTGATTTTCAAAGTCAAATTACTATCCTAGAATTAGGCATAAAACCTATTTGATCATAAATTCTGTTTTTTATGTCACTTCTGTTTCCAGTTACAATGGAGTAGCAGTTATCTTTCCCAAGTAAACAACTAAAAAAACTAGACAAAATATGAGTAACTGTAACTTGCAGACACTGGACAGGAGGCAGTGCAGAATCGTAACTCCTGTGAAAAGAAAGCAAATGAAGTGAGACCCATAGTGATTTCAGCTCACTTCCTGGAGTGCTTCCAGGTTGCCATGGGCAAAGGAAACCCAAATAGAGCCTGTCATCTCCCCCAGTTGAAAAGAGGGTGTTAAAAATGTAGGATAGCCATAATGGCCTCAATTTGCTAAGGAGAGTCCCAAAAATGACAGAGCTGCTGAGAAAAAAAGAGTAAAACAGAGCCAGAGTGAGAGTAAGCAAGAGAGAGCACGCTGAGGAGAGTTCCAGTCAGTCTTTGGCTAAGTGCTTTACCTAAGTACCGATGAATAACATCACTGTGAGAAGTATTACCAACAGCCAGGAAGAAATAAACACAGAAAAGGCCATTTTAGTAGATAAGGATAACCATTTCACCAAATGGCTTTGGAACAGTTAGGTAGTTGTAAGTAAAATAAATAAGCAAATAGGCTCCTCAATTTTTGCCATGTCATACATAAAAGTGAACCTCAAAAAAAATCATTTATTTAAATATAAATGATAAAATGATACAACTTCTAGAATAGGAAGAATTCTTATTGATCAAAGGTTTGACAAAATATTCATAAATTAGACACAAAAAATATAAACTATATTGTATAAGAAAAAATTAAATAAACTGAACTTCATCAAAACTTTTAAATAATAACTTTTGTTCTTTGAAGGCTCTGTTACTAAAGTGATAAGGCAGCCACACACTGGGAAAAAAACATTTGCCAAACTTATATCCAACAAAGGACTTGTATCTAAAATATATAAAAGTATATATATATGTATATTTAATCCAGAAAACTGGATAAAATATATAAAGCATTTGTTTTCATACATTGGGTGATAGCATAACTATGATCCTTGAGAAAGGAAGAGAACCAAACAAGCCTTTATGATATTGCAGTCTTTATACCTGGAGGCTGTTTGCAGATACCAAGAAGTAAGGAGAATTGCAGTCTTGCAAAACTGAAGAGACAGACAATGGAGTTTGGGAAGAGTTGCTGAGGATTCAGAGAGAAGGAAAATGAAGAAAGGAGCCTTAGAGGTCTGCAAGTGATCCCTTTGTTGATGAGCTTATCCAATATTTCACTCACATTTTATTCAGGGTAAATTGTACCTCAATAAGGTTGATTATTTTGGGATGGGGGATATGACCTTTATTGTGCTTATTCACCAGAATGGAAGTAATGTCTGTATAAAACCAAATATTTGACATTAAAACTTCTCCATCAAAATTAAAATCCAACCAGTTTTCTAAAAAACAGTCAACTCAATCAAAACCCACTGCTTTGGCATCAATAGCTTCTTTGAAGCCGTGGTAACACTAAAATATGGTTCAGACTCAAATGCAGAAATTTGGTTGATTGAAAAGCTAATTAAACTTCCAACTTACTTAAATAGAATTTAAAAAGGCAAAAGTGTGTTTTTCATAGATATACAGTACTCTGGAATCATCAACACTGGGGGCAGCTGTTAGAGCATTTTGAGTCCTGAGATAACAAGGAATGCAGACATCCTTTAGGGTGTCTTCGGCTGTCCTTTCTTCCTAATTAGAGATTTGTGGATGTGTAGAATGACACCACAACCAGCAATTGTGGCCTGGATGACAGAACCCAATTCTTCATTTCCACAAATGACAAGTTGCAAGTCATGAAGAGTAATACACTTTGCGTTTAAGTCTTTTGATTCATTTCCTTTCAATTCAGGTACCTCTGGTGAGGTACTCCAGGATGACTGTGCTGTACTCAGCGGCAGCCGCAACCACACACCCATGACTGGTTGTCCTATATTTCAGGTGTTGATGAGGCCCACTGGGAACTGCAAGCCAGTTCTCTGCAAGCTGGGAACAGCCCTTGTCTTGACTTTTCCAGAATCTGTTCCAGCCTCACTGCCAGTCACGTGAAATTCTGCTGAAACTCAAATAAGCAAGGCAGAGAAAGGGTTAATTCAGCACACAAGGAGATCCCACCACCTACTACTTTGTTGCACTTTGATTCAAACTGTCAATAAAGTTTATCTGGAAAATTTAAAATTTTCTTATATATCAACCATAATCTGTTAGAATATCTAATAGGCTAATAATAATAGTAACAAAAAACCAAAATTTTAAGAATCAGTTCTACATGAGTAACACAGTATCTCTTTGAAAAAATATATGAAACTTTTTTGGGGAAGTGAAAGATGATTTGAATAAATTAAATAAGTAGAAACATATAACATGTTTGTTTGTTTAGCCCAATGTGTGAAGCCAAAAGAACCGAAGTCTAAATGCAATATTTTATTTCACTTTAAATAAGAATTTATTTCTTATATAAAAGAAGTTTTTACCCTTTCCAGGTTGTTTTGCATATTTACATTAGCCAATACTTGCTAAAGACATGTTACTTTTCTAACATATGCCTAAGAGGTGTTCTTTGCAGGGTTGGTGTCTTTTGTAACAAGATTTAGGTACATTGATCTTAATCTTAGAATTAAAAATAAAAATTGATAAATTTAAGGCCTAGAAATGGCAAAATCTTTGACAATTCATGAAAATTATGAGTGCATTATTTAACATTCTGTAGATAGTAAATTATTTTATGTAAAAGTTTAACTAAAAAGCTAAGCGACTATTTTGAAACAAAATGGGAGACATCACAGCAAATTCTTCATAATCAATTGCTACTCCTACCTCTTTCCTTTATTTGACATCATTTTTTTTACCTTGAAGCCAGTGAAGTCTGTTGGGTGAGCCTCTCACATATTTCTACTTCTTATAAGTCATCAATCCAACAATACCAGAAAAGCTTGTAAAGTAGCTCTAGCTTCATTACTCAAATGTATTTCTAATTTGAAACTTCAAGCAGAGAAGAGAAATAATTTATTGATCACTGGTCACACAAGGCGCTTAACCCCTAATAATAAGACTGCATTATAAAAAATAATCTTAATATTTTATTATTTAAAGTTAGGTAAAATTGAATAGTAGATATTTAGTGCATCATTAGAATTCTTTATTCTATATTAAGGCAGTGTCTTTATGAAGTATCACACCAAAATCACACTGTTAAATTGCTTATTAAGAGGACTGACAATGTGTTATGATATAGCAATAAGACAAAAATGATGTCTATGGAGACATACCAAAAGACTTCAGCTCCTATCAAGAAGTAAAAACAGAAATGGCAAAGGAGCAGGTTGATCAGTAAGACTCTCTGCAAAAGGGAGTGACCATAGGGACTCTTGCTCTCCCCTGGTGCCTCCTACCCCTGCCACTGCCAGCCTGCTCTTTGGCCAGTCACACAGGTCTGAGGGCTGACAGAAAACAGCACCGCACACAGCTCTGTTGGCCGCTGCAGCCACCACCACTGCCGCCACTGCTGTTGCCACTGGCCACATTGGCCTGTGGGCTGGAGGCCCTCAGTTCCACGTACTACTCTGCTGGCTCAGCCGCCACCGCTCCTGCCCCCCCCCCGCCATGGCCATAGTCATTGCCCCACCTGGATCAGCTGGAGATTCCCGGCCATGGAGTTCTTTCCATGCACCACACTGCTGAAGAGGCCACCACTGCCACTGCTCCTTCCTGTGGCTGCTCCCACCCCCTGCCCAAGGCAGCCCTCAATTCCCAGCCCAGGGAGCTTCGGGCCCCCACACCTGTTGCATCCACCAAGCCAGAGCCACCCACTGCCACACTGACCTGCAGCTCCTGGCTGTCCCACACTCCACCTCCTCCAGTTCAGCCTGGCAGGTGGGTGGAATAACAACTAGAGCTCTGAGACCAGGCAGATACTGCACTGACCCACCCAACACGCCACCTCTGCCTGGCTCTGCCTGCCTCCAGCTTGAGATCCAAGGTAATAAAATCAAACTGGGAGAGACCAAAACCCCTCCCCCATGCTAGATCAGACACAGGACAGACTTGAATGGCAGACTTCTCAGGCAGTAAGCTGACTGAGCTTAGATCTGATCAACTGCCCCCCACCCCCGGCCCCCAGCAGGCCTGGGACATCAGATCCCAGCAGTAAATAACCCTACCAGCCTGCAATGAGAACTAGCAATCAGAGCTGAAAGGATATTGGACTTTGAGGAATGATCTAAGAGCTGATTTGGTGTCATTGTTTACATTTTTTCTATTTGTATTGTTTGTTTGTTTTACTTATCCTTTTTCTCTTTTTTTCCTGTTTTTTTCCTCTCTTCTTACTGCTATTGATAGTGTTTTTGTACTAGCTTTGCCTCTGTTAGTTTACTAATTTTTTTTTTATTCTTTAGACTTCATGCTTATGTAAGGGAGTAGTATCAATTAGGAGGTTGACTGACTTGTGTGTCTGTATGATTGTCTGTATGCTTTAGTTTTTTGTTTTGGGTTTTTTTTTGTATTTTGGTTTTTTTCTTACTCTTTCTGTCTTTGTGTCTCTTTTCATGTATTAGTTGGTACATTTGTCTGTTTTCCCTCTTACTCTTCTCACTCTCCATCTTCTCTTCTTCCCCTCCCTAGTTCCATTCCTTTCCTTTTTCTTACCACATTTTGCTTTCAGGGAGTAAACCTATTCCCCAATCACATGAACAGATTGCAGGGCAGTGGGAAGTAGGTTCCAGGGTATTCATACACCTGTTGGTGGATACTGTGATCTGCAGATAGATTTTTGAATCACAGCATCCCCCTCAATTCAATCTCAAAACTGCAAATAATAATAATAATAATAATACAATCCTCAACCCACAGTCAAGTTTCGGAAGTAAACAAAGCTAGAAGATTCACACAAGGAAGAATAGGATATCAAGCAAACAGAAGTAAAAGCAATCCTGCCACCCCTGAACAAAAGAAAAGTAATGAAGAGGGAGGAAAAAAAAGAAAAAATAGGGAGGAAAATCTACTGAAGAAAAACCAAAAGAAAAATATAGGACTCACACAGACCCCTGGGAGACCAGACACTGAGAAAACAGACTTCGGAACACAAACAATGAAGTGCTCCTAGAATGACTGGTCACATACTACAAACCCAGACATCAAGACACTAATAAAGAGAATTAAAAGAATTGAGGAAAGACAAGAGGAAAATAGAAAAGAGTTGATAATGGAGATAACAGCAGTAAAGAATATTGTGATTGAAATAAATAAAAACTAATAAGCATGGAAAGCAGAAGAAAGACTCTCAGAGCTTGAGAACCAAAATACGGAACTAACCCAAACTGTCCAAGCCATAGAAAAGAAGCTTAAAAAGACAGAACAAAACCTTCAAAAGATGAGCAATTACTTCAAGAGACCAAACCTAAGAGTAATTGGACTTCCTGAGTCAGACAAAGAGAAAGAGACAACTCTGGAACAAACATTCCATGAAATTATTCAAGAAAACTTCCCTCATCTCATCAGTGACACAAAAATTCAAACACAAGAGATTCAGAGAATCCCTGAAAGACACCAAATGAGGAGACAAACTCTCAGACACATATTAATTCACTTAAACAAAGTCGGTATAAAAGAATAATTACTAAAGTCAGCAAGAGAAAAAGGTCAGACTACCTATCAGGGAAGACCAATTAGAAAAGCAGTAGATTTATCAACAGAAACACTTCAGGCTAGGAGAGCTTGGAGCCCAATTTTCAAATTCCTCAAAGATAATCAATTTCAACCCAGAATAACCTACCCAGCTAAACTAAGCTTCATCAGTGAGGGAGAATTAAAATCTTTCCCAGACATTCAATCCTTAAAAATTTATACTGCCTCTAGACCAGCCCTATAAAAAACACTTAAGAAAGTATTAAACTGACAACTGGAACAAGACAAGGATGCCCACCCACCCCTCCTGTTCAACATAGTTTTGGAAGTCCTGGCTAGAGCAATCAGAGAAGAGAAGGCCATCAGGGGTATCCAGATAGGAAAAGATGAAGTCAGGTTATCTCTCTTTGCAGATGACATGATTGTATACCTTGAAAACCCAAGAGAATCTGCCAAAAAAACTCTGGGCACTGAAAAAGGACTTTGGCAAAATCTCAGCACATAAAATAAATGAACAAAAGACAATCACACTTTTATACACCAGTAATAAACAAACAGAAACTCAAATAAAAAACACAATTTGATTTACAATAGCCACAAAAAAAATGAAATACCTTAGCAACTTCCTAACCACAGACATAAAAGTCCTTTAAAATGAAAACTACAAAACACTGCTCAAGGAAATCAAAGATAAAGCAAAACAAGTGGAAAAATATTCCATGCTCATGGATTGGAAGAACCAACATTGTTAAGATGTCCATTTTACCTAAGGCAATCTACAGATTTAATGCAATACCCATCAAATTACCAGCAACATTCTTCTCAGATCTTGAAAAAAACAATACAGGAATTCATATGGAAGCATAAACGACCAAGAATAGCCAAAACAATCCTTAGCAAAAAAAAAAAAAAAAAAAAAGCAGGTGGTATTACACTCCCAGACTTTAAACTATACTGTAAAGCCACAATAATCAAAACAGCCTGGTATTGGTATAAGAACAGGCATATAGACCAATGGACTAGAATTGAGATTCCAGAAGCAAAACCTCAATTTCTCAATCTACTCATCTTTGACAAAGCCTCCACCACCTGCTACTGGGGAGAGGAGACCCTATTCAGTAAATGGTGTTGGGAAAACGAACTGACCACATGCAAAAGATTGAACCAAGACCCCTACCTATCCCCATATACAAAAAAAAATGCCCGGAACCCTGGCCTTTCAAAGGGGAAAGTCGGTGGCTCAGCCTGTAATCCTGCGCCTTTGGGAGGCTGAGGTGAGTGGATTGCCTGAACCCGCGGGTTCGAGACCCGCCTGGGCAGCGAGACCTCATCTCTACAATAAATCAAAAAATCAGCCGGGCGTGGTAGCGCATGCCTGTAATTCCGGCTACTCGGAAGGCTGAGGCGGAAGGATCGCCGGAGCCCAGCAGGTTGAGGCTGCGGTGGCCGGGAGCGGCCACTGCACTCCAGTCTGGGCGACAGAGTGAGACTCCAACTCAAAAAAAAAAAAATGCAGGAGACATTCTTATGGAAGTTGGAACTGATCAAAACCTGAAGTGTCCAGGCCATAAGAGATAAGATAGGCAAATGGGACCCCATTAAACTGAAAAGCTTCTGCAAAGCCAAAGGAACCATCAAGAGAGCAGGGAAACAGCCCACAGACTGGGAAAAAGTATTTGCCAACTCCATGTCTGACAAAGGCCTAACATCTTGGATCTACAAGGAACTCAAACGTGCTGAAAAGAAAAAAACAAACAACCTCATTACAATGTGGGCTAAAGATATGAATAGACACTTCTCAAAAGAGGACATATGAGCAGCCAACAGAAACATGAAAAAATGCTCAGTCTCACTAGTCTTCAAGGAGATGCAAATTAAAACTACACTGAGATACCACCAAACTCTAGTCAGAATGGCCATCAATAACTCAAAAATAGCAGATCCCGGAGAGGATGTGGTGAAAAGGGGGCACTTCTGCACTGTTGGTGGGAGTGTAAACTAGTACAGCCTCTGTAGAAATCAGTGTGGTGATTCTTAAAACTCCTAGAAATTGACCTTCCATATGATCCTGCAATCCTCCTTCTGGTAATATACCCAGAGGAACTCAGGTCACTCTATGAAAAAGATACCTGCACACATATGTTTATTGCGGCATTGTTCAAAATAGCAAGAACATGGAACCAACCATGTTGCCCATAAAGAAGACTGGATAAAAAAAATATGGTACATATATGCAATGGAATCTTACGCAGCCATAATGAAGAACAAAATTATAAACTTTGCAGCAACATGGATGGAATTAGAGCTTATAATATTGAGTGATCTCTCACAAAAACAAAGAGCTGAGTATCGCATGTTCTCACTCATAAGTGGACTTTGAATAGCTGCCATATTACTGTAGGAAAGGGATTGAAAGTAGTGGGAAACTGGGAAGGGGAGTAGGGGTAGATAGCTGGGATTGACAGTAGTGAATATCCACCTGGAGATGTGGGGCACACCTCATCAACAAGGGTACTTGTACAATGAACATTTGTATACCTAACCCTAAATTGTACCCCATAATTTCAAAATAAAAATTAAAAGAGAAAAAAAGAGAAGTAAAAATAAATGTAATTGCAAGATCAAAACTAGGAAAACCAAGAAAGAAATGGACTGGTACTAGGTAAATATATCCAGTCTAGAAAGAAAAATAAATAAATGGCATAATGGTGTGGCATTTTAGAAGACCCAAATTACTTCTTTAAATAATTCTGCCATACATTAATAAGCCATTCTCTGAACACAGAATTTAACAAGCAGATAGTTTTATGTCTGTGTCTGTTTCCTACTGGAGTAATATAAATATTAGATAGTAAAGAAAGGAGAATAGTTGACAATTCAATTTTTATATTTTTTCAATTTTGGTTTCTTAAAAATGTGGTGTTGCTTAAATTTATAAGGTTCAAGAAAATCTGGAATGGGATTATAATAATATTCATAAGCTAATATAGACATTTTCATATCCAGACCCTAGGAACTGTGGAACTTTATTCATATGTTTAGAAGATATTGTTTTATAGCCAGATCCTGGAAGAGGTGCTTTCAGTGAGAGAATGTACCCGAGGGAAATAAAAAGAATGACATAGAAAGTGATAACAGAGTGTATTTGCATTCCTGCTATGTGAACTGAGTTTGAGCCCTCTTGGTTGAAGGCCAAAAACTACTAAAATTATTCAAAACTTCTACTTTGTGAGATTTTTGGCACAAACATACCTGTTGTTAAGTGCTCAGGATTCAAAATGTAACTAAGTTGTTAAACAGACACATCTCTCTTTCTCTCCATGGAATCCAGTTAAGTGCCAGGAGGAAAGGAAGCTGTAAAAATGTGAGGAGTAAAAGCAAGAATCATTGATGATAATGGAGTGTGATGAGGCTTTTCTAAATGGCCTTTGAGATACATATTAGAAAAGCAGGCTCTGGAGCAGGAGAGAAATAGTCAGTTCTGAGGCAGAAATAGCTTTGGTGCATCAAGGAACTAAAAGAAACAATTTGGCAAACAGACAGATAACATAATTTTATATAATCAGATATGACAGGTAGGTAGGAGTCAGTTTAAGCAGGGCTTTGTGAACTATGTTAAGAGTAGGTGCAATGGGCAGCCATGAAGGGTTTACAGCAAGGGAACTAATCTAAGTTACTTTTTAACCACTGTAAAACTTAAATTCAAAGTTTACTATTTTTGAAAGGAAGGCAGAAAGCAAGAAAAAAAGAAGGAGGGAGGAAGGGAGGGAAGGAGGGAAGGGAAGGAAAATGCAAGGACAATCTAATGGTGAAGTCTGTATCTAAACACAATATAATTGTCACTCTTTTTCCTTCTTTTTCATCTCTTTAAATAGACAGATATTTTTAAATAGCAAACATTTATGAGATATATACATATATAACATTGAATAGACTTATTTGAGCTTTTGTTGTATTGCTAAAAGGAAACAAATGGAATTTGTGTGCAGAATTTGTGTATGAAAGGTGCCAATATAGCCGGAGGAGAGGAGAATAGTGGGGTGGAAGAATATGTTGTTACAGAATTTATTATGCTCAGATTGTGATAAGGAATAGCCTAGAATCTTGAAGTAGAGATTGTGGATTGTAAAAAATGTGACTATAATTTGTCATCATATTTTTTGAGAATGAAAGGTAGCATTTTCATAATTACATTGGGAAAAAAGGAATACATAGATTAAAACTAGAATGGAATACCTTAGCTATAATACAATAGCAATTTCTCTTATTTCTCTATGAAGTGTGATGGGGACAATTGTTTAAACACTTACAGAAGATTAGGAATCTAAGGCTACTGGCTATGGCATTATATTAGACTCTCTTCAAGGCTAACAAAGATTTAGCATCCTCACCAAACTCTGTCCCTGAGAGAATATAAGAAGCCTTAATTTGGAATAGAGGAAAGAAACTGGAAGAAAGTTGGAAAGTCTGAACATGATGAAGGATCATGGGAAAGCTTTAAGGGAGTGTGGGAAGGACAACTAGATAGGTAGCATCAGAATTCAAATAGTCCTTTCTGGGAGAATGTGATTCTTTAAAACTAAATTATAAAGTTCATGAAATGGGCCCTTAGCAGATATTTCATGCTCCTGGAGTGAACTGTGGAGTCCAAGACCATCATAGACATGTAACAGTTATGATCCTGATATTAGAATCTCATTAGAATCTCACTTAAACTAAGAACAATTCCTCTGGAACAACAAAGGTTCTCCTGTACATTTAGGTCTTTTGTTCTTTCTAGGGCTTTTACCATAACCTTCCCTGTAAGCAAAATTTCCCCCAATTCAGTTCACAGAATATATTAGGTTACCTTTGGTCTATGATATAACTTACTGTAGCTTTCATAAAAACCCCAAAGGATGGACCCGGGAAAGAAACTGGCTTGGAGCAGTGTGTAAAGTGACCATTTTTTAAGGGGACGCAGAAGGTGCACGATCTCTCAGAAGACAGTGTGATCCAAAACTCCCTGTCTGTAGAGGACACAAAGAGACACTCAGGATGCAAGCCAAATAATGAATTACAAATTTCTCATGTTCTTGTTAATCTCAAATAGTAGCTGTGTGAGAGCAGAAACAGTGTTGGTTTTTATATATCACCCTTGCTGGGTACTTGGGAGTATATTTTGGCTATCTATTCCTCAGTACTGATAATTGTCCAAGAACAGTATTACTAATATATCACTATTCCTACAGCATTTGTATCCAAGAAACTAAGAAACCCTCACACAGAGAGGGTTTTTCTGGAACCCAACTGACTATCCCTTTCAAGAATTGTTGTAGCTATTGGAAACTTCATATGAGCTGATTCCATAGCAGATTGGAAGTGATAAAAGAATGGGACTCCAGTTGTCTCCCAGTCATAAGTCTGAGGTAAAGATATATGTCACCACGTGACAAAGATAAATGAACGTATATTTGTTGAGCAAAATATAGCAGCAATACAATTATTTAATGGCATAAGAAACTTTGTGCCTTATCATACCAAAGCACTATCATCACACGATAGTAATCAGGGGTAAGAAAAGAGAAGGAAAAGTGAATTCGACTACTTCTATCGCCTGGCACTTTACCTGTAATTTTCTACATGCTTTCTAGCAGAACATTCTTAGACAAACTGATAGGAGTGGCCACTGGATCAATGTTAGTCGTTGAAGAAAAAGAAAAACATTCAAAAGGACACATCTGATTTACTGGGAGCCTAATGTGCCTAATTATAAGCTGGAACATTCATGGGCTTTGGGGTCATGAATCTCTATACTTGTATTCCAGTCTTTGCCGCCTCTTAGATAAGACTTACAGAGCTCAATTTCTTTATCTACACAATGGATGCTTTCCCTAGTGCTTAGGCGCATTTACTGTGGAGCTTGGGGAGTTCTGCATATGTGTTATAAATTGTTCACAAAGCTTAAAGACTGCTCAATAACATTACAAGATGATATAAACTTAAGTTCCAATACAAGAACAGCCATTTCCAAGTTATATTTTAAGATCACTCTGACTTCAGATTTAATAATGCAATGAAGGAGTGGAGGAATAAAAACTTAAAGATCAGTGAGGAGGGTACAACAATAATCCAATTATGAGATGCTTCTGTCTTGGAATAGGAGAGTGGCAATGTAGTTAGCAAAAAGTGCACAGATCAGATGCATTTTGTTAAAAATAGCATCAGTCTGATCTGGTGATGAAACAGAATTGGAGGGGTGAATAAAAGAGAAGAGTCAAGGCAAATTGATTTCTTTTGGGGAGAATTATTTTCAGAGGTCTATGATTTGTAAGTACAAGCAAAACAGTGTATTTTAAATTTCATTTCATTGTATATACACACAAAATGAAAATGATCATTCAACTTGGTCGGCCACACACTTTGCTATTCTAAAAGGTATAATAATATTGAGAATTTCTTAAACTCGTATTTGCCTCCTTTTAGATATTAACTTATGTATACATAAAATATTCAGAATTCTCAATGTTGTTCTGATATACTCAAACTTGAAATATCAAACATAACTGTTATTTGTCATTGTAACCTCTATCAAATCTTATCATACCCTATAATAATTCAAGTTCCAATGGCCTTTTTGTATTTTGTGATTTAATAAGCCATACCAAAATGTGTATCCTAATTATCCACTTCAGCTAACTCATGAGTGCATATACTACAAGTGTTCATTCCACAGTTAGACAATTATTTACTAGTCTTGAATTTATATCCAAAGATCTACAATTTAAGGAAAGCAGTTCTTTGCAATGCAGAATGTTAATGATGCATGAGAATGCTTACAGAGGGCTGAACTAATAAAATTCATTTCATATCAGCCCATTAACTGTGTTTCCTTGGTAGGAAGTAGCAAAACAACCAATAGAAGAAAACAAAATGGAATAAGGAGATAAAACATCTTGAAATAACTATTATCCTTTTAAATATCAATTTTTGAAGTATTAATTTGTGTGCTCTACAATGTGATTTTTATTGACGCATTTTTTCTCCCATGTATCACTACATATTTTAATGTTGTGTATTTATTGCAATTTTACAGCACCATTCCAAGCTCACAGAATATGTGCAGAATATGTAATTCATGAGTATGTTTTTCTTAAACTGATAATGTGTTTGCATATATGTATAATTATATATATGATATATGATGGGGGACTCAAAACAAACTGGAATTTATTAACAAAAAATTGCGTATTTATTTTTACATGTTTAAACTTCAGTCATCTTCAAAGTACTCTCTGTTTGATGCAATACACCTATCAAGCCACTTTTTGCACTGCTCAAACAGTTTTTAAATTAGTCAATTTTTATGGCTTTTAGTGCTTCTATCATGTTTTGTTTCACCTCCTCTACATTGGCAAAACATTTCCCTTTGAGGATTTTTTTCATCCAGGAAAACAAAAGCTGCTTAGGGTGAGATTAGATGAATAGGGTGGGTGGGGCACAGTGGTCATACTGTTTTTGGTCAAAAACGACTGAACACTCTGTGTGGTGTGGGCCAGTGTGCTCGTAAATCAACTATCATGAAATAAGCAAATGCATTGAAACAATCTCCAAAAAAAAAAAATTCACTAAAGTCAAACACAACCTTTCACAGCAACACTAGCTTGTACACTCATGATGATGGGTTTATCAAACACTTACCTGTGGGGGGGTCACACCTCATCGATAAGGGTACTTGCACGGTGAATGTTTGTATACCTAGCCTTGAAATGTACCCCACAATTTTAAATAAACATTAAAATGGGGGGAAAACACCACTTACCTAGTAGGGCAAGCCTGTACTACAAGGGGCCCATCATTCAAAAAATAATTTGTTTTTTTGGTCTCCCCTTGGATATACTATCTACTATGACTATTAGATATGCTAGTATATATTATAATATAGGGGCAGATATTATGATATAAAAACTATAATATGAATTCTATATCATAGAACATATACATCATACCACTTTCAAACACACACACATATCCCTAAATCTACAGGTCAAAATTCATATTTTTTGCTTAATTTTTAATATATTCATAGGATAGTTTGAACTTGAAGTAATTTGAAGATTACCTAATTCATGAATCATGTTTTATAATTGAATAAGCCATAATCCACATTAATTAAATAATTTGTCCAATATTACCTACTAATCAATTGACCAGTCCCAGGGCACAATACCCAGTGCTTCTCTAGTCTTTGTTTTTCTGCACACACTCTATTCTTTCCCATCCACGTTTTCTTCCTTTTTACTCTTTACACAGTGAAGTGAGTAACAAACATAAGTATTTTAAGAGACAAATGAGACACAATAAGTTCTTGTTTATAGTCATACTTAAAATCTTTGATTTTATAACATGAACATGGAGATTAGTTTACAAGCATACTATCCAGATTCATAGGGAATTTGAAATTGCAAAAATTTACCCAGTCACCATATTATTTATTTATTAAACCAAAAATTAAGATGTACTAAGATGTACTTGCTATGTGAGAGGCACTAAAAATATTTATTTATATTTTAAAGATGTGGGGTACAGTTCAAGATTAGGTATAAAAGGGGTCATCGTACAGGTAGAGTTTGGGCCTCCATTGGTCCTCCTTTTGCCTGGGTTGAGATCAGGTGGCCTGATTGATGGGTTGTGTTCTCCCACCCCCAACCCAGCAGTATCCCACTCCTGCCAATCCCTTTCTTATAGTATTATGATAAATGTACAGGGTCCACTTAGAGTGAGAACATATGATACTCTGTTCTTTGTTTCTGTGATAAGCCACTGAGTATGCTAGACTCTAAATCCATCCAAGTTGCTGCGAAGTTCATATATTTGTCCTTCTTCACGGATATATAGTATTCCATTGTGTATATGTATCACATATTTTTTATCCAGTCAGTTTCCATTGGCAGCTTGGTTGGTTCCATGTTTTTGCTATTGTAAATAGTGCTGCAATAAACATGGGTGCACAGGTATTTATGATTTGAGTTCCTCCAGTATATTCCCAGAAGGGGAATTGCTGGGCTGTATGGGAAGCTGCTTTTATATCTTTTATGAATTGCCACACTGTTTTCCACAGAGGTTGTACTAGTTTACACACCCATCAACAGAGTAGAAGTGTTCCCTTTTCCCCACATCTTCTACAGCATCTATTGTTTTTTGAGTTATTAATAATGACAATTCTTACTGGGATTAGGTGGTATCTCAATATGGTTTTGATTTGCAATTCTCTGATAATTAGAAAGGCTGAGCATTTTTTCATGATCTGTCGGCTGCTTGTATGTCTTCTTTTGAGAAGTGTCTACTCATATATTTTGTTCACTTTTTAAAAGGGCTGCTTGTTTTTTTCTTTTGGGCATGTTTGAGTTCCTTATAGATCCTAGATGTTGGGCCTTTGTCAGATATACAGCTGGCAAATATTTTTTCCCAGTCTATAGGCCGTTTTTCCACTCTCTTAATGATTTCTTTGGCTTTGCAGAAACTTTACAGGTTGATGAGGTCTCACTTGTCTACCTTATCTTTTATGGCATGGGCACTTGGGATTTTGATCAGGAATTGGTTACCAGTTCCAATTTCCATAAGGGTATCTCCTGCATTTTTAAGGTTCTTATAGTTTGAGATTTTATGTTTAGGTCTTTGATCCATTTAGAGTTGATTTTTGTGTATGATGATAGGTAGGGGTCCTGTTCTAATCTTCTGCAGGTGGTCAGGCAGTTTTCCCAACACCATTTACTGAATAGGTTCTCCTCTCCCCAGTGGTTGTTAGTGAAGGTTTTGTCGAAGATGAGTTGGTTGAGAAATTTAGGTTTTGCCTCCAGAATCTCTATCCTGTTCCATTGGTCTATATGTCTGTTCTTGATACTAGGCTCTTTTGATTATTGTAACCTTATAATAAAGTCTAAAGTCTGGAAGTGTGGTACCTTCTACTTTGTTTCTTTTGCTGGGAATTGTTTTGGCTATGTGTGGTCATTTATGAGTCCATATGAATTTCTGTATTGTTTCAAGGTCTGAGAAGAATGATGCTGATAATTTAATGGGTATTGTGTCAAATTTGTGGATTGCTTTGTGTAGGGTGGACATCTTAACAATGTTGATTCTTCCAGTCCATGAGCATGGAATATTTTTCCATTTGTTTGTGCCATCTTTGATTTCTTTCAGCAATGTTTTGTAGTTTTTGTTGTAAAGGTCATTCACTTCTCTGTTAAGGAGATGCCAAGGTATTTGTGTGTGTGTGTGTGTGTGTGTGTGTGTGTGTGTGTGTGTCTATTGTGAATGAGGATGTGATTTTTATTTGGTTCTCTGCATTTGTTGTTGGTGTATAAGAATGCTACTGTCTTTTGTATGTATCCTGAGACTCTGATTTTGTACCTGAGACTCTGATGGAGGATTTTTGTTGATATTTGGAAACAATGAAATCAACAGTATCACCACAGAGCTTACATTCTAGAGGGGGAGACTCAAAACAAACAAGTTAAACATCACTTTAAATTTCTGTATTTGTAACAAATACCACTAATTGAGTAAAAAGCAGTCAATGGATATTGATATAGACAATTAGCAACAGCTGGAAAGGAAGACCTTTCCACAGGTTGGTCAGACAGAGCTTCTCCAGATGGTTTTAATGTGAGGCTGAGAACAAGTGAGCTGTGTGAAAAATGGGGTGAAAAGTGATATCAACATCTGGAAGGAGAAAGGGTTGCTTTAAATCCCTGAGGAGGGAAAATCTTAAGCAAGTTTGATAACCTACTGATGTCCAGTGTGATTGCACAATAATAAGTATGGGAGAGATCATCACCCATACTCATCAGTATGAAGAGTTTTCACAGAACAGTCAATTTTCTACTTCTTTCCTCAGGCTTATATTAGGATACAATTACATTAGCTCCTCAACCTCTCTCAAAGATGACCAAAAATATGAGCCACTATTGTGTGTGATTAGTCATACCATGAGTAATTTGTATTCATACAGTCTTTTGCATTCCAAAATAACATTGGAAAATTTGACATTTTATTTGGTCCTCATATCAGCTTTCTGAGGTAGTCAGATCAGGACTTAAAAGTGATGTTTACACATGAGTTAACTGAATCTAAGGTGCAATTTTGTATGATTATGAGTTTTATTGTGCATTTTATGACACAGTTCTTGTGAGTTCCTTATGTTTTTGTATTTTGTTTTCACTTTCAAATCTAACTGCCCTACATTCTAGTAGTGTAGAGATTTCTGCCTTGTAGAGAATCCCTGGTGTAATCAAATATCCTTTGGGTGCAGTTTGCAATAGCCACATCTACTTGTATCAGCTATTTTTGTTACTCTTTTCAACTCTCACACAAAAAGTCATTTTTATCTGTAGTAAACCCTTTGGATTCTATGCAATTACCATAGTTTTACTTTGGAATGAAAAATTGTGAAGTATTCAGCCATATCCTTAGCTTTTCTCTTAGATTCTTCAGGGTGTATGTCCAGAGGGACCCCAGTGTTGAGAAATTGCTCACATGGGGCCACTGAAAATGATACCCATGGTTCCCAGCCTGGCACAGTGCAGGAGACTCTGATGACACTGCATTCTTCTTATAATAAGCTCCTCAAGAAGACACAATGTAGCAAAGTCCATAAACTGCCCTGATATCTCATAGGTCTTGGTATTAATTTAAAAAGTAAACAGAATAAAATAGTAGAATTACATAAGAACACAAGAACCTACTGATGTTTCCTAGGATGTTAGACTTGGATTTGCTAAAAGAGGAAGTTATTTTCTCTATGTTTTTATTCCTAGAATAATCATATCTTCCATCAGGTGGAAGTAGAACTCTGAAATGCATACATTAACTTTTTAAATAGGGCTAGTTTATACACACACTTGTTCATTTATTAATTGAGCATCTTCTATTGTAAGTGACATTCTAGGTACGAGATTACAAAGAAAGATTTATAAAGAAGAAAAATAAGCAGACATTGTCCTCACAATGTTGAAAAAAGAGACAAATAATTAAATCATGCAAGTTACACAACCAAATAAGAAACGTTTAAGTTAGAATATGGTAAACGCTACAACAGTGGTACTCATAGGATAATTCTGGATCCCAAGAGTGATGTCTCTGGCCAAGATTAGAGGTATAAAAGCAGGACATCTTAAAGGACAAAATGACAAAATGTCTGAACTGAATCTGGAAAGACAAGTAATAGGTTAAAATTAAATCTCAGATATTAAGGCGCTTGATAGATTTCATATTAGGAAATCTTATTATGAATTAGCAAGAGATATTATATAAGAAGTAAAATCTCAGGAATTAGATTACCAGTAATTTAATGACAAAGTATTATTATCTCAACATCAATTACTGTCTAAAATAATACTGTGTTATATGTTTTGTTCTTTTTACTGACATCCAGGTACAAAAATATCCTTGTCTGCAGTCCTATGCAAGAATCTCTATTAAACTTTATAGTAACTAACTTTGTAGTAAACAACTTTTAGGTATATTTTACCTTATTAATGCTACCCAGCATAGGTTCATCTCTTCGTATTTTTGTAAAGACATTTTAGCCCAAACTCGCTGCTGTATATATTTTCTAAATTTGATTTTGAAGGCAAAAGCCAGAAAGTGATTTCTTGACTCCAAAAAACTCAATGCCAAATTACCCTCTCTTTTCTCACCTCATAAAACTTTCACTGTATGATAATTCTGTTACTTCTGTCATTAATAATAATAAACAAAAAAACAGAAAACCAGCCCCTCCAGTAACTGGCAACACCTTAGGTTCTCATCAAGTTCCATAACAATAAACTTTCATTTTGCAACTGCTGAATATTTTTTATTTATATATAAATGTCCTATGTTTCTGCATACCTTCCAATAATGGTATGGTATTCTAAGTTATGCTTAGAATACCATACTAACTAGTCTGGTAAGTTTGTAAGCTACTAGAGGTTTGGATTTTCTTTAAAAATATATTTTTAAATATTTTTAGCTTTATACAAATAAATTAAACTTGAAGAGAACAAAATATGTGTTTAGAACAATATTTTAAATTAAACTAATTTAAAATTTTCCAATTTATAAGCCAATCTTTAAAAATAGCATAATAATTAGAAAAATCACAATATTTGATCTATAAAGTGTATAAAGTTTCCAAGTGGTCTTTTTACTTTCTACTAATGCAATATTGGTTTCTTATGTAAAAATATCCTTGAAAATTATGTCTTTTTAAATTTGTCTGATAAATTAAATTAATCTTTGAAGATAATGAGATCTTATTGGTAAAATTATAATAATAAACACATGAAGTAGATCTGAAACTAATCTAATCAGTTTCACATTGCAAAAACAAAACAAAAGAAAAAAAATGAGCTGTCCTTGAAGAGGAGCAAAATGAAGATATTTTGTCTGTTTAATGAAAAGTTACAGATAGAACACATTTTGGAAATGTGATAATGGCTTTTCATGTATATTATATCTTTGATTAACTCATACTAGTAAACATGCAACCTGATAATTGTTAATGTATTTCCTGTATAAAATGAATAAATGACAAGAATAACTAACACTTTTTAAACAAGAAGTGTATAATAGGCACCCCGTTGCTTTACATATATTACCTCTTTAATTCTATAATACAGTAAAAAGGCAAGTATTTATCAAGTATAAGGACACAACAAAGGAAGTTATTTGCCTTCGATCACACATATGATAAGTAAAAAAGTTAAGTACTCAAAAGTAGTAAGTTATACTGCTCCCTATGTTATATAGATTCACTGACTCTTAACTTGATCCCTAAGCACACATTAAATGTTAAGTTATAATTTTCATCATTTTTACTTTATTATATTATTGATAACTACTGAGCAGAGGCTTTCAATTTTTAAATTTTTCTAATCTCTAGTTCTTCAGTAGGTATGAATGTGAGAATATAAAAACACAACAGTATTCTTACGTAAACAGTCATTATATTAGTTTGCTAAAACTACCATAACAATATACTACAGATTGGGTAGCTTAAACAGGAAGTTTATTTTCTCACAATTCTGGAGTCCAGACATCCAAGAGTGAGCTTTCAGCAGGGTTGATCTCTTTCCTTCCTGTGTAGGCACTCATCTTCTTTCTTTCTTTCTTTCTTTTTTTTTTTTTTTTTTGAGTTGGAGTCTCACTGTCGTCCAGACTGGAGTGCAGTGGCTGGCCACTGCAGCCTCGACCTGCTGGACTCCGCATCTTTCCGCCTCAGCCTTCCAAGTAGCTGAAATTGCAGGCGCGTGCTACCACGCCCGGCTGATTTTTGATTTATGGTAGGGATGAGATCTGGCCAAGTTGGCCAGGCGGGTCTCGAACCCGCGGGCTCAGGCAATTCGCTCACCTTGGCCTCCCAAAGCGCGGGATTACAGGCTGAGCCACCGAACCCAGCTCATCTTCTTTCTTATTCACATGATCTCTGTACCTATCTGTGTCTTATCTTCTTTTAAGGACACCAGCCATATTGGATTAAGGCAGAGTCATAACTATATTAACTACCTCATTAAGGACCCTATCTCAAAATACAAATACTAGGGGTGAAAACTTCAATAAATAACTTGAAGTGAGGGGGACACAATTTAGATAATAATAGTCACTAAATTGGATTCTGTTTTGTTTTTAAAGAATCATCAACTTTAGAATAGAATCAGAGCCACTGAAAATGTGCACAGCTCCACAGGGCACCATTCACCTTTAATTTATTTTAAATTAATGACAGTGCAATTGCACAGACTTGCATTTTGAAGTTAATATTATTTAAAGCAATATGCCTGTGAATATAAGCTTAAAGTGTTTCAGACAGAGAAAGAACAGAAAAAAACATGATTAGCACTACAAAATTAAACAATTTACTTTGTAGCAGTTATTTTATACAAAAGCTATAAATATATTAATTTCACATGATTTAATAACAATATAATATTTCTATTTTCTTTAGGGAATATTTTAAAAGTACAAAAGATACAAATAAGTTTAAAGCAACTATATCATTTAAGCCTGCCAACCAAAGATGGTCACATTATTTTAATTTTCCTAATGTCCATTTATATATGAGCGTTTATATGATATATTCCTTGTTTTGCTGCCTACCTTATAACTTAAAATTGTTTATGCTTAGTCCTCATATAATGAAAATATGACTTAGAGTATCTGTATACTATGTTATTTAAGCAATGTTTATTTAAGCAATCGTTTGTTACATTAAATGGACTATATTTTCGCTTTGCTCTTACAAATACTACTTTTCATGACATCTTTACCCAATTGTTAGCACGCTACTAATTTCCTAAACAAAATTCTGAAAATGTAATTATTGAGTTAAGTGGCATGAATATTTTCTAAGACTTTACTAAATTAATTGCACATCCTCTTGAGGAGATTGACAATTAGTATAGGATAATATCCAAATTTTTGAGAACATTTATTTCTTTTTGAATTATCACACAAAATCGTCATTTATTTTTAGATTTTGTCAGCTTGATAAGAAAAAAATCTCATTATTATTTACTTTAGATTCTTTGAATTTAATTTTTCTGATATTTGAACTGTGAATTCATATATGTAGATGAAAATCTTTGTGTTTTGTTTTCTTTATCTTCTTGTTCAATGTTGCTAAGGGTTTATCAATTTAATTTGATTTTCAAGTATCTAATATTCATAATTGTCATTTTAATATTGCTTGATTTCAATTTATTTACTTATTTTTATTCATTTTGGGTATAATTTTCTTATCTTTTTCTACTTCCTCATAGTTGAAACTTATATAATTGTTTTTAAATGTTTCTCTTTGTCTAATATACTTTGTCAAAAAGTATTTATATCTCTTACTCCAGCTTTAGTTTTATTCTACATATTTTGCTATGCTTTATTTTCTTTATCATTGAATTTGAAATATTGTAAAATTTTCTTTATGGTTTTTCTTTGATTCATGAGTTATTTAAAAGTGTTCTTTAATTTTCAAGTTATTAGAGCTTTTCTAGATATTGAACTGTAACTGGTTTCTAGTTTAATTTTGTTATGCTTACAAAATATGCTCTGTAAGATTTCACTTGTTTGATGACTTTCAGCCCAATATGTGGTCCATTTTGGTGAATGTCACAAGCTCTTGGAAAAAAAGAAAAAATAACATTCTGCAGCTGGTGGATATAATGTTCTTTGATGGTATGATTTTTAATCCTCTATATATTTACTGAATTTTTGCCCAAAGATGCCCAAATGCCCTATTAATTGCAGAATTGTAAAATGATCCTTTTTACTCTTCTTATGCTAGTGATTTTCTACTAATTAATACAGCCTCTTGTTTATTATTAGCAATTGCATGTCATATATTTTGATTTTTTTCTCAAGATATTTGCATCTTTATATTATATTAAAGGCTATCTCATATATAGTATATAGTTAAACCTTGCTAATTTATTGTCTGACCATCTCTATTCTTTAACTGATCTATTCATTGCATTTACATTTGTTATAATTATAAGTTGAAGAAAAAATAGAGCCTACATTTTTCATGAGACAGATTCACTCTCCACTGTAGGTGACTTAAATAGTCTCTGAAAGAACTGCCATTGTCTATTTAAAAACTTCCAATTTGTGTACATTTTTATCTCTAAAAATGTCATTTCTAGGAATAGCCAAATCTCTATCCAACTACACTATTTATTCCACAACTCAACTGCATCACAAAAAAAGTACAAAAGTATTGCAATTGAACTATATCTTCTACTTATATGTAAAATTTTCTCTAGAGGTAAGATATCTTTAAAATTGGAAATGTTAGTAAAGTCTTAATTTATATGTTTTGTTTTTTCACATCCAATCTTGTTTGTCATAGAGTTCTAACCATAATGTCTTTCCTTTCTGGTTCTAAAATGATTGCTAATATAGTTTTCTTAAATTTAAATGTCACTATAATACATATAATACAGGCATTTAATGTGTTGTGATAACATCAGAATAATGGGGTAATCATCACCTCAATCGATTTTTTATTACATGTACCCCTTAAATATGCACAAGTATAATGTATCTATAATAATTAAAAATAAGCCACCATAAAGAGTAATGTCTTTGTATATTGTCTTTCAATATAAATATTAAAACATTATCAAATACAATTTTATTACCGTACTGCAGCACATAAAATAAAATAAAACTAAAACAAATACCATTTACACTCAATTACTTAAATAGCTAATCTTTATAAATTTCCACACAGCCTAAATGCAATCCAAACTAGTTCAAATAGCAAAAATCATCTGCTATGGCAAATAATTTTTAATGAATTTTCAATCTCAGATGTTTATTTGACCCTTAAACAAGATGTAAGTAAAGTTAGAAGGAAATATATCAGTCATGTCACTTAGACATAAGTGACATTGAAAAGGTGTTTTTAAGTGCAGTTTGCTCTCTTCTCTTACACTAGAAGATATCTGATGAGTTTGAGAAGATAAGAGGAAGAAATCATTCTGGAAATACTTAGGTAGAATTTATGGTGTAAAAAAAATTATAAATTTTTTTTAATTTTACTTTACACCTCAGTGTAAGTTTGTACAGCTCAATAAATCATTCTGCTCCATCTTGCCGCTTTAGTCACCTGTGGAAGATATTCAAGAATGGCTTATTCATCTCATTTCCAACCCCTTTAAAAATGTTCCTTAATAGATACTAAGGCTACATTTTCTACACGTTGTTACACCTCATGTTCTACATGTGGTCTGGCTTCAATCAAGCAAATGACCATAAGTGATAATATACAAGGGTAAGGAACACTGAGATATGTCCCATGAGCTGATTCTTAAAGTTTTGCACAGAAGGGCACACACTCCTCACACTTACATTTTATTAGCCTGCATTTTATTGACCAGAGAAAGTGACATGCTTTCCCTTAATTAGCTGCACAAAATACACTTTCACCAAGGAGAGGGAGCAAATATTTGAGAACAAAAATACAGCACGTTAAGCATAATGGCATAATCTTATGTATATTAGGAAATGAATTGTAGAGAGATAAGAATGGAAAAAGTGAAACTAATTTGGAGATTATTTCACAAGTTTATGCAAGATATGATCTTGGCTCTTATAGAGAAATTGGAGGTGAAGAGAATTTAATGCATTTGGGGATATGTTTTGGTAGTAAAATCAGCACGACTTGATGAATCAGATGAAGAGGATCAAGGAAAGAAATCATGGAAAGATGACTTCTAGATTTTTTATTTCACCCACTATTATCAGCATTAGCTCAATATACACAGAATCCTGGAAATATATATCCACAAAATGAAGTGATTTTCACAATTATGACAAAAAAGATGTAAAGAATATATATATATATTCCAGAGCACTAAGAAACATGTAGCACATATGTTTTATATATAGTAATGGTCTCCAAAAAGTACATATTTTTTAAAAGAGCAACAAAACTTAAAGAAGAAAGTACAGAAAGCAGAAACAAAAATTTGGACCATAAACTGAAGGCAGATTTATCTGAAAACAATTTAAATTTATACTAGCAAATTAGATTTCAAAGAATGTTAACATAATAATGCACAATGGCTAAATAGTGTTTAATTAAACATGTAAGTTATTCAAAATTTATGAAATCTCATATAATAATTCCGTAAGAAGATCCAAAAGGGTATAAATCATATCAGTTCTGCTTCCTCTTTCTCTTATGAAGAGTTTTACCAAGGATTGTTCTTGAAATTTCTTCCCAAAAGGTCTACCTAACAAGTTAGTCAGAAAAGAAGAATTAGATTCAAGTACTTTCCACTCAGCTTTTTCCCCCCAGTCCAAGTCCCTAGTGAGTTATTTATATTTCAGCGACTGCCAGTCTAACTGACTTTCAGTATAATGGGCCCAAATCTTCTCCAAGAAGGATTCATTACCTTGGTGTACTTCCACAGACAGGGCAAAAAGTGTTTTGAATTGTTTTGCCTTTTTTTTCTTATTATTCACTATCAATAATGGGTGAAAGAACTAGAGATAAATATACATTGTAACACAGAAGGCAACAAACAACTTATAACTATTTGAAGCTTTTTATTTATTTACATAATAATTTGTTTACTCACAACAAATATTTGCAGTGTTCTTAATTTGTTCCAAACACTGATAGGGTTTCAGATAAAATTTCTGAGAGTGAAGTATCTTATTATTTTAAAAATCTTTACATCTAAACCTATAGAAGACATACTAGAGAAAAGCAAATTAAAATATTTTAGATGGTTGATAGATGACAAATGATAGAGATAGATGAGATAGATAGATAGATAGATAGATAGATAGATAGATAGATAGATAGGTAGATATAGAGTGTAATAGTGTAGCTAAGTGTTTGGTTGATAATCTTGCATGTACACACCTCCCCTTAATTAGCAGAGGTTATTTATCATGAACATACAGATGATATTTCTAGTTTGCCTGGAAAGAAGTGGTGGAGAACAAAGGTTATTCATAGAAAGATTTACTTTGAAAATAAGTGAGTTATTGAATCTTGAAGATTAATATAAAATTGTCAAACATGGAAAGGGAAAAAGCAGAGAGTAGCAAACTCCTTATGCAGAATTAACATTTGAAAAAAACTGAAGGTAGGGCCCAGGATGTAGCTTATAAGCACTGAAGCATAAGAAACATCAATAGAGTGACAAACTGTACAACCAAAAAAGTAGGCAAAGTAATGGCTTATGAGGAACCCGGCATGTTGTTAATAGTACATATTTTTATGTGTTTTTTTTATTTTGGCTATAGTATGATTTTAAAAATATATTTTATTTCATTTTATTTTAAAGATGTAGGGTACAATTAAGAATTAGGTATACAAGTAGTCATTGTACAGGTAAATTTAGGCCTCCCTTTGGTCCCCACTTCTCCTGGCTTGAAATCAGGAACCCTTTTGATGTTGTCCCCCTCCCCCCCAGGTAGTTATCCACTACTGCTAGTCCCCTTCTTATAGTTTTATGATAAATGTTTGGGGTCTATTTATGAGTGAGAACACATGGTACTCAGTTCTTTGTTTCTGTGATAGATCACTGAGTACTATAGACTATAAATTCATCTAAGTTGCTGCAAAGTCCATAATTTTGTCCTTCCTTATGGCAGCATAATATTCCATCATGTATATGTACCTTTTTTTTTTAATCCAGTCCAATTTCCATAGGCAGCACAGTTGGATTCATGTTTTTGCTGTTGTGAAAAATGCTGCAATACATGTGCATGTGCAGGTATCTTTTTTATAGAATGATTTGAGTTTCTCCAGGTATATTCCCAGAAGGATGATTACTGGATCATATGGAAGAACAATTGTTAGATCTTTTAGGAATTGCCTTACTGTTTTCCACAGAGGCTATACTAGTATACGCTTCTACCAAAAGAGTAGAAGTGTTGCCTTTTCCCTACGTCCTCTGCACTATCTGTTGCTTTTTGAGTTACTAATAATGGCCATCCAGACTGGAGTTAGGTGGTATGTCAGTGTAGTTTTAATTTTCATGTATTTGATGATTAGTAAGCCTGAGCATTTTTCCATGTATCTTTTGGCTGCTCGTATGTATTCTTTTGAGAAGTGTGTATTTATATATTTTGCCCAGGTTTTAATAGGGCTGGTTTTTTGTTTTTTGTTTTTTTTTTCTTTTGAGTTCCTTGTAGATCCTGGATGTTAGTCCTTCATCAGATATACAGTTGCCAAATATTTTTTCACATCCCTACTCTCTTGATGTTTCTTTGGTTTTGCAGAAGCTGTTCAATTTGAGGTCTCATGTGTCTATCTTACCTCTTATGGCATGGGCATCTGGGATTTTGATCAGGAATTGTTTACCTATTCCAATTTCCATAAGTGTGTTTCCTTTATTTTCTATGGTTCTTATAGTTTGAGGTCTTATGTTTAGGTCTTTGATCCATTTAGATTTGATTTTTGTGTATTGTGATGGGTAGGGGTCCTGTTTCAATCTTCTGCACATGGTCAGTCAGTTTGCCCAGCACCACTTACAGAACAGGTTTTCTTCTCCCCAGTGGTTGTTGGTGGAGGCTTTGTCAAGGATAAATTGGTTGAGAGATTGAGGTATTGCTTCCCAAATCTCTATCCTGTTCCATTGGTCTATATGCCTGTTCCAGGTTGTTTTGATTATTGTAGCCTTATACTAAAGTTTAAAGTCTGGAGGTGTGATACCTCCCATTTTGTTTCTTTTGCTGAGGATTGCTTTGGCTATTTGTGGTTTATGTTTCCATATGAATTTCTGTATTGTCATTTTCAAGTCTGAGAAGAAAGATGCTGGCAATTAAATGGGTATTGCATTGAATCTGTAGATTTTTTCTTAACAGTGTTGATTCTTTCAATTCATGAGCATAGATATTTTTCCATTTATTTGTTTCATCTTTGATTTCTTTGAGCAGAATTTTATAGTTTTCATTGTAAAGGTCTTTCAAGTCTGGTCAGGAAGATGCCGAGGTTTTTTTGTTGTTGTTTTTAAATTTGTGGTATTGTGAATGAAATTGAACTTTTCATTTGTTTCTCTGCCTGTTTGTTGCTGATGTATAAGAATGCAGCTATCTTTGCACATTTGTTTTGTACCCTGAGACTTTGCCAAAGTCTCTTATCTGTGCAAGAAAGTTTTTTGATAGATTTTCCTGGATTTTCAAGGTATCAAATCATATCATCAGCGAAGAGGGATAACGTCCTCTTTTCCTATTTGGATGCCCCTGATTTTCTTCCCTTGTCTGATCACTTTAGCTAGGACTCCCAACACTATGTTGAACAGGAGGGCTGGAGGAGTGCAGCCTTGTCTTGTTCCAGTTTTCATGGGGAATGCTTCTGCCCATTTAGCAATATGCTGGCTATGGGTTTATTGTAGTAAGATGGCACTTACTATTTTAGGTGTGTTCCCTCTATGTCTAGGCATTCAAGGGTTTTTATCAAGATGGAAGTTGGATTTTATCAGCAGTTTTTTCTGCATCTAATAATATAATCATGTGGTTCTTGTTTTTATATCTGTTGATGTATTTAATTACATTGATGGTCTTCATCCCAGGGATGAAGCCTACTTGGTCATGGTAGATGATTTTTGAGATGTGTTGTTGGATCTGATTTGTCAGAATATTAAGAATTTTTGTATCTATGTTCTTTAGGGAAATTGACCTCTAACTCTTTTTCCTTGTTGGATCTTTACCCAATTTGGGTACCAACGTTATGTTAGTTTCATAAAATGACTTGAGGAGAGTTCTGTCTTTCTCAATTGTCTGGAATACTTTCAATAGGATTGGTATCAGCTCCTCCTTATATATTTTGTAGAATTTCGCTGGAAAGCCTTCTGATCCAGGGCTTTTTTTTTTTTTTTTTGTAGGTAGTTTTCTTATGATGTAGTAAATTTCCTTGGTTGTCATTGGGTCTCAATTTCTTCTAGTTTCAATCTTGGGAGGTTTTGTGATGTCAGACAGTACTCCATTTCATTTAGGTTTCCGAGTTTATTTCCATAGAGGTGTGCATATCTGTCTCTGATAACTTTTTGTATTTTTTTGTGGTCAATCATGACTTGATCTTTTGCATTTCTAATTGTGTTTGTTGTCAGGGACAAGCCCGACCTGAGGGGAGTTGGACCCGCTCCAGGGAATCAGGACACGGCGAGAAGAAACAACTCGGAGGCTGTTCTTCTGGGATCAGTCTGATCAGGACTGAGTCCAAATTTTATTCAAACTCCTTCCACCTTATATACCATTTTTTACAATATTCAGCAATAATCAAATATTTGCTAGGGGCTTACAAATCGTATAATGCATAATGTTCTTCACAAAAGATTTTTGTTTACGGTCACAATTGACAATGAAAACTCCATGATGCATATCGTGCCTTACAAGGCATACATCAAAATAACAGGTGTATGTTTTTAACAATAGCTTAGCAAACTGTTTTCTATAATATTTAATAACTCATCTGTATATTATAAACTATATTGAATTTTACTTAAGGTAAAAATTTCCCTTTTCACTAACCTACTATGATTTAACAAAACAATCAAGATTTATATTAATTATCTTAACTTCTAGTAGTGAAAATATTTTTACTGGGGACATATGAATCTAGTGATACACATCATACCTATTAAATCTGCATCACAAGATCCACATGCCCCAAACAGAATGATTAGTATCAGAGTACACATGTTTAAAACAAAATCATAACTAGCACCTATGATTTTTAGCATCCAACTATATGATTTAATATATGATCTCTTATAAAACTTTGCATATATAATTTTAAAGGATAAACTGATAAAGCAGATAAAGCACAGATTACGCCTAAGAGAAGAAGACAGAGAGGCGCTAGTCTCGGTGTCTCGCATGCTTTAAACTTTGATCTTAAAAGCCTGTCAGAGACACCGTTGCCAGAGCCCTCTATAAAATGCTAAATAGTGAGAAGCAGAAAACGTTAACCACAGTGTTCGACATACCCAATGCACACTTTACCATTGAAGTCTGCCGGACACTGAAGTTGACGCCTCAAAGCAGAAATCCAAAGTGCAAAAGTATATCCAATAATAAGTGAAAGTACTAAGGATTCACTCTCCAACAAGCCTCTGACTGGGTTTCATTACTACCACACACAGGCATATTAGAGGGCAAATTCCAAGCAGAAGAAAGTGATGTAGCAAGCACAGGTTCACGTAGTGTTATATGTAGATAACTGAACTGTGTGTATATATATATTTCTAAACTTCCTGATAGAAAATTTGATCTAAGTGAATAAATCAAACAGTGGTTGTCACACTCTTGAACAAGGAAAAGCACCGTTGTCATGATGATGGCCAGGGGCTGAGGCAAGCTGAGAGTCTTGACACAGTGAAACTAGACACGTTCTGCCTGGCTAGAGGCAGGAAAACAAAACTATTAAAACAATTTTGGTTGCTAATCTTTAGCTATCGGGAGAAACTGCTTACAGAGTGCTTACAGGAACAAAGGCTGCATGGTTACTTCTGAGAAACAGAGACTTAACAATGGCTCAGAGAGTCAGAGAAAAATGGAAACTTAAAGTATAGAATATTTTCTGCTGTAAGGCCTTACCCGAAATTTTAGTCTAACAGTGTAAAAGGTTTACTTCTAAATAATATAAGCTTTTATGTCACATATACAAACTGGTCACTATTCATATACCAACACTATAGGTGTCACTGATGTTTTTGTGTCAAAAGCAGATCTCCATCATGGTCCTTCATAGGCCTCAACTGTATAGCTGTAGATGTTGGCTCCCAACAGTTTGTGGTTTTTTTCTCTCTCTCTTTTTGTTTTTTTATTTTTTGTTTTGGTCATCTGGTTAGGGGCTCATCAATCTTGTTTATTCTTTCAAAGAACCAGGTTTTTATTTCAATAATTTTTTTTCTATACTATTTTGTTTTGCCTGTATAGGGTTCTTTTACTTTTAGGATCTGGATTCTTCTGCTGAAGTTAGGGTTTTTGTGGTCTGGTCTTTCCAGCTCCATTAGGTAATTTGTTAGGCTGTTAACTTGTGATCTTTCTATTTGCTTGATGTGTGTTCATAGAGATAGAAAATCCCCTCTTAGTATTGATTTCATGGCATCCCAGAGGTTTGGTAAGGTTATTGTACATTTTGAAAATTTCTTATTTTTAAACTTTATAGATTGTTTACTGATATACATATTTTAAATTATATTCAAATAAAAGTATATTCTATAATAGAAATAGCCTACTTATAATATAAGTAAAACAATTGAACATAAATTTATTTCAATTACATTTATAATGAGCTAATTTTAAATATCTCCTGAATTTAATAAATTGAATATTTCAATTTTTAAATTAGCCTGTATTATGAAGTTCACTGTCTTAAATTTTGCACCCCACATCTTTAAAATAAAGTAAAATAAAATAAATAATGGCAACATTCAAACATTTTGAAGACTGTAAGACATACTATTAAACCACCCAGACTGGAGTGCAGTGGCACATTTACAGCTACCACAGCCTCAACCTGCTGGGCTCAGGTGACCCTTCCACCTTAGCCTTTGAAGTAGCTGGAACCAAAAGTGTGTGCCACCAAAACTGGATTTTTTAAAAATTTATTTAGAGAGGAAGTCTCACCAAGTTACCCATGCTAGTCTTGAACTACTGGACTCAGGCAAACCTCTCATCTCCGCCTTCCAAAGTGCCAGGATTACAGCCATGGATCATCGAGCCTGGCCATTACTAACAATTCTTAAATGACTTCTATGTGCCAGGTCTGATCCTAAGTATATAGTCTTTATCTTACCTAATCCTCACAATAACTATGTGAGATAGATACTCTTAGTATCTACATTTTACAAACAAATTATCTGAGACGTAGAAGATCTGAATAACTGGCCAAAAATGCTTTAACCAACAATTGTTAAAGCCATGATTTAAACTCAGGTCTCTCTGCTTTTGAAGGTAAAATGAAGAAAAACTTGGGACCAGTTTATTTTTTTTTCTTTATCTGTGGTGACCTATTTCAGGTTTTCTAAAATATTCTGCAAAGTTTTCAAATAAAATAAAAAGCTAATACTGAATTCTGTTAGTGGGAAATAATTTCTTTTTCCCCTTAACAAATTAATTTTTACTCTCAAGCATGAAAATTAATCAGATTTATCATGGTATGCCTAACTATGGGCTTTTATTAACAGTCGTAAAATTATCAGGACATAGTGTTTGACTTGATAATCTGGCGTAAACAAAATTCCATAGGTTGTTTTTTTTATGGTGCATACATTAGTATTTCCATGCTTTAGTTAGCAATTGGTTGATATTAATTTCATCATAGTGAAAAGAATAAATTATTAAAGCTACTTTTTGTTCCCCTGAAATTATAGTCACATTACTTTGTAAGACAGAGTATCAGTGGTGGTTTATTTATAGAAAGTTTATATTCCATAAATAGTTTTTTGAATTAAAAGCAATTTTAGTATCACCTTTTAAGGATCAAAATAGTGATTTTCTATTAATAAACTTAAGAAAGCTGCTTCTTCCTCAACATAGCTTACTTTGTTGCAGATACAGGCTCAACATGTGTTACAACAACCACAAAAAGTGGTTAAGGTTTTTTCTTTTGAGTTGGAGTCTCACTCCATAGCCCAGGCTGGAGTGCAGTAGCACGTTCATGGCCACCCCAGTGTTGACCTGCAGGGCTCTGACTATCCTTCCGCCTCAGCCTTTCAAGTAGCTGGAACTACAGGCCCATGCTACCAAGCCTGGCTAATTTTTTGATCTACTGTAGAAAGGAGGTCTTGCCAAGTTGCTTGGGCTGTTCTTGAACCCATGGGCTCAGGCAATCCCCTCACCTCGTCCCCCTAAGGTGCTGCGTTTACAAGCTTGAGCCACCACACCCAGCCATGTTTAAGTTTTTAAAACTAGAAAAATGTGTAGAATATGAAAACAATGTATGCGTCTGGGGTAAAACATAAACTTCACCTACTGTCAAACAAACCAGACTATAGAAGCATATTTTTACTGCACAAAGACTAATGAAACCATTGTTTTTAAAAAGAAATCCTATAGAAATAACTATTGACTATATCTCTACCATAGCAGAATTTCGAATTTTCAAAGTGAATTTTTGTGTTGCCAATTGCGTATTTTAAAGGTTGTCATTCTTATACTTTGTTTGCTTATTGTGTATAAAGACTCTAGATGCATATTTTGCAATATAGTTACAAAACTAATACAAAGCAAAAAGTGATGTACTTAGGGAAAATTATTTTAATGTTCACTATACATCTGTTTGTGAATGCAAACACTTTAAATATTCTAGGATTATCTATTACAATAGATTTCAGAAAATAATGAGAAATCTGAACCAGAAGAATAAACATTAAATTGGGGGATAAAAGCTAAGATCCAAGAATAGAAAAGGCCATAAATTCCTGGTTTCCTTTTCTCCCTATCCATCCCATATCTCACAACATATGACATACTCTTCACATGCAACCAGTGAACACCCAGCTACTGCTCTAGTTTATTTTACAATTCTGATCACTGCTAGAGAAACTTACAGGATTGTTTGGATAGGTTTCTCATTAAATTTATAGCATTAGATTCATGGTATTTCAGCTAAATTCTGTGATACTTTTTGAAAAACCCTCATTTTCTTTGACTGTACTTCATAATTTCCAACTGCTACTATACTCAGTGGTATCTTCAACCTTCCAATGTTTTCTTCAAACTACTTTTCCAGTGTTTTACATGCTCAGAATGCCCTGGCTCCTATTTTACTAGCAATGTACTATTCTCTTGCCAACAAAACTATTTGTAGCATCATATCTTTGCATATTTTTCCTCATTTTATCACTTCTACCAATGTCTGTGAATAACAATGATGAATTTTTTTTTTAATTTGTGCATTAACACTTATTATTTACTACTGCTAGGAGAGCTGAGGTGTCTTCCTGCAGAACAAAGCCCTGTGGGAGGTAAAAAGTGATTACCATTTTGCCTGCCACTACAAAACAAAATTAATCTAGAAAAAAAATTAAGATGTCCTAACACTCTTCCTTTACCAACAACTCCCTTTCCCCCAGAACAGGAATCTCACCATTTCTTAAATAGGTACATCACCTCTTAGGTTTTTATCCATGAACTGAAGTGTTGAAAACCTCAACTCTAGTAGTACAAGGGCTGTAATATCAAAATAGGCTTACATCTAGAGGATTTTAGTTTTGGTTTGGTTTTTGTTTTTATTCTGTCCTTGTTTGAATTGCATTTCAACCCATGGCCTCAAGGGATGGACAAGTGAGTATCCTTAAAAACTACAAATTCAAGTAATGAATTCTGAATACAGTAATAAATTTTGAACATCCTCCAGGGTAAATAGGAACCTGATATATGGGAAAGGAATGAGATTGGTTTATGGGCAATAAAGCATAGAATCACTATCATCTAGTGGAAGAAAGTGAATTAAAGAAAATAAATTGCTGTTAAAGAATCTGAAAGTTCTGGGCAGTGAGGCAGAAATTAGAAATGAAGAAATAGGGAAAAAAATCACATACATGAAGCCAGTATTAATACATGCTGGAATTAAGGTAGCATGAGGAACTCGGTGATATTTCTAGTGGTGATGAATTATTTCATTACATCAATCATTACAGGTGATTTTTATGTGGGTCTATGACATCACACTTTCAGGAAAATAGAATTTGACCAATTTGAAAGTAACCAACCTCATTAAATGTGGAAATATTTTCTCATTTCCTTTCACATTTTGAATCCTTGAAGATGGCTCAGATATGCCAGGTTTTCAATTATGCAAGTGCTCTTTCTGATATAAAAAGAGATTGAGAGATGGCCAGAGTCCTAAGCCTTAGTCATCTTTCTACTGACACTGCAAGGCTTATCTATAATGCAAGGATGTTCTCCTCCCAAATCAATACAGTTTCTTACTACAGGTATTAGAAACATCCCTTGTGTGTGGATTTTCTAGCCATGGTAAATTGGGTTGAACTACTTAAACTATGAAATAGCAGTTGTTTTTCTGGCCTAAGACTTATATTTATTAAGTCAACAAATATTTACTGAGTACTTACAGTATTTATAAAATTTGTACCCAATTTACAATGGTTCAACTTATGGTTTTCAACTTGATAATGGCACAAATCTCTACACATTCAGTAGAATCATACTTTAGTACATACAGTTTCAATAAATTACATAACATATTCAACACATTATTTTAAAATAGGCTTTGTATTAAGATGATTTTGCCCAACAGTATGCTAATGTAAGTATTAGTATGTTTAAGGTAAGCCAGGTTAAACTATGTTTGCTTGATTAGCTGTATTAAAGGTATTTTCAACTTAACACTATTTTAAATTTATATCATGGGTTATTGGGACATAACCCCCTTGAAATTAGAGGAGTATCTGTACTTATATATACATATAAAGTGTCTAAGGTTACTTATAAAGAAGCTAGGCATAATCCATGACTTTATTAAATTAATTGACATCTTAGTCTGCTTAGGCAGGTATAACAAAATACCATAAACTGAGTGACCTGCAGAGTAGAACTTTATTTTCTCATAGTTCTGGAGGTTAGAAGTTAGAGATCAGAGTACCAGCACAACTGACTTTTGGTTACTACTCTTTCATGCTTGCTGACAGCCACCTTCTATCTATGTTCTCACATGATGGGAAGGAGGAACAAATGAGCACTGTGGTACCTCTTCTTATAGGGCACTAACCTCATCTTGAGGACTTTGCCCTTATGACATCATCTAAACCTAACAGTCTCCCAAAATCCCCATCTCTAAATATCATCTCATTGAGGATTAAGGCTTCAACATACAAACTTAGAGGTAGGCAGGGACACAATTCAGTCCACACCAACAGACAAGCAGGAAAGAGAGACAGTTAATTGTTTAGATAAATGGGATAACTCCTTCCCTTTATAAAACTGTATGACAGCCAGGCTCGGTGGCTCAGCCTGTAATCCCACGCTTTGGGAGGCTGAGGTGAGTGGGTTGCCTGAGCCTGCGGATTCGAGACCCGCCTGGGCAACTTGGCAAGACCTCACATTTGCAATAAATCAAAAAATTAGCGGGTGTGGTAGTGCATGCCTGTAGTTACAGCTACTTGGGAGGCTGAGGCAGAAGGATCGTCTGAGCCCAGCAGGTGGAGGCTGCGGTGACCGGGAGTGTGCCACTGCACTCCAGTCTGGGCGACGGAGTGAGACTCCAACTCAAAAAAAAAAAAAAAAAAACTATATGACTAAAAAAATATGCATAATGCAAACTCAAGCTCAGGAGCAACCTAGAGACAGTTTTATTGATATCCTAAGGTCTTAGGTGGGAGAAGAAACAACTATATGCTCCTAATTGAGGAATGGGGAATGTAACCAATAAGAAAAATAGCCTTTCTTGACTACAATGTTTCCAATGATAAAAATCAATAGTGTTCACATGATATGCTTACTACATAGGTATCATCATATGAAAATATGCCTGCTATAACTCTACGAGGTAGCCCTACTGATCTAAACTATAGGACACTGGAAAATTAGAGTCCTCTGTTCTCAGTTATTTGTGAGTTGTGAAAAAAGAAAATATCATTCTTATTCATATGAAACCCAAGAAGAAACTTTTTTATTTAGAACATAGAAAGAAACCAAAAAGTAAAGCCTATTTCTATGGAAGGCATATATAAAAATACTTGTTTTTTTTTCTAATGGGGGGAATTGAGTTGACACCTGAGAAGGGGGTATAGAAGAAAAGGAGAAGAGAACTCAGCGAAAGAAACTCAGATCCCAAGTAGAAAGACTCCACAGAGGATCTTTCATTGTTATAGTTGAGTCTGGAAGTTCTTTCCTTTGAGATTTTATGTATTTACTTTCCAAGCTCTTTCTACTTCTTTGATAAGAGCATGATGAAATTTCTTGAGAAACACCCAATCTAATTCTTAGATACAGTTTTTTTTTTGCTGCTATTGTTGGATCTGTTTACATTCTCTGACTCTAAGAAATTAGGAAATGCAATGAGGAATATGTATAAATTAGCCAAAATGTCAACTCTTATTCTTATGTAAATATACAAACTTTTGGACTATCAACATATACAGATTCTTGTTGATGTAGTGGAGATTTGGGTTCAGAGTAGTAAGAAGATGGACAGATATGTTCTGCCCATTTTTTCTTTTCAGGGCCTTGCAGAGAAAGCATATAAGGGAGCAGACACAAGATCCCTAGTGATGATTAATATCATGAGATGAATCTATAATCAAGGAAGTACTCAAGAAAATTTGCACAGAGGGAATCATGTCTAGGTTTTTTTTTAAATTTTCTGAGAGTAAATGAAAACCTCCTTGGAAAAATAAAAAGACACAACTGGAAAAAACCCAGATAAAAAGATAAAACTATAAAAATAATACTAATATGGAAATTGCAGGAAACTTGGGAGCTCAGAGTTGGATCCAGAGTTCATCTGAATTCTTCACTGTCTTTATGTTAATCTGATGCTATTGCTCTCAAACTCACAGGTGAGTCTCTTTTTACTCAGATCATGTCAATATATTTTTTAGCTCTTTTGTCGGGGATGAAATGTGAAACAGAAGCAAAGTAAAATAGTAGAGGTTAACACATCACTTGATGAGAATATTGATGCTAAACTTCTTGCTAAATGTTTTGGTATACATACATTTTATCAGTCACAGATTTTCAGAGAGAAAAAGAGAAATCAAGCCTAAATAAAGGTTTTTGAATTAACAGAATACAAGTTTGCTAAAACAGATTCTCATAAAACTTTCTCTCTTTCTTTCTCCTCTCTCTCTTTCTACTACTGGAAAAGTGAGATATAAAATAAAAGTTCCAAAAAAAGACATGACCAATTTAAAGCAGGAATCCTATAATCAAGAACTCAGCCTGTTTGGAGGAAGGGTGGGTACCTGGTGGTGGAGATAGTTCTAGAAGCAGAGTTGCTGTGTAGGTGGTAAAAATGCCATAAACAAAACAAAACAAAACAAACCTAATGTTCCAGGAGTCCTACTTAGTTGAAAAGAACAGGAGGAAGACTCATTGCCTCACTTCCATCTCCTTTCTCTTATCATATATTTATAGATATGTTTAAATTTCAATAGCTTTAGGGGTACAAATAGTTTTTAGTCTGGGTTTAAGTGTACCCTTCACCTCCATCTGTGCACATTGCACCCAATCGGTGATTTTTCCTGTCCCCACCCCTTATCCTTCCACCCCTTTTGAGTCCCCAGTGTCCATTATACCATTCTCTGTGTCTTTGTGGATGCTTGGTTTAGCTCTCACTAATAAGTGAAAACGTGTGGTGTTTGGTTTTCTGCTCCTGCATTAGTTCACGCAGGATGTTGTCCAATTCTAAGTTGCTGCAATGGACATTCTTTCATTCTTTTTGATAGCTGAATAGTATTCCATGGTGTATATATACCACATTTTCATTATCCACTGATAAGTTGAGGAGCATTTAGGTTTATTCCGCATCTTTGCAATTGTGAATTGTGCTGCAATGAATATGCAGATACAGATGTCTTTTTCACCTAACAACCTCTGTTCCTCTGGGTAGACACTTAGTAGTGGGATTGGTGAATCAAATGAAAGGTCTACTTTTAGTTCTTTGATAAATCTCCTCTCTCTTACCCTTTCACAACTGCCCTTACTCTGTATGGAATGACTAGGACTAAGAGATACAAGAAGAAAATAGATCTCAGTAAAGAGTGAGGTCACAATTTAGGACTAGTGAACAGAGAAAATAAAGCATTTGACTAGTTCATGGGTAACCGAGACTCTCAGATAATGCTTTATCCTCTGCCTATAGGCAGAGAATATAGAAAATACTTCCAAATAAGGCACACCATTTTATAATACTTCTGTGACTATAATAAAGACCACTGGACAGTGAGCTAAGATCATGCCAGTACACTCCACAGTGTAAATGACAGAGCAAGACCTTGTTTAAAAACAAAACAAAAGATTACTGAAAAGAGGAAGAATCAGTATCTGATGATTCTAGGGTTTCATGAGTAAATTCAAGTCAAGCCAGGGACAAGGGATACCTCACAGACTCATTATTTCTTTCCTTTTTCTAATGATAGCTTCAGACTTTTGTTTTTCACCAATATTTTTATGTTTGTTATTTTAGTATAGTTTAGTTTTATATGTTTTTCTCCCTCTTCAGTTGTCTTTTATGTAAATGACTATTGTTTACAAGAAGAGAGGAGGGAAAGATGTAGCAAAACCAGAAACACCTATATGCTACTGAGTCACCTCAGTTTTTTTTTTAATTTTTGTTCCACCTGGATTTTTGTGGCACTGAACTATTCATTAAAGATACAAAATTCTCAGCAATAACAATGAACAGACATGCTTAAAACCATTTTAAGGGCTTGGAGCTTCCCCAGAGGATACAGATGAATTTTAAAACATTTTGAAATCATGATCCAGATGAATTCACTTGGGGGAAAGGTTTACTTTAAAAAAGAAGCAATGAAAATTTGAGTTGTCTATCCCCAAGGTAGCTAAAATTTCTAAATAAGTCAGCAGGAATCCCTCATGCATTTTGCAATACTTCTATTTTAAAAAAATTCTTTTGTAGGCAGACATTTCTCAATTCTGTCAATCTTTGGGGGTAAGAGATAGCTTATTTCACAGATAAATTGTTATTATAAGTCACAGTGGAATTCAAAATAATCCAAAACACCATAGTAGTACATTCCCCTAGAGAACATGGAGCCAAATAAATCACATTTTGTTACATTGCTCACCTTGCCATAGAAACATTTCTATTCAGGTAAAATACCAGAGACATTCATGAGGAAGAAAATAATTAATAGGAGGGCAATATGGCACTAAGAAAAGTATGTAGAGTAAAATAATTGGATACCTTGGCTTGATAATATGGTGTCCACAAGGAAATCAAATTAAGAAAAATATAGTTTCCCTTGGGTAGTTATAGTATAAACCTTGATATAATGGATTATAATACAGATATTCAAGATCACCTTTAAAAAGACAGTAAAGGAGTAAGCAGAGAAATGTGATACTAAAGAAGAGCACTCTCTCCCAGGTGACAGAGAATATAAGACTCATCCCAGAGGCTAACAGCACAGCTTTCAAAAGGAAACACTTTCAGAAGGGTCAGGGAAGATGAGTCCTGAAATATTTTCACTGACCTTGATAATTTGCCACTGCTGTTGTAATATCATTAATTTTAAGGGGTCCTGAGAGTTAAGGCAAACTTTTCTTTCTCATAGTCTCCTTGAAGTCTCTTGAAACATTTGACTTTGCAAGATCTAATAATTTCTTACATTTTTCTTTCTCTGACTATCTGATTTAGAATACTGTGTTTTAAACAAAATGCCTTCACACACACACACACACACACACACACACACACACACACACACCAGAGAAAGAGAAATAACATGCTGAATTGAGAAACTGGCATCTAGATTTAAGTTGCTTTAAATTATATTGTTAAAATCCACACTTTTTCTTTCCATTTGAGAATGAAAGGATATAGAAAAGCATAAAAAGAAATATAGGTAATTCCCAAAGGTGTAAGTGGGAAGACAGAAAATTGTGAAAATTCATGCTTAACAGGCTGTTTCCTTATGAACTTGTAGGCAAATGATCTGTTAAAATAAGATATGGAAACTATGGAGTGAAATACAAGTTTTCTGAGGGGAATTACATGTGGAACAAAACAGAGACATACAGTAGCATTGGTTTGGTAACCTGCATTTTGGTAAATTACATCAGTCTCAAATTTTCACATCCTCTCTTTTCTTGATTTTGAAATCAGCAATGTGACCTGCTTTAATTAAAGAATTTTAGATGTGTTTCAAGTCTGTATTTAGAAATTATTTGGATTATTAGATTCCTTTCTTTTATTCTCTGACATTGCTGTGAGATGGATTCTCTAGCTAGCCTACTTATCCAAGAATGAGGGCACTTGTAGAACCAACTTAGATCTACAGATACAAAACATTAAGTAAAGTCATCCTATCTAACACACATCTATGAGAATTAATGAATTAAGTCACAAAGTTGTGAAGCAGTTTGTTACACAGCAGCAGTGAAGCAGTATAACCTGAATCATATGTCAAAGATCTGGTTACATTTATAGAATACTCAGTGTGGTAGCCACAACATATAAGTTACATAATTTTATCATTATAGTGTTTGATAGTCTAGGTATAGATCTAAAACTGGGTATTATGGAGTTGACAAAAAAAAAAATAAATAATAAAATAATTAAAGATAATGGAATTATTTTATTTAGTTTGAAGTGACATATGGAAAAAATTAAGCTTGATATAAAGGAAATAAATTCAGGAGATGCCAGATAGATTGGGATTGCAGGGAGAGAAACACCACAACTGTTTAAGAAACTGGAATTCTCACTATAAGTGGACCCTGAACATTTACTATAATACCATAAGAAAGGGATTGACAGTAGCAGGATACTGCCAGGGTCAGGGGTGGGTACACAATATCAGTAAGGGTACTTGATCCCAAACCAGGCAAAGTGGGGACCAAAGGGAGACCAGTATGATGTCCACTTGTATACCTAATCTTGAATTGTACCCCACATCTTTAAAATAACATATATATTTTTTAAAAAAAAGAAAGAAACCAGAGTTCTTGATATGAACATGTGTAGGTAATTTTTTAAAGGATTATTCTGAGGGCAGGATATTGAGTTAAGAGAATGAAATATTAGGAAGTGAAAAGTATAATGTGGAGTTATTTTTGAATGATGAAAAGTTCTAAAGAATAGTCACAAGAACGATGGAGTTGTATGTTATTGGTGTTGTGAGACAACGAAAAGTTTACTGATTATATGTGTTAGCATGTAGCATGTATTGGTATAATTAAACCAGGAAATTAAGACTTAAAATATTTGACTATTGAAGGATTTGATGGAAAGTCAATAAGGTAGGACTTGCTACATTTTATTAGAGTAAAAGTTGCTATAGTCAGTAAAAATCAAACAAGACAACTTCAACCACTGGCATGGAAAAAGTCTAACATAGGAGGAATCTGAAAGAACAGTGATGGCACCATCATATTATTGTAATAGTAAAATTTCCCCTTACTTATTTTTATAATTTATTTTTAGCTCCTAATGGACATACAGAAAAATGCCATAATACATGAATTAATATATTTCTACAAACAAAACGTATCTGTGGAAATAGCATTCAGATAAAGAAACAGAATATTATGAGTGTCACAGGCCTCTACACAACTTCTTTCTCGTTATTACCTTTCCCAAAGAGACCCTCCAGCCAGATTTCCTACAGTTTTCATTCATTTTCTTTCCCAACACACAAACTTTAGGTAAATGGGATAGTAAAATATGTATTCGTTTGTGTCAGGCTTTTGTCTATCAATATTATGTTTATAAAGTTTACTGATATTGTATTTATTTTTTTAAATTTTAATATAGAACACTTCACAATGATTTTTAATTGACAAATAATAATGGTATATATATTTTAATTGACAAATAATAATGGTATATATTATGGGGTACAATGTGATGCTTTACATTGAATTCATTGAAGAAAGATTGAATACATTGGAGAAAGATTCACTAACTAATCATTTTCTGTTGTGAGGACATTAAAAATATATTCTTTTAGCAATGCTAAATTATATAATACTGGTGCTGAATTATTGACTATGGTCACCATATGGTATAGTATCGCACTAAACTTATTCCTGTAGTCTAACAGAAACTTTATACCCTTTGATGGCTATGATGGTTATCTCCCTTTTCCTGATCCCTTTTCTTGACTCCCAGCATTTGGAAATCACCTTTCTGCTCTGCTTTAGGAGGCTGATATTTTTAGATTTATAGATAAGTGAGATCGTATATTTGCCTTTCTATGCCTGACTTATTTCATTTAGCACAATGTCCTCTAGTTCCATCCATGTTGTCAGAAATGAAAAAATGTCTTTTTTCTTAAAGGCTGTATGGTGTGCCATTATATATATACATATATATGTATATATATGTATATGTGTGTATATATGTATATATATGTATATGTGTGTATATATAGGTATATGTGTATACATATGTGTGTGTGTATATATATATATATATATATATATACACATGTGTACATATACATCACATTTTCTTTCTCCATCTATCTATTAATAAAACACTTGGGTTGCTTTTATATCACAGCTATTGTGAATAATGCTGAAGTAAACATGGGAGGCAGCTAAGCCTTTGATATATGGACTTCAATTCCTTTAGATTTGAAATCCCAGAAGTGTGATTTTACTGAACTGTATGGTGCTGAATTATATACTTTTATTTCTTTAAGGGACCTCCATACTATTTTCCAAACTGGCTATACTAATTTACATTACCACCAACAAGGTATAGCTATATTAAAAAATGTTCCATATCACAAATTATCAGAAAAATGCAAATTAAAACCACAATGAGATGTCATCTCACACCTTTTAGAATGGTGAACCTCAAACAGATAAATGATAACAAGTTTCCTTGTACTATAGGAGTTAGGTTTAGTAGAAACCAGGAAATTAAGGCTTGAAACTTTTACTTTTGAGGCATTTAACAAGGATTAAATAAAAGGTAAGGGAGCCTTTTATTAGAGTGGATGTGGAGAAAAGGGAACATTTATTGTATATTTTTAAGATCATGTATATTCATTTCAAGATAATTTCCTAGTGTGAACATGACATTATTTATCTATTCATTCTTCTAATGATGGACTTTGGGTACTTTCCAGTTTAAATCTATTCAGATAATATTGCTACAGACATTCTAATGCATGCTTTTTGCTAAACACATGTCTTAGCTAAGCAAAACAAATAAAAAACACTATATTCCTGAATAAGATAAGGATATTTCAGGAAAAGTAAAACTAATTATATAAAACATAAAACTCTCAATAATATTAAGATGTAAGTGGATAGGGAGTGGAAAAATTACAGAATATTTTTGGAGAACTCTTGACAGATTGTCATGGGACAATTATCAATCCCCATATCATTTTATGCCTCAGGCAAAGGGCTCAGACAGAATAACTCAAGGAGATTTTTTATATTTTCTTGTATTTTGGGATACACAATAAACTACTGTGGGACTGTGGTCTAAAAAGTCTGTACTATCTTTGCAATAATTCTGCCAAAAAACTACTACTTAAAATTGAAAACTTATGCCAAAAAATCAAACAAAAACAAAAAAAGCATCAGTATTTTCCCTGTCACTAATATGGGCCTTATGTGAAAGAGTATGTTAGGTTTGATCTCCAAAAAATGTGGGAGTATTTCCTCATACCTAGGAAATGAGAAAAAGACTCAATCACTTTCTGAAGAGAGAAGCAATTATCCATCAAAACACTTGTAGATAGGAGACCTTGAGTGACTGTGGATAAATTAGTTTGATAAGGTTGCCATAAAAAAAATCTCTGAGTAGCTTAAACAACAGAAATTTATTTCATCAGAGTTCTGGAGAGTGCAAGTCTAGGATCAAGGTGTTCCAGGTTTGGTTTCCCCTGAGGTCTCTTTTATTGGCTGGCAAATGGTCACCTTCTTATTTACTTCACATAGACTTCCTCTCTGTGTATATATCCCTAATGTTTCTAAGTGCTTCCAAATTTTCTCAGCTTATAAGGACACCATTAGGTTTACCCTAATGACCTTATTTACACTTAAATACTTCTTTAAAGCACTGTAAAGGCTCTTTAAATGCTAAAAAGATGCACAGCAACATAAAACACGAACACTCAGTGGGAAACGAAAGAGGAATCTAACCTAGCCCACTTTGTCAGAAAGTAGTAGTCTTTCCCTTTCTTCACAAGAGTCTCCAGCAGACAATGGAGGAATACTGAGCAGGAAAAACTACAACCCTAAAATAAAGTTCTAGGCTTGGCTAAGAATCAAGTTTCTATGCCAGCTAAGAAAAAATGAAAGAGGATACAAATTACTAATATTATAAATGAAAACAGAGGCATCACTACAGCTCCCATGGATATTAAAAGTATAATAAGGAAATATTATAAACAATTCTGTGCCCACAAATTTGATAGTCTAGAATAAATGGACGAATTTCTTGAAAAACTCAAAACAACAAAATTCATACAAGAAAAAAGTAGACAATCTGAATAGGTCTATATCAAATTATTTGCATCAATAATTAATAAACTTTCAAAACAAAAGTCACCAGACCAGATGGATTCAGTGATGAATTCTAAAACACACTGTATAAAGAAATTATGTCAATTATTTATAATAACTTTCAGAAGTTAGAGAAAAGGTACTATTCATTTTGTGAGACCAGCATGAAATTCTGTTAGATCAGCCTTAATATTTTAATATCAAGTGCTCTAATGTCAAAACCAGACAAAGACATTACAGAAAAACTACAGATCAGTATTGCTCATGAACATATATGTAAATGTCCTCAATAAAATATTAACAAATAGAATTCAACAGTGTATAAAAATAATTATATACCACAACTAAGTGGAATTAAATCTAGGTATGCTTATCTGGTTCAGGATTCAAAATTAATTAATTAACATATCCACAAACTCACATACTTTTTTTTTATGGTAAAAACATTTAACATCTACTCTTTTAACCTGATTTATTCATTCCACATTGTAAACATAATATCAAAACATCACACTGTATCTCATAAATATATATAAATATTATTTGTCAATTAAAAATAAAATTTAAAAATTAAATTAAATGTCCATGTCTGTTGGATTAAGAAAAAATAAAATAATGCAATCTATTGTATCAACAAACTAAAATAGAAAAATTATATGATTATATCAATAGACATAGAGAAAGCAGTTGACAGAATCCTAAACCAATTAATGATTAAAAATTTTCAGAAAACTAACTAGAGAAGAGAATTTTTAAAAATTTGATAAAGGGTTTTTTTTATTAAATCAATATTTTTTATTATGGTTTTGTGGGGTACGATAAAGGGTTATACTAGAAATTTGAAGGAGAGACTTCTATCATCTCTTGCACAAGCAGTAAAGTGGTCTAGATAGCAGTTTGGAACTCTTCTCTGGACAACAGAAGCAAATGAGTTATGAGGCCACTGCAGTATTTGCTTTTCATTTGGGATGGGAAATGAGAACGCAATTGGGTACGGATATTGATTCTTTCTGTGGGAGTGTCAGGGATCATATGGATTTATGAATGAGAATATTTAAATATAAATAAGGAGCTTTAAATGTAAATCATGGACTTTAGTCTACAGAGTCACACTTGAAGACATATCTCATACAAAGGTTTCCTGAACAAAAGAGGCTACAAACTCAGAAAAGTTAGTAGAATGGGCATAGCCTCAATATTTTATGTATTTTGAAGTTTGGTAGATTTTTTTTAACTTCTCTTTGAGTTATCTTTGAGTCAATCATAGATTATTCAAGTTTGAAAGGAATTTGAAGATTTCTTAGTCTGCATTGCTTAATTTATTTATTTATTATTATTATTTTTTTTTGACAAGTCACACAAATCTTTATTTCTAAGCAGTAGGCCTCAACAGTGGGCTTAATACATTCAGTAAACCATGCTGTGAACAGATGTGCTGCCATCCATGGTTTGTTGTTTCATTCATAGAGCACAGGCAGAGTACATTTAGCATATTTTTTTAAAACTCAAAATTTTAGAAATGGTTAATGAGCACTGGCTTCAACTTAATGTAACTAGCTGCATTAGCCCCTAACAAGAGAGTCAGCCTGTCTTTTGAAGCGTTAAGGACAGAATTTACTTTTCTTCTGTAGCAATGAAAGTTCCAGATGGCATCTTCTTCCAATAAAAGGCTGTTTTGTCTACATTGCAAATCTGTTGTGTAGTTCAGCCACCTCTGGCTATGATATTAACTATATTAACTAGATCTTCTAGGTAGCTTCTTACAGCTTCTTCATTAGCACTTGCTGCTTCACCTTGCACTTTTAAGTTTTGAAGGCAGATTTTTCCTTAAACCTCATGAACCAACCTCTGCTAGCTTCAAACTTTTCTTCTGTGCATTGCTTAATTTAAAATGAGGAAACAGCCAAGAGAAGTTAAATAACTTACTAAAAATCACATATCTATGCTCTTTCAAACAATATGTCCTTCTAGTGACTGAGATGTTTCTATCATAAAATATGATTTTAATTTGTCAAATATTTTATTGTACAGTTATCAAGGTATAAGATAAATTAGTTTATTAATGTAATATACAATGTTTAAATTAAATGCACAGATGACAATAAAGTACCAAGCATGCCCTCTAGGCTAAGACTACTTCTCCTATATCACCCCTTCACTTCAATATGTATTTCCAAATATTTTTCTTATATCTTATAATTTGATCCAACAAATAAGTGACCTCTCCATTATCATGTTTAATGTTTTCAACCTGTAAGTTTTATGAGCATTTTGGTTGTTCATGGATTTATCATGCTCCTGAGGCTAAAAAGCTTCTCATGTTTTATTATACATGCTCTGATAATCATGTGTTTTGTCTCTGAGCCTCATCTTTTGAAGGACTTTCTGAGAGTTTTTCTGGATAACTCTAATGAAATATGAGTAAAAGTAGTATAATGTCTGGGGCAGGGCAGATTGACAGAGTAATATGTAAACAATTTACTTGACAAAAATATGGGGAAAACCCCCCAAAATAGAATTTTTTATAAAAATTGTGTATTTATTATATACATGTTTAAACTTCAGTCACTTTCAAAGTACTCTCTATTTGATGAAGTACACCTCTCAAGATGCTTGTTCCACTGCTCAAAACAGTTTTTACCTCATCAGTTCTGATGTCTTTTAATGTTTCTGTCGGTTTTTCATTTCATGTATTCCACATCAGCATAACGTATCCCTTTGAGGATTTTTTCATCCAAGGGAAACAAGGGGTGAGATTGGGGAACAGGGAGAGTGGGACACAGGGGACAAACCATTTCTACTCAAAAATTTTTGAACACTCAGCATGGTGTGGAAAGGTGCATTGTCATGGTGGAAGAACAAGTCACTTGCTTGCCATATCTCCGGACGTTTCTTTGAAAAATTGTGAAGCAACTTTCTCAAAACTTCCAGGTAAAAAACTTTGGTTGACCATTTGATCTGGAGAAACAAATTCCCAATATACTACAAGGGTCCTGCCCCCACAAAAGATAATTCCAGATTGGGAGGATCTCCCCTCATAAACTGTAATTTTGTTAAATGATTATGCAGGCTTTGAATCTTTGGAATGCATACCCCACAAATACACTGCAATCAAATACATATAATATGCATATTATTTTAACACATTTTAAAATAAATGCAGATGAAGTTTAAAGCTAGCTGTACAAAGTAGCATTATTTTTAGAATGCATTAACTGGAATATGATAGGAAAAAAAGGTATAGCAAATCCACTGTAATTTGCACAAATTAGGTGACATCTATCCTGATCACTCGTAAGTAAAATTTTGAAAAGATTACCAGAATAATTTTAAAAACTGGCATCGTTTCTTTTCATCTTAAAACAAAACAGCAGAACAATTTGACGAAGGTTTTAGTAGCTCTGTCCGTAAATTTAAAGAAACATTGAATAGAAATTAAATTTACCTATTTGATTACAAAATCTGGAAGTTGAACTAATGGATACATGTTACAAGCTTCAGTCAATGCAACATTGAGTTTTCTTACACATTTTAACCACAAAATGAAAATTTTTTTGTAAAGTTATGAACAATATGGGACTGAAAGTATACAGTGGGGGTTGACTTTTTTGTTGCAAATGTAATTAAAAGGATTTATGTGATGGGAGGAGAATTATTTGCAGGGAGATCCCTTGTAACTCTAGGATATTGTGGTAGACAATTATATAAAAGACAATACTAAGTATAATAGCTGCGTGTACAAACAAATTAATGTATTTATTAATAAACTAAAGAATTTATTTCCTAGGCATGTTGAAGGCTTGGAATATAAAGTTTAATAAGAGTGGTCTATATCTTTACAAATTTAGTTAACAATCCAAAGAGTAGAAATTAGCTGGTATTTTTTTTTTCCAGTTTCTTTCTAGTGGTAAAATACACATAACATAAAATTTACCTACTGAATATTGCTCACTCAGGAAATAGTTTTATTCTCCAAATTTTGATAGCCTAATGTTAGGTTACTTCACATACTTTTTTCTTTTTATTGCATAAGTAGAATGATAAAAATATAAGTTTAAAATGATTCAATACATTGTATAGAATCAGTTTTATAAAATGCACCACTCAAGATATTTGTATAAAAATGTTAAATAAAAATATACAAAATATACTTTATACATGTGTTTAACACATATTTCTGTAGTATGCATAATTTTACTTAAGTTTATAGCATACATAATTTATATTATCCATATCATCATTTTATTTATTACTTGTATAACATATAATAATGGAAATTAACATTTATTGAGCACTTATTAAATGCAGGGCACTCTTTTTTTTTTCCTGATTTCCTTTTTTAAAGATGTGGGGTACAATTCAGGGTTAGGTACATATGTGGTCATTGTACAGGTAAAGTTTGTTCCTCCCTTTTGTCTCCACTATGCCTGATTAGAGATCAGGTACCTTTACTGATGTTATGTGCACCCCACTTCCCTGGCAGTGTTCCACTACTGTCAATCCTTTTCTTATGGATTTATGATAAATTTTCAGGGTTCACTTATGAATGATCTTTGTACTCAGATCTTTGTTTCTATGATAGTTCATTCAGTATTATAGACTCTAAATCCATCCAAGTTGCTGCAAAGTCCATAGTCTTGTCCTTCTTTATGGCTGCATAATATTCCATTGTGTATATGTACCACACTTTCTTTATCCAGTCCACTTTCAAAGGGCAATGTAGTTGGCTCCATGTTTTTGCGATTGTGAATAATGATGTGATAAACATTCGTGAGCAGGTATCTTTTTCGTAGAATGGTTTGATTTCCTCTGGGTTATATTCCCAGAAGGAGGATTGCTGTATCAAGGTCGATTTTTAGACATTTTAGAAATCACCACACTGTTGTCTACAGAGATTGTACTAATTTACACTCCCACCAACAATGTAGAAGTGTTCCTTTTTTCCCACATCCTCTCCAGTGTCTGCTGTTTTTTATTATTAATGATGGCCATCCTGAGTGGAGTTAGCCGGTCTGTCGGTGTGGTTTTAATTTGTATTTATTTAATGATTAGTGAGGCTGAGCATTTTTTCATGTATATGTTAACTGCTCATATGTCTTCTTCATAGAAGTGTATATTCATATTCTTTACCCACTTTTTAATAGGGTTGTTTTGTTTTGGCTTTTGGTTTTTTCCCCCCTTTGGGCACGTTTGAGATCTTTATAGAGTCTGGATTTTAGACCTTTGTCAGACATACAGTTAACAAATATTTTTTCCCATTCTGTGGGCTGTCTTCCCCATCTCTTGATGGTTTCTTTTTCTTTACAGAGGCTTTTCCATTTGATGAGGTCCCACTTGTCGATCTTTTCTTTTATGACATTTGCTTTTGGAGAATTGATCAAGACATATTTGTCTACTTACAGGGCACTCTTTTAAGCACATCACATTTATTATATTATCTAACACTCATAATGACCCTCTGGTTGTGAGGCACTGGTAAATTCATTATCAGATGATGAGGAAACTGAGCCATTCTTCAAGATTATACCACCATTAAGTCATAAGTACGGGAAAAAAATTTGAGCAATTAGTTTAAGCTAAACTGACTTCATGATTACACACAAAAAGTTGAATTACATATGCATAAATTTTAGTTTTAAAATGAATATTTACTTCTATTCATAAAATTATATGGGAAAATGATTTTTTTAATCTTTCTTTCTGTTATGCTGCTTGTTCCATCATACTTTCAGCTATCACTGTAAGTCACTCAAGTCACTATTGTATGCTAATACTCATGAGAATAATCCCCATCTCCACTCAGGACTGCTACAATAGTTAAATAGGATTTTTAGTTAAAATAGTTCATTTTTCTGTGCAGTTTACTTAGAGTTTATGCAAATTTCAAAAATACATATTTGTCCTTATCTTTTTCTTTACTAGTATTTTATAATCATGTACTCATGCAACGACTAGTTTTTAAACAGTTTGGGACATTTAAATATGTCAGTTCTGCAAATATTCTTACTGCAATTAATTGGCAAAAGGTGTGTCTCCTATGTGAAAAGAATAGAGGGAACATGGCTTATGGAGTTTCTAGCTAAAATGTTGTCATATTTTAAGAGCTATCTTTAAATATATTTTGCTCCATTACCCAGAAACAAATTATCTACCATGACTTACTGCAGTACGTTATTAAGCATTTGAGTGTGTGTGTACGTCTGTGTGTATGTGTTATTTAAAAGCAGTTATTACATCTATTTAATTATTTGAAACAACGTGAATTCTTTCTCAGATAGTAAATGTTTCCTGGAATCATATTACTGTTTAAATATTGGTTTTATGTGTAATTAGAAGACATTGGAAATGAGTAAAATTTTCCCAATTTTCTAACCAAGTACCTGAATGTACATATTTTCCAGCTCAAGCATTTAAGATAAGAGAATTTTATTCTGTACCTAACAAAAATGCTGTTTGTATCAACTTCTATTAACATTTTAAAACATCTGTGCAATCTTAATGATTGTCTATCTAGGATTTTATGGGGAATTAGGAATTCCAGATTTGTAATTTTCAGTTCTTAACTGTTGTCTCACTCTCTTGCAACATGCCTTTTTTTCCTTCCCAAATAGGTTTTCCATGGTTAATTAACTTTGAATATGTAATTACATCAGACAGACCTATAGGGAATGCAGTATATACCCAGAGAATTTATGATGAGATCCTTTAACAGCCAGAGATTTTTGGGGGCTATATATTTGAAGCCGTTTCTGATTTTCTACTAACTTACATCACTAAATCATTGACATAACAAAAGAACATTAAAATGTTGGCTTTTGCCAACTTTTTCAGTAACATTTAAGCACTGTTAAACATTACTGTCAAATAACATCAGGCAAAATTCATTTGGACTAGAGTACCTGATATCAAACTTAACTCTAAAGTTTGTCAAGAAGGGGAGTTCTTTCTTGACACAAAAATATAAGTAATAACTACTATTTTTCATTATGACTTCCACTTATGTCCATATAAAATATATTCTAATTTTGAATCTTATTTTAAAACAAATATTTGGAACACAATCCACTATGACAAAGGAATCCCACAATCATTATCTTCTCTTGCCAGGAGACATAAATAACAGATGTTACCTTTAATAAAGGGATACTGATTTTGGCTTTATATTCAGCACATAGAGTTTGAAAGTTTTTCTTTCCATTCTTAAAGAAAAAAAGTGGACAAATAGAAAATCTAGCACTTTTTTTGATCTCATGAGAGGACTGAGCTTGCAAGACTCTGGAAGTATAAGTTGGTAGGAACATGTTCATGATAATTGTGAAGAATTGCTAGATGTTGAATGCAGACTGGCAGGGGAGGGAAACAAAATTATTGTGAAATGTAATCAGAGACTTCTTTATATCAAAGGCTTATACACCAGGGAAAAATGATTTGCTACATTTTTTTCCTGGTTGAAGAAAAAAATGTCTCCTATTCCAATTACTTCCAGGTTTCCTGTGTCACTTAAAGAAAAAAAGAAGCCGGGCTTGGTGGCTCAGCCTGTAATCCCGCGCCTTTGGGAAGCTGAGGTGAGTGGATTGCCTGAGCCCGCGGGTTCGAGACCCGCCTGGGCAGCGAGACCTCACCTCTACAATAAATCAAAAAATCAGCTGGGCGTGGTAGCGCATGCCTGTAATTCCGGCTACTCGGAAGGCTGAGGCGGAAGGATCACCGGAGCCCAGCAGGTCGAGGCTGCGGTGGCCAGGAGCGGCCACTGCACTCCAGTCTGGGTGACAGAGTGAGACTCCAACTCAAAAAAAAAAAAGAAGAAGAAAAAAAAGAAAAAAGAAGAAAAAGAAATCATTAACAGGGGTCACGAGTTCAAGAAAATAGATTTCCTGCAATCAAAGAAGAGAGGAGGTGTGTGTGTGGGGGGGGAAGTTATATCACTAAAGAAATACATGTGAAGGCCACAGGCCTGAGAAAAAGACTCACTAAAAGAGATTTAATCAGAAGATTTGCAGAATGCTTCCTCTTCACCTCACCTAACCACCATGCCAAAAGGAATCCAGTATAATAAGAATGAATTATAGCTGAAAGAGCTGCATGACAGAAGTTTTTTGTGGAGGAGCACTTATGGAAGCCTAAAGTCATGAGGAGATGACAACAAATATACTAGATGATTTCAAATTCTCTGAAGCCTCTAGCTACAGGAAAATTTTTAAAGTTTGCCTCTTGACCAGAATACCATAAATTCTCCTGCTAAAAGCCTGGTTACTTCAGTTTACATTATCCAATACAACATATCCAGTTTTGTCCAAAAAAACAAAAAAAAATTAAGCATGTGAAAAGGAAAAAAAAAATGCAGTCTAAAGAGACAAAGCAGGAATCAGAACCAGACTCAGATATTATGCAGATGACAGACAAGAAATACAAAATAACTATGAATAATATGTTAATGGTCCAACTTGCAAAGAACATGTAAGAACAGATAGCTCATATATGAAGAGTATTTCTGAAAATAATTTTTTTAATGCTAGAAATAAAACACATAACAAAAATGAAGACTGTCTTCTGTAGGCTCATTAAAAGACATAAAATGACTGAGGAAATATTAATGGTCTAAAAGAACAATAGATAATCAAAGTGAAATGCAAAGATAAAAAAGAATGAAAATAACACTATATTGTCCCAAGAATGGTGGGACAATATAAAAATCTATAGCATAGGTGCAAATTTGAATAACAGAAGGAGAAGAGAGAGAGGGAATAAAGAATAGGGAATAAAGCCAGGCTCAGTGGCTCAGCCTGTAATCCCCCGCCTTTGGGAGTCTGATGTGAGTGGATTGCCTGAGCCCGCGGGTTCGAGACCCGCCTGGGCAACTTGGCAAGACCTCATCTCTACAATAAATCAAAATGAGTCGGGCGTGGTAGCACGCGCCTGTAGTTCCAGCTACTTGGAAGGCTGAGGCAGAAGGATCGCCGGAGCCCAGCAGGTTGAGGCTGCGGTGGCTAGGAGCGGCCACTGCACTCCAGTCTGGGTGACAGAGTGAAACTCCAACTCAAAAAAAAAAAAAAAAAAAAGCTGGGCTCGGTGGCTCAGCCTGTAATCCCGCGCCTTTGGGAGGCTGAGGTGAGTGGATTGCCTGAGCCCGCGGGTTCGAGACCCGCCTGGGCAGCGAGACCTCACCTCTACAATAAATCAAAAAATCAGCTGGGCGTGGTAGCGCATGCCTGTAATTCCGGCTACTCGGAAGGCTGAGGGGGAAGGATCGCCGGAGCCCGGCAGGTGGAGGCTACGGTGACCGGCAGCGGCCACTGCACTCCAGTCTGGGCGACAGAGGGAGACTCCAACTCAAAAAAAAAAAAAAAAGAATAGGGAATATTAGAATTAATAATGGCAAATAATCTTCCAAAATTAATGACAACTACCAAGTCAGAGATTCAGGAAGCTCAGAGAACACCAACTTGAGTAATAATCAAATGAACCACACTTATGGGTATCATATTAAAACTTCAGTAAACTAAAGATAAAGACATCTTTTATTTTAAATGCTTTGGTATGCAATGTGATTTTATAACACACACACACACACACACACACACACACACACACACACACATAGTAAAATGGTTTATATAGTGAAACAAATTAACGTATTCATCATCTCACATAAGTTACCTGTTTTCTCCACATGTTATGAGTGCAGCTATAATCTACTCATTTACCAAAAATCCTCAAATTAATACACCATTAACTATAGTCCTCAAGCTGTACATATTATCTTTTAAACTGTTCATCCTATATATTTACTACTTTGTATTTTTTACCTATCCTTTCCCATTTCCTACCTATCCCATACCTGGTAACCACTGTTTTATTCTCTCTAAATAAATAATTGACCTTTATTTTGTTTTATATTTTACATATAAATGAATCATGCAATATTTTTCTTCATTGATTAACTTGTTTTACTTAGCTTAATTTCCTTCGTACATTCGTGTTGTAGCAAATGCAGAATCTCCTCCTTTTTTAAAGGCTAAATAATATTTTAGTGTTTGTGTGTGTGTTTCAGTCTTTTTTTTTTCATCCAATCATTGATGGACAGTAAGATGTTTTTATGTCTTGACTATTGTTAATAGTGCTGCAATGAATATGGGAGCAAGTGTGGATATTTTTCCAAAGCCATAATTTCTTTTGGGTACATACGCAGAAGATGAATTGCTGGGTCATATGGTCATTCCTTTATTAATTTTTTTAAGGAAGCTTCATACTGTTTTTTATAATGGCTGTACCAGTTGGTATTAAAAGAAGCTGAAGAAGAAAATTGGATCTACATAACAAAAGGAAATGCACTACAGAAGGAAGAAAGGTAAAATAAAATATTTTGCTACTTTTTAAAATTTGACAGATAAAATTGTACATATTTACCATGTACAATATAATGCTTCAAATATAAATACATTGTGAAATGTCTAAATAAAGCTAATAAAAATATGTATTACTTTACATAGTTGCCATTTTTGTTTTGAAAACACTTAAAATCTACTCTCCCAGTATTTTTCAATAATACAATATATTGTTCTTAACTGTAGTCATCATATTGTACAATATTTTGAGTTCATTTTTCCTACTTAACTAAAATTTTGAAGCCTTTGAACGATAGCTCCCAACTTCTTCCACCCCACCACCCTAGCCTCCGATAACTGCTATTCTACACTCTACCTTTATCTGATCAACTTTTTAAGATTCCACATATAAATGAAATCATTCAACATTTTTCAACTGATCTAAAAGTTAATGTTTCTGAAAAACAATAATAGAAAGAAAATATTAGGTGATTACAGTATATGGGTACTTGAAATGAATGGCAAATATTTTTTAAAACAGAGCTAAGGGATTGGAAACATTTAGGTATAAGTCTAACAAAGTATGTAGAGACTCTATATGTGGATGACCTTAAACCATTGATGATATCAAGGAATATCTAAATAAATGGATATAGTTCATGTTTCTGGATTAGAACACTTAATATTGTTATCAATTATTCCAAAGTTGATCTATAGATTCAATGCAGGTAAATCAAAATCTAAGCAAGCAACTTTGTTGATATTAACAAACTGAATCAAAAACTTTTGTGGAAAGATAAAATAATTAGAATAGCCAACACAAACTGAGGCAGGACAATGTCAGAGGACTCACATGATCTCATTTCTAGACATAACATAAAGCTACAGTCAATAATTAAGTTTGGCACTGATGAAATAATAGACTCACTGGTATAGAGTAAAGATTCCAGAAATAGATTTACACAATACAATACAAATGCAAATACAATCAAATACAAATACAATGAACTGTTTTTCTTTTTCTTTTTCTTTTTGTATCTGTCTGTTTTATTAACAGTGAGAGTTCATGACTCAGGTGGGTGGTGAAAGGAAGCAGGATTTTTTAAAAGTAAAACATTAAAGATCTTTGCTCAGAATTTCAGTCTTAAACTGTATCTTATCATAACTGAACACAATAGATATTACAGACATGAAAATATAACTTTTATAAGTTTCAGAAGTCCATATATTTATAGGGTTGTAAAAGAATATTTACAATGTTCTAATGTATTTAAATATAATTGCATCTTATTTTTCTCATTTTAATATTTTTCTTAATTTAATTTATTGTATGAATTTACTTTTTTTGTTTTTATTACTTTTATTTTATTTTAGATTTAAGGGGTACATGTGAAGATTTGTTACATAAGTAAATTTCATGATGGCATGATTTGAGCTTCTGGCAGCCTAATTCCCCACCCACCAGTGTGAGCATGGTGCCCAATGGATGGTATTTTAGCCCTAAGTCTCCCTGCCTCCCTCCCCATTTTACAGAGATGTAAATATATCATTGGTTACCAGGAATTGGCGAAGATGGTGAGAGGGTTGATTCGTAGGAGATTTTTTAAATTGTAGTCAGACTATACTGCTTTATTCTGTAATGCTGGATACATGCTACGAGGCATTTGTCGAAACTCATAGAAATTTACCACACAATTAGTAAGTTTTAATATATACAAATTAAGCAAAAAATAATTTGGGAGGTTAAAGGAATTTCAGAATGCAATGGGGACTGTGATAAAATAATTTGAGTATTACAAATACATGAAACAACTTCACTGAAGAGGATGGTCATGGGGGAGGAAAATTTAGTGACAAGTCACTTTGGGAAAGAGTGGGGACTATATGACTAAAGGCAAAAGGGATAACACATAATTAGTCTTGAATTCTAGTTGGTAACATTGTTTTTCACAAGAGTAGAGGTTAACAGTTCTAAAGCCATAATACCTGTATCAACTAAATAAATAGATAGTGGACAGTGGAAGTCAACTATTAGCGTAGGAGGTTAGAGATAAGTAAGGGGAGGTTACAATGATCTCAGTGCTAATGTTTAGAGTTGGAGATGTCAAAATAACCTCATGTCTAGTTTAATGTGGATACAGATAGATGCATTATAAATATCTATAGATAGTCCCATATGCATGGATTAATAGACACACAAATATTTCCTTGTTCAGTCAACTGAGAGGGTCTAGGCAATGACACTTTCGCAGTAAAGAGTATTTCTAATGCTCAGATCTTATATTTTATACCATTCTGTTATCAAAGAAACCAGGGATCCTTGGAGGAAGGACTGATTCTAGGACTGGGGCAGAAAAATATACAACACACAACACAGTCCTATAGCATATTGTAGTCCCAGAAGGTAGAGATGTGCTCTAAAGCAAAACAAAACAAAAAGCACAACGATGGGGGTATATAAATGAGATCTAGGAGCCAATTGAAAGAGCTCCCAGTAGTCAAGTCTAGAGCAGTCTGGGCAACAAATAGAATATTGACTTTTATACCAAGGTATAAAATAAATGTTCACCAGACTATACTAATATAAACATATGATTGAATAATAAATAATTGGAGGAAGTAGGCAAATATCTCATGTAGAAAAATGGCAAATTATGTATGTATGTATGTATTCTCTCAAAGAAAGAAGTGGAATCTAACTCTCCACTCTTTATGTGTGTGCTGCACACAATGAAATATTTCCAAATAATATGGAAAGCGGGGAAAGAAGGAGTTACTATTACAGTGGAGAAAAAAGACAAATACTATCAGAGCCTAATGATCAAGGTTAGTATCAACAGTGATCATTTATGTTGACATTATGCACTCTACTATGCATGATGCGTTGAGAATGGTATCTTACCTCTATGGTCTTCCTCATACAGACAAATAATTCCAGTCTGTTTATGATAAACATCAGAAAAATCTCAATTGAGGGGCATTCTATAAGATACCTGACAGGTACATTTTAGAAACTATCAAGGTCATCCGAAACAAAGAAGGTCTGAGAAACTGTCACAGTCAACAGGAGCCTAAGGAAACATGATTTCTGAATGTGTAGTCATGAAACAGAATGTGAGCATAGTTAAAACTAAGAAATCTGAAAACAGTATGAACTTTAGCTAATAAGAGTATATCAATATTGTTTCATTTCTTGTGGCAAAAGTACCATACTAATGTAAGCTTTTAGCAACATTTGGAATAGGGAAGGATATAGGGAAGTTCTTTGTACAATCTTTGTCACCGTTCTTTCTGTTTAAATCCATTCTAAAGCTTAAGAGTTCATTACAAAAAAATGTAAAAATATACCCAAGAATGTCTGATGGTGAAGAAGGAGATTGAAGTAAAGGGGTTTTAAAATTTACATATAAATTAGAATTATTTTAGGCAAAAGAACTATTGTCTGAATTATAGTATGATGGATGCGGAACAAACCTTATTATTTAATCCCATATCCATTTTCTTACAGTTTGATAAAGAAACTGAGTCCAAGAGAAATGAATGGATTTGGTCAAGGTGATACTTTATATTGTTTCTGGAAACTACTCAGAAATTGAATTATTGAAGATGAGACAGTCACTCTTCACTTTTTCTAAAACTTATTAATCTATACATTGTTTAAACAAATTTCTTCTGATTGGAAATGAAGGGGTTTTTTTGTAAAATTCTCTTATTGAAATAAATATTTAATTACTTTATTAAAACTAAAATAATAAATTATTGCTGGTTTTAAGAAAGGAATTTGTTCTCCATTATTCCTTTATTAACATCTATTTCTAAATGTGACAAAACATCACTCCTCAACTGTATAACTGCATAAGGAAGCTTCTTTGAGTAAATAATTATTTCTTATATAGTGGAGACAACATTTTGGGAATAACACTTGTTCACTGTTATTTGAAGGATTTAGTATCCATAACTAAAGGTAGTACATGTATAAAAATTTAAAAATCAATAAATATCAATAGACATCTTATAGCTTTATGAGGCTTCCTAAATTGTCTGGAGTAACAGAGCTTTATTACATTTATCAAAATCATATTTACAGTTCAGGAATACTTTGAATGTAGCAAAGGTAAAGAGAAGGTGCATTCTTCTTTCCTCTTTCCTCAGGCAAAACCTCAAATATTTGCAACTGCTGCTTTATTTTAGTATGATTTAACAGTGCAGATATCTCTCCTAGATACATAACTGGGATTGTCACAGAGAAAAGATAGCAATCTTTTGTTAAATAGTTCATTACAGTGTTGTTTGCATACGTATAAGCAGAGAGCAACAATTGTTTTAAGCCATGGAATAACTATACACTTTTAAGTCTAGGATAAACTGTGACACTATAGCTGAAAGAATTATTCCAGAAATTATGAGCAGTTAATGTGTTCATAGCATTTGTAGAAAATACCAAAAAAACTCCAATTAGGGCAGTTTGTTCCCATTTAATATGGAGTTCCCCTACGGGGAAGAGTTGTGCATGAAGTCATCTGAGAAATGTTTGGACTTCCTCTTACCATAGTTATTTCTTATACATAGTTACTTTCACCTCACACATTGAGCATTCATCTAAGTTGTAGTCAGGTATAAATTTGACTTCCTTTCTACTCATAGTATGCAACACCTGAGATTAAAAACAGAAAAGAAGCAAGTGGAGTCACAGGTTCTTTGAGTTTCCATGTCATTTCTATGGTTATAAGTAGAGAGGCAATGAAATATGATTTATCCTTAAGGTAGCAAAAATGTATATACATTAATCTAATATTAATTCATATTTACATCCTACGTATTATAAATAATAATTGTCATGTAAAAATAAAAGGAAATTCATTTTAGAAAAGTTTTAAGTTTTGTAATGTTGTTATTATTATTATTATTATTTTAAGTTAGAATCTCACTCTGTCACCTAGGCTGGAGTGCAGGGATAGGCTCACAGTCACTGCAGCCTTGACCTGCAAGTTTTGTAATGTTATTAAGAACAGGACTGAAAAAGAGCAGAGAAGACAAACGTGGTCCATCAGATCATGAAAATATTTGTTTTATGCAAATGAATTGAGTAATGGCATGGGCTGTAATGGTATTTCACCTGTATTCAGTTGCTCAACCCTGTCACTATCCTGCAATTGCTTTATGAAGGAAGCCATTGCATATTCCAAACAGGTCTGCTCACCGATATGATATTAACGAATAGTGGCACCACATCAAGTTTGGAGAAGAACCAGTCACAAGGAAGTTATTTATGTAACTTATTATTCCGGGCTGCAAACCAAGAAGCAATGGCTCTTTAACAGCCAGAGCCAAGAATTAGCAGAGCAAGAAATGTCTTATTCCTGATAAATCAATAAAGTGAAGTGTTTCACTTCATTCCACTAGAGTAATTAAAACATTTGTATCCAAGGGGAACCATAGGACATGATGCATAACAAATTTTAGCCGCCACCCACAAGTATCTCTAAACAGCACTAGAGCCAAGCATTTCCAAAAATTACAGCCAAAAGGGACAAGTGGAACATAAAGCAGTGTTTTTCATTAATTCATGCAGAGGCACTCTGTAGTGCTGGCATATGTTTTGATGGTATATTTTCTAATTGAAGTGAAGTAATCCATAAAGTGTCCATAGGAGCAAGCTACCTAAGGTTTATCATATGCTCATAGAGAACTGCTTTAGATGTTATAAATTATGAGGTCCCAATTTTGCTTAGTGGGTTAAATAAGTCTTTTGTTGCAATTTAACTGATATATATATATATAAAGTGATAATGTACATAATTTAAAAATAAAATAATGAGAAAGAATATTTAATTAAAAAATGTTTTGCTCCAACCTCAGACACTTCTCTTTAGATAGCAAAATCTGTATTTAATGGTTTATGTTTTACATTTTCCAGTTTTCCAGTTGTTATTTCAATCTCTTTAAATTATATGTGCATGTAACTCTTCAGTAAGCTACTGATTTTATAAATGTTATAATAGCTTCCCACTGAGATAAAGAAGAATTTAACTTAATTATACTCCACCTTCCTTCTTTATCCTCATTTACTCTCATAAACATACATGCCCAGATATAAAAAGAGATTGTTCCCTAGGATCTTTCCTCAGAAATGAATCATCTTTTACGTGAGTCCTAAAATGTTCCTTAATATAGATCATTTTGCCATTAGTTGTTTTAAACAAAGAAAAATATTTTGAAGAAAATACAATATGACCTCAGTTGTGTAAGGTGCTTAATTAAGTCTGGTGGTATCAGTAAAGATAAGAGACAAAGAGCTATAACAAAGATTTAACCACTATTACTGTATATGACATCAAAGTGTTAGATGCCTTATATGAATTTGTCTTTTAAAATTCATTTTTTTTGTTTGTTTGTTTGTTTGTTTTGAGTTGGAGTCTCACTCTGTTGCCTAGACTGGAGTGCAGTGGCCGTTCCCGGCCACTGCAACCTCGACCTGCTGGGCTCCAGCGATCTTCTGCCTCAGCCTTCCGAGTAGCTGAAATTACAGGCCCGCACTACCATGCCTGGCTAATTTTTTTATTTATTGTAGAGATGAGGTCTCGCCTGCCCAGGTGGGTCTCAAACCCACAGGCTCAGGCAATCCACTCATCTCAGCCTACCAAAGGCATGGGATTACAGGCTGAGCCACCGAGCCCAGCTTAAAATTCATTTTTAAAAGACATAAAAACTGGTTATATTTTTGTTATAAAGAAAATACTTTATTAAAATGACAGACTTTTTTAAAAGTCATAATGTTAATAATGATGCTGAAACTTAGAATCTGGTATTGGTAAATAATATGTGAAACCTGGGCTAACTTTTCCAGTGACAGAATTATATTTCTGCATTTCAAGTTATTTAGATGGATTTGAAGGTGATGGAATTTAAAAATCTGTCCTATTCTCCTCCCAACTAAATCTCAAAACTGCAAAAAGTACAACCCCCAACTCACAGTCCAGCTTCAGAAGTGAACAAACCAGAAGATCCAAATGAGGAAGAATAGAAGACTGAGCAAAAAGAAGTAAAAGCAACCCTGCCATCCCTGAAAAGCAGAATTAAAGAGAGGGGGGAGTGGGATGGAAGAAAAATTTACACAAATGAAGAAAAACCAAAAGAAGATTATGGGTCTCTCATAGACACCTGGAAGGCCAGACCCTGAGAAAATAGATTTTGGAATGCAAATAGTGATGAGCCCCCTGAATGACTAGTCAAAAACTACAAACCCAGATATCCAGACATTAATTGAGAGATTAAAAAGAATTGAGGAGAAACAAGATGAAAATAGGAAGGAGCTGATAACTAAGATAACAGCAGTAAAGAATACTGTGACTGAAATAAATAACAAACTGATAAGCATGGAAAGCAGAATTAGCCAAGCAGAAAAAGAATCTCAGAGCTTGAGGACCAAAATATAGAATTAACCCAAACTGTCAAAAACATAGAAAAATAGCTTAAAAAGATAGAACAAAACTTTCAAGAGATGAGCGATTACTTCAAGAGGCTGAACCTAAGAGTAATTAGACTTTCTGAGGCAGAAAGAAAGACAGAGACCACCATGGAACAAACATTTCATTAAATTATTCAAGAAAACTTTCCTCATCTCATCAGTGATGTGACCATTCAAAAAAAAAAGATTCAGAGAACCCCTGCAAGACAACAAAAGAGAAGATCAACTCCTTAGACAAATAATAATTCACCTAAGCAAAGTAGGTATGAAAGAAAAAATCCTACAGGCAGCAAGAGAAAAAGTCAAACTACCTACTGAGGAAGACCAGTTAGAATAACAGCAGATTTATCTACAGAAACACTTCAGGCTAGGAGAACTTGGAGCCCAATCTTCAAAGTTCTCAAAGATAATCAATTTCAACCAAGAATAAACTACCCAGCTAAACTAAACTTCATCAGTGAAGGAGAATTAAAATCTTTCCCAGACATTCAATCCCTAAGAACTTATGCTGCCTCTAGACCAGCTCTACAAAAAACACTTAAGAAAGTATTAGACACAGCAACAAGGAAAAAAAGAACAACAATGTTCTTCACAAGAGTGCAGGAAAAAGATTGAAAACACACATGAATCAACTAAAAATCAAAAGAAACACAACAAACAAACAGGAACAACAATACCTTTATAAGAACCTCATGACAGGGATAAACTCTCACATTTCAATAATTAGCCTGAATGTAAATGGACTAAATGCACCACTGAAGAGACATAAATGGCAAAATGCATAAAATGTAATGAAGCAACAATTATTGTTTCCAAGAGACTCATCTCACCAGAAAAGATATTCACAGAATCAAAGTAAGAGGATGAGGAGCAAAATTTCAGGCAAATGGAACACAAAAGAAAGCTGGAGTTGTAACCTTAATCTCAGACAAAATACCCTTTAAACTATCAAAAATAAAAAAGATGAAAACGGTTCCATCCATCAATAAGAAATATCCATCCTAAGCATATATGCACCCAGCATAGGAGCACCAACATTCGTAAAGCAACCTCTACTTCAAACTTAAAAAAGAGATTGACTCTAACACTATTATAACCGGGAACTTTAATACCCCACTCACAACCCTAGACAGATCATCAAGACAAAAGATCAGCAAGGAGATCGGAACCTCAATGAGATTCTTGAACAAATGGACTTAATTGATACCTACAGAACACTCCACCCAACAATCACAGAATATATATTCTACTCATCACCACATGGAACATACTCCAAGATCAACCACATCATTGACCATATGTCAGACATAAACACATTTCATAAGACTGAAATTTTGCAATGCACCTTCTCAGACCACAGTGGAATTAAAATGAGTATCAACAACAACAAAGTTCCCCCAAAACCCACAAAGACATGGACACTAAACAGCATAATGCTAAGCAACTCCTGGATCAACAATGAAATCAAAACAGAGATTACAATGTACCTAGAAGCAAATGAAAATGAAGAAACATCTTACCAAAACTTCTGGAATACCATGAAAACAGTAGTAAGAGGGGAATTCACATCTTTATAAACACACATGAAGAAATGGAAAGATCACAAGTTAACAGCCTAACAGGTCACCTAAGGAAGCTGGAAGAGCAAGACCACCAAAACCCTAACTTCAGCAAAAGAACCCAGATTATCAAAATAAAAGCCCAAATCCAGGACATAGAACACAAAAAGATAATACAAAAAAATCAACAAAACCAAAAAGCTGGTTCTTTGAAAGGATAAACAAGATCAATGGTCCCCTAGACAGACTGACCGAGAAAAAGAGAGAAAAAACTCAATGAACTCAATCAAAACACAAAAGATGAAGTCACAACTGACTCTGAAGAAATACAAAAGATCATTAGAGACTACTATGTACACTTGTATAGAAACAAACTTGAAAACCTAAAGGAAATGGAGGACTTTCTGATATCACACAACTTCGCTAGGTTGAAACAAGAAGAAATTGAGACCCTAGATAGACCAATAACAATCAAGGAAATTGACTGTGTCATAAGAAAACTACATACCAAAAAAAAGCCCTGGACCAGATGGCTTTCCAGCAGAATTCTACAAAACATACAAGGAAGAACTGATACAAATCCTATTGAAAGTATTCTAGGTGATTGAAAAAGATAGAAGTCTCAGCCGGGCTCGGTGGCTCAGCCTGTAATCCCGCGCCTTTGGGAGGCTGAGGTGAGTGGATTGCCTGAGCCCATGGGTTTGAGACCCGCCGGGGCAGCGAGACCTCACCTCTACAATAAATCAAAAAGTTAGCTGGGCATGGTAGTGCATGCCTGTAATTCCGGCTACTCGGAAGGCTGAGGCGGAAGGATCGCTGGAGCCTGGCAGGTGGAGGCTGCGGTGGCCGGCAGCGGCCACTGCACTCCAGTCTGGGCGACAGAGTTAGACTCCAACTCAAAAAAAAAAAAAAAAAAGAGAGAGAGAGATAAGTTAGACAAGTGGAACCTCAGTAAAATGGCAAGCTTCTGCAAAGCCAAAGAAACCTTCAAGAGAGCAGGGTGACAGCCCACAGACTGAGAAAAAATATTTGCTTACTCCATGTCTGTCAAAGGCCTAACATCAAGGATCTACAAGGAACTCAAACATGCTGAAAAGAAACAAACAGCCCCATTACAAAGTGGGCAAAAGATATGAATTGACATTTCTCAAAAGAAGACATATGATACATGAAAAAATGTTCAGCCTCACTAGTCATCAAGGAGATGCAAATTAAAGCTACACTGAGATACCACCTCACTCCAATCAGAATGACCATCATCAATAACTCAAAAAATAACAGATGCTGGAGAGGATGTGGCGAAAAGGGAACACTTCTACACTGTTGGTGGGAGTGTAAACTAGTACAACCTCTGTGGAAAACAGTGTGGTGATTCCTAAAAGTTCTAAAAAATCAAACTTCCATATGGTCCCACAATCCCCCTACTGGTAATATACCCAGAAGAACTAAAATCACTCTAAAAAAAAGATACATACACATGTATGCTTATTGCAGCATTGTTCACCATAGCAAGAACATGGAACCAACCTTGTTGCCCATCAAACAAGGACTAGATTAAAAAAATGTGGTACCTATATGCAATGGAATATTACGCAGCCATAAAGAACAGCAAAATCATGAACTTCACTGCAACTTGGATGGAATTAGAGTCTATAATGCTGAGTGATCTCTCACAGAAACAAAGAGATGAATATCACATGTTCTCACTCATAAGTGGGCCCTGAACAACTACCATAATACTATGAGAAAAGAATTGACAGTAGCAGGAAACTGCGTGGGTGGGGGGCAGGGAGGTGGGACTGACAGTAGTCGATATCTGCCTGGGGCCGGGGGGGGCACACCTCAACAAGAGTACCTGCACAATGAATATTTGCATGCCTCACCCTGAATTGTACCCCACAATTTTAAAATAAAAATTAAAAGAGGGGGGAAAAAAGAGAAAATTTGTGCTAGGCAAGATGGCAAAAGATCTGGTCAGAGTGTGAGAGTCTCTGCAAAAGTGAGTGTCCACAAAAACTCTCTCTCTACGTGAGTGGAGGTGTGCCGGTGGATGAGTATAAGTTCATCTAAAGAGAGTCCCAGGTTCATGCAACCAGAATTCCCCTCCAAAGGTGACTGCAATCCACCACCACCCTGAGATTGGAGCCCCTACCCCACAGGATCATCTAGTCATTCCTGGGGCTCTCTTAAGAGGAGGAAACAGAGAACAGCTGCTCCTCACCACCTGGCACCTGCCCCATGCCATCACCTGCAGCATCAGGTTGGGCACTAACAGCAGGAATCATGGAGAAGGCAGGGCATGGACATCTGGAACAGAACTCTACCACCAATGAGGAGATGCTGACCAGCACCATCTTCTCTGTCTTGGGACCAGGCAGAGATCTGCATTGCCCTGGTCAACTCTGTCTAGCCTACAACCTGAGACCTAGAGGCTATTCCTGCACCCTGCTGGGATTGACTATTGGACTCAGAGAGTCAGAAACTCCTCCTCCACATGGACCAGGCACAGACATGACTGATCTGAGTGGGAGATATGACAGCAGTGGCAGCAGCACACTCGGATGAATCCCAATCTGACTCATCCTCCTCCCGTAGTAGTCTGTGGGGTATCTGGCCCATGCTGGAGCAATCCTATCAGCCTGGACTGAGAGCAGAGAGATGAACTGAAGACCGGAGTTGCTCCCTAATGTAGCAGTAGCTAAAAGTGGCACCAGCCAAAAGCAGCTGCAGTGCTTGGAAAAGAACCTGGAGTTACAGAAACAGCCACAGAATGTTTTTGTTTTTGTTTTTGTTTTCTCTCTTTCTGTTTTTGTTTAGATTCTTACATTTACTGTGTTTTGTTTTAATTATTTCTTTTTTAGATTTTTTTCTGTTTGTGTATGGGTATTTTTGAGGGTGAGTACATCAACGGGGGTATTTTTTGTTTGTTATGATTGTCTGTATGGTTTGGAGGGGTTGTTTGTTTTTTCTGTCTTTGTTTCATTGTTTATTCTTTAGTCAGTGCATCTGTCTATTTTCCTTCTTCTTTTGTCTCTTCACATAAGGAAGAATAGGAGATTGAGCAAACAGAAGTAAAAGTTATCGCTCCATGACTGAACAACAGAATTAAAGAATGGTTAAAGGAAAAAAAAGAACAAGAAGGAGGAAAATCTTCATAAATGAAGAAAAACCAAGGAAAGAAAATGGGTCCCAAACAGACCCTTGGAAAGACAACTGAGAATATAGACTTTAGAACTCAAACAATGAAGAGCCCCAGAATGGTCCCAAACCACAAACCCAGATATCAAGATATTAGTAGAAAGAATAAGTAGAAATGAAGACAGACAAGAGGAAAGAATGAAGGAGTTGATAATTGAGATAACAGCGATAAAGACAATAGGGAATGAAATAAATAACAAACTGATAAGCATGGAAAGCAGAATAATCAAGCAGAAGAAAAAAATCTCAGAGCTTTGAGATCAAAATATGGAACTAACTCAAACTGTTAAAAACACAGAAAAGAAGCTTTAAAAGACAGAAAAAACCCTCCAAGAGATGAACAATCATATCAAAGACCAAACATAATATTAGTTGGAATCCCTGAGGAAAATAGACAGAGACCACCCTGGGACACATATTCCATGAAATTATCCAAGAAAATTTCCCTCATCTCATCAGTGATATGACCATTCAAACACAAGACATTCAGAAAAACCCTGCAAGACAACAAATGAGAAGACGAATTCCTAGACACATAGTAATTCACTTAAAATAGATATAAATAAAAAAATCCTAAAGACAGTAAGAAAGAAAGTTCAGACTACCTACCAGGGAAAATCAATTAGAATAGCAGCAGACTTATCTGCAGAAAAACTTCAGACTAGGAGAGACTGAAGTTCAATCTTCAAAGTTCTCATACATAAACAGTTTCAACCAAGAATTACCTACCCAGTTCAGCTAACTTTCATCAGTGACAGAGAATTAAAATCCTTCCAGGCATTCAGTCTCTAAGAGTTTGCAACACCTCCAGACCAGCTCTAAAAGAAACACTTAAGAAAGTACTAAACACGAAGGAAAGAAAAAAAAATGACCACACTCTTTTCAAGAATGCAAGAAAAATATTGAAAACACACATAAATCAACTCAAAAATCAAAAGAAAGACAACAAACAGACATCAACAACAACACACTCTATTAGAACCTCACAAAAGCGATAAACTCTCACATCTCAATAATTAGTCTGAATGTGAGTGGCCTAGATGCACCAATGAAAAGACACAGATGGCAAATTAGACAAATATCATGATGCAACAGTGTACTGTCTCCAGGAGACTCATCTCACCAGAAAGGACACTCACAGACTCAAAGTAAGAGGATGGAAAGCAAATTTTCAGGTGAACAGAACACAAAAGAAAGCAGGAGTTATGATCTTAATATCAGACAAAATATCCTTTAGGCTATCAAAAACTTAAAACTATACTGAATGTCACTAAATAATAATGAAAGGTTCAATCCATCAGCAAGATATATCCATCCTTAACATATATGCACCCAACATAGGATCACCAACTTTCATAAAGCAGCTTTTTGGTAAACTAAAAAAAGATATTGACCCTAACACTATAATAGCTGGGGACTTAAATACCCTACTCACAACCATAGACAGACCATCAAGACAAAAAATCAACAAACAGACACGGAACTTCAATGTGACACTTGACCAAATGAACTTAATACATACCTACAGAACACTCCACCCAAAAACCACAGAATGTACATTCTACTCATCACCACATGGGACTTTCTCTCAGATTGACCACATCCTCAGTCAAAAATCAAGCACAAACAAATTTCATAAGATTGAAATACTGCCAGGCACCTTCTCCAATCACAGTGGAATAAAAACAAATATCAACACCAACAAAGTTCCCCCCAAACCCACAAAGACATGGACATTAAACAGTATGATGCTGAACAACTCCTGGGTCAACACGGAAATCAAAACTGAAATTAAAAGATTCCCAAAATGAATGAAAATGAAGAAACATCTTACCAAAATATCTGGGAAACTATGAAAGCAAGCCTCTACTATCAACTACCAGGGAGAGGAGAAACTATTCAGAAAATGGTGCTGAGAAAACTGGCTGGCCACATACAGAAGTTTAAAACAAGACCCTCTACTTATCACCATAAACACAAATCAACTCTAAATGGATCAAAGACCTAAATGTAAAACCTCAAACTATTAGAACCTTAGAAAATGCAGGAGACAACCTTATGGAAATTGGAACTGGCAACCAATTCCTGACCAAAACCCCAAGTGCCCATACCATAAGAGATAAGATAGATAAGTTGGACCTCATCAAATTGACAACCTTCTGCAAAGCCAAAGAAACCATCAAGAAAACAGGGAGACAACCCACAGACTGGGAAAAAATTTTGACAACTGTATATCTGACAAAGGTCTAACATCTAGGATCTAAAGGAGCTCAAATGTGCCAAAAGGAAAAAAAAAAAGCCCCATTACAAAGTGGGCAAAAGATATGAATAGACATTTCTCAAAAGAAGACACACGAGCAGCCAACAGATACATGAAAAAATGCTCAGCCTCACTTGTCATCAAAGAAATGCAAATTAAAACTACACTGAGATACCACCTAACTCCATTCAGGATGCTCATTATCAATAACACAAAATACAACAGATGCTGGAAAGAATGCAGCAAAGAGGTAACATTTCTACACTATTGGGGGGAATGTAAACAAGCACAAACTCTGTAGAAGAGAGTTTGGCAATTTCTAAAAGACCTAAAATTCAATCTTTCATATGACCCGCAATCCCCCTTCTAAAAATATACCTGAAGGAACACAAATCACTCTATGAAAAAGACACCTGCACACACATGTTTATTGCAGCATTGTTCACAATAGCAAAAACATGGAACCAACCATGCTGCCCATCAAAAGAGGTCTGGATAAAATAAATGTGTTACATATATGTGATGGAATATTACAAAGGACAAATTTAGGAACTTTGCAGCAACTTGGATGTACTTAGAGTCTATAATACTGAGAGATCTATCACAGAAACAAACAAACAAAAAGTACCACATGTTCTCACTCATAAGCTGACTTTGAACAATCATCATAATACTATAAGAAGGGATCTGGCAGTAATGGAAAACTGCCAGGGGAGGGAGAGCACACCTCCTCAATAAGTGTACCTGCACGAACATTTGTATACCTAATCCTGAATTATACCCCACATCTTTAAAATAAAAAAAGAAAATCTGTGGTACATGGTTTGAAAAGTGATGCTAATGATGACAAAGACAATGATATTGAAGATGCAAGTAAAGACTTTGAATAAAATTGGTTCATAAAATTTGAGAGTGAATAGAAGTAAATCTGTCTTTGTATATTTTTACAGAAATTGTTTTAATGTGAAGTTAATTAAGACATTAAACATTATGAGAAGTTGTCTTTGAATATACATCTAAATCTTTACATTTATTTGTAGCAAATTTGACCAAAAAGTTTGTTTAAAGAATTTCTCACTCATAAAAATGGAGGATTACCTTATACTTCAGATCTCTCTCCATATATATAATATACATGTTAATCCTACTTATTACCTCTGTAATTTATTTATATATTTATAATATATTCAATTAATAGAGTCTTGGCATACTAATAATTTGCCTAAAATATTATTCTCATATATTTGGTACCTCTTCCTGGAGAAATATTTAAACTTCCAGTTATCAAAATTATGTTTGAAGTGGGGACTCAAAACACCTGGAATTTACTTACAAAAAGTTGTATATTTATTCTTACCTGTTTAAACTTCACTCATCCTGAAAGTACTCTCTGTTTAATGCAATATACCTATCAAGATGCTTTATCTGCTACTCAGAGCAGTTTTGAACTCATCAATTTTAAAGGCTTTTAGTGCTTCTGCTATTTTTTGTTTTACCCCTTCCACATTAGAAAATTTTTCCCTTTGAGGACTTTTCCTCCAAGGGAACAAGCAAGCAAACAAAAAAGTCACTTGGGGTGATATCAGGTGAATAGGGAGGGTTCATGCTGTTTTTGGTCAAGGACTTGAGTACACTCAATATGGTGTGGGATGTGGGCAGGTGCACTTGTTAATCATCTGTCATGAAATAGGGAAATGCATTGAAAGAGTCTCCCCCTCCAAAAAAAAAAAAAAAAAAATCTTTGAAGCCAAACACAGCCTCTCAACAATGCTAGTAGATATACTGATGCTGATAGGCTCCTAGAACACTTACCTAGGGGAAGCTTGTACCACAAGGGGCCTGCCCTCCAAAAATAATTTCAGTTTAATAATTCCAGTTTTGGGGGAGATCATCCCACATATAAGAACAATATGCTATTTCTGAAATAAATTTTAAGAGAAAATTTATGTCACGCTTCCCCACCCCCTTCTAGAACAACTAGCATTGATCCACATAGAGGGTACTTTATCAGCCTGGGTGCCGGAGTGAAAGTAGCATGGAGCTGAACCACAGCTGACCCACAAAGGACAAGTGACAGGAGCAAACTTTTGTTGCTATAAGCAGCTCAAGGTTTACCATTTATTTTCTTCAGCATAGCCAAGTTCATCCTGACTAATAATATAAGCTAATGTTTATTTCATGAGGTAAGGACACTATCTGACACATTTTCAGTATGATATGATAGCTTCTACTATTCTCTACCTTTCTTCATTGCATTTTATCTTCCAGTTTATGCCAGTAGTATTTTATTTTTACATTGTCATGATTGTAAACATTTTTTCTGGGTAACCATATGTAGTAGACTGAATAGTGTTCCCTACAGATATTAGGTCTTAATCCCCAAAACCTGTATTATCTTACTGGTGGTGGGAGGGTTCTTTGCAGATGTGATTCCATTATGGTTCTTAAACTGAGTAAATTATCCTAGATTATTCAGTGGACCTTAAATAAGTGTCATTACAAGAAAAAGGCAGAAGTCATGTGACCAAGATGGAGGAGAAGGAAAGGTAAAAGTGGTACTGAGAGAGATTTGAAATGCTGGCATTGAATACTGGAGCAATGTGGCCACAAATCAAGGAAAATCAACATCCACGGAGAAGCTGGGAGAAGTAAAAAATGCATTCTTCCTAATGCTTCCAGAGGGAGCGCAACCCTGCAGATATCTGTTTCTTCCCAGTAAAGCTGATGTTAGACGTCTGGTCTCCAGAACTGTGAGAGAATAAAATTTCTATTGTTTTAAGCCACCAAGTTTGTAATTTGTTATAGCAGCTACAGGTAATTAATACACCGTATTTAAGTCATCAGTGCTTTGGCTAGCTATTGTTTCCAAAGTTGCAAATTAACCACATAGATAGTGGTAACAAAAACCAAACAAGCAAACAAAAAACAAGATAAACTTAAATTTTAAAACTGTGGGGTCTTTTATGTTTCTAATATAATTAGTCAGCATTTTTCAAAGTATATCATTTTAAAAAATATAATTAAATGGTGTACCCCATCAAAGTGCATTATCTATATTTTAATAAAGCCCATTATAATAACAACAGACAAAGTCACTTTCCCCTTTCTAAAGTCTCACAGTATCTTAAACACAAAACATCTTTTCACACTTAATGTGCTGTATAGAAATAGCTGTAGTGTGGTGAAGGAGGATTAGGTTTGGGGGTCTGAAAGAAATGGATTATGGTCGTAGCTTTTCTACTCAGTAGCTGAGTTATATTAGAAGTTTTTCTCAAGCTTCAATTTATCCATCTGCAAAATAAGAATAATATCTAATTCACAGTGTGATTTAAGTGTCAATTCTGTACAAGGCACATGGTGTGCATTATTCTTACCTCTTTTTCAGATGGATGTCAACTAACTTGTTGATTTTCAAAGTCAGTAACTTCAGATTGCATTTTTTTTTCTACCTTAGCATAATCAAATAGTTCGTACTTACCAGGTAGTTGGCAAATATTTGGGAACAGAATGAATGGTTAGGTGAATGAATGAATGAATGAATGAATTAGTGGATAAGGTATACTCTGAAGTTTTTCTCATTCCTACACTCTTGAAAACGACAATTGCCAGGTGCAATGGCTTACGCCTATAATCCCAGCATTTTGGGAGGTCGAGATGAGAGGATTGCCTGAGCTAAGGAGTTCAAGACCTGCCCTGGCAACTTGGTGAGACGTTATCTCTACAATAAATCAAAAAATTAGCTAGGCATGGTGGCACGTGCCTTAATTCCAGCTACTTGGAAGGCTGAGGTGGAAGGATCACCTGAGCCCAGAAGGTTGAGGCTGCGGTGGCTGGTGGCTGTGAGTATGCCACTGCATTCCAGCCTGGGAATCAGAGTGAGACTCCAACTCAAAAAAAAAAAAAAAGAAAAAAGAAAATGACAATCAAGAAAGAAAACTCAAGTGAAACTAATCAGCTATGCACAGCCTTTTCAAGCTTCTAGTTTCCAACCCTGACATTTTCTTTGTCCGCTTTGTAGCAAAATGACTTTTAAAATAAAAGACAGAAAGGGAAAGGGGATCAAGGGAGAGATAAATAAAGGGAAGAGTAGGATAGAAGGAGAAAATAAATAAAGAGAAGGAAGAGGAGAAAAGATCACAGGAAAAATCCATCTCTCCTTTTGGTTTTCCCCTATATTAGTCTCTCCTTTCTCAACACACTGAATTTGTATGGATTAGACCTCAGTATTGGATCCTACTGGTCTGTCATATCCAGTTGCTGGAGACCATTGTCTGAGGAAGATAAAGATCTACTAGGTAGCCGGGCTCGGTGGCTCAGCCTATAATCCCGCGACTTTGGGAGGCTGAGGTGAGTGGATTGTCTGAGCCCGCGGGTTCGAGACCCGCCTGGGCAGGCGAGACCTCATCTCTACAATAAATCAAAAAATTCGCTGGGCATCGTAGCGTGCGCCTGTAGTTCCAGTTACTTGGAAAGCTGAGGCGGAAGGATCGCCGGAGCCCAGCAGGTTGAGGCTGCGGTGGCTGGGAGCGGCCACGCACTCCAGTTTGGGTGACAGAGTGAGACTTCAACTCAAAAAAAAAACCAAACACAAAAAGATCTACTAGGTGACCAACTCTTCCTATAGTTCTATTAATCCTATTCCCCTTCACTGAGTTCCATATACCCAGTCTGAATTCTGCTTACTTTTCTTGGAAACCTTAGTCAGATAATAAATGAGATATCTTATAAATATCTGGGTGCCAAACATCTTTTCTTCATTTATCTTGTCTACTATTAGTGTCTTTGAGCTTTTTTATTGAAGAATTCTTTGATAAGTTTATAAACTTCTTTGAGTATTCACTTTATCATTTTTAAATAGCAATAAACATGCCTATTACATGAGGTGATTTTAAAATTCTATGAGAATTCGAAACATAGCCCTTGGACCCAGCACAGAACATTTAATATTAAGTGTTAAATCTCTTTCAAGTTTAAACTTACTCATTTTCACTAGGAAGATGTATGGAAGAGTCATTAAAAGCGGAGCTGTTTAAAAACACAAATTATTTTGAATAATGGCTCTGTATTTTATTAACTATGTGATATCTCACAGGTTACATAAAATCTCAGAATTTTCTTATATGTAAAATGAGAATAATGATGAAAATCTCTCATAGGTTTGTTGTGAAAATAAAATAAAATAATCTCTGTAAAATTTTGAGATAGGTTGATTTCTGAGCAATTTACCAAAATGCAAAATATGACACTGGAAAGATAATAAGTTTCATAGGGCTATAATGACAGTATTTGGGATCAAGTGTCCTGTTTTGAAAGATGAATAGTAAGATGTCTCAGTCCCAGCACTTTGGGAGGCTGAGGCGAGAGTATTGACTGAGCCCACAGGTTCGAGACCAGCCTGAGCAACATGGTGAAACCTCAACTCTAAAATAAATTAAAAAAAAAAAAATTAGCCGGACATGGTAGTGCATGCCTGTAGTTTCCAGCTCTTGGAAGACTGAGGCGGAACGATCTCTGGAGCCCAGCAGGTCAACGCTGGGGTGGCGGTGAGTGTGCACTGCACTCCAACCTGGACGATGAAGTGAGACTCCAACTTAAAAAAAAAAAAGATATCTCAAGGAGATACAAGTGGTGTCATGAAGAAGTTTTATATACAACTATAAAATTCAGAAAGATGAAAAGAGATGGTTGCATCAGCATATAGATGTTATTATAATGCATGAGATTGAACAAAATTATCAGGGAAGAACATTTAGTTAAGAAAGAGAAATACTTTCAGGACAGTTATATGAAGTACTTTTGTGTTTGAGGTTCAGCACAGGAAAAGTTTTCAGATGATAAAATTCTAAAGTAGCAACAAGAGAAATAAAAGAAACAATGACAGAATGTTACAGAAATTGTAGCAGTCAAAATTCAGTTGCAGAAACCAATCTATCAGTTTTAAGAATGAGATTAAATACAGAAAATTAAATGCTTAAAATTTTGATGGCTGAACTGTTTACATAAAATTTATTCCCAAAACAATGTAACTGAGTTTTTCTATCAAAGGAAGAGATGCACATGTCATATTCAGGAATCTATAGGCAATGTCTCAACAGCTGGCTGCAGGACCACACTTCTTTAACCACAATACACTATAGACATAAGAAGTCATCTTTAGATCAATTGACTTTATAAACATGCTACTACACAAGCAAAAATAATGTTTCATGCTCTGTACTCTGACCCTTCCCACTGTATCAATTTCTGAGTCTCCGTTCCATTTCATTGGCATTACTTAAAGCCTTGCATCTGTAAACTAATATATGAGTATATGTATGTAATTTTATCACTGGAAAACATAGTTTTTTAGCTTTCTAGCTACTGCTAAAAGGAAGATAAAATAGAAGAATGTTGGAACATATATTAAATGAGTCAATTTACCACATCTACCAAGCAAATGCAAGAGGAGGAGTTATTTTAAGAAGAAAGAAGTAGCTAATTGTATGCAATAAGACTGATAAGGCGTGTATAATAAAAGCAGAGAAATGATCATTAAATTTGGCACCATGCAACATCCTTGCTGACCTCAACAGCAGTGGGTAGGTGAAAACTTTAAGGAGATTGAGTAGGTTGAAGAGTGAATAAGAAGTGAAAAATATAAAGACAAGAAAGAGAAACAGCTCATTTTTGGAGTGTTTTTGTGAAAAGAAGCAGAGAATTGGAGCAATGTTTGGCTATGAAAAAAGAGATCAATAGAAAATTTTGAGTAGGTTGATAAATTGGCAATAATTCAGTAGTAATGGAAAATAATGTTTCATGATAAATAAGGGATGAAATTAGATAAAATTCTTAAGACGATTATATCCACAAATTGGAGTTTTCTCAGAGGAAGAAGAGAGAAATAGATAAAATACAGCCCACGAGAATATTTGAAAAAACTAGATAAATAATGGAGTATGACCCAGATCGTATAAGAGAAAGGAAGATATAAAATAAGAGCTAAACAGTTAAAAATCCTGGTGGACTGATTGATTGGAGATCTAAATCAGGTCAAAACATTTTGAAATAGACCAAAAGCAATGGAAGTGGTCAGAGTATTATGACTCTGGATACTAACAGGTCTAGGGTATGATCATAGGAGCTTGGGGCTGAGAAGAGTTCTTTTAAAAGTTTGTTGGAGGTGAAGAAATTAAGAAATAGAGAACTGGGGTTGATGTATAAATTAATTTGGCTTAATTGCTGATTAAACAATAGCACAAATTAAGAGTAAAACCTCGAGAAGGAAAAAAGTCATTAGTGAGTAAGGCAAGTTGACTCCAAGTTCTGGATTAGTGATGACAATAGTTTAATAGAATGGTATGGACATCAAAGAAGCGGTGGTTTTGAATGAGGTAAGAGAAAACACAAATATGCTGAATTTAGAATTGTGTGAACTAAAAATGAGAATCTGTATAAGGAACTATGTACACACACACACACACACACACACACACACACACACACACCCCCATCACCACCACCATCACCACCATCACCACCTTGGAAGTACTGCATTGTTAACTAGAAAATCTCATTTCAATACAGTTGTGGGAAGTTTTTTAGAGCAAGTGAAATTTGAGCTGTTATATGTTACTTGGTGATAATCCTTGTAATAAAGACAAGATAATCAGATAAATTTTTGTTAGGAATCCTACATATCTATTGGCAAGCTGTCTCTCCTGCATTGAATTCCTTGATGGTATTGACTGTTTTACTAATATCTGTGCTCCCAGTAACTGGCACAAACTCAGGCACACTGAACCAAAATTTAACGAGTTCAAAGTTCTAAGAACCTCAATTATGTAAAAGATTTTTCTTCAATTAATAACTGAACTATGAAAGAATTTAAAAGAGTCTAAATTAGCCATTGCACAGCAAGTGGAAAATGTATTATGCTATAGTGAATCACAGGAAATTTGAATAGCATTTTCACTTATCAAGCATCATATCCTTTATTTCAATGCCTAGCATATTTTCAATGTACTAAAATAAATGTGGATTGAAAATGAAATGTATTATTTTTGTTCATGTAATAGCAAATAATTATTATGCATATTTTAAAGAAAATCAAAAGATAGGACCCTGCCTGACCCTGGAAATTTGTTCAGACAATCTATGGTTATGGTTCATCAGTGATGTGCTCTACCAAGCTGGTGAATAAATAATCATTTCATTCTCTTTCATTGCTTTTTCTGCTTATGAAGGCCATTAGCAGATAAGAATGACATTAATGCACAATTTGTATAATAAAGATTCCATAAGCCTAAGAATCTTATTTTCACTGTCAAGGACCCACAGCCACAGTACGAGGATGATGAATAAGAGATAAAAAACCAGAACTAGCAAAGTGCCATATAATTTTAAGTGAAGTAAGACCAGAAATGTGAGTGACTGAAAAAAATGCAATTATATGCTAGCAGAAGGAGACTACTGATAATTAAATACAAATGTATCCTATAGATATATGTATAAAAAAGAAATATAAATTATAGATAAATTTTTTGAACATATGTATGTACTTCCATGTGTATTCATATACACATATATGTTCTGATATATAGCTGATGACATAAAGTATGATTACATAAAGAACAAAACAATTTTTTTGCCTGATAGCTAATATGGATTTCTTTTGCACTTAGAAATAAGTGAAGTAAGTTGGCACAAGAGAAATATAGAGCAGACCATTTTAAACACTTATACAAATATGCACCTGTGATTCAACGACAACACAGACAACAACTGTGCTAATGAAAATTACCTCCCCAATATTGTCTTTTGTCCCCATTTTCTTCTTACATTGGTAGAAAAATTTGTGAAGATGTTGGTCCACCCCAAAATATATTATAATAACAGTTGTTGATGCGTTGCCTTAGTGAATACAATTAAGGATATCTACTGTTCCAAGAATACTGTAAGAGCACAAAACAGACATTTTAACTCTTAAAATGCTCATGCTACAGATTATGATTCTTGAAAATTCCATTGGCCTGAGGAGTCAAATATTTTTAAATAAAACGGGTAGGTCAAATATATTTGAAAACTTTTATTTCATATGGTATTCAGTCACATAGGGGATTATTTTGGTAAAATTCATAAGAAAATAGATTGTGGGGCCTATGTTCCTTTGAATTAATTATTACTTAGTAATAAGTATGCCCAGAGTTTACAAGAAAAGTAGGACTAGAAATTATGGCTGAAAATCTAAAGATAGCTGGGCTCAGTGGCTCAGCCTGTAATCCCGTGCTTTGGGAGGCTGAGGTGAGTGGATTTCCTGAGCCTGCGGGTTCGAGACCCGCCTGGGCAGTGAGATCTCATCTCTACAATAAATCAAAAAATTAACTGGGCGTGGTAGCGCGTGCCGTTAATTCCGGTTACTCCGAAGGCTGAGGCGGAAGGATCGCGGGAGCCCAGCAGGTCGAGGCTGCGGTGGCCGGGAGCGGCCACTGCACTCCAGTCTGGGTGAGAGTGAGACTCCAACTGAAAAAAAAAAAAAATTTAAAGATATGCATTGACTATTCACAAGAAAACATATTTCAGACTGCTGCACCATCAATAATATGGAATAAGCCCCTGCTCTAAATGGTGGATCAAAATTAGATAAGCTTAGTTAAATATACTGGAACGGCCCCATTTATTTTTTAATTTTCAATTTTGTTTCAGGATAGGATAAGAAGTAAATGCAAAAAAGGTGATTAATTTGTATTGGATCTTGTTTCAGTGAAGAGCTTCTCGGGGAAAGTAAAATGGCACTTAATTCTCTCAAAGGAAATACAAAGAAATAACCAAACTCTTCAAAGACTCATGAAGATACAAATGATAATGAGAATGAATATTTGAAGTACGTTCGAAGTGGTACTTCTTCTGTCTGTGGAAGTAAAAAATTAAATCAACATTAACATAACTTAGAGATGGTGACGTTAACATAATGGTCCACCAGAAGACCCTGGTATTGGTGTCCAGCACAAAGATAGTTTAAAACATGAATACACAACTATAGTTTGATGAAAATAACTTAAGGAGAGTACTGGAGTACATCAGTGAAGTGGCAGAAACCCCATTGAGCACAGAAACTTAGGAAAACCACATAGAGAACAGAATAAAATACCTGGCGTCCATCATCCTAGCCTCAGCCAGGATCACCTGGACACACAGAGAAAACTCTTCCTGCAGGGAAGAGGTGAGCAAGAGGATCCCAGCATCCCCTATTAATACCATGGACACCTACAGTCCTCAGGCACTAGGCCCAGCTGAGGGAGATGCCTCAAGTCAACACAGCTATGGTGCACCAGTGCTACTGCACTATGTTATCATGGACCTGCAACTACTGAGTAGCTGTGGCAGTCTTTCATTCTTGATGCTTAGCTGCTGCCAAACCACACTCTCCCACTGGCTTCACATTCCTAAGCCAAGATATGAAATGATGTCTCATCCTACCCCATGGGTACAAGAGGCATCTAACCCCTCCACTACTTCTCTCAGTCACAGTTGTGCCCTGTCTTCTCAGGCCTAACCTGACCCTATGCACTCCCTGCTAGAGAAATGATGCCTTGGCAGAGCCACTCTGTTTACTCTCACCTAGTAGCTTCTACGCCCTTTTCCTCTGTACCAGAGCTAAAGCTTTTGGGAAAACAGTACCTCGGCCTCCTACGGAAGTTACACATTATCCCTGCCTCAGAGTTGAAGTTAAATGGGCAAACTGCCTCTTAGAAAAAAGTAACTTTGCCACCCAGATCAGATATGTACCTCTGTACTTAAGTTGAAGTAGCACCTAGCTTCTCAGGGAAATGGTACTTGGGCCACTGAAAGCAGTCACACACCTGGTGCCTGAGCTGAAGCAGTGCATTGCTTCCTGGGGAACTGGTGCTTTTGTCAAGCGGAGCAGCTGCACATCCCAGAGCTGAACTGACATAGTACCCTGTGTCCCAGAAAAACAGAGTAGTAGCTGAGCTAGGATGCCCCACACTGCATGCCAAGTAACTCCAATCCCTGCTTCCCTGGAGCTGGAATAGCATTTAGAGTATGAGCTGCTGAGATACTTTCCACTCCATATAGTATTGATCCCTGATCCTCAGGGTTGAAATGATAGCTGTGCTTCACCATTCTAGGGTTCTTGCTGCTGCTGCATTTGACTTCACAGAGTGTGGGATACTGAATTTCGCTATTCCAAGGTCCAGAGTCACTACTACATAAAGTCTTATTCTCTGGGACTTGAGTTGTCACTGAGTCCCATTGGTTCTGATTCTTACATTGCAGCTCTACCTTGCTTCCCTACCCAAACCTTCACAACATCCCTTCTTTTCTGGAACCAGGTCAGTGCTGTACCATGCCGCCAGACACCACAATAGGTTTGTGAAAAACCTGAATCCAGAAACCCAGTTCCCCAACTGTTCTAAGCACCTGAACCCTTGAACCCAGTGCTGCTGCAGTTTCTTGCCTGCCATGTCAGACTTTAACAGTAAGAAGAATCTCTTCATATAAGTATCTCAACTGTGGTGAAAACAAGAATAGAAGGATCCTGAAAACATTTGCCATTGAGCATCCTGACAACCTATCACAGCCACAAACTTCTGCAGCCTACATTATTGAGGCACATACAGTATTGTTGACACTAACCAAAACTCCAAGGAGGCTATATCACTGCATCTACTTAGACCAGAGTCATCACACCCTTCCCAACTGACTCACTAAGACTCATTCACAGATAAATATCTTTCTTTATGAAAGCTATTCTGTTAAGTTTGCAGGAGGTGATTGTTTCACCAGATGAATAGATAGCAACACAGGGGACAAGAATCATGAAAAAGAAGGAAATGTGATACCAACAAAATAGCACAACACTTTTTAGTAATATAACCTGAAGAAAACACAATATACAAATTGCCTGAAAAAGAATTCAAAACAATAATCTTTAAAAAAAGAAAAACTGATTGAGATATAAGAAAATAAAGTAGATAATTCAGTGAAATCAGTAAAACAATTCATGTTCTGAATGAGAAATTTAACAGAGACAGACATAAAAAAAAGAACTAAACAGAAATCCTGCAGCTCAAGAATTCAATGAATGATATAAAAAATACAATAGAGAGTTGCAACAGCAGATCAGATCAAGCAATTGAAATAGTCGCTGCAACTTATTCTAGGAATGCAAGGATGGTCCAGCATATGCAAGTCAATAAATGTGATTAATCATTTCGATGGTTGAATAAATTACATTCAAGAAAATTTAACATACACTTATTGTGAACTATCATAAAAATAAATCACAAAAACTATCTCATTTGCAATACCTACAATAAAAATAAGATACCTAGGAATAACTTAACTAATGAGGTAAAAATTCTTTACAATGGAAGTTATAAAACAGTGATGAATGATCCAGTAATCCCCCTTCTGAAAATACACCTGGAGGAAAACAAATTATTTTACAAAAACAACACCTGCACGTGCATGTTTATTGCCACACTATTCACAATACCAAAAACATGGAACCAATTCCACTATAGAATGGATAAAGGAAATGTGATACATATGCATGATGAAATATTATGCAACCATAAAGAAGGACAAAATCATGAACTTCTCAGGAAAATTAGGTGGAATTGGAGACAATCATTCCTAGTGATCTATCACAGAAACAAAGAGCCAAATACTACATGTTCTCACTCATAAATTGGACATGAACATTCATCACAATAGCACAAGTGAGAGATTGGCAGTCACAAGGCACTGCCAGCGGAGGGAGAAAAGGGGAGCATATAATAACACAAAGGATACCTGATCCTAAACCAGGGTAAGTCAGGACCAACTGGAGGCCCAAACTTCACCTGCATGTACATTTCTCACATACCTAATCGTGACTTGTATCCAACTTCTTAATAATAACATAAAGTTCAAAACAAAAACAAACAGAAGCACTGATGAAGGATATTGAAAAGAACACAAATAAATGGAAAACTATCTTGTGTTCATGAACTGAAATAATTAATATAGTAAAAATGTTCATACTACTTAAAGCAATCTACAGCTTTAATACGGTTCATATTAAAATACCAATTACATTCTTTATAGAAATAAGAAAAATTAATTTAAAATATGTAGAAAACTACAAAAGACCCCCAATTTTAAAAAATACTAAGCAAAATGAGCAAAGCTAGAGGCAACTACTACCTGACTTCAAAATACCCTACAAAGTTGTAGGAATCAAAAGAGTATGGTACTGGCATAAAAGCAGATACATATATCAATAGAACAGAGTAGGTAGCCCAGAAATAAATCCACATATATGCCGCCAAATAATTTTTTACAAAGCTGCCAAAATCACACATTAGGATAAAGACAATTTTCTCAAAAAATGATGGTGGGAAAATTAGATATCCACATGCAGAAGAATAAAATTAGACACCTATCTCTCACTATATCTAAAAATCAACTTCAAATGAATTAAAAACTTAAATGCAAGTCCTGAAACTATGAAACCACTAGAATAGAACAGTTGAAACACTTCACAATATTGGTCTGGGCAAAGCATTTTGAATAAGACCTTAAAGTCATGAGCAACAAAAACAAAAATAGACAAATATGATTAACTGAAACTAAAATGTTTTTGCAGATCAAAAGAAGCCATAAACAGAGAGAAAAGACAACTTACTGGATGGGAGAAAATATTTTTGAATTAAACATCTCACAAGAGTAAATATAAAGAATACACATAAGGAATTTAAACAACTCAGTTCAAAAATTCAATTAAAAATAGACAAAAGATCTAAATAGAAATTTATAAAAAGAAGACATATAAATGGCCAACAGATCTATAAAAAATGCTCAACATCACTAATCATCAGAGAAGCCAAATTCAAAACCACAATGCAATATCACTTCACTTCGTTTAATATGACTATTATCAAAAAGACAAAACATAACTAGTGTTGGTGAGGATGTGAAGAAACAAGAATACTTACACAGTGTTGGTGGAAATGTAAATTAGTGCAGTCTGAAGATTCCTCAAATAATTAGAAATAAAACTGCCATATGATCCATAAATCCTACTATTGGGCATAAATACAAAGGAAATGAAATCAGTATGATAAAAAAACACCTGCTCTCCCACGTTTGTTACAGCACTATTCACAAATAAATAAAATGCCAACAAATGAAGCATCCCAAGTATCCATAAACAAAATAATGGATAAGAAAAAAGTGGTATATAAATAATGGAATACTATTTAGCCATAAAAAGAATGAAATTCTGTCATTTTTAACAACTTGTGTGAACTTGGAGGACATTGTATGAAGTGAAATAAGCCAAAAACTGAACAACAAATATCACATGGGCACTCATATGTGGAATCTAAATTGATTTAATAGAAGTAAAAAGCAGAAAAGTGGTTACCCGAAACCAGGGAAGATAAAAGGGAAGGAAGAATAGGAAGAATTTGACCAACAGTTACAATGTGACAGGAGGAATAAATTGTGGTGTTCTTTGGCACAGTAGGGTGATTACAGTTGACAAGCAAGTATTATATATTTCAAAATACAGTCATGCATCACATAATCATATGTATGATGACAGTACCATAATATTTCAATACTGTATTTTCACTGTACCTTTTCTATGTTTAGATGATTACATAAGAAAATACTTGCCATTACATTACAATTACCTAGAGTATTCAGAACAGTAATAAGATGTACAGATTTGTATCCCAGGAGCAATAGGCTATAAAATATAGCCCAGGTGCATAGTAAGCAATACCATCTAGATTTGTTGAGTATAGTTTATGATGTTCAAACGATGATAAAATCACTTCACAATGCATTTTTCAAAACATATCCCCATGGTTAAGCAGTACAAGACTGTACTAGAAGAGGGGAAACTGAATTTTCTTATCAATATACATCTCAGGCGATAGATTTGCTAATTATTTTGATTTAATTATTACATAGTATATACATATATCATAACTTTATAATTTACACATTTACAATGTGTCAAAAATAAAGTAAAACTTTAAAAATTAGCATAATCTGCCACATTACAACATCAAGTAAATTTTATAGTAAAGTATATGATATATTTGTATTATTTTCATCTTAAAATTTTAAATATTTAATTACAGAAAAATAATATAATAGGTAACAGTATTCTTGCCATCTGAAAAAGGAAGTCAACATTACACAAATTTTGCATCAGATGTTTCTTATTTGAAAGAAGTAATATGTGGGGGCAGAGCTTAAGATGGCATCCAGACAGGATGGACTATGAGAGTCTCCACAAAAGCAAGTGTCCAAAAAAGATTCTCTGCATGAATAGGCATGTGCTGGTGGGAGAGCGAAAGTCTGTCTGAGGGGAGACTCAGGTTCATACACCCGGAACCCACCTCTGAGGCAACTGCAAGCCCCTACCACTCGGAGATAGGAGTGCAGGCATGCACAGGATCATCTGCTGCTCACAGGACTCTTTGGAGGAGAGCCTGCCGAATCCAGCTGATTCTCATTGCCTGATGCCTGGCCTACACCATCACCTGTTATAGCAGATCAGCTGGAGCCCTGGATCTGATCAGTGGAGAGAGAGGATCAGGGAGAGCTGGAGAGGTGCACCCCATGCCCAGTGAGGAGATACCTTCTGCAGCCATTTTCCTTGTCTCAGGACCCAGCAGAGATCTGCATTGCCCCGCCCAGCTCTGCCTAGTTCCACCCAACCTCCAACTTGGGATCTAAGAACCAGACAGAGATCTGCCTTGCCCTGTCCAGCTTCTTCCAGCTCCGCCCAGCTTCCAACTTGGGACCTAAGGTAATCTAATCAAACTGGGAGAGACAGAAGCCCCTCCCCCATGCTGAATCAGACACACACAGGCCAGATCTGAGTGGCAGACTCGATAGGCAGCAAGCCAGGTTGGGTCCAGATCTGATCCACCCTCCTTCCAAAGTACACCGGAAGCATCTGACCCAAGTTGTGAGCAACCCTATCTGCCTGCACTGAGAGCAGGATGGAGGAACTGGAGACCAAAGCTGTAAGGACATTGGACTTACAGGAACAACCTTAGACCAAGTTTGGTTCCTTGTATTTTTTTTTTATTTTTTGTATTTTTTTTGTCTTTTTGTTTTGCTCATTTTTGTTTGTTTTTTGTTTTAGTTGTTTTTCTCTGTTTTTGATAGCATTTTCATACTTGCTTTGTTTCTGTTATTTTACTTATTTTTTTCTCTATTCTTTAGACTTCCTGTTTGTGTATGGGAAGAGGACATCAGTAGGCAGGTTTTTGTTGGACACTGTGTTTGTATGATTATCTGTATGTTTTAGATTCTTTTAAGGCTTTTCGGTCTTTGTGACTCTTCATTTGTCAGTTGGTATGTCTGTCTGTTTTCCCTCTTATTCTTCTCTCTCTCCACATTCCCCTTGCCCCCCTCCCTTCCTTTTTCCATTATTTTCCTTTTTCTTACCTCATTTTGCTTCCAGGGAGCAAACCTATACCCCCACTGCATGGACAGAGTGTAAGGCAGTGGGAAGTGGGTTCCAGGGTGCCCATACAACTGTTGGTGGATACTGGGATCTGCAAATAGACTTTGAATCATTGCTTCCCCCTCAATTAAATCTCAAAACTTCAAATAGTACAGCCCCCACCCCACAGCCCAGCTTCCGAATTGAACAAAGCCAGAAGGTCCACATAAGGAAGAATAGGAGACTGAGAAAACAGAAGTAAAAGCAACACAGTCATCCCTGAACAACAGAATTAAAAAAAGGGGGGGAAGGTGGGAGGGAGGAAAATCTACCCAAATGAAGGAAAACCAAAAGAAGAATATAGATCTCACACAGATTCCTGGGAGGTCAGACACTGAGAAAACAGACTTCAGAACACAAAAAATGATAAGCCTCTACAACGACTGGACTCAAACTACAAACTCAGATATCAAGACATTAATAGAGAAAACAAAAAGAATTGATGACAGACAAGAGGAAAATAGGAAGGAGTTGATAACTGAGATAATAGCAGTAAGGAATACTGTGAATGAAATAAATAACAAAATGATAAGCATGGAAAGCAGAATTAGCCAAGTAGAAGAAAGAACCTCAGAGCTTGAGGACCAAAATGTAGAACTAACCCAAACTGTCAAAAATATAGATAAGGAGTTTAAAAAGACAGAACCAAACCTTCAAGAGATGAACAGTTATTTCAGGAGGCTGAACAAAAGAGAAATTGGACTTTCTGAGGCAGAAAGAGAGACCGAAACCACTCTGGAAAAAACATCCCATGCATTATTTAAGAAAACTCCCCTCATCTCATCAGTATGCAACCATTCAAACACAAGAGATCCAGAGAACCCTTGTAAGAAAACAAATGAGAAGGTCAATGCCTAGACACATAGTAATTCACCTAAGAGTAGGTATAAAAGAAAAAATCCTAAAGGCAGCAAGAGATAAAGGTCAGACTACCTACTGGGGAAGACCAATTAGAATAGCAGCAGATTTATCTACAGATACACTTCAGGCTAGGAGAGCTTGGAGCCCAATCTTCAAAGTTCTCAAAGATAAACAATTTCAACCAAGAATAACCTACCTGGCTAAGGTAAAATTCATTCATGAGGGAGAATTAAAATATTTCCCATTCAACCCCTAAGAACTTATGCTGCCTCTAGACCAACTCTACAAGAAACACTTAAGGATGTATTAAACATAAAAAAAAGGAAAAAAAGAACAACAATATTCTTTACAAGAGTGCAAGAAAAAGATTGAAAACACACATGAATCAACCCAAAAATCAAAAGACAGCAAACAAATAAATAAGAGCAACAACAACTCTATAAGAACCTCATGACAGGGATAAACTCTCACATTTCAATAATTCGCCTGAATGTGAATGGACGAAATGCACCGCTGAAAAGACATACAATGGCAAAATGGATAAAATATCATGAGGCAACAATACATTGTCTCTGAGAGACTCATCTCAGCAGAAAGGACACTCACAGACTCAAAGTAAGATGATGAGAAGCAGAATTTCAGGCAAACAGAAAACAAAAGAAAGCAGGAGTTGCGATCTTAATTTCAGTATAATACCCTTTAAGCTATCAAAAACTAAAAGAGATACAGAGGGTCACTATATAATGATAAAAGGTTAAATCCATCAACAAGAAATATCCATCCTAAGCATATATGTACCCAACATAGGAGCACCAACTTTCATAAAGCAGCTTCTAGGCAAACTTAAAAAAGATATTTACTCTAACACTATCATACCTGAGGACTTTAATACCCCACTCACAACCCTAGACAGATCATCAAGACAAAAAACAGCAAGGAGAAATGGAACCACAGTGTGACTCTTGACCAAATGGACTTAATTGATACCTACAGAACACTCCACTGAATGGCCACATAATATACATTCTACTAATCACCACATGGAAAGTGCTCTAAGATTGACCACATCCATGATGATAAATCAAGAATAATAAAATTTAATAAGATTGAAATGTTGCCATGCACCTTCTCAGACCACAATGGAATAAAAATAAATATCAACACCAGCAAAGTTCACCCCAAACCCACAAAGACATGGACACTAAAGAATATGATGCTAAGCAATTCCTAGGACAAGATGGAAATCAAAACAGAGATTAAAAGATACCTGGAAACAAATAAAAATGAAGAAACATCTTACCAAAATGTCTGGGATACCATGAAAGCAGTAGTAAGAGGGGAATTCATATCTCTACATACACACATGAAGAAAATGGAAAGATCACAAGTTAACAGCCTAACAAGTCACCTAAGGAAGCTGGAAAAGCAAGACTACCAAAACCCTAACTTCAGCAGAAGAATCCAGATCACCAAAATAAAAACTCAAGTCCGGGACATAGAGGACAAAAAGATAATACAAAAAATCAATGAAAGAAAAAACTGGTTCTTTGAAAGGATAACCATTATTGATGGTCTCCTAGCTAGACTGGTCAAGAAAAAGAGAGAAAAAGTCCAAATAAACTCAATCAGAAACACAAAGGATAAAGTCACAACTGATAGTGATGAAATATAAAAGATTATCAAAGACTACTATGTATATTTGTATAGAAACAAACTTGAAAACCTAAAGGAAATTGAGGAGTTTCTGACATGATACAACCTCCCCAGGTTGAAACAAGAAGAAATCAAGACCCTAAATAGACCAATAACAATCCAGGAAATTGACTATGTCATAAGAAAACTACCTACAAAAAAGAATCCTGGACCAGATGGTTTTCCATCAGAATTCTACAAAACATAACAAGGAGTAACTGATACCAATCCTATTAAAAGTATTCCAGGCAATTGAGAAAGATGGAACTCTCGCCAAATCATTTTATGAAGCTAACATCACATCTATACCCAAGTCAGGTAAAGATCCAACAAAGAAAGAGAACTACAGTCCAATATCCTTGAAGAAAATAGATGCTAAAATTCTCAACAAGATCCTAGCAAACCAAATTCAACAACACATATCAAAAATCATCCACCATGACCAAGTAAACTTCATTCCTGGGATGCTAGGCTGGTTCAACATTCATAAGATGATAAATGTAATTAAATACATCAATAGACATATATACAAAAACCACATGATTATATCATTAGTTGCAGAAAAAGATTTTGATTAAATCCAGCACCCTTTCTTGATAAAAACCCTAGAAAATCTAAGCATAGATGGAACACAACTCAAAATAGTAAGCACCATCTATGAGTAGCCCACAGCCATCATACTGCTAAACAGATAGAAATTGGAACCATTTCCCCTGAAAACTGGAACAAGACAAGGATGCCCACTCTCACCCCTTCTGTTCAACATAGATTTGGAAGTTCTAGCTAGAGCAATTAGAGAAGGGAAAGTGATCAGGGGTATCCAAAAAGGAAAAGAGGAAATCAAGTTATCCCTTTTTGCAGATGACATGATTTTATGCCTAAAAAATCCAAGAAAATCTGCCAAAAACCTCCTTGCACTAATAAATGACTTTGACAAAGTTTCCGGGTATAAAATGAAAGTGCAAAAGACAATTGCATTTCTACACACCAAAAATGGACTTGGAGTCTATAATACTGAGTGATCTTTCACAGAAACAATGATCTGAGTATCATATGTTCTCACTAATAAGGGGACCTTGAACAAGGATCGTAATACCATAAGAAAAGAAATGTCATTAGCAGAAAACTGCACATGAGTGGGAGTGCAGGGAAGTGGGATTGGTAATAGTTGGAAACTGCCTGGGAAGGGGGGCACACATCTCATCAACAAGGGTCCCTGCACAATGAATATTTGTATACCTAACCCTGAATTGTACCCCACAATTTTAAAATAAAACAATAAAGAAGTGTATGTTACATATATTGCCAAGACACTTCACTTCTTTGAACACTATCTGTCTTCTATTCTACTGTAAATATTCTCCCTATGCATATTTTACCACTGTACCACATGTGTGTGTATGCATGTGTACTAATACATATATTTACTTTAAAAGATGGTATTATATATTTTGAAAACAATGTTTTAAATGTTATTATATTTTATTCATTGTTGCAGAACTTAGTAGCTATGCTTTTTTATTCAAATTCCTATTAATATCACAATTAGCGAGCTTGCAAATTGTTCTAATTTTACCATTTTAGCATGGCAATGAAAATCTCTGCACATGCCTTTTTTACATGTGTGAGTTTTCTAGGATATACTCAATTTAACAAGCAGTCTCAACTCAAAATAGGCATTAAATCGTTGAATTTTCCTGTAATTACTCCACCAATGTTCTGATCAATCTCCTCTCCATTTACTAAATAATATCTTGTACAAGTCCTATAAAGTTTCATATTAGATAATAATATCTTATACAAATCCTATAAAGTTTCATATTAAAGCACTAATCACAACCTCCATTTAAATCTTACCTCCTCTCCTTGCTTTTCTCAGGCTATAACTGGGATGTTGACTACTAGTCACAAGAATCTAGCTGGCAAGACTTGGCTCTGAGACTCTTCACCCTGTATCATTTTACTTCTAGATATTTGAGATTTCAAGTAGAAGTAAAGTCAAAGTGTTTTGCTGAAGTGGCTCTGTTGATTTTGCTTTTTAACTACTTTTTTTTTCTTTTGTTTTTTCTCTCTGTTGTTTGTTGCTGCTCTCTGGCTAACATTGAGTGACCCTCAACTCCTCTATGTGGGAGCCTTACAAATCCTGAATCGTTTATGAAGTGTCTGATGGTGTCCTTCAGGGAACCATTTTACAATTTCTTGACTTGTGTAGCCTGGATTATACTCAAATCTCCTACTTACCTTACCTCCAGCCAAGGAAAAAGAACATCATCCCTGGAAGTGCTCTTACTTCTTGTGGCAGAAACCTGTTACATGAAATACTGCAGGAAAGTTCAGACAAAACTTTTTGTGTTCTCCTTTTGTCCCACAGAAATTCTATACCTCACCTCAGAGCATGGGAGTCTAGTGGGCTTCACTCTCATTCTCTCTTTCTGCCCTACTTTATCTGTAAATTTGCTTTCCCTCTCATTCTGTTTTTCTTTATTTCTATACATTTGTGAATTACTCTAAATTGACCTAGCCATAGGGCTGATAAGCAATATTTTTTTGTAGCTAATCACCTAAGTGGAGAATACAGTGGCTTCTCCCTTTCTTAAAAATATTCCCAGTTGATGGGTAAGTAGTTAAGACTTTTCTTTTCCCTGATCTCTCCAAAAACACTACCCACAATTTGACTCTAATGATCTCTATTCTCTCTTTGACTATTTTCTGGAGGGTTGGGAAATAATTTGGAGAATGGAGTGGTGTGGAGTGTTGACTACCAGTGAACAAAACTGGCTCACCTATGTCTAAATAAGCACTAATATCCCTATTATTGATAATTGCCTTTAGAATGTATTTAACACTTTTTTATACTGATCATTGGACCCTGATTACTATTTTTAGAACAACAGAAAACATTTGATTGAACATTATATTACACAGAGAAGTAAATAGTGGATTGTAGAGTATGCACATTTTCGAAGTTACAAGATAATAATGACAAATTGTTCTCTTATGTGGCACAACAATTTGTGATTCCATCACCAGTGTAAAGGAGTTTTCTACCTCTGTATATTTTCACCTAAACTTTGTATCTACAGATGTTTTAAAATTCTTCAATATTAAGGAAGTAAAATACGATCTCGCTGTTTTGATCTGCAGAACCTTGATTCTTACTGACGTCAAGCATGTTATCTATTATATGCTTGTTGGCATTAATGATTCTTCTTTCTAATGACTTTTTTATGTACTTTGTTTTTTGTTGTTGTTACTTTTTCTACTGATGTGTAAGGAATCTTTGTGCATTCTATCATTAGTCTTATTTTTCTTATTTGTTACAAATCTTTCATATCTTATAAATATATTTCATTTTATATAATTTTAAAATTTTAATGTAAACAAGTATCAATCATTTCATTTATAGTATATTTTATTTGCTACAAGTCAAACATTTTTCTCTTATAAATCTGGTACAGTTCTTCATGATTTTAGGTTCTTTTTATGCCCTTCAATAAATATTATTTCTTCCTCCATAAAACTTCTGCACGCCGGGCTCAGTGGCTCAGCCTGTAATCCCGCACCTTTGGGAGGCTGAGGTGAGTGGATTGCCTGAGCCCGCAGGTTCGAGACCCGCCTGGCCAGTGAGACCTCATCTCTACAATAAATCAAAAAATCAGCCGGGCGTGGTAGAGTATGCCTGTAATTCCGGCTACTTGGAAGGCTGAGGCGGAAGGATCACCGGAGTCCAGCAGGTCAAGGCTGCGGTGGCCGGGAGCGGCCACTGCACTCCAGTCTGGGCGAAAGAGTGAGACTCCAACTCAAAAAAAAAAAAAAAAAAAAAACTTCTGCACAACTTTGATTCATTTATTCCCAGGTAATTAATGTTTGGCTTTCATGAATGATACATTTCAATTTCCTTGTCTAATTTATATTTGGAATACAGGAAGGTTATTGATTTGGGAGTAGCAATCTTACATCCAGAAAACTTCCTAACTCTTATTGATTCTAATAGTTTATAAAACGTCTTGGAGTTTAGAAACAGAGTATTAGTTCTGCTGAAAATAATTACAACTGGTCCTTGAGTTCAGCCTTAATTGCTTCTCTACCTCTTCTATTTTATTATTGTGGTATGATAACTTTATAGTAGTTATTGTGTTAAAATAATGAATTTTTTATTTCCTTATAGTAGTAAAATTTATTTTACTATTATACAGTATAATAGTAATGGCAGTCATCTTTGTCTTCTACAAGCGAGAGAGCACTATCATTTCACAATTCAGTGCCCTTTTTTCTCTAAGTATTTAAAAGATTCCTTTTCTCAGGTTGGGAAGGCCCATTGTTTTTAAGTTTGGAAAGAGTGATGATGATGATAGTGAAAACTTGGTACTAAATTTTGACAACATTTCTTTAAATCTATATTATAACATACGGCTACCACCTTTGTTTATTAATGCAGTAAATTACATTAAAGATTATCTAATATTGAGCCTACTCTGTATCTGGGATAAATTCTGCTAGGTCATGATGTATTCTTTATACATATAAATAGATTATGTGCATTAGAATTTTATTTCTTTCTATTTTACTTCTTATTCTATTCTACTATAATTTGTTATCAAATTTATACTAGACTTGTAAAGCAGGGTACCAATCTGTGGCCTGTTGGGAACTGGGGTGCAGCACGAGGTGAGCGGTTATTCTGGAATTTGAGAATTTGTGAAATCTAGAGAAGTAGTTGGATAAGATTCACTGAAATCATACTAGGGGTAAACTAGATATAGTTCACTAAAAGGTTAGAACATAGATACAGAAATACTAGCCGGGATCGGTGGCTCAGCCTGTAATCCCGCGCCTTTGGGAGGCTGAGGTGAGTGGATAGCCTGAGCCCGGGTTTGAGACCCGCCTGGGCAGCGAGACCTCATCTCTACGATAAATAAAAACAAAATCAGCCGGGCATGGTAGCTTATGCCTGTAATTCCGGCTACTTGGAAGGCTGAGACAGAAGGATCGCCGGAGCCCAGCAGGTCGAGGCTGCGGTGGCCAGGAACAGCCGCTGCACTCCAGTCTGGGAGACAGAGTGAGACTGCAACTCAAAAAAAAAAAAAAAAGAAATACTGACATAGAATATAGGCAAAATTATAGATACAGTAACGTAAACTACAATTTGTATGTTTAATTAACTTCTTACACTTCTAAAGAATTGGTAGAAACACTATAAAACAGCTATGGTGAATGAACATATATTTACTTTGTCCTAGCGAAACTATTTTCTCTTCTGGTTTGCCAGTTATTGCTGTCTCTTTTTCCAATTAGCCTGCTTCAGTGTGATTATTTTTGTCATCAAGTATAGTTAGCATAGGTATGATTAATAGCAATCCAGTGGATTTTCTATTTCTCTGAAATTTCTCAATAGTTGGAATTCAAATGCTGTTTGTAGTGGCAAAAACTGTTGGCTTCATGCACTATACAATCAACCAGTAAATCCCATTCCCCCACACAAAGTCCAGAGTCCCAGCAAATTCAGTTAAGTCTTCTGCTCTGCCTGTGAAAGTCAAGGTGATATAAGAACATTCTAAAAAACTGAAAGAATTGGGGATCAGCGACTCTTTTAATGCTTCTTCCAATTCAAAAACCTGGAAAAGGAAAAAGATAAATTGGTTTGTGTGAAAGAACGTGATTCAGATTTATGAACCATTCATTAAAGTATCAGTATGATGTACTTGAGATTGGGAGAAGTATTTCTCTCAAGAAATATAAGAATGGCAATATTAATTCATTGATGACAGATTATCTCATAAAATCACTCTGAAATTTTAGCATATTTTTAATTTCCACTAGAAACGCATAAGCATATCGATTTCACTACACCTTTGCAAACACTGGAAATGATACCGATCTCTTTAATTTGTATGTGTATGTACATTTATGTATATCTTGTTAATTTGACTATCCTTATTACGTGAAATGAGAGATAGAGTTGGAAACAGAATAGAAACCTAATGTCTTATTCAAAGAGAATGGAGTTCTTGGGAGTGAGGCAGAGTACCACTGAATATCAAGTTATAAACTTGTAAGTAAATTAATAACCCTCTGATCATACACACTATGAAGAGGATAAAATCAAAGCTGAAAGATGAGAAAAACAAAAGTAACATCACTGAAAGTTCTTCAGAAAACCTAACAAAATGGGAAAAAAGGTGACATTCTTAATATCAGTTATTAAACTGATATAGTATGATTTGTAAAAATTCTAGACATCTAGAAGTTTTATTCTAGTTAAGAAAAACATCTTATACTTTCTTCACTAGTCTGTCTTACAATTTAACCTCTTAAGAAAAAGTAGCTTAACAAATCCTATTTGGAATTCAATTTGGAAAATAAAATTTTGTGTTAGTAAAGTATAAGTAAATAAAGTCTTTGGAGAAAGTGAATATTAATTTTTTAGACTTTTGCTTAAGAAAGGCTAGAAATATTCATGAATGCATCTGGAAATTTAAGAAAATGAATAGTAAACATCCTAAGCAAATGGAAGCAAGATTTCATAAGAAAGTTCTTATATCTCTGATGAGATGTATAGATCTCATCAGAAAATATTCAAAATTTTCACAAGTTAATTACTAGATATATTGAAACTTTTTAAAGTAATGTTTAACAAACAAATCTTATTTTGTTGATATTATTTAAATGACTTGAACACACTAAGACATACAACAAAACAAAGTCTTTCACTTTTTTCAAACAAGAAAAAATAAATCTGTAGTTTTCTAGATTTCCAGATTCATCTCCAGAGGCAAACAACAATTTTCTTATGCTTTCTTGTAGAAAAACAAAAAAGTGTGTGTCTATACATCTATCTATAATCTATCTATGTATTTCATGTTTTATGTTATCATAAGTTCATTAAAGACAGCGTCCAGTAGCTATTTGTAGGCATTATTACATATGATTGTAAGTAGAGGTAAATACAGTTGAGTTAAATAGAAATTCAGGAGTGAAGATGAAATGTGTAAATTTATGTGAAGTACTTAGAACAGTGCCATATTTTTACAAAAACAAAAAAGTAAGATACTATTATAGCATCATTATTCTTTTCTCATATACTAACTATCTTAATGATCTCTATTTGTACATAGGAATTAATCCTGTTATTTTTTTAAAGCCTGTATGGTATTTTTTTCACTTCCATGTTCATGGACAGTATAATGAGCAACACTTCATTAATATTTGATGCTTAAGTATACACAAATGTTCCAACATGTCCTCAGGATATATTATAAAATGTAGAATTATGAGATCAAAGAATAAAATATGTTCCATGTGTATGAATAATGTCCCCACAACAGATACACAAAGACAAAATCTATACAGTTTATACAAAATTGTTTAAGATCTATTGGCAAAAGATGTAAAGAAACCTATACAGAAAAAGACTTGGAATTTTGTTTTAGGAACAGATAGACCCAAGACTTGTGGTTGCTCAGTGGTGACAAGCATAAAAAGTAAATAACCTATCCTTTTTTACTTTTCTTATTTTCAGGGAGATGATATTCAGATGAAAACCCAAAAAACCCCAAATCCAATATAAGCAAAAATATAAGTTGCACTTTTCTTCAAAAATTTGTAAATAAGGCCATGTAATTACCACTGAGAGTCATTTCAAGGTGAAAAAATGCCCAGAATCTGAGATCAGAGGACAAGGTGAAAGTTTTTGATGAGCCCTACTTATTTGTTGAGTGTCTTTTTCCAAACCAATTTTCTGAGTTTACCTCCTCAATTACAGAATAAAATATGAAGAAGAAAATAATGATGGCCTATTGCAAAGGGTGATTTTGATAACTAAATAGTATATATTTTACAAATGATAGTTTTTACTATTAATAAACTTGAAACAAAGGACAACTGCCAAAATAATGGCTGCCAAAGACAACACTGATTTTTTTTCCAGAGCAGAGGGAAGTGAGATTGATGTACCTTTCCCACAGATGTATAAAATGCATCTCCAATGAAAGGTATTGGAGGTTTTTAAAAGAGAAATGATGCTAAGTGGCAGCTAGCATGAATTCACCAAAACAAGTTATAAGAGACTAGCCTCATTTCCTTTTTTAATAGCAACACTAAATTAAGAAATATAGTGAATGTAGCAAATCTAAAATTCAGAAACTCATTTGAAAAAAAAAAGTCTCAGATTATTCTTGTAGAAAAGACGAAAAGCTTAGCTAATTTACACAGATGTGGTCAGGATCACATACACAAAACAAAAGTCACTTAACAATGAAGGAAGCTAATGACTGCTACAGATCATTTGCTTTGATTGCATGCTATCAAAAGGTAGATCTGTTACTTATCTGAATATAGAGAACACATGTTTAACAAAATGGGTGGTAATATGAAGTCTTAAATGTATAGGAGGCAGCTGTCATGAAAATAGAATGAGGAGCCACAAAAATTCTCACATGTAGAACAGAAGACCAAATTAATAAAAAGGAAGTTTATGGCGATAACAAAAATAATACAAAAAGTCACAAATTAACTGCTACATACGTGAAAAAGACTTACATAGAGATGCTAGATGACAAGAGAGATGTTATAAGTAAACCACATCCCATGACTGTCCAGAATGCTAACAGTCTCTAAGATTACAATATAATAAAAATGCAACATCAGTATTGAGAGAAATTGTAGTACTTTTCAACCTCAGATTTCTAAAATAATGTTTTTGTTTTGTTTTGTTTTGTGTTGTGTTGTTTTTGCCCAGGGCAAGGAACAACACTTTCAGAAAGACTTTGATAAATCAGAGGTCACTCAAATAGAAAAGGACAAAGTAGTGGGCACCTCAGATTTATGTATGAGAACTACTTCAATGAGCTAGAAATTTTTAAAACAAAAAAAAAAATGAAAGATATAGAGTGTCTTTATTTAAATATCAGGAGAGCTGTAGGATGAAACAAAAAGACTTATATGTAGTCTATGAAATAAAGAACAAAAAACTGTGTAGAGGTTACAAGATGTTTGACATCACTGAAAATAAAATGAAGAACTCGTGAAAAACTTAGAACCATTCATATGTGGAAAGGATTTCCCTTTGAGTGGTGAGATATTTGTCACTGGAGTCAGTCATGAGAGGTGGGAAAGCCACAGGAGTTTGTACAAGTAAATCCCAGAAAGGTTAATTCTCTTATGTTTAAAATGCTATAATTGTTTAATTCCTTTTTTTTCTTTCTTTCTTTTTTCTTTGTCTAATTTTTAGGGGTTTTTTGTTTGTTTTCTTCTTCCATTTTTCAAGAACTATATTGCAATAGATTTGAAACATATCATCCCAGTCTCATCTTTTATGTTTATTTTTCTTTTCAACCTTTTCTATTACTTTCTTTTAAGTCTTCATATGAAGTTATACATTTGTCTTAACTTTGCTATCTACAGGTATATGCTTGTTTCCTCTGTTGATCTGTTGTTTTATTGCTAATAAGCCATATTTTTTTAAAATGCCAGACTCAACATACATTTTTACACTATTTTAGAACATTCCTAGTGGTTATTCAGAGCACAATTCAGTAGCTATTTTTTTAGATTGGAAAATATAGTTTATTTAGAAAGTAAGTTAGGAGAAGGGGCCAAACTCAGTAGCTATTTTTAAAGTTAAATATTTTGGCACATGTATGTCTTGGTGAACTAGCCAAAAAGCACATGTGATGGGATTATTGGGATAATATTAGTATTCATTTATCTGCACTTAATTTAATTGATAACCCATTATCTGATTAAGATGAAAAAGTGGACATTTCTAAAATTCATAGTGTAAATATTAATTTAAAATTTGTATATTTTACAAACTATATTTTCTGATTATAAAATATTATTACTCATCAAAGAAAATGCTAAAATTCTCCCAATTATATTCTGTCTGCAAAGACTTATTTCAACTTTTAAGAAAACACATAACTTAAAGCAAAGAGATGGCAAAAGATATTTCATGCAAATGGAAACCAAAAGCAGCAAGGATAGCTATCGTTATATCAGGGAAAAAAAAGACTTTTATTCAAAAACTATAACAAGAGACACAGAAGGTTATTATACAATGTCAAAGGGGTCAATTTATCATGATAATATAACAATTCTATAATATAACAATATAAAAATGTCCATGTAGCTGATATTAAAGCACCTAAATATATAAAGGAAATATTCACAGATCTGAAGAAAAAAATAACAATATAATGACAGTAGGGGACTTTAATACCCCACATTCAATGATACATAGATCATTCAGAAAGAAAGTCAATAGAAAAACACTCAGCTTGAAATACAGTTACGTCCAAATAGACTTAGCAGACACATATAGAATGTTCCTTTCAACAGCAGAAGAATACACATTTTTTTTCAAGCACACAGGGAGCATTTTCTAGAACAGATCATATATTAGGTCAAAAAACAAGTCTAAATAAATTTAAGAAAATTGAAATCATATCAAGTGTCTCTTCTGACAAAAATGATATGACACAAAATAATAACAGAAGAAAAACTAGAAAATTTACAAATATGTGAAAATTAATAAAAACAATTGTGAATGGCTAATGGCTCAAAGATATAGTCAAGAGGAAAAATATGAAAATCTTGAGACAAACAGAAATGGAAACACAATATGCCAAAGTTTATGGAATGTAGCAAAAGTAATTCTAAGAGGGAAGTGTATAGTAATAAATACTGGCATGACAAAAAAGAATAACTCAAATAAACAACCTTACTTTACACCTCAAAGAACTAGAAAAAAGAAGAGCAAATTAAGCTCAAGTAAAATTTTTTAAAAAGGAAATAATAAAGATCAGAATAAAAATAAAATAGTGACAATAAAATTAAGAGAAAAGATCAACAAACTAAGAGTTGGCTTTATTTTTTGAAAAGATAAAATTGACAAACATTGGCTAGGCTAATTACAAAACTTTTATAAACCTGAAATAATTAAAATCAGAAATGATAGAGGAGACATTAGTGCTTAAGTCATAGAAATACAAAGATTATAAGAAACTACTATGAACAACCATAAAGCAGCAAATTAAACAACCTAAAAGAGATGGCTAAATTCCTAAGCACATATAACCTACCAGGACTAAATTCTGATGGAAAAAAAATATGAACAGACCAATAATGAGTAAGGATTAGATTAGATTAGTAATAAAAAAAAATCTTCCATGAAAGAAAATCCATGGACCGGATAGCTTTATTGGTAGATTCTACCGAACATTAATGATTTAACATCAATTATTCTCAAACTCTTTCCAAAAATTAAAAAAAAAAGGAAACCTCCAAATTTATTTTACATGCCCATAATTACCCTGAGAACAAAGACAGAAAAGGAAAGAAAATGGCAGGTCAGTTTTCCTGATGAACATAAACGCAAAAATCCTCCACAGGATACTAGTAAATTAAATTCAACAGCATGTTAAAAAGATCATACAACGAGATTTACTCATAGAATGCAGCGATGGTTTGATATATAAAAATTAGTAAATCTGATATACAACATTAGCAGAATGATACATTAAAAATATATGATAATGTCAATAGATACAGAAAAAGCATTTACAAAATTTAAAAACTTTTCATAAAAAATTCTCAACAAATTAGTTACGGAAGAAACATACTTCACCATAATAAAAGATATATATGAAACACTCACATCTAACCTCATACTTAGTGGTAAAAAGCTGAACACTTTTCCTCCAAGATCAGGAAAAAGACAAGGATGCACATGCTCACCACTTCTACTCAGAAAAGTACTGTAAGTCCTAGTCAGAGCAACTAGGCATGACAACGAAATAAAAGGCACCAGATCAGAAGAGAAGAAGTTAAATTGTCTTTCCAGATGGCACAATCTCATGTATAGAAAATCATAAAGATTCTACCTTGGAAGGCTGAGGTGAGTGGATTGCCTGAGCCCGCAGGTTCGAGACCTGCCTGGGCGGCGACACCTCATCTCTACAATAAATTAAAAAAAAAAAAAAAAAAAATCAGCCGGGCGTGATAGCACATGCCTGTAATTCCGGCTACTTGGAAGGCTGAGGTGGAAGGATCACCGGAGCCCAGCAGGTCGAGGCTGTGGTGGCCGGGAGCGGCCACTGCACTCCAGTCTGGGCGACAGAGTAAGACTCCAACTCAAAAAAAAAAAAGAAGATTCTACCAAAGAAAGTTTAACTATTAAGCAAATTTAATAAACTAGCAGGATACAAAATCAACATTCAAAAATCAATTGTGCTGATATGACTTTTTAAAAAATATATTCAAAACAAAAATGAAGAAAGTAATCTCATTTGCTATTGCATATTTATTTATTTAATTAAATGTTGAGAGGAAAGCTAATTCTGTTGCCCAGACTGGAGTGCAGCCTCAAACTCCAAACTCTTGGATTAATAGGATCCTCCCACCATAGCCTCCCAAATAGCTGGGATTATAGATGTAAGGTACCACACTGGGCTCTACAACTGCATTAAAAAAAATAAAATACTTGGCAATAAATTTAACGAAGAAGATGAAGTATCTGCACACTGAATACTATAAAACAGTGATGAAAGAAATTGAGGAAGACACAAACACATTGAAAATTATCTCATGTTCATGGGTTGGAAGGATGAATAACATTAAATGACTACACAAACCAAGGCAACCTGCAAATTCAATGCAATCTCCAACAAAATTTCAATGGCAATTTTCACAGAAATAGATTAAAAAAATTTAAATTTGTATGGAACCACAAATGATTCCAAATAACTAAAGCAATCTTGTATAAGAAGTAAAAACAATGTTTGAAGCATCACACTTACTGATTCCAAATTATATTCCAAAAACATAGTAGCCAGAACAGTATGGCACTGGCATAAAAACATGTAGACCAATGGCATAGGATAGAAAGTCTTAAGCTCACTCATATAGAGACAACTAATTTCGACAAGAATACTTAATAAGTAAAGGATCGTTTTCTGCATAAATGAAGCTAGGAAAACTAGATATTTACAGGCACAAAAGGAAATTAGATCTTTATCTCACAACATACAAAATGAATTAAATATTTAAACATAAGACCTGAAACCATGAAACTTATAGGAGAAAACATAAAGAAAAATATTTATGACTCATCTTAGAAATGATTTCATGGGTATGACATTCAAAACAAGTAGGACTAAATCAAAATATGTTTTTGCACATCAAAGGAAACAATTATCAAAATTAAAAGGCAATATGCACAATGGGAGAAAATATTTGCAAACTATATATTTGGTAAGGTATTAATATCCAAAATACATAAGGAATACATATCACTCAAAAGAAAAAAAAATAACCTTATTAAAAGAAGGCAAAAGATGTGAATAGACATTCATTTTTCCTAAGAAGACATGCTAGCAACAAACAGGAATATGAGACTACAGATAATCAGGTAAATGCAAATTAAAACCAAAATGAAAGACTATGATTAAAAAAATAAAAAGTAACAAGTGTTGGCAAGGAGGTGGAGAAAAGAAAACACTGCTATACAGTTGGTGGAAATATACACTGATATATTGTTAATATAATTGATGAATTGATAAATCATAAAAAAGTATCAAACTTTATCAAACAATTAAAAATAGAACAATCATGTGATCCAGCAATCCCACTTCTGGGTGTATATCCAAAGAAAATGAAACCAGTATGTCAGAAAATGAAACCATATGCCCAGGATCATTGTAGCTTTATTCACAATAGCTGAGATAGGTAAACAACCAAAGTGTCCATACTTGGATAAAGAATATGGGACATATACAATGGAGCATATATAATGGAATATTATCCATTCTTAACTAAGAAGGAAATCCTGCCATAAAGCATAGTATAAATTTTATGTATGTAATAATGACAGAACTAAGATATGATGGAATATTATCCATAGCTGAGATATGAAAACAACCAAAATTGTTGCCATTTACAGCAACATAGATGAATTTGGAGAACATTGTACTAAATGAAATAAGCAACACAGAAAGACAAAAACTGCATATGACTTCATTTAGATGTAGAATTAAAATATTTGCACTCATACAAACAGAGTTTAACAGTGTCTACCAGTAGTTGGGGCATGTGAGGGAAATGGGGAGATGTTGCTCAAAGGGTGCAAACTTTCAGTACCTAATATACAACACAGTGACTATAGCTAATAATAATATCTTACATACTTAAAATTTTCTGAGAGAGTAGATCTTAGGTATTATATCAAAAAGAAAAGGTGAACTGATGAATATGCTATTTAGCGTCATTGCAGTAATCATTTCACAATGTATATCAAATAACTTATTGTACATTTAAAAAATATACAATGATTATTTGTCAATTTAAACCTTAGTAAATTTGGAAAAAAAACTGAAAATGAAATAAAGTTGAATTATACACTTAAAATTAAAAATTGAAAATTCAAAAATATAAGGATAAATATTTAGGTTACTCATAATCTTACTACTAAGATACAAGTCTATTTAAGATTTTGTTATATTCTCTGCCACACTTTTTTCTATTCCCATTTTAACTTGATTAAATTAATTACACATACATACAAATACAAATATGGGTTTCTACTTAGTTCTGTCATGATTACATACATAAAATTTATAATATGCTTTACAACCTCTGTAGACATCATTTTAATACCTGCTATATATTACATATCATGTCATTCCTGTTTTAAGAAGTTATTTCATTTTTATTATTATAAATAGTACATCTATGAATAAATTTTTACAGAAAGCATTTGTGTACTTATAATTATTTCTCAACCAAAAGATATAAACTTAAAAGGTATTCTTGTATACTCCTTCTATAGTGAAGAAAGGTTGAACTAGAACACTGGTGAAATAGAAGTAGTCTTATATTTGTCATCAAAATATCTGGACACAAAAAGTCAATATTTTAATGAATAAAATTTGGACCATATTTACTCTAACACAATGTTTGCAATGTTTATAATAGCTAGGTGAGGTAATGTTTGTGAATGTATACTGTTAAATATAAATATACGTAACAATCCTTGTTATTATTTGCAACTGTAAAAAATGTGATATTGATTTAACAGCCATCTCCAGTTAATTCTTATAATTTTATGTTGCCTCAGCATCTATTTTGAATGCAAAGTTAGTGTTCTCTTCCAGAGGTAGGGATCAGTTACCCTTGATACAGTTTCCGGTTTCACACTGGACCCAAATGGCTCAAACTGGTGGGTATAGATTAAAAACTTAGGCACTACTTCTGCCCAACAGGCCTGTTTTTCTGTTGCTTCCTTTAAAGGGCCCATGTAGGCATTTGCCTGTAAAATTAGAGACCTATATGCTATTCCCCAACATATACTGCTAGTTGCCATCTCTCTTCCTTCTCCTATGTGCTCCCTGACCTCTATGTGTAACCTCTGGGCAAGCCATATAAGCCTCACAGATCTGTAAGCACAAAAAACTCAAGTTTTCACACTTTGGTTGTATCACTGAAACCCACAATAGGAGCCTGGATAAGGCTGCCTCAAAGAGACCTGAGCAAGCGGATCCCCTGCTGGTGCTCTTTTATCTGGCCTCTGATGACTCCTAGGAACAGTGGTTACCAGTCATTATCAGCTACTAAGGAAGGTTTTGGACAAAATATTTATTTGAAGAAATTTTGTACTATGAGAATACACGGTTTTGTGCCTCATGTGTGAAATTTAATGCTGCCAATTGTGTAAATTTGCTTTCCTAAATAGAGCGAAATTCATGCTTATATAAGATATTGATCTTCACACTCCTATTCAAGAGTTTATGACCTGCTTTCTTTGTTTTCTACATCAAATAATTGCACATGTTCTAATTTCACAATTCCCAATTTACAACATAATTATAAAGCTGTCCTAATTACTATTTTGAAGTTATATTGGACTGTACAAGAGAAGATACGCAGGAACTATTTTAAATTACAATTAGGAGATTCCTCAGATGCTCAGAACAGAGGTCCATCTTCAACAGGTAAATTTAGCCCCACCTATCTCCTAACCTTCATGGATATTAAATGTATAGGTAGCCTCAGATTAACAGCCTTCCTTTACTTTTACTGCATTGACCAACTTTCTAAGCAAAATTATACAAATTGACTTCCAAACTAGACTTACAAGAGTTCAGGATCTTACCCACTAATTCTAAGTGTTTTAAGTATAATTGTGAGATATGGGAAAGGAAGAAGGATGCAGGATTGCTGATGCTACACTATTTCTCACTTCTTGTTTGCATTAGAATTATCTCTGATTCATGACATATTAGCTTTCTAAGTAATATATGCAGCCACATTGCCTACATAAAAAATAGATATTTTGGTCTTGAAGCATACCCCTTTTATTCTTCAATATTTTGAGAGCTTATGTGAGAAATCAAGTACATCCTGCTAAAATAATTTCACAGATACATGTTCTCCTGCAGTCAAATTACATTGGTGTGTTTGTCTAGAGGTCTATCAATAGCATGCTTTCAAGAGGTTTGACCAGCTAGGGTTTTTTTTTAAACTTTGTGTGCCCTAGTAAAGAGAGAGCATGTATGACAATCCTGCCACTAACCTTTTTATGTTCACATGAGCTAAACTTTAAATTAACATTAATTCAGTAAATATTTATAAAATAAATACTCTGCACCAGAAATTATTTTAGTTGATTGTTATATAAGCATAAACAATATGAGGAAAATAGTTCCTCTTGTGGACTTACATTCTAAGATAAAGAGAAAGGTAGTAAGGAAATAAACTAGGTAGGATTATTGTAAGGTATAGTACATACTATGAATACAATAAATATAATGATATTAAATAAATAGGGTGGGATGGGCCTAATTTTGATTGGGGAGTCAATTAAATATTCACTAACATTTGACTTTGTATTGGAACTTTGGTTTCCCTACTTCATATATAAATAGAAGTCCTGCCTTTAAATACCATATAGCTCAGCATTTTTCCCCAGGGAAAGCTCCATTCAATTTATAGCTCTATTGGCTATGATTCTTCTTCCAACATTTTGGTTGCAAATCACGAAACTGCTAGTTCAACTTAATTTGAGAATTATCTAATATTTTTTACTTCTACTGAATCGCAAACAATAGGCTGAAACTCTTGAGATAAAACTGAAGCTCATAAAGCCCTTTTATATATCACATATTGAACTTATGCTCAATCATTTCGGGGTCAATCACCACAACAGGTACCCAGATTTCTTCTCCACCTTTACTCACCAGTTCTTTGTCATTGAGGGTGCAATGTTACTACCCTGAAGATACAAAAATTATAATTATTTGAAGTTGAAATTCTGTTATTCTGGGTTGTAACAAACAAAAAATATAGATTAGTCTTTGAATATTTATAAATCCTTAGAAACAATGGAGTGGTACATAATAGTTAATAATAATCTGAGGGATATACAAGGATAATCCTAAAGACAGCAGTAAAGCTAATTTGTATTTGAAAGTCATTTTTTCTCATTTAAAATTGGGAAAGTTCAACTTTGGTGAAACATTTTAAGTTTTTAAGCTAGGCTTATCTGTCTATCTATAAGTGGTAATTCTTCATGCAATAGGCCTTGGAATACAACAGTTCAAGAGAAAATATGCTAAACTAATAAGTTTAGTTTTAAATACCAGAAATTAAGACAAAATTTAGATGCAGAGTCATTCTGATCCCATTTAGTCACATTCCATAGACTTTATTTTCAAATAATGTTGGCTTTAGCTTCCAAATACATCACAAATTCATTTATTTCTTACTTCTTCCACCACTGTTACCACAGGTCAATTTATAATTATCTAACATCTAACTTCTATCACCAACTGGACTCCCTGTAACCATGCATAGTTCATTTTGCTCAATATTATTATAAAAACTGTTTTATTATAAAAACTCAAATGTACAAAATGTTCAAAAAGCAGTACAATGAACTCTAGTATTCATCACATAGCTTCAGCAATTATCAACTCTACCATTCTTATCCAATCCTTATTCTTTACCTGACACTAATAATAATGAAAAATGACATTCATTATTATTTAATTTTACAGTTAGCTTTATGGAGGTAAAGATTGCATATCTTTGCTATGTCAAAAGCTGGAACTCAACCCTATCCTATTCTCTTCCTTTGGCCTGACCATTACAAGATGATTTAGTGGGGCTTCTGATTCCAAGATTATCCAGGTGGGAAGCAAATCCACATGCATGACAAATATTAGGGAACACGTCAAATATTCTATTTCTTTCAATGGTTCTCGTACTACTTCACTTCTGTACCATACATCATTGAGACCACACACTGAAGGTAAAGTGGGTAATACTGCCTCTTTTTTGAAGGGCGGCTCCAAACTCCATGACTGGTTCTCATAGGGGCTTTCTTAATTCTCTGGGGGAATTTTCCTCCATTTCCTCCACAAAGATGATAATTGCACTGCCCTCTACCTCATAAATAGAATGGACAAGAGCCGGGCTTGGTGGCTCAGCCTGTAGTCCCAGCGCTTTGGGAGGCTGAGGTGAGTGGATTAGCTGAGCCCGCAGGTTCGAGACCCACCTGGGCAACTTGGCGAGACCTCATCTCTACAATAAATAAAAAATTAGCCGGGCATGGTAGCGCGCGCCTGTAGTTCCAGCTACTTGGAAGGCTGAGGCAGAAGGATCGCTGGAGCCCAGCAGGTCGAGGCTGCGGTGGCTGGGAGCCGCCATTGCACTCCAGTCTGGGCGACTGAGACTCCAACTCAAAAAAAAAAGAATAGACAAGAAAGAGAAAAGTTATTGAATGTACCTTATTCCTAAGAAAACTATCATTACTTCAGATAGCTTTGAAATGTTGGTTTTTAGTCCTCAGACTTAAACTTTACAAAATGTAAATTCCATAGTTATAAAAAATTGATTAACAAATCATGTATTTATACTTCATATAAGTCACAAAAGCCAAATCTAAAACACACTGCATTTACTTATAATGAGGAATATTTGAGGGTATGTTCTAGTTAGCCCTGCCAGTTCCTTAAAAAAAAAAAAAAAAAGAAGAAGATTTCTTTATTTTTGTACAAGGAGGAAAGGAAACTGAAGAAGTGAAAGAGCCAGCACTAATAGGATAAAATTAAAGAAAAA